>OY757944.1:18723535-18868535 GCA_963585895.1 Sepioteuthis lessoniana
ATATATATATATATATATATATATATATATATATATATATATATATATATATATATATATCAAAACATAACAATGACATCGAAAGACTCACATTCTCCGATAAACGGAAGATTCTCAATGAAAACCCTCGATAAAAACAACAATAAAAATCACGTACAAATCCTTGAGGCATGTATCAAGAATAAAAAAACTACCATAAACAAAATAGAATTTAACACTGGCACTAATTTACCAAACATATTTAATAACTATCCTTAGCATCCATCAAGGGGGTGTCCTCGTGGTGTAATGGTTAAAGCGATGGACTGCGGAATCGTAGTTAGCGAGTTCGAACTCCAGTCGCGCTATTACATTCACTTTCAAGCAAATGCCCTTGGAAAGGTATGAACCCGCTTATCCTCCCAGCTATGGGTAAAATACTACCACTACTGTTGTCCTAAAATAGCTTTGGCATTAAATAACCAAAACATTAAACAAAGAAACCAAACCTTAGCATCCATCCAAACTGAATGGACCAATCATATAATAAAAAAACCTCTTTTCAAATAAACTTACATCAAACAAACACCAAAACCAATAGTTCCCCTGAGGACGACAATCCAACCTACAGGGGTGAGTTTGGTAAAAAATATGCAACACTTTTTCCACCATCTTCATACGAAAAGCAACAAGAAGACTTGAACGTCTACACATGAAGATCATGAGGAAAAAATATTCCACGGTCTATATGTAACAAAGCCTGTTTGAACAACACACACACACACACACACACACATATATATATATATATATATATATATATATATATATATATATCAAATGCATATATAACTTGCTTTGGTTTTGTGGCATATCAATCATTGTAGGTTATTTAATGCCAAATCATTTTAATACACACGCACACACACACACACACACACACATATATATATATATATATATATATATATCATAATCATCGCGTACAGCTTGCACAGATTTCCCTGACCTTCTCTCACTACTTATCCCCATCGTCCATCAATCTCGGGAAGTCTTCCATGCTATATCCTTTATCAGAGCTTTTGTAGATAGGTTCTTGATAGTCACCCTAACCTTGCCCGCCCGTAGGAAGGGGTCCACAGGAGTATCTTCCTTATGAGTACTTCTTTACTTCTCCAGCAGTGTCCTGTATGTCTTGTTCGGCGAATTTAAATGGTTTTCGAGATAAGTGGTCGGTGTCCGTACAGCTGCTGCTTTGTGGGATGCTGCCTTCTGGACTTGTTCAGTACTGCTTGCAGTATTCTTGTGTAATTGCCGTCAAGCTTTTACGAATCATCTTTGGTCCTCTTCAGCGGATTAAGAGCCCCTCCAACAAGTGTCCTGGATATGACATTAAACAATCTGATGGTAGGGTTCCAGTAATGCAAGAGCTTTGGGGAATGCGGAGTGCGCTTCACTGCCATCCCTCCCAGGTCCATTCTGGCCCGGAGTGGGAGCACCCTATAGGGTCCTATCTATGGGTCAAATGGAACTAAACTGCGTACTTATGCAAAACTGAATTGTTTGAAATAGAACTGCTTTTGACATTGAAAATGTACTTAAGCTAAACTGAATTAATTGAAATAAATAGTTTTGACATTCAATTGTGTGTAAACAAAAACTTTGGGGGGTCCTCGTGGTGTAATGGTTAAAGTGATGTGCTGCGGAATCGTAGTAAGGGAGTTCGTACTCCAGTCGCGATATTATGTCCACTTTCGGGCAAATACCGTGGGAAAACCCCCTTATCCTCCCAGCTATGGATTAAATAGTACCACTACTGTTCTTCTAGGAGAATGGCATTGGCATTAAATAACCTATAAAGGTTGATATGCCATTAAACGAAAAACCAAACCAAACCAAACAAAAACTATACATTTACTTTCATTTATTTATATATATATATATATATATATATATATATGTGTGTGTGTGTGTGTGAGGTTCATTACATGTGTGCGTATATATATATATATATAGAGAGAGAGAGAGAGAGTAAGGAAACAAGAAAGAAATAGAGATAAAGATTATACAAGAAAAAAAAAGGGTGAGAGAAAAAGAGAGACTAGGGAAAGAAGAACGAAAGAGAGAAAGAGAGTGTTTCAGTAAGGGAAGCATCTAGTGAGATATAGAAAGGAAGCGGGAGAACGATAGATAGATAGATAGATAGATAGATAGATAGATAGATTCGAAGAACAAGAGAGAAAGGGAATAATGGAACAAAAAAGAAAGAGCGAGACAGTAAGGAAACCAGCAAGAGAGAGAGAGAGAGAGAGAGAGAGAGAGAGAGAGAGAGAGAGAGAGAGAAAGTAGGGAAACAAGAAAGACAGACAGATAAACAAACAGGAAATCAGAGAGAGAGGGAGAGAGGGAAAGAGAGTTGGGAAACAACATAAAGAGAAAAAAAGGAAGAGAGAGAGAGAGAGAGAGAGAGAGAGAGATTTCCTATCTTTTTCAAGTGGTGGCAGATTGTGAATTAAGATGTGTCGAGATCAAGAGTTAAATCTCGAGTACTTTAGCACCAATTTCGTTCCACTAATCCTCTTAAAACATCTTGATTGAGGTCCTGATGAGTGTCCTCGTCTAGGATCATCTTTCAAACGTGTTGCCAGAAAGATACTTTGAAAACCAATTTCAGGCTTGGTAGTCAGAGATGACCACTTGATTATAAACGCGAGAAATGTTCTTAGCAATCTCTGTTGCATTTTTTGCTGTCATGAAACTTCGACATATTGCATGTCGAATATGCACTTTCAATTCGTCCATTTTAGGGGCGTGAGATCATATATATATATATATATATATATATATATATATATATATATATATATATCATCTTTGTATGCATTGACTTGATTCAAATAATTTTCGTTTGTAAAAAGCATCGTGTAACAATGTATTTCAAACTTCTAATCTTGTAAATGCAACTGAAACGCAGTTTTAAACGCGGCAGAAATAAGAATGACCACTGAAGACACTCTTTCCAGTTGCGTTTAAAACATCGAAAGTTTGAAATACATTGTTACAAGATACTTCTGGCAAACGAAAATTATTTGACGTAAGTCAATTCATACAAAGACATATATATATATGTGTGTGTGTGTGTGTGTGTGGTGAATTCAATAAGTTTCCCGACCTTTTTGTACAGGCATTTAAAATTGTCGTAGACTCTTGAAAATTCACTATGTTATTGCTAAACATCTTATGAGATGACTGACCAATTTTTAGGATTTCAGGTTCAAAGGAACAGCTACAGCAGCAATTGGAATACACCCTATTAAAGCCTAATTGTCTCAGCTGGTGAATTTCAAAAATGCAATCTGGACCTGAGGACACTGTAGAAGAACGATATGCAATAAAATTCTGTTTTAAACTTGGGAAAAATGCCAGAGAAACGTATGGAATGCTTCAGACTGCTTTTCGACCATCTTGCATGAATCTAGCATCAGTGGCATAAGAGATTCAAGGAAAGCAGGGAATCTGTGTGGGATGATGAGAGGTGTAGGAGGAGTAAGGAAGTCAATACAGCAGAGTTGATTGGCCAAAGGGTTAGGGTTAGGGTTACTATGTTGAGGTTTTAAGGGAGTTCAGCAAGAAATTCCATCGGAAGAGGCCTGCATTCTTCAAATCGGGTCAGTGGCATTTCCACCAGGACAATACAACAGTCAACAACTCCATCCTTGTCACAGATTATTTGACTGATATTGGCATCAAGACAGTTCCTCAGCCTCTCTATAGTCCAAACCTTGCTCCCAGTGACTTTTGCTTATTCCCTAAGCTTAGAGGCTGTCGTTATGAGACAATTGAGGAGACGGAAGATGCTGTGACGAAGGTCATTGACACGCTCACACAAGAGGACTTCAATGGGGCCTTCCAGAAGTTGTTAGAACGGCACAACAAGTGCATTGCAACCGGAGGAGATTACTTCGAAGGGGACTAGAGTTTCATATGTGTACTATCAATAAAAGTGCCCATACGAAAAAAACTCTGGAAACTTATTTATTGATCCTCGTATACATATACATATATATATATACATGTAATGAATCATACACACACTCACACAAACACACACACACAAACACAAATACACATACACACAAATATATATATATATATATAAATGAAAGTAAATATGGATCTGAATCCGACAGTATATATATAAAATGAGGCATACATAATGACATGTAAACGTATATGTACAACGATTATATATATATATATATATATATATATATATATATATATATATATATATATATATATATAGTATTCTTGGTCCAGTTAAACCGGAGTTGGGAGTAATTCCATCACGACAAGACGTTATTCAAGAATGAATATTTGAAATTTTCCTGGTAAAGAGCTCAATGTACCAATAATACAGAGCAATAAATTCTTTAATAAAAACAACGAAACCGGTCACATAGGATTATAAATTTATTTCAATCCTGTTACACGAAAAAAGTAACAGGACTTCTTCTGAAGAAGTCCTGTTACTTTATAATCCTATGTGACCGGTTTCGTTGTTTTTCTTAAAGTATATATATATATATATATATATATATATATATATATATATATATATAAGATATCACATATCACATATATACATATACACAAAAATTATATATGTATATATATGAATAAAATGATATGCATATATATATATATATATATATATATGATAACACATATATGCATGAACACAAAGATTATTCCTATATATATATATATATATATATATATATATATATATATATATTTATATCTATCTATCTATCTATATATATATATATATATATATATATATATATATATATATATGTATATATATATATATATATATATATATATATGTTTGTATATATTATAATAATGTTGGTTGTCACAATATTATTTCGTGGATTTGTGGCAGACCAAATACGGTATAATTTGGAGAGTGACATTATATAGATAGAGCTATTATATAATAAGTAAATATATAATTATTTATTATTAAATATATAATTATTTATTATAAGTAAATATACAATTTTAATTATTTATTATAAGTAAATATATAATTATTTATTATAAGTAAATATTATGATCATTTATTATAAGTAAATATTATAATTATTTATTATAAGTAAATATATAACTATTTATTATAAGTAAATATATAATTATTTATTATAAGTAAATATATAAATATAATTATTTATTATAAGTAAATATATAATTATTTATTATAAGTAAATATATAATTATAATTATTTATTATAAGTAAATATATAATTATTTATTATAAGTAAATATATAATTATAATTATTTATTATAAGTAAATATATAATTATTTATTATAAGTAAATATTGTAATTATTTATTATAAGTAAAAATATAATTATTTATTATAAGTAAATATTATAATTATTTATTATAAGTAAATATATAATCATTTATTATAAGTAAATATATAATTATTTATTTTAAGTAAATATATAATTATTTATTATAAGTAAATATTATAATTATTTATTATAAGTAAATATTATAATTATTTATTATAAATAAATATATAATTATTTATTATAAGTAAATATATAATTATTTATTATGAGTAAATATTATAATTATTTACTATAAGTAAATATATAATTATTTATTATAAGTAAATATATAATTATTTAATATAAGTAAATATATAATTATTTATTATAAGTAAATATTATAATTATTTATTATAAGTAAATATATAATTATTTATTATAAGTAAATATATAATTATTTATTATTTCAGTTGACGACCGAATTAGAGGGTGAAAGAAGACTCCATTTCAAGTAGTTACCACACCAAGCTGTAGGGGAAGTCGATACTCCTTTTTCTGGATTGCTCCACTTTACCCTTGATCCGTACCTTATAATGATGTATGTTAAGCAAGGAGACATCAAGTACCATGTTTTAAGTGTTTGGTATAATTCGACCGGGGATTGAACCCCGCTCTCCCGGGTCATTGTCGAACACTATGATATATGGGTATATCTATATTTCTCTCTATACATATATAATGCTACATTTATACATATATACTAAGATTATAAATATATATGTGTGTGTGTTGCAGCTTAATTTCTTCGTAGATATAGCTTATTCGAGGGTGAGAGGTCTGCAGCAAAAAAAAAAAAAAATTGGTGATGCCGAGAACTTTCTGAAACTCGTATATGTGAGCGTTCCTGCTTTTGTGTGTGTGTGGGGGGGATGTCTGTGTGTATGTGTGTCTGTGTGGTAAAGAAGAATGAAATTTACTAGGGAACACGGAAATGAAAAATAGGGGTAAAAAAAAACGAAAAAAGGTAAGGGAAGAATGGTACAGAAAAAAGGAGAGTCACGTGTATCTGTGTGTGTGTGTGTGTGTGTGTGTTTATGTATGTGTGTGTGTGTATAAAACTAAAATCATTTTATTTGTATCTACTGATATACAACGTGGAATTTTCAGTTGTTCAACATTGTAATGATCTGAGGGCACCTTTGGTTGTGTAATGGTTGGTAAGCTCGACTATCAAACCTACACGAGTGAGTTCGAGTCTCATTGGGTGCCCCATTTATACGGCCTTGTGCCACATCAAGGCAGAATTTTAAAAAGCTAAGTAAATTACAACATTATAATCATCTGTAATGAATTTAAACCTGGAGAGACCGACTAAGCGAAAGGAGACCTTTACTAGATAAGGGTTTGCAGACTAGTTTAAGAAAATAATTCGTAACACCCAAGCTATCACCCCCCCACATACACACTACGTGTCGACTTCGGTGCGATGCGGCACCTGTTCCAGCCACCTGCTCTCCAACTGCACACTTCAAAAGAGGCGGACATCCACTTGCGCACGAGAGAACTGTTTATTTTTAACCCAGGTGAGAAGAGTGAACATTTGAATCAAAGTAATGTGTACCCGCTGAACTTATCGCTGAGATACAAGGGTGGATGGCTTGACACGAGGCGGTGATGTGCGGCGTGGGGGCGGTAAAGAAGAATGAAATTTACTAGGGAACACGGAAATGAAAAATAGGGTAAAAAAAAAACGAAAAAAGGTAAGGGAAGAATGGTACAGAAAAAAGAGAGTCACATGTTGAGGTTTGATTTTGGATTTCGATTGTTGTGTGCGGCTGGGTGGGGGATGTCTGTGTGTATGTGTGTCTGTGCGTGCGTGCGTGTGTGTGAGTATATGTCTGTGTCTGTCTGTGTGCGTATGCGTATGAGTATGTCAGTCTGTTTGTGTGTGTATGCGTGTGTATGTAAGACTCTCTGTATGTATATGTGACTCTACGTGGTTGTGTGCATGTGCATATATGTGTGTGTGTGTGTGTGTGTGTACGTGCGTGCGTGCGTGTGTGTGTGTGTGTGTGTGACTCTACGTGGTTGTGTGCATGTGCATATGTGTGTATCTGTCTGTTTCTGTGTGTGTGTGTGTGTGTGTGTGTACGTGCGTGCGTGTGTGTGTGTGTGTGTGTGACTCTACGTGGTTGTGTGCATGTGCATATGTGTGTATCTGTCTGTTTCTCTGTGTGTGTGTGTGTGTGTGTGTGTGGTGTGTGTGTGTATGTGTGTGTGTGCGACTCTGTTTCAGTGTGGCTGTGAGCGTTTAAGTACATGTATGTGTCTGTGTCTGTCTATGTGTGTATGCATCTGTATGTGACACTGTGTGTATGTAGGCATGTGCTTGTGACTGCGTGTGTGTATATGTGTGTGTCTGTGTATGCCAATGTGTTGATGCGTGTGTGTGTGACCCATGTATGTATGTATGTATGTATGTCTTTGTATCTGTATGAGTGTGTTCGCGTGTGTGTGAATCTGTGTATGTAGGCTTGTGTATGCGTCTGTGTCTGTCTGTGCATCTATGTGTGTATGTGTATGGCTCGATGTATGTATGCGTGACTGTCTGTATATGTATGCGTGTGTGTATGTGACTGTGTATTCGTATGTCTGTCTGTGTGTATGCGTATGTATGTAACTCTGTGTCTATGTGTGTGTGTGTCTGTGTATGCACAAGAGTGTGTGTGCGTATGTGTATGTGACGTATGTGTGTGCGTATCTTTTTGTATACGTGTATGAGTATGTGAGGGAGTCTGTGTGTAAGCGACTGTGTGTGCTTGCGTGTGTATGTGTCTTTGAGTATATGTGACAGAAAGCGAGCGTGTGTACATATTTGCGTATGATATTATGTGTGACTCTGTGTGTGTGTGTGTGTGTGTGTGTGTGTGTGTGTGTGTGTGTGTGTGTGTTTATGAGTATCTATGTGCGTGCAGCTGTATGCGTGTGTCAGTGCGTTAATTTATTTCCTTTTACTCTTTGATTTTATTTATTTATTGCTATTTATTTTTATTTATTTATTTATTTGTTTTATCTTTTATCTTTTTTTATTTTTTTTTTATTTTTTTTTTCTTGCTGTCAAGGGGTTAAAAATTCTTTTCGCTTCTTTCATTAAATTTATTGTTGGAGATTAAATAAAATAAAAGAAAGGAAGGAAAAAACCTCATGTGTCTTGAGATAAAAAAGGATGAAAATATTTAAGAAAGAAAGAAAGAAAGAAAACATTTGAGCAGACGATAGCATAAATCGATGTAGAAAGAAAGAAAGAAAAAAAGAAAGAAAGAAAGAAAGAAAGAAAGAAAGAAAATATGTGAGTAAACGATAGCATAAATCGATGTAGAAAGAAAGAAAGAAAGAAAGAAAGAAAGAAAGAAAGAAAGAAAGAAAACATTTGAGCTGACGACAGCATAAATCGATGTAGAAAGAAAGAAAGAAAAAAAGAAAGAAAGAAAGAAAGAAAACATTATAGCAGACGATAGCATACACAAAGAAAGAAAGAAAGAAAGAAAGAAAGAAAGAAAGAAAGAAAGAAAGAAAGAAAGAAGATATTTGAGCAGACGACAGCATAAATCGATGTAGAAAGAAAGAAAGAAAGAAAGAAAGAAAGAAAGAAAGAAAGAAAGAAAGAAAGAAGATATTTGAGCAGACGACAGCATAAATCGATATAGAAAGAAAGAAAGAAAGAAAGAAAGAAAGAAAGAAAGATGAGAAAAAAATTGAAAGTCACAAATAAACCAGTCAAAAAAAAGTTGCCAAAATCATCTCTACCCTTTCATTTATTTGTTTGTTTGTTTGTTTGTTTGTTTCGAATCCTTAGGGCGCACTGGGGCGTCGCTCTTCCTTTTTCGTTTTCTTTTTTTTTTCTTTTTTTTTTTTTTTGCTTCTAGGCTATAAGTCTTCTTCTAATGACCTCTCGCCTAATAATTACGATCCCGCCAAAGGTAATCTCCTACAAACCTGCAATTCGGCCCGCAAGTTTTTCTTTACATCAAATAGACGCGCCTCCTTGCAATCTGAACACGGTGTTCACCTCCTCTTTTTACCTGACACTAATGTATTCTAGTGTTTTTTGTCTGTTTCTGTCTTTGTTTCTTTGTTTGTTTTTCCTCGTTCTTTTTTAAAATTTTAAACCAGATTTCCGATTTAAACCGAGAGTAACCGAACCAAGATCGCCAATCGACATCGACTTTCAGCTTGGAGACGCCCATCCCATTATTTTGCTGTCAAGTAAAGGCATAGACCACCTTTTTTTTCAAGAAGCGGGCCGCAAGAGACATGGCTCATTGGCGAGCCGCATGACTAAGATATATCCAAGGCTATTTTATTAGGAAGAAATCTCAACCAATTTCATTACAGATCTTAAGCGAAAGCATCTGCCATCGAAATACGGAAAAGTTGATTTTTTATTTTTTATTTCTAAAAAAGAAATAATGATAAATCTTTTCTTTAAAAAATTCAAGTTTTCGGCGGATTATTCAAAAGGCTTCGCGGGCCGCATGTGGCCCATGACTGATTTAACATCACCATGCACAAAGGTTCCTATCTCGCCCACCAGGACTGCTTCTATTCAATCGATTTTCCGGGCTTTCCTTTCTTACTTCCTTCCTTTAATTCTTTCTATCTTTCTCTCTTTCTTCCTTTTCTTCTTTCTTTCTTTTTTCTTTCTTTCTCGCTTACTCGAGTGATTTGAAAGGATTTCGGTCAAAAGATACTCCTGAAATCTCTGCGAGCAAAGTAACCATCTTGAGGACAAGTAGAAGTGCCGATCCATATGTAGATCATTCCACCATAAAACAATCTGATGGTGAGGCTCCAGTACACTTTCATTCCCATTGCTCCGTGATCCACTCTGGTCCGGAGTGGTAGAACCTGATAGAGTCCTATGTATCGGTCAAACAGAACTAAACTGTATACTTATGTTAAACTGTTTTGACATTTAAACTGCGTACTTATGCTAAATTGAATTGTTTGAAGTAGAACTGTTTTTGTATGCTAAAAGAAATTGTTTGAAATAGAACTGTTTTTGTATGCTAAACTAATTTTTTGAAATGGTACTGTTTTTGATATTGAAACTGTTGGCGATTGTTGTCGAGGGCGACTAGAAAGCTCCCTTTTCAGTAGCTACAACACCGAGGTGTAGGGAAGGGCACCACTCCTTTCCCTGGATTGCTCCATTTTACTCCTAATACGTACCTTATATTACTGAGTATTAAGCAAGGAAGTATCAAGTATCATTTTTTAAGTCTTTAGTATGACTCGACTTGAGATTGAACCCCGGTCTCGCAGACCATTGGCAAACACTCTACCCACTTGACCAATTGTTTAAAATAGAACTGTTTTGACACTTAGTTAAGTGTCAAAACAGTTCTATTTTAAACAATTGGTCAAAACACAATTGGACAAAACTATACTTATACTAAAAATGAATTGTTTGAATTAGAACTGTTTAACTAAACTGAACAACTTGGAATAGAAATGTTCTTGACAATTAAACTGTGTACTGATGCTAAACTGAATTTTTTTAAATAGAGCTGTTTATATGTATAAAAAATGAATTTGGCATTCAATAGCCTACAAAGGTTGATATGCCATAAAACACAAACAAACAAACATTGGAAATATACTATTTATTTTTGAAGCTTGATAATTGTTATTACTTAGAATATTTAGACTATTGATCTCATCTTTATTGTTATAATCACAACGTTTCGGCTGATATGTCCTTCGGCCTTCTTCAGGTGTTTCATGTTGAATACGAGAGTCTACATAGAATCTCTGACTGAACCATTTATTTAAAACACAGGCGTAGACTGTTCCAATTCTGTTAACCATGGATAAGAAGTTTGGTTGGGAAGTATTTCTGAGTGAAATCATCTGGAGTTTGCCAGTTCGATCCCAGCAACAGGTAAGAATAACAAAGAAAGCTTCTTATAACTTAAGTGTACACGGCCACGGTTAACTGAATTGGAATAGTCTACCCCTGTGGTTCAAATAAAAGGTTCAGTTCGAAATTCTGTATAGACTCCTCAGTTCGATATAAAACCCCTAAAGAAGGCCAAAGGACATATCGGCCGAAACGTCGTGAGTATAATTATAAAGATGAGGTTAAAAGTCTGAATGTTCTAAGTAATAACAATTGAAAATGCTACTATGATTGTAATCAGCCATTTAAAAAGAAATCAAATTCCGGCATGAAATAGCCCATAATGAGTTTATATGCGGTTAAACAGGAAAAAAAACATACTAAGCTATAAAAAAAGTATAAACAGTCACCCCAGACAACATGTTACGAAAATTCACAAAATATCCGTCCGTCGGCACGATTAGCATTCCCCCATTTTGGGCTCGATTTTAAATAAACCTTATCATATTTACCCAACCCCTCCGCTCGGGCAGGATATGATACAAGGTGCTACCACTCCGGTACAGAGAGGACCTGGGAGCGATGGGAATGAAGGGGTACTCCGCATTCCCCAAAGATTCAGAATTACTGTAGCCTCAACATCAGATTGTTTAATGTCTTATCCCGGACAGTTGTGGGGGGAGGTCTTACTCCTTCTGCAGAAAGCAGACGGTATATTCCTCAGCCCCAGCTGACGGGGCCAAGTAAATAGAAAAGAAATAAAACACTTTTTTCAAATATCTAAAATTTGACCTGCATGTTTCCGGTTTTTTTTCCCTTTGTTTTAATAAAAAAAATAAATAAATAAATTTATTGATAAGTAATCTATAATCAAAAAGTGAGTAAGGAAAAAAAAAGGGGAAAAGAAAGAAAGAAAAGACGATAAAGGGACACAGAAAGTGGAAAGAAGGAAGTTAAAACAATAACTTCCGGTGTGCAAAGTGGGATGGGTTCTGATACCACTTCCGGTTGTGAGGTTAAATGCCATTCCACAAATTTCAACTCTGCCTACAAGAATTGAGGAACAGGAAAGAGGTGGATATTACTTGTGTATCAATGAAGTTAATCACCTGCGAAGATCAGCGACTTTTGTCAAATAAAAATCGTGATTTGCCTTTCCGCACCCAACTAGACTTTCCCACACTCCTTCCTGCCTATTTGCCGATATATATATATATATATATATATATATATATATGTAAACGCAATCAACATACACAGACTTATATATAGAATAATATTGAACAAGTCCTGGCGGCAGCACGCCACAAGGCACCAACTATACGGCCACCTGCCTCCCATCACGAAGACTATACAAGTTAGACGAGCCAGACACGCTGGAGAAGCAAGGACGAACTCATCTGTGATGTACTCCTATGGACCCCCGCATATGGCAAAGCAAAAGCGGGACAACCAGCTCGAACATACATACAGCAGCTATGTGAGGATACGGGATATAGCCCTGAAGACCTCCCAGAAGTGATGAACGATAGGGAGAAGTGGCGAGAGAGGGTCAGGGATATCCGTGCTAGCGGCACGACATGATGATGATGATGATGATCTGTATATATGATAAAAATGAGTAGAAAAATGGATGAATCAAACATTTACAACGGGCTTAGTAGTAATATTTCGTTCTTTATTTGAGGAAGAACTTCTTCAGACTGAAGAAAGAACGAAATATTACTACTAATCCCATAGTAAGTGTTTGATTTATTCTCTATTCCACTTATTTTATCATCGTGTCAAATTCACCAAAATCTACCATTTCTGCATATATATATGTGTGTGTGTGTGTTCCTGTGTGTGTTTCGGCATTAAATAACCGACAGGGGTTGATTTACAATAAAACACCAATCAACCAACTTTCATCTGGGCATTGTGCGTTGCGTAATGCCAAAACTTATATATATATATATATATATATGCGTGTGTGTGTGTGTGTGTGTGTGTCAGCGTCCGAAGACAGTGGGTATGGATTATTCTTGTATAGAATATATGAGGAATATCATGCAAGTGCTCGATGTATGGCTATTGTTACATCACTTATTCTCTTGCCGGCATATAACAAAATTCACATTCAGAGCGTATATAGTGTAATTAGATGGAAACTAGATGGAAACTCAAACAAATTAACCAGGTTTGAGTTTCCATCTAACTACACTATATATATATATATATATATATATATATATATATATGATTACACTATATATATATATATATGCATGACATCGACACACGGCTAACGAAGGCAGGGACAGCTATCGATAGGTTTTCGATCATATGGAAATCAAACCTGACAGATAAAATGAAACGCAGTTTCTTCCAGGCTGCGGTCGTGTCGATACTGCTATATGGATGCACTACTTGGACGCTGACTAAACGGTTGGAGAAGAAGCTAGACGGCAATTATACAAGAATGTTAAGAGTAATATTGAACAAGTCCTGGCAGCAACACCCCACAAGGCGCCAACTATACGGTCACCTACCACCTATCACGAAAACTATTCAAGCTAGACGAACCAGACATGCTGGACACTGCTGGAGAAGCAGGACGAGCTCGTAAGTGATGTACTCCTGTGGACCCCCGCATATGGCCAATCAAAAGCAGGACGACCAGCTCGAACTTACATACAGCAGCTATGTGATGATACAGGATGTAACCCTGAAGACCTGCCAGAGGCGATGAATGATAGGGAGACGTGGAGAGAGAGGGTCGGGGATATACATGATGAAGGTAAGTGAAAAAGTGGATAAATCTAACGCTTACAACAAGTAAAGTTGAAACATTTCGTTCTTTATTTGAGGAAGAACTTCTTCAGACTGAATAAAGAATGTAATATTTTTATCATCTTGTCAAATTCACCAAAATCTACTAAGATCTCTAGCAAGGTCTTGGTACTTATCTCTCTTTTTGCTTTCCTTTAGTTTTACCCTGTGGTCAGCCGGAACAGCAAAGTCGGCATGGTCTCTCTCCCCCCCCCTTTTTTTTGTTGTCTATCACTACGTCTGGTCATCTGTCTGAAATTAAATGATCCGTTTGTGTCTCAAAATTCCAGAGAATTTTGTGCCTTTTATTTTCTCAGATGGATTCTTGGTTGAACATAAACCATTTGTTGGTATGGTCAAATTTAAATTTCTTGCACAATTCCCAATGGATCATCTTCCCCACCCAGTCGTATTATTATTGCTATTATTATAAAAGTTGGTTACCTTAGTCGAGGGTGACCCGAAGGCTCCCTTTTCAATAGCTAAAACACCAAGTGTTAAGCAAAGAGGTATCGATTACCATTTTTGAGTCTTTGGTATGACTCGACCTGGGATAGAATCCCGGTCTCCCGGACTGGTGGCGAACACTCAACTCATTATATTACTTTTTTTAACAGGTGCTTTTTCACTAAAGTCTGAGTTCAAACAATTCTCCAGGACTCAGCCAAGTATTCAAGCCGATTTTCACAGTGCTGTGATCTGGACCATCTCAGTTCTTAGTAGGATTTTCATTTCTCCGAATCTCTGTACCAAATTCTTCAGAATTTTTTCAAGCCTCCGTTTATAATTGGTATCACTGTCAGTTTTATATTCCATAACTTATTCAGCTCTCTAGCAAGGTCTAGGTTATTATGTCTTACTCTTTTCGTTCTTTCTATCTTTCATTAGTTCATTTTTTTTTTCTTTCCTTCGTACAATAATAATTTTCTTTTGTTCTTTTCTCTTTTTTTAGCTTTATTATGTCTCGTATTATTTTATCCATTTTTCATTTTTTTCATTTTCGTGATGTTGATTCTTATTTCTTATTCTTTCATTTTTTCTTCTTTTTTCTCTCACTTTTTCTCCCATTCTTTTATTCATTGTTTATTTCTCTTCATCTCTCTCTCTCTCTCTCTCTCTCTCTCTCTCTCTCTCTCTCTCTCTCTCTCTCTCGTCTTTATTCAATACTTCTCTCATTCTTTTTAACTTTCGGAAAAATTTATTCCTTTTTTTTTTTGGTTCACCGAAATAATCCATTCTTTTTTTAACTTTCTATTTCTCTTTCTCGCATCCTCCCTTCCTTTCTTTCTTTCTTTCTCTTGTTTACTTTCTTTCTTTGTTGTTTCATGATCTCCCTACTTTTGTTTACATATCTTTTTTTCTTTCTTTCTTTCTTTTGGTTTTTTACGTCTCTTCTTTCTTTTCCTATAATTCTTTCTCCTTATTTTTTCTTCGTCGTTCGCTTATCCTTCTTTCTTTGTAATTCATTAAATAACACTTTTTCTTTAATTGAGTAAGTTCTTTTTTTTCTGCATTCTTTTTCTTCATTTTTTTCGTTCTTACAATCAATATTTTCCTTTTCTTTCTCAATATTTTTACTTAATTCAAATTTGCTAGTAACACTTCTTTCTTTCTTTCTTTTGCTATTTATCCACACTTTCTTTCTTTCTTTCTTTCTTTCTTTCTTTCTTTTGCTATCTATTCACACTTTCTTTCTTTCTTTCTTTCTTTTGCTATTTATCCACACTTTCTTTCTTTCTTTCTTTCTTTTGCTATCTATTCATACTTTCTTTCTTTCTTTCTTTTTTTCTTTCTTTCTTTCTTTTGCTATTTATCCACACTTTCTTTCTTTCTTTCTTTCTTTCTTTCTTTCTTCTAACTGCATCCCTTTTTTTTTACTTTGCTTCTTTCTCTTCATACTTTTTCATACTTGACTCCCTTCTTGCTTTCTTTTTCTTTCTTTTCCTTGTGTCTTCTTTCTTTCTTTTTTCTCACTTTATTTTTTTACTTTTCTCTCTTCTTCCCTTTATTTTTGCTTTCTTTTTCCTTTTTTTCATTCTTTTCTTTCTTTCTTTCTTTTGCTTATTGGTCTCCCATCTCTGTTCGTTTACTTCTTTCTTTCTTTTTCTTTCTTTCTTGTATCCTTCCATCTTTCTTTCCTTTCTTTCTTTCTTTTATTTTTATACCTTCTTTCTTTCTTTCCTTCTTTCTTTCTTTTATTCTTTCTTTGTTTTTTTCTTTCTTTCTTTCTTTCTTTCTTTTGTTTATTGGTCTCTCTTCTTTGTTTGTTCGTTTACTTCTTTCTTTCTTTTTCTTTCTTTCTTCTATCCTTCCATCTTCCTTTCCTTTCTTTCTTTCTCTCTTTCTTTCTTTCTTTCTTTCTTTTTTCTTTTATTTGTATACCTTCTTTCTTCCTTTACTTTTTTCTTTTTTTTTCTTTCTTTGTTTTTTTCTTTCTTTTGCTTATTGGTCTCCCTTCTTTCTTCGTTGGTTTACTTCTTCCTTTCTTTTTCTTTCTTTCTTCTATCCGTCGATCTTTCTTTCCTTTCTTTCTTTTTTTCTTTTATTTATATACCTTCTTTCTTTCTTTCTTTCCTTCTTTCTTTCTTTTTTCTTTCTTGTTTTTTCCTCTTTCTTTCTTTCTTTCTTTCTTTCTTTCTTTCTTTTGCTTATTGGTCTCCCTTCTTTGATTGTTCGTTTGCTTCTTTCTTTCTTTTTCTTTCTTTTTTCCATCCTTCCATCATCCTCTCCTTTCTTTCTTTCTGTTTTTCTTTTATTTGTATATCTTCTTTCTTTCGTCCCTTCTTTCTTTCTTTTTTCTTTCTTTGTTTTTTCTTTCTTTCTTTCTTTTACTTATTGGTCTCCCTTCTTTCTTTGTTCGTTTATTTCTTCCTTTCTTTTTCTTTCTTTCTTCTATCCTTCCATCTTTCTTTCCTTTCTTTCTGTTTTCTTTTATTTGTATACCTTCTTTCTTTCTTTCTTTCCTTCTTTCTTTTTTTTCTTTTTTTCTTTTTCTTTCTTTCTTTCTTTTTTTCTTTTGCTTATTGGTCTCCCTTCTTTGTTTGTTCGTTTGCTTCTTTCTTTCTTTCTTTCTTTTTCTTTCTTTTTTTCCATCCTTCCATCTTTCCTTTCTTTCTTTCTGTTTTTCTTTTATTTGTATACCTTCTTTCTTTCGTTCCTTCTTTCTTTCTTTTTTCTTTCTTTTTTTTTCACTTGTATCGCTTCTTTCTTTCTTTCTTTTACTCAATCATTTCCGTTTTCTCTTTCATTCTTTGCTGTTTTGTCGTTTTGGAGATTTTGTGTCGTCAAATTACGGATTCTATTCAAGCAGCCGAGGAGGTCAGGAGTGACCCGGAGATGGGGGGTGAGTATGGGGGGGAAAGGTCGCTTCTGAAAGTTAGCAAGAAAGAATGCGTGGGTGGAAGCCTACCGAAAAAAGAAGTGGAAATGACTTGACACGGAGGAAAAAGGGACTTCTGCATATTGTTCAAACAAAGGAAGAGGAAAAAGAAAGGAAGCTGGAATTTGCTTCATTTAGAACACGACATTCATAGGATAATCAAAGCAACAAAACAACAACCTCCCCCTACTAGACGTAAACGGTAACTTACGATGTAGGAGGACACACGAAACAGAAGAAAAAAAGAAAAGAAAAACGAGTTAAAGTACCAGAGTAGTGGCTTAATGAATAGAGTGTTCGCCAATGGTGTGGGAGACCGGGGTTCAATCCCAAGTCGTGTCATACCAAAACTCAAAACTGGTACTTGATGCCGTCTTGCTTAACACTCAGCATTATAAGGTAAGGGTAAAGTAGTGCAATCCAGGGAATGGAGTAGAACCATCTCCAACACCTCGGTGTAGTAACTATTGAAAATGGACCCTTCGGGTCACCCTCGACTAAGATCGCCAACTTTACTAATCTTTAAAAAATGTTTACTCTTTTATGAAAATACCTATATGAGGAAAGGATTTCAAACAGTCTCCTCCTGTTCATTATTCTCTGTTAACACATTCTCGGAATCTTCTGCAGGTGATTCATAAAAGTATCACCTATTCTCTGGGAGTGACTTTGACAGTAAAACGGAACTGATACTAAGGGGAATCACTTGATGAAAATTCCAAGAATTTTCTAACAGGTGATCGTGAATAGGTAAGGCGTGTTTGAAATCATAGAATCGCATAAAGACACCTCAATAGAAGTATTAACATCTCCTTCCTCTCTTTCCTTCTCTCTCTTCCTCTCTTGATACACACACAACCCCACACAAATACACACACACACACCAATATATATATATATATATATACACCCCTACCCCCGTAGGGTTGATTTCTCTGGCGAAGAAGTAATCGTGTTGCCATTAGCGTCTATTGCAAGCCTCTTCATATATGAATTGAGGTCTCGGTAGCCGTTGAACGGATGTATGTAAACAATTGTAATTCTGATTCATAACCGTTTAAAATTTACTTCGCAGCTAATCGCTCCTCCTTGGCGTTTAAGTCAACCGGGTTTCGATCCCAGCTACGGGAAGCTACTGTCTAGCCACACTGATGAGTTCTGATAGAACGAAACAGATCTGTCTGTGGATGACTATGTATATATATATATATCCAGTTGGAGGTGCCCGTGGTGTAATGGTTATCGTCGTAGGAAATGGACGCGTCGACACGAGTTCAAATCCTGGACGAGACTGATTGCATTTCACGTAGCACTAATACTCTTGGGAAAGGTATAACTCCAATTATTCTCCCTCCAGCTATGTGTAAATAGTAGGACAGACTGATTTCTTTAGCCTTGGTGAGGCAACTAGTCTAGGAGAAGGTAAACTCTGTATTCAAACATGTCGAACTCCGCTTAAAAATTGACCTTGTGTCATATTTGCCCAAGCGGAGGGCTTGGTAAATAGGGTAATATCCAGTCGAAAACTATGGGTATGGATTATTTATGTATCTATGGGAATGCTCGATGTATGGCTATTGTTATACATTCCTTTTTCGGTTTATATAATAAAATTCACATGCAGAGCGTATATACATACACACATGGGAGTAAATAATAGATTGTAATCCGACAATATGTAGAGAAAAATTGATAACAAGGTAATCCAAGTAGATTTTTCTCAACACATTGTCGGGTTACAATCAATTATTTACTTCCATTCTGTCCAATTGACTAACAAGATTCAAATCCATTGACTTTAATTCTCAATAAATCTCTCCTTCCACTTGGATTGCCTTGATATCAATTTTTCTTAACATACACACATATAGATATAATGTAACTGGAAGAAAACTCAACCACGGCGAGATTGTCATTACAAATTTATTTCAGCAAAGAATATAATATTCGTCTCTTCAGATGACGTACAGATTCGGCGAAATACATTCATGACAATTTAACAGAGGTTGATTTTCCTCCCAGTTACATTGTATATATATATATATATATGTGTGTAAAATTGGCGACCTTAGACGAGGGTGACCCGAAGCCCCCCTTTTCTATAGCTACTACACCGAGATGTAGGAGGAGGGCACTACTGAATTCCCTGGATTGCTCCACTTTACCCTTGATTCTACCTTATAATGCTGAGTGTTAAGCAAGGCGGCATCAAGTATCATTTTTAGAGTCTTTGGTGTGACTCGACCAAGGATTGAACCCCGATCTCTCGGACCATTGGTGAACACTCTATTCAATAAACCAACGGCCTGCAATGACAATAGTATGGTTACTCGAGTTTCATGCCAAAATACATCTTCAAATTGCTCTTGCCCAGTCGGCTGGGGCTGTGGAATACACTGACTGCACCTCTACAGAGGGGTAAGAACCCCCCACGAGAGTCCTGGATATGGCACTAAACAATCCGATGGTGAGGTTCAAGCAGTACTGGAGCTTTAGGGAATGCGGAGTACCCCTTCATTGCCATCGCTCCCAGGTCCACTCAGGCCTTGAGTTGTAGCACCTGATAAGGGTCCTATCTATGGGTTAAATAGAACTAACAGCATACTAATGCTAAACTGAATTGAGTAAACTGAATAGCTTGAAATAGAAATGTTTTTGACAATTAAACCCTACTTACATTTAAACTGCGTGCTTATGCTTAACTGAATTTTTAAAAATAGAACTGTTTTTCGACATTAAAACTGTATTTACACTAAACTGAATTGTTACATATAACTGCTTGAATAGTTAGAAATGGAAATGTTTTTGACAATTAAACTGTGTACTTATGCTAAACTGAATTGTTTTAAGTAGAACAGATTATTTACATAAAAATGGATTTGGCGTTAAATAACCTACAAAGGTTGATATGCCATAAAACCCAACAAACCAAACCAAGCAAATTGCTCTTTATATTTTTTCCATTTACTGTATTCATTCTATTGTCTTCATTTTTATTGCAGGTTCAATCCCAACTATCGGTAAATAACAAAGAATACTTACTAGAGCTTAACTATTGTACCCAGGTATGGTTAACGGAATTGGAACAATCTACCCTTGTGGAATTTAAAAAGGGTTCGGTTCGAAAGTCTGTGTAGGCTCCCGGGTTCGACATGAAACACCCGAAAAGAGTCGAAGAACGCATCAGCCGAAACGAGGTGAAAATAAAAATAAAGTTAGAGACAATAGTCCAAATACACTAAATGATAAAAATTACCAAGCTTCATCTCAGAAATTTAGACAAAAGATATGGAAGTAAAAAATGGAGTATAATCCGACAATACAGAGAAAAATTGATTACAAGGAAATCCAAGTAAAAGGAGAGATTTATGGAGAAGCAAAGTTGACACTATAGCATTTCAGTTCTAATGAACCATCATCAGTACTGTGAGGGATGATAGTGGTGATGTTAAATCAACGATGGATATTAAAAATACAAAATATTTATAGATTTTCCCAAGTTTTTTTTTCATTTTTGCATCTTTTTTTTTGTTCTCTTTGAGTAAACTATCCTAGTTGGAGTTCTAGTTGATTCTTTAGTTTCGAGATAGAGTTTTTTTTATAACTTTAGGGGATTTTCCAAACAGATTCTTGAAATGTTCTTTCCACATCTGTATGCGTTCTTCTTGACTAGCTGCTTTTAGTTCAGCTCTGGAGATTCTCTTCCTTTAACCACTTCAATTACTGCTTGCCACGCTATTCGAGATTGGCTATCTTTTACGGAATTTCTAAATTTATTTATTTGGCCTTGAATGTATTCTATTTGTTCTTTTTGGTATACGTTAATTAGTTCATTTTGTGCCTTCTTAACTTTGTGGCCGATGGCATTAGTTGGGTTCATTTTGTTACATAGGGATGCTGTTTTCAGTTTTTTTTTCCTAACAGCTAATGTCTGCCAGGGATCTATATATTTGGTTCTTGTTTGGTTGGTATGCATTCTGCTGGTGCACCATATGGGAATGGATGAAGTTCTCATATTCGTCATTCGAAGTTAAGATCAGTTCACAACAGGAGGGTCCCATAGTTCAAGAGTATCTCAGTAACCATTAATTCGAATTTTTTCAATTCTTATTGGATAGAGTGTTCGCCAATGGCCCAGGAGACCGGGGTTCAATCCCAGGTCGAGTCATACCAAAGACACAAAAAATGGTATCTGATATCTCCTTGCTTAACACTCAGCATTATAAGGTACGTTTCAAGGGTAAAGTGAAGACAATCCAAGGAAAGGAGTAGCGCCCTTCCTACACCTCAGTATAGTAGTTATTGAAAAGGGAACCTTTGGGTCGCCCTCACCTACGGTCGCCAACTTTTTTTTCTAACTATTCAAATATCAAGAGCATAAAGTGTAGAGCAGTAGTTGTACTATTTAACCGAAAGTTGGTGGTTTCATGCCTTTCGCAAGGTTGTGTCCGTAACTCAACGTAATACTATGATCGGAGTTTGAATTCTTTTACAAAGCCTTTGTTTGGTTTTATGGCATATCAACCATTGTAGGTTATTCAATGCTAAATCCTGTTTATATATATATATATATATATATATATATATATATATATATTGAATATGTAAACACATTTTGAAGATAACATTTTTTAACGAGAATTTGAGAATTAATTTTTTATTTATTGCGGACTTGGCAGTTTTTTTTGGGGGGGGGGTTGTTTCTTCTTCACTAGGTTTCGGCCAAATTTCACCTCTAGCCTTCTTCAGGTAATTAACCGCGACAGGAATGCTAAGTCGTGTAACCGTATCCCCAGTAATTACTGCCTTCCATAGTTGTTATCTATCTCACCACGTTTTTGACCACGTAAACCTCTGGGGTAGGAATTGAAACCGCTATCTTCTGACAATGCTCACCTGGAACCGAAGAGACTCAACGCCTCCATCCGCTGTGCCACGGGTCCCGAAGGGCGGTCAAGGTTGGATTTTTTGGTCTTATAAATCCAATTATTTGTTCTCTATATCTTCCATAGTCGGGTCGGTACCGAATTTGTAATTGTCTTTAATTGGAATCATTTTCAGATGAGGCTTTTTAATCTGAGAATTAATTTTTTATTTATAGCGGACTTTTTTTCTTCATCTTGGTAGTTTTTTGTATTGTTTCTTCTTCACTACGTTTCACCTCTGGCCTTGTTCAGGTGATTAACCGCGACCTCGTACAGGAATGCTGAATCTTGGACTCATTTGTTTGTTCAAAGTAAAATGGTTCAAGTATTGCAATTTAACAATCACAATTTAACATCAGTCCTTTGTTTGCACACATAGTTTGTAGGTAATTTCATTTTTAAATAAGTTAGAACTAATTTGTTTACCCACTAGTATTGCTATTGTTTATATTTACCAACCCCTCCGCTAGGGCAGGATATGGCACAAAGTCAATTTTTAAGCGGAGTTTAACAGGTTTTGAATTCAAAGTTTTCCTTCTCCTAGACTGAAGAACCTAGTCTGCCCTACTATTTACCCATAGCTGGAGGGAGAATAATTGGATTCATACCTTTCCCAAGGGTATTAGTGCTATGTGAAATGCAATCAGTCTCGTCCAGGATTTGAACTCATGTCGCCGTATCCATTTCCTACGACGTATTGCTATTGTTTCTACACAGATGATTTTAATTATCGCTATCAAACATTTATAATTCTATTCAATATTTATCATTTATTTGTACACAGTGAAGTGGTTACAAGTATTGCTATTTAACACTAATTATTCTATTCAACTTCATTCATTCATTTGCACTCTGTCAAATGGTTCCAAGTATTGCTTTGTATCACTAACAATTCAATTAAACATCATCATAAACCATTTGTATACTTTTTGAGGTGCCTGTAGTGCAATGGTTATCGTCCTTAGAAATGGATACGGCAACCTAAGTTCAAACCCTCGACAAAGGCTGTTTGCATTTTCACAAAGTCCTAATAACCTTTGGAAAGGTAAGTATTAAACTATTCTCCCTCCAACTATAGGTATATAGTAGGGCATACTGATTCCTTAACTTTGATATGACAACCAGTCTAGAAGAAGGAAAACTCGGAATTCGAACCTGTTAAACCCCGCTTAAAAATTGACCTTGTGCGGAGGTTTTGGTAAATGCATATATGTTATTCTTGGATCACGGGATATTTAAACATACTCTTGTATTCGACTTATAATATTTTTGTTATGTTTTTTCGACCTACCGTTAACTAAATTCGATAAACCTGCTATTTGGTAATTTACCAAGCTTTCTGCTTAGATGTGGCACAAGGCCATGAGAATGGGGCACCTAATAAAGCTCGAAATCATCCGTGAAGGTTTGCTAGTCTACCTTGCAACCACTATACCACACAAGCTGACTTGAATTTACTACACTCACACGTGTAGGTTTTTGTCAAGCTTATTAACCATTACCCCACCGAGTACTGATATTTAAAAGGTCTACAGTGTCTGCTGAGTACCAACCGACGGAGATCGACAAAACCACCCCCAGACCCCGAAGATATACAAGACGACACGCAACGATACGTGACATAGGGCAACGTTAGCTAAATAGGCTTATCTTTTGCAAAGATGAAACCGTTCCCACATATTCAAGCAAGAAAACCAACTTTTCTCTGACCCGTTTTACCATAGCCAAGTGGAACCTAAGACTTATATTGACTGGAGGACTTTTCATTAACCCCTCTTCTTGAAACACTTGGTTGATTTGCTCCCACACTCCACGGATCTTAAATATTCTCTGCGCTCTGGGCCACACAGCTTAATGCTTATATCCGAATCCTTCGATTGCTCTGATCTGATTTACATCTTCTTCATTGACTCGAGTCGCTCTTTCGGGGTTCTCTATACCTCCTGAACTCTGCCCAGTCACCCCTTCATACATTTAACCAAAATTATAAAGAATAAGAAGTGTATAAAAGTATAGGCTCCAATAAGCACGTATTCTGTCGCATACCCGCCACTTACCAGCAAAATATTTGTGGGTATGTTCATTTTAGGGTGGGGTGGATTTTTTATAGGGTCAAGAAACAATGCCAACTGAATTATTGGGATTATCTTAGTCTTTTAGATGAAAAGGTAACAAAATTAGGGGTATAGGACAAAAAGAAAAAAGAAAAAGGAAAGACAATAAAACACGTGAAAAATTGGAGCGACATTGATAAGAGAGAAGGAATGAATAGTTGGCGATATATCAAAACTATTAGCACTGATACTACAATAAAAAAAAAAGGAGAACGGGGAAAAAGGGATTGGAAGGGTTAATAGGAAAAGAAAGAAAGAAGAAAGGAAAGAAAGAAGGAAGGAAAGAAGGAAAGAAATACAGAAATTAACCATGTAATTAAAAAAAAGAAAGAAAGAAAGACCGATGGAAAAGAAAGAAAGAAAGAAAGAAAAAATGATGACAAATGAAAAAAAGAAAAAAGAAAGAATGAAGACAAAAAAGTTAGAAATAGAAAGAAAAAGAAAAGAAAAAAAAGCAAAAGAAGAAGAAATGATACATTGAAAGAAAGAGAGGTGCTAAAGAAAGAAAGAAAGAAAGAAAGAAAGAAAGAAAGAAAGAAAGAAAGAAAGAAAGAAAGAAAGAAATTTAGAGAGAAGAGCTAAAGAAGGAAAGAAAGAAAGAAAGAAAGAAAGAAAGAAAGAAAGAAAGAAAGAAAGAAATTGAGAAAGAGAAAAAGAAAGAAAGAAATTGAGAGAGAAGAGCTAAAGAAAGAAAGAAAGAAAGAAAGAAAGAAAGAAAGAAAGAAAGAAAGAAAGAAAGAAAGAAAGAAACTGAGAGAGAAGAGCTTAAGAAAGAAAGAAAGAAAGAAAGAAAGAAAGAAAGAAAGAAAGAAAGAAGAGCTAAAGAAAGAAAGAAAGAAAGAGCAGTGCGAAAGAAAGAAAGAAAGAAAGAAAGAAAGAAACTGAGAGAGAAGAACTTAAGAAAGAAAGAGAGAAAGAAAGAAAGAGTATAAATTCAAGTGGTCACTCAATTAACCTTGATGCTTTGGTATTAGCAGAAATTGACTAGATGGGTTACAAAAGTTAAGAAAAGACTGACCTCAAAGTTTAAGGGGTCGCGAAATTCTGTTAATCTTTCTACGTTTTCTTATCAAGGAGAATATTTCTTCCTTGCCCACCCGTTCCTCTTGGGTGAGGAGATACAATTAGCTACGTCACCCTTGAATGGAAACACATCCCAGAGAGCTAAAGACGACAATTTGAAAACAAAAAAAAATCCGACAAATTGGGTCGACCATAACAAGTAGAGAAGAGCAAGAAAGAAACAAAGAAAGAAAGAAAATCGTTAAAAAAAAGAAAACTCTCTTAGCAGTGCATTCTGGGAAGGATAAATCATCTTTACTATCATTCTTAAAGAACAAGTTTGGACACACCTGAATAACTAAAAAGAAAGAGATAGAAAGGGATTTGGCCTTCTATCGTTCATCGTTAATTCCCATGAATACCTCAAAACAGACACGTACAAGAAAGTAGGGGTCTAGCCACAAAAAGGTGCCCGTGGTGTAATGGTTATCGTCGTTGGAAATGAACACGGCGACTTGAGTTCAAATCCTGGACGAGACTGATTGCATTTCACATAGCACTAATACCCTTGGGAAAGGTATGAATCCAATTATTCTCCCTCCAGCTATAAGTAAATAGTAGGGCAGACTTGATTCTTCAGCCTTGGTGAAGCAAATAGTCAAGGATAAGGAAAACTCTGAATTAAAATCTGTTAAACTCCGCTTAAAATTTGACCTTGTGTCATATCCTGCCCGAGCGGAGGGGGTGGTAAATATGGTCTAGCCACAAAAAAGTGGATTTGGTCGACCTGTCTGTAAGTTTTCTCAACGGCAATCTCAATATATATATATATATATATATATATAGAGAGAGAGAGAGAGATGTGGAGGAGTCATCGTAGCGTAGTGGCTAACGTGCTGGACTGTGATATCGTAGTAAGTGAGTTCGAATTCCAGGCCCGCTGTTACGTCTACTATTGGACTAATGCCCTTGGGAAAGGCATGAAAGAACATTGTTTTCACCTTTCAGCTACGATTTAAAGAGAACTTCTACCGTTCTTCTATTAAGATGGCGTTGGCATTAAATAACCCATGACGGTTGATAGTTCATTAAAAGAAAGAAAGAAAGAAAGAAAAAGAAAAATATCACGAAAGAAAGAAAGAAAGAAAAATATCACGAAAGAAAGAAAGAAAGAAAGAAAGAAAGAAAGAAAGAAAAATATCACTGAAGAAAGGAATTATAAAAGAAAGAAAGAAAGAAAGAAAGGAAAGGAAAAATATCACTGAAAGAAAAAAGGAAAGAAAGAATTAGGTTAGGAAAAAGACTTAAGAAAGAAAGAAAGAAAGAAAGAAAGAAAGAAAGAAAAATATCACTGAAGAAAGGAAGTATATAAGAATGAAAGAAAGTTCGGAAAAGAAAGAAAGAAAGAAAGTAAGTAAGAAAGAAAGAAAGAGAAAAGAGAGAGAAAGGGAAAGAAAAATAGTTTTTCAATATACTTCCTGGGTAAGATATGTCGTAAAAAGAAGAAGCGGGAAAAAATACATATAAATGGACGAGGAAATGTTAATAATATTAGTCTATGTTCATCAATGTGTGTTTCAACCTGTGATAGAAATGTTCCAAGATATGAAATTCTGAAAACTATAGTGGAAGGTGTATCTGGAGAAAATATTTTAAGTCATTCGCAGGGTGGGAATTTTAGATTTAAAATGGATGAGAAAATCTTAATAATTTTATAAATTTTTTGAACCAAAAATTCCTACCCTAAGAATGACCTAAATTATTTTTTCTAGATATATCTTCCACCATAATTTTCGTAATTTCCTATCTTGGAACATTTTTATTACCGGTCGAAACCCGTTGGTGAACATGGACTAATATTATAAAAAAATTTCTAATCCATTTACATGTATTTTTCTTTCCGCTTCGTCTTTATATATATATATATATATATATATATATATATATATATATATATATGTCAAGTCATGCCAATGACTCAAAAAGTAGTTCTTGATGCTGCCTTCCTTAACACTCAGCATTATAAGGTACGGATCAAGGGTAAAGTGGAACAATCCTGGGAAAGGAGTTGCGCCTTCCCCTACACCGCGGTGTAGTAGCTATTGAAAAGGGAGCCTTCTGGTCACCCTCGACTAATGTCACCAACTTTTTTTACTTATATGTATATATAATGCACGCACACACGCACACACAGACACACACACACACACACACACACACACACACACACATATATATATATATATATATATATATATATATATATCATAGTCCACGTCATTGTCATCTATGTTCTAATATATGAAAATGATGATTGCCGAGCAGTAGATATTTATGAGAAAGTGAATTTCTTCATGCTCGAGTAACGAGTTATCTGAGAATTAAAAAAAATAGCAAAAGGAAAATTCGCTTCATGCCTTTACCATGGGTATTGGTGCAAAATTCTTTATGTCTTCGCAAATATGGCCAATTACAATAGAAATTTCGACCTACTCTTGATTTCTAACTCTGTTAGAATAAAGGTTATGCTTCTAAGCACTTCAGTACATAGAAAAAAAATATATATGTAAGCAATTCTGTACATACATATATATATTTTTTTCATCATACAACGTGTGAAAGCACGTGCGATACCCTAGCCTCATCAGCCGCCAACTAGGGTGATAACACAGTTTCGGTAGCTCATGGCGGTACTTTGAGCTACCGAAACTGTGTTATCACCCTGGTTGTACTTCTGTACATACATATATATATATATATATATAGTCATCCACAGACAGACTGTTTCGTTCTATCAGAACTCTTCAGTGTGGCTAGACACGCAGGACGCTCGGAGCCGGGATCGAAACCCGCCCAACTTTATGTTTGACTTTGATTCAGACCACTCGTCCACCAAGCGGACGACGTTGGCTAAGGGAATTTTAAGGTATTTTTATTTTTTTGAAACAGCATATATATATATATATATATATATATATATATATATATATATATATATATATATATATATGTGTGTGTGTGTGTGTGTGTGTGTGTGTGTGTGTGTGTGTGTGTGTGTGTGTAAAGGGGAGAGACAGTAGATATGTGTTTATGTGTGTGCGTGTTTGTGTGTGTGTGACTTTGTGTTTTTATGTGCGTGTGTGTGTGTGTTTGTATGTAAGTGTGTGTGTGCGTGTGTGTGTGCGTGTGCGTGTCATTGTGTATGTTTGTATGTGCGTGCGTGGCATGTCTTTGTGTGTGAGCGTGTGTGCGTGTGTGTATTTATGTATGCGAATCTTTGTGCGTGTGAGTGTGTCTTTGTGTATGTGTATGTGTGTGTGTTTATGTGTGTCTGTTTGTGTGTTTGTGTGTATGTATGCGTTTTTGTGTGTACGTGTCTTTGTGTGTACATGTGTGTGTGTGTGTGTGCATGTGTACGACAATCTATTTTGACACTTTTATAGCATTCCGATGAAACCCGCCAATGGCAATGAATGTCCAACTTGTGATTTTCTGTTAATCTTCAGATTTATTATATTCGTCTCTATTCAAAAATCTTCATTTTATGAAGATTGGCTACATCTATCTCAATCTGCTAATATCTATCTTTTAACTAACTCGGTCTGTTCATATCTATCTATCTTTCTTTCTTTGTTCTATTGTTATATATACATTCTGATATATATATATATATATATATATATATATATATATATATATATATATATATATATATATATATAGCACTCACTTCACATCGATCGTCTATTCTAATATCTTCATATCTATCTGATTCTATTCATATCTATCTATCTATCTATCTATCTATCTATCTATCTATCTATCTATCTATCTCAGTCTACTTATATCCATCAATATCTCTCTCTCTCTTTCTTTCTTTCTTTGTCTCTGTCTGTCTCTCTGTCTCTCTCTGTCTCTCTCTCTCTCTCTCTCAGTGTCTTTCCCCCTCTCTCTCTCTCTCTCTATCTATCTATCTATCTTAGTCTTTATTTATTCATCTATCTGAGTTTGATCATACCGATATATTTCAGTCGTTCATAGTGGAGGGTGACACGAAGGCTCCCTTTTCGATAGCTACTACACCAAGGGGAGGGTTGCTCCGTGTTATCCTTTGATCCTTACCTTAAAATACTGTGTTTCGCAAGGTAGCATCAAGTACCAAATTTGAGTCTTTTGTGTGACTCGACCTGGGATTGAACCCAGGTCTCCTGGGCCATTGGTAAACACTCTAACCATTATGCCAATGTCTGGTATTGTTCATACCAAAGACTTTAAAAATGGTACTTGATACCTCCTTGTTTAACACTCAGCAATATAAGGTACGTATCGAGGGTAAAGTGAAGCAATCCAGGGAAAGGAGTAGCGACCTCCACTACACCTCGGTGTAGTAGCTCTAGAAATGAGAGCCTTCTGCTCAGCCTCGACAGTCTGTACATCTATCTATCTATGTATCTATCTATCTATCTAAAGTGAAAGTCTCCCTATCTACCTCAAATTAATTACGCCGTCATACTCTCCTTTTTCAGTTTTTTTCTCCCTTTCTCTTTCTCTCTCACTCTCTCTCTATATATATGTGTATGTGTGTGTGTGTGTGTGTGTGTGTGTGTAATCCGTTTTGCTTATTATTGCAAACTTTATATTCTTTAATGTACTCTTTCTTTGTTTGGTTTTATGGCACATCAACCACTGAAGCTCATTTAATTCCAAACCAATATTTATACATATAAACTGTTTTATTTCAACCAATTCAGTTTAACATAAGTAGACAGTTTAAATGCCAAAATAATTTTATTTTAAACAATTCAATTTACCATAAGTATACAGTTTAGTTCTTTGTGCGCCATAGATAGGACCCTGTCAGGTGCCATCACTCCGAGCCAGAGTGAACCTGGGAGTAATGGCAATAAAGAGGGTACTCTGCATTCCCCAAAGCTCCAGCATTACTGGAGCCTCACCAACAGATTGTTTAGTGTCATATACAGGACAATCATTGGTGGGTACCCCTCTGCAGAGATTCAGTCGGTGTCTTCTCTAGCCCCAGTCGACTGGGCCCTATACTGTTTATGTATTACACTTGTTCGTCTGCCATTTATTGCAAGTCCATATACAGACAAATGTATGTATATATATATATATATATACACACACACAAACACACACAAACGCACACACACACACACACACACACACACACACACACACATATATATATATACAGTAATGAGGTAATTTCCCTTGATTTAGACGTTGTGAAGGCAAGAAAGGATTTCATGACGAGACTGTATTTTCACCTGGCTTCTTCAAAATTTGACTGAAAAAGCAACAAACGCTGACCGGGACCAGAGAATTCTACTAGGTTACACTAGTTTAGCACTAATGATGCTTGTATCCCGAAACCATGCTTGACACCCAGTGTTATCATATGGTAAATGCATTGTGGACGCCACAGGTGGTTTTGCTGCATATATATATACATATATATATATATATATATATAGTTGCTGTTGTGTGGGATAAACAACATCCCACAAAACACCAGCTGTACAGCCCCCTACCTCCCATCTCTAAAACCATCCAAATTATACGAACAAGACGTGCGGGACACTGCTGGAGAAGTAGGGGCGAAGTCATAAGCGACGTTCTCCTATGGACCCCTTCACACGGACGAGCAGGCGTTGGTCGTCCGGCTTGAACCTATCTACGATAGCTCTGTACAGACACAGGATGTAGTCTTGAGGACCTACCGAATGTTATGAACGATAGAGATGAATGGAGAAGGAGAGTCAGGGAAACCTGTGCGCGCGGGCATGACACGATGATGGTGATATATAATGTCATCCATAGACTGATTGTTTCGTTATATCACAACTCTTCCGTGTGGCTAGACAGGCGAGATGCCTCAAGCTGGGATCCTAACCCGGCTGACTTTACGTCAGTATCTTATCTCAGAGCTATCGTCATTCTCAGCGTAAGCAAAGGAATTTTTATTCATATATATATATATATATATACGCTATCGGCTATCGGAGTAGTCAATTCATGAGCAAAGTTTTGAATTTACGCGTATGTGGCGTATATATATATATATATATATATATATATATATATATATATATATATATGTATAATTCTTTTGTATTTTGAGATAGGATTGGATCATCAAATCCAGTAAAGTCAGACATAGCGTCAGAAAATTTTTCATCAAGTAGATTTCGTTCAGTGCATCACAAAGTGAAGATAAAAAAAAAATCGAAAAAATAGGCTACTACTTCGGTCTTCTCAGGTAGATGAAAAATTTATGAAACATGGAGATATTGATACCAATTGTATCAGGTACACTTCGAACGGCCCATAAAGGCTTAGATAAAAAGACTGGGGGAATTGGAAATCAGAAGAATCGAGACTACACAGATCGCAGCACTGATAAAATCAGTTAGAATACTGAGAAGAGTCCTGGAGAGTTTGAAAGATTTACTGTCACTCAGATTTCGTGTAAGTCCTCTAATAAGAACTGGTGCGAAAAAGTCTCAAGGCGTGAAATTTCGACCTTGCTAGGGAATTGAAGAAACTGTGAAACGTGAAAGTAATGTTTATACCAATTGTGATTGGTGCTCTTGGTACAATCACCAAAAGATTAATAAAGGCCTGGAGAACTTGGAAATAAGAGGACGAGTGGACACCATCCAAACTACTACATTATTAAGATCGGCTAGAATACGAAGAAGAGTTCTGGTGAGTTAAGGACACTTGCTGTCAGTCAAACTCCAGTGAAAGATCATCAGCTAACGCTGATGTGAAAAACTCAAGGAGTAAAAAATAGATGAAGAGACGCTGCCGAATTGTGGACTTTGCCCTCCCGGTAGACCACAGATTAGAAATCAAAGAAAACGAAAAGACAGACAAGTACTTAGACCTTGCCAGAGAACTAAACAATTCATGGAACAAGAAAGTGACGGGGAGTGTCCTCGTGGTATAATGGTTAAAGCAATGGACTGCGGAATCGTAGTAAACGAGTTCGAACTCCAGTCGTGCTATTACGTCCACTTTCGGGCAAATACCCTTGGGAAAGGTATGAACCCCCTCATCCTCCCAACTATGGGTTAAACGGTGCAACTACGGTTCATCTGGGAGAATGGCTTTGGCATTAAATATCCTACAAAGTTTGATATGCCATTAAACAAAGAAACCAAACCAAGAAAGTGACGGGGGTACCAATTGTAATTGGCGCCCTAGGTACAGTCACCTAAGGATTGCTAAATGGGCTGGAGGACGATGAAATGAATGGACCAGTGGGGACCATCCACACTACAGTACTGTTAAGATCGACCAGAATACTGAGAAGAGTCCTGGAGATTTGCTGTCACTCAAACTCATGTGGAAACAATCGTTCGTATGAAAAATTCTCAAATGAGTAAAATAATAATAATAATAATAACAATAAATGAAGAGACCCGGCCGAATTGTGGACCACAGAGTAAAAATCAAAGAAAATAACAAGAGAGACAAGTACCTAGATCTTGCCAGAGAACGAAACAATTTATGGAACAAGAAAGTGACGGTGATACCAATAAAACTTGGTGCACTCGGAACGGTCCTTAAAAGCTTGGTAAGGGGACTGAAAGAGTCGGAAATCAGAGGACCAACCGAAACAATGTCAACTACAGCGATACTAAGATCGGCCAGAGTATTAGAAAGAATTCTGGAGCCTTGAGGTAGACCACAGATTAGAAATCAAAGAAAACGAAAAGACAGACAAGTACTTAGACTTTGCCAGAGAACTAAACAATTCATGGAACAAGAAAGTGACGGGGAGTGTCCTCGTGGTGTAATGGTTAAAGCAATGGACTGCGGAATCGTAGTACGTGAGTTCGTACTCCAGTCGCGCTATTACGTTCACTTTCGGGCAAATACTCTTGGAAAAGGTATGAACCCCCTTACCCTACCGGCTATGGGTTAAATAGTACCACTACTGTTCTTCTGGGAGAATGGCTTTGGCATTAAATAACCTAAAAAGCGTTGATATGCCATTAAACAAAGAAACCAAACACATCTTCTTGTATCCAAGTAGAAATCTCAGAGAATAAAATTAAGTTATACACGTATTTTTTTTCTTTTTTCCTTCATTTATTTCTCATTAATAAGTAACTCATTCATTCAATTTTTTCCTTTCGTTCATTTAATCTTAAACTTCTGGTTGAGAATTAGTGTCCGTTCAGGAACACGATTAAAGTACACAAAAAGTGATGATGTCACAGAGGGTTTTGTTCACTGTTTGAATTTGAACGAACCATCAAGATTTGTTTTTTTATCTTTTAAAATGGGGTCGTGCCCATTTTAGGTTTAATCAAAATGTCTTCTTATTCGACTGACTGTAATAGTCCACTCTACTTTCATGTCGATAGCCCTGTCAGTAGGAGCTATAGAATACACCAACTGCATCTTTGCAGAGTGGTAAGACTTCCCCAATATGTGTTCTGATATGACATACAACAGTCTGATAGGGAGGCTCCAGTAGTGCTGGAGCTTTGGGAAATGCAGAGTACTCCTTCATTACCATCGCTCCCAGGTACACTCCAACCCGGAAGGGTAGCACCTGATAGGGTCCAATCTATGGGTCAAATATGACTGTTTAATATCTAATATGTGTGCAAGCAAATAACTTAAGCTAAACCTGAATTGTTAGAAATAGAACTGTTTGATCAATTGACTGTTTTGGAAACAAATGAGTGATATTTAATAGAATTTTTAGTGATACATAGCAATACTTGGAGCCATTTAACTTTGTTGACTTATGCTAAATCGAATTGTTTGGAATAGAACTTTTTGATAATTTAACTGTGTGTAAACAAATGACCGATGTCTAATTGAATTGTTAGATATACATAGCAATACTTGAACACTTTAATCTGTGTGCAAACAAATGATTAATTCTAAATAGAATTATTCATATTAGACAGAAATAAGTGAAACCATTTAACTGTGTTAAAAAAATGAGCTCATGCTCCTTTCAAAATGTTATCTCCAAAATGTGTTTAGTAATATATATGTATAAAGAAGATTTGGCATTAGATAACCTACAACGGTTGATATGCCATAAAACCCAACCAAACTAAACCCTTGTCGAGTTTTGGTGAGGATTCGTGATGATAATTTTCTTCTAATCAAGGCTATTGGGGGTTATTATTTCTACAGGAACTTTATATAAATCTACAGATTAAAACGGATATTGTTAGGTATAACCTATCACCAAACTCTACACCATTAAAACTCTGAAACCAAAAATATGAATATGTAGGAATCCCAAAATAAGTACACCATTTTTATGTTAGAGTTTAAATGCTGATGAGTTTAGTGATAAATCATACCTAATAATATCCGTTTTGGTTGTATAATAGTACTTTTCTTCTAAACCAAACTACCAGGGTTTTATTATTCCTAGAACATTATACACTCAAAACAGATATTTTCAAGATTTTTATAAGCAAAAGTAAAGTTGCATAAAGATATACATATTTACCCAGCCCCTCCGTAGGTGCGACAAAAGGTGAGTTTTAAACGGATTTTCACTTCAGCGTTTTTCTTCTCGACCGGATGCTATACTAAGTTTAAAGAGTCTAGTTTGCCTACTATTTACTCATTGCAAGAGAAAGAATAATCGGGTTCACATCCTTGTTAAGATCTTAGCGATACGCGAAATGCAAACAATTTCATCCAGGATTTGAACTCGGGTCGCTGTGTTTATTTCCTATGACGGTAACCATTATATCACGGGCGCCTTATACATATAATGAGTCAACATATTTTGGACTGCTTCGTAAAAATATTTCGTGGTGAAAGAGTCTCAGAGCAAGAGAGAGAGAGAGAGAGAGAGAGAGAGAGAGAGAGAGAGAGCAAGAAGGTGGAAAATTATGAGGGAAGAGAAGATAGAGACTTAAAGCGAGAAAAAAGTGAGAGAGAAAGAGGGAGTGAGAGTGTGAAAAAGGATGAAAGAAAGAGAGAGAGAGAGAGCGGGAGAAAAACCTATTGAAAAAAGTAGTTAGACGTAAGATGAAGAGAGAGAAAAACTGGGCGAGAGTGTCTGTGTGCATGAGTGAAAGAGAGAGAGAGAGAGAGAGGGTGGAAAATTATGAGGGGAGAGAAGATAGAGACTTAAAGCGAGAAAAAAGCGAGAGAGAGAGAGAGATAGAGAGGGATACTTTGGGTGAAAAACTTATTGAAAAAGTAGTTAAACGTAAGATGAAGAGAGAGAAAAACTGGGCGAGGGAAGAGAAGATAGAGACTTAAAGCGAAAAAAAGAGTGAGAGAAAGAGAAAGAGAGAGTGAGAGTGTGAAAAAAGAATGAAAAACAGAAAGAAAGAGATAGAGAGAAAGAGATGAGGGAGACTTTGGGTGAAAAACCTACCAAGAAAAGTGGTGTTGACGAAAGAAAAAAACCTAGAGAGAGAGAGAATGTGTGTGTGAGAGAGAGAGAGGAACCATGTGTGAAAAACTTGGCGAGAGTGTCTGTGTGCCTGAGTGAGAGAGAGAGAGAGAGAGAGAGAGAGAGAGAGAGAGACGTTGGGTGAAAAACCTACAGGGAAAAGCAGAGAAAGAAGGTGAAGAGAAAGAAAAACTTAGAGAGAGTGTGTGAAAGTGAGAGAGAGAGAGAGAGTGAGAGAGATCTTGGGTGATAAACCTACAGGAAAAAGTAGAGAGAGATGAAGAGAAAGAAAAACTTAGGGAGAGTGTGTGAAGAAAGAGAGAGAGATTTTGAGTGAAAAACCTACAGGGAAAAGCAGAGAAAGAAGGTGAAGAGAAAGAAAAACTTAGAGAGAGTGTGTGAAAGTGAGTGAGTGAGTGAGAGAGAGAGAGAGAGATCTTGGGTGAAAAACCTTCAAGGAAAAGTAGAGAGTAAAAGTGAAGAGAGAGAAAAACACAGAGAGAGTAGGTGAAAGTGAGAGAGAGAGAGAGAGAGAGAGTGAGAGAGATCTTGGGTGATAAACCTACAGGAAAAAGTAGAGAGAGAAGATGAAGAGAAAGAAAAACTTAGGGAGAGTGTGTGAAGAAAGAGAGAGAGATCTTGAGTGAAAAACCTACAGGGAAAATTAGAGAGAAAAAGTGAAGAGAGAGAGAAAAACCAAGAGAGAGAGTTTAAAAGTGAGAGAACGAAAGTGAGAGAGACCTTGAGTTAAAAACCTACAGGGAAAAGAAGAGACGTAAAAGCCGAAGAGAGAGAAAAAACTTTGACAGAGAGTTTGTGTTTGAGACCTCAAAAATTAAACAAATAACAAAATCTTTATTCCATATTTTGAGAAATAAATAGTTTTAGTTTTATTCTTTTTATTATGGCGTCTGTTCGTTTCATTTCATTGTCTGACAGACAAGTCTCTTTCTGTGCATCTGTCTATCGATTTCATTCTTTTCAGATCTATCTCCACACCTTCCGATATATCTAACTCTCAGCTTATACATATCAATCTATCTATCTATCTATCTATCTATCTATCTATCTATCTATCTGCCAACCGTCATATCTACCGAACAGTTTATGAATATCTATTTCTCAATCTATCCACCTATCGACCAATTTATATCTATCTATCAATCTATCAGCCTATTTCTATCTATCTATCTATCTCTCTTTCTCTTTCTCTCTCTCTCTTTCTCTCTCTCTCTCTCTCTCTATATATATATATATATATATATATCCGCCTCCCGATATATCTACCTATTAGCCTATTCATATTTATCTATCTGTCAATCTATACGCAAACTGGAATATCTGCCAATCAGCTTATTTATTTATATATTTTTTTATATCTATCTATCTATCTATCTATCTATCTATCTATCTATCTGCCAACCGTCATATCTACCTCACAGTTTATGAATATCTATCTATCTAAATAACTAACTTACAATCTATCTATCTATCTATCTATCTATCTAAATAACTAACTTACTATCTATCTATCTATCTGCAAACCATTATATCTACCTAACAGTTTATGTATATCTATCTATCTATCTATCTATCTCTCTCTCTCTCTCTCTCTCTATCTATCTATCTATCTGCCAGCCGTTATATCTACCTAACAGTTTATAAATATCTATCTATCTATCTATCTATCTGCCAACCGTCATATCTATCTATCTATCTATCTATCTATCTCCTAGGATCGTAGGGCCTCTGTACTATTTGTTGTATATTCGTCGCAATATTTTCAGATGTTGTTATACTACTTCCGGGTGTTTGACACTGTCCCACAGGCAATTCACACACCCACCATTCTAACCACACTGATCCTCCTAAATATATCCTTGTCCCGCATTTTACCACCCCTTCTACTCACTCCCTATTTTCACGTGTGCGACTCTTCCTCGTCTACCTATTAACCCCCACCACCTTACTTGAAGGTTTTTATTCCTAGAGGGCCTGCTTACTTCTCGTTTTCAGAACTGGCGCTTTACCTGAAGGTGGTGTTGGTCAGTGTGCGGGTCGCAATAGAAGAAGCGCCACTGAAAAAGTACTCACGCAAAAATCACGCCTTTCTAACTTTCACCTATGTTTATGATGTTGCACCCCACCACACGTTTTTTTTAATGGGTGGGTAACCGTTTATTTTTGTTGTTTTGTTTTTTTTTCCTTTCCACTTTTTGCTTTATTTGTCTGAAGCTTGGGTTCCTCCCGGTACATATTTTACAGGTAGCACCTGGAAGTATTTAAAATCCACCTCGACGTTTATATTTCTTTGCTAAGCATGTCTTCCTTTGCTACAAAGCCAGAAATATGAAGCACCTACAGAGAATTGAACCCAGCAACAGTTTTCTGCTGACAATATTCTCAAACCACTACACTGTGTGAGGCACCCAGTAAAGGAATGAATAAATAACAAGATAGATTCTTGCATTTCGTAAGAATATGAACCCCACCTAAAAAAAAGTGAAATACAAACAACCCCGGCAAGGATTTGAACTTTGCACCTCGATTTTCTCGAATGATAAACTTCACATTGACCTCAGATTCTATTTTAAAGAACAACCTAACTTTGTATACTTCGTGTATACATATACCAATATATTCGGAAACATAGTCAAACATAATGACGACTTCAATGAACGAACGAACACACTTATTTATAAAAATATATCTCACACACTTTATTCTCGAAAGGGTTGATGCTGGTTGCGTGTGATAGGTGAGTTGAAGACGGGGATAGACTGCTACATATTGACTCGAAGTTCTTCTGAACATAGCAGCACTTCTTTCGCATTCTGGCTGGGCTGGTCAACCGTGGGTCACTGAGGGCCCAAGCCCTCTGTCTGGAGCTGGTTCTCAATTTGGCATCTTGTCCCCAACTGACTCCAACTGGCTCGAACCGTCTGTGACACCTGGTTATATAATTGTCTTACGTTCACCTGCTTCCGCTGTTCTTCCGCTTATTTACACAGGTACATCAGTTGATTGACGGCTCGGTCGAGGGTCAATATATTACACTAATATCTTAACTCTTTTATCGCTATGTAAATATTCTGTTGATTTGTTGACGGTGGAATCAAATGCTAGTAAACAAAATGTGTAATATTGATGTATTAAACAGATTCGGTGACCCGAGTTCAAATCCTGGACTATGCTATTTGCATTGTCAAATAGTGCTAATACACTTGGGAAAGGTTTGGTTGGATTGGGTTGGGTTTTATTGCATAAAAACCATTGTAGGTTATTTAAAGCCAAATACTCTATATACATATTATATATGATTTGTAAACGCGTAGTTTGTAGGTAATATTTTTAAACAAGCCAGAGCTCATTTGTTTGCATACAGTTAACTGATTAAACATACTATAGGTAAGTGAATAATTTCTAGTATTTCTGCTAGATCTTAAGCCATCATCAGGGGTGTGTATATTGCAAAAGCGATGTGACCTTTGCACGTACATTACTACTTTGTAAGTATTGAGCATTTATTATTTATACTGGTGTATTATTGTAGCGTTTATTCTTAAATTTGGTTCTATAAGTAGCAGCAGTAGCACTCCTGATGATAGCCCAAAATCGGGCAGACAGCACTAGGGAACCAATTAATTATGGGTGGTTTATTAACCAATTCCCGTCGGATACCATAAAATCGATGCGGTGACTCGAAAAGATTAATACAAAATATGTAGACAAAGGATGTCTATACGGTTTAATGAAATATGTATTAACGAAGAAATGCTACCTATATATATATATATATATATATATATATATATATATATATATATATATAAACAATATCAATATGGTATATAAACGTTTAAATTTCCTTCGCTTGCGCTAGTTTCCACGTGGTTGACTGGTAGAATCTTGGATTGGCGTTTAAGTCAGCTGGGTTTCGCTCCCAGCTTCGGGGATCTAGCGTGTCTAGCCACATAGTCTGTCTGTGGATGACAATATATATTATATCTGCCAATATAAAGGCGACGGGCTAGTTTTGGTATTCAGTTTTTTATTAGTTTTTTTCCCTTTTGGCAAGCGCGATGTCCCACCGTTTTTTTTCTTTCCACTTTTTGTTTTATTTGTCAGAAGCTTCTGGATATTACTGATATAAAAGTAAAGCTGGCGACCATAGTCGAGGGTGACCCAGAGGCTCCCTTTTCAATAGCTACTAAATTGAGGTATAAGGGAGGGCGCTACTCCTTTCCCTGGATTGCCCCACTTTACCCTTATAATGTTGAGTATTAAGCAAGGAGGCATCAAGTACCATTTTTTGAGTCTTTTGTATGACTCGACCAGGGATTGAACCCTGGTTTCCCGGGCCATAGGCGAACACTCTAACCGCTATGCCAATACCCGGACCAGTATATACTTATATATACTGATATATTATATCAGTAATATCCAGTCAGCGTCCGAAGAGAGTGGATGTAGGTTATTCAAGTCTAACATGTTAAGTTATCTGACGAGACGGAGAGTATAATAATATTCTCCGGCGAAATAAATTTATAATGACAATTTAACCAGGTTTGGGTTTATTTCTAATTGCACTATATATATATATATATATATATATATATATATATATATATATATATATATTTCAAGATAATTTTTAATCTTTCAGCAGAATTATATATGACGTTTGTCTCGTGTGTTTTTGTGCAGTAACAGATAAAAAAGATAAATCTGAAGGAAAACGAGCTGAATAGATGACGGATATAGAAATGATTTCAATATGAATGATATGCACGCGGAACCACCTTTCCTGTGTGATTACGCAAAATCAAGAAACAGTTGCTATGACATCAACGGCCATAAGTAAACGCGTTTTTAAATCACAAACTGCACTAAAATGAAGATAAACGAACGTCCAATGTAATGTCTGCTCTTAGTTGATCTGGTGTATATATTGATATATATTTCTTTTAAATACCCTGTCCGGTGGCAAAAGCTGCTTGGTAGCGCCAGGAGTGGCAGTACCGCCTGGAGCTACCGAAACTGTGTTATCACCCTGGTTGGCAGCTGATGAGGACAGAGTATCGCACGTGCTTTCACACGTTGTATGATGAAATATATATATATATATATATATTTCAAGATAATTTTTTATACTTTGTTAGAGGGAAGCCATATTGATAGCTCCTCTCATGTCCCAGAAGACTATCAGCATGACGTTCTTTACTGACTACTGCGCCCGGAACTTTTTCTTTGCCATTGGGTCAGTGTGTTTCTACTCCATAGACTATCCTTTCGAGTAAGGTTTATTATAGCAGACCCCATCTGTAAACATTTTCACAAGAATATGCTTCTCGGTACACATAACACGTTCGTCTGTAATTTTCACATGGTTTGTACTTCTCAGCTACAACAAATTTGATAACAGATCTCTGTTCAAAGCTGGAGCACCGTGTTTGATGTGATACAATTTCGAATAATCTCAAAACAAATAGTTTTTCTTGATTTATATAATTTTTGTTTTAAACCAATTCTAAAAATGCAGAGTTTACATCGATGGAAAAATGTCAGAAAAATTCATGAAGTCTAAAAAAAATGCCCATATTTATTGAATTACCCTCCTATATATAGTCGGATAATAACAATAGAGACTTTGGACAATTTTTAAACTGCCTTCATCCACAGGTGGGACATCGAGCATGCCAAAATTGAAAAAAGAAAAAAACAATAAAAAACTGAATAACAAAACTAGTCCGTCACCTTTAATAGAAAACATGCCTACAAGAATATATATGTATATATATATATATATATAAAGACAGAAAGAGAGATAAAAAAGAGAGAGAGAATCGAAAGATAGATAGTTTGCTAGATATTTAGATAGTCTAATGCCGCTGATATATATATATATATATATATATATATATATATATATTGGCAGCATTTCTTAATTAATACATATTTGGTTGAACATAATAGACATTGTTTACATATTTGTTCATTAATCCTTTCGAATTGCCATATTGATCTTCTGATATTCGGCGGGAATAACATTAGAGACTTCATACAATTTTTAAACTGCCTTCATCCACAGGTAGGACATCGCACTTGCCAAAAGGAAAAAAAAAACAATACCAAAACTAGTCCGTCACCTTTAATAGAAAACATGCCAACAAGAATATATATATATATAGAGAGAGAGAGAGAGAGAGAGAAAAGAAAGACAGAGAGATAGTTTGATAGATATTTAGATAGTCAAATGCCGCTGATATATATATATATATATATAATAAGACGCAAATAAAAAGAAGTGTTTTGTTTTGTTTTGGTTTGGTTTGGTTTTATGGCATATAAACCACGGTAGATCATTTAATGCCAATCCTTTTTATACATATATATTAAATATATAGGATTTGGTTTGGTTGGGTTTTATGGCATATCAACCATTGCAGGTCATTTAATGCCAAATCAATTTTAGACATATATATTAAATATATGATTTCTAAACACGTTGAAGATAACATATTAAATCAAGCCAGAAATCGTATTTATTTGCACGCTGTTGAATATTTTCACTTAATTTCAAACAATTCAGTTTAGCATATGTACAATCTTTGTTTACACAATCAATTGTTTAAATACTTTTTTTCATTTAGAATCAGTTAAATGTAAAAACACTTCTATTCTAAACAATTCAGTTTAGTATATTAAGAAAGTTAAATGGCTCCAAGTATTGCTGCGTATCACTAACAATCCATTAAACATATATTTACCCAACCTCTCTGCTCGGGCAGGATATGACACAAAGTCAATTTTAAGCGGAGTTTAACAGGTTTCAATTCAGAGTTTTCCTTCTCCTAGACTAGTTGCCTCACCAAGGCTGAAGAACCTAGTCTGCCCTACTATTTACCCATAGCTGGAGGGAGAATAATTGGATTCATACCTTTCCCAAGGGTATTAGTGCTATGTGAAATGCAGTCGGTCTCGTCCAGGATTTGAACTCGTGTCGCCGTGCTCATTTCCTACGACGATAACCATGACACCACGGGCACTTCCCCAATCCATTAAACATATCACTAACAATCCAATTAAACATAAGTAATTTATTAAATGATTCAATCAATTCAGTTTACCATAAGTACACATTTTTTTGTTTACACACAATTAAATATAAAAACTGTTAATTTGAAACAATTCATTTTAAATTATTTACAGTTTAGATCTATTTGACCCATAGATAGGACCCTATCAAGTTCTTCCACTCCAGGTCAGAGTGGACCTAAGAGAGATAGTAATGAAGATGTACACCACATTCCCCAAAGCTCTAGCATTACTGGAGCCTCACCATCATATTGTTTAGTGTCCATATCCAAGACAATCGTTGGGGGAGTCTTACTCCTCTGCATAGATCTAGTCAGTGTATTCTGCAGCCACAGCTAACTGGGCTAACAAGGGACAATGTACGAATTATTTTAAAAAATTGGTTGCAAAGAAGAGGATGTAGATTCATACTGAATAGAAATCTTAAAAGATGTCATGTTGAGTCCTTTTGGTTGTTTCTATAACCGTCTTCTAGAATGGGACAATTTGATGAGGAGTGGAGTCCCCGTGGTATAGTGGCTAATGTGCTTGATTGCAATATCGTAATAAGTGAGTTCGAACTCCAGCCACACCTTTTCTATCATTTTCAAACTATTGCCCTTGGAAAATATATGAACGCTGTTGTATACAAATATAGGCAAAACATAATCAAACATAATGACGACTTCAAAGAACGAACGAATACACTTATTTATAAAAATATACCTCTCACACTTTATTCTCGAAAGGGTTGATGTTTCTTGTGTGAGAGGTGAGTTGGAGACGGGGACAGACTGCTACAAATTGACTCGAAGTTTTCCTGACCATAGCAGCACTTCTTTCGCATTCTGGCTGAGCTGCTCAACCGTGGGTCGCTAAAGGCCCAAAGCCCTCTGTCGGCCGCTGGCTCTCACGCCGGCATCTTGTCCCCAACAGGAACTGACTGACTGCCCAAAGCCGTCTGTGGCACCTGGTTATATAAGTGTCTTACGTTCACCTGCTTCCTGTGGACGTACATATCTGCCACCATCACTGAATTAAACCACGTCCATAGGTCAAGGTGATATTCTTATATCTTCGACCGGATGCACCTGTTTCGCTGTTCTTCCGCTTATTTACAGAGGAGTATCTCCCGATTGACGGCTCGGTCGAGGGTCAATATGTAACACCGCCATATTCCTCAAGCTAGAGGTTAAATAGTACCATTACAGTTCTTCCACAAAAATGACTGGCATTACATGACTCACAAAGGTCTATATGCCATTAAACAAATGGACACGGCGACACGAGTTCAAATCCTGGACGAGACTGATTACATTTTCACATAGCACAAATACCCTTGGGAAAGGTATAAGTCCAATTATTCTCCCTCCAGCTATGGGTAAATAGTAGGACAGACTAGGTTCTTCAGCCTTGGTTAGGCAACTAGTCTAGGAGAAGGAAAACACTGAATTCAAACCTAGTAAACTCCGCTTAAAAACTGACCTTGTGTCATATCCTTCCTGAGCGGAGGGGTTGGTGAAAAGGGGATGCCCGTGGTGTATTGGTTATCGTCGTAGGAAATGGACACGGTGACACGAGTTCAAATCCTGGACCTGACTGATTGCATTTCACATAGCACTAATACCCTTGGGAAAGGTATGAGTCCAATTATTCTCCCTCCAGCTATGGGTAAGTAGTAGGACAGACTAGGTTCTTTAGCCTTGGTGAGGCAACTAGTCTAGGAGAAGGAAAACTCTGAATTCAAACCTGTTAAACTCCGCTTAAAATTGACCTTGTGTCATATCCTGCCCTAGCGGAGGGCAGGATATGGTAAATATTGGTAAATATATATATGCCATTCAACAAAGAAAACCGAATTTGTTTTTAAAAGATTTACTCAAGGATAATTTTGATTGTCTCAAGTCATTAAAGAATGGTATTGAATTGATTTTGAGTTTTTGTTTTTTGTACTGTTTGACCGAAGTAGTCCAATACAGCATTGGTTGGAATCATTCAACTGTAAGGTTTGGTTTGGTTTGGTTTGGTGGGTTTTATGGCATATCAACCTTTGTTGGTTATTTAACACCAAATCCATTTTTATGTAAATAATCTGTTCTATTTAAAACAATTCAGTTTAGCATAAGTACACAGTTTAATTGTCAAAAACATTTCTATTTCAAACTATTCAAGCAGTTATATGTAACAGTTCAGTTAAGTGTAAATATAGTTTTAATGTCGAAAAACAGTTCTATTTCAAATAATTCAGTTAAGCATAAGCACGCAGTTTAAATGTAAATAAGGTTTGATTGTCAAAAACATTTCTATTTCAAGCTATTCAGGTTACTCAAACAATTCAGTTTAGCATAAGAATGCTGTTAGTTCTATTTAACCCATAGATAGGGTCCTATCAGGTGCTACCACTCCGGGCAAGAGTGGACCTGGGACGATGGTAATGAAAGGGTACTCCGCATTCCCCAAAGCTCCAGCATTGCTAGAACCTCACCATCAGATTATTTAGTGTCATATCCAGGACACTCGTTAGGGTGAGTCTTACCCCTCTGCAGAGAAGCAGTCAGTGTATTCTACAGCCCCAGCCGACTGGGCAATTAACTGTAAGGATATAAACCAAAACTGTGTAGGTCAGTGAGGCATTATATATATGTATATATATATATATATTTATGTATATATATATATCTGTATATATATATATATATATGTATATATATATATATATATGTATATATATATATATATATATATAGCATCAAGTCGTGCAGAGTGCGTATAGTCGGTTGACTCTTTCTCTGTATCCGTTCCTAGCCGAGTCGGCTGCGGCTGCAGAATACACCAACTGCATCTCTGCAGAGGGCTAAGACCCCCCCTACAACGAGTGTCCTGGATATGTCACTAAACAATCTGATGGTGAAGTTCCATTAACGCTCGTGAGTTTGTCTTTACTTCTCCCATAATGCCCAACATATTTTATCTTTCGTGCTGGAATGGTTTGTGAGATGGGAGGCAGATGGCCGTACAGGACGGATCCTGAGTTCGTATGGCAAAACTTAAATTTCTTGCACAATTCCCAGGAGATCACCTTTCCCACCCAGTCGTGTCTGATTTTATACTCTTTTGCGCTAATTTGCTGCATTCGCTTATTATGTGATAGGTCGTTTCGTCCCTATCACCACATAACTTACATTTGCTATTTTGTTGCGTCTTATCTATTTCTGCTTCAACATAGTAAATCCTTATGGCGATGTTTTGTGCTGCAAATAAAAGAGATTCAGTTTCTCTCTTAAGGTTTCTCTTTCTTAGCCATATCCAAGTCTTCTGGTGTGAGATTTCGCTTGTTTTTCATTTTAATTATCCATACAGTTGTTTTTCTTCCCAATTTTGTTTTCTAGCTGGTATTATCATAATTTAGTCCTTGAGAGTTTTTCACATCGGCGTTAGCTAACGGTCTTTCACTGGAGTTTGAGTGACAACAAGTCTTCTCAAGTCTCCTGAACTATTCTTAGTATTCTGGCCGTTCTCAATAACGCTTTAGTTTTGATGGTCTCCACTCGTCTGCCAACTTCCAAGTCGTCCAGTCCCTTTAATAATATTTTATTTACTTTTAGTTACTGTTCCAAACGCACCAATCACAATTGGTATAATTGTCACCTTCATGTTCCATAGTTTTTTTTAATTCCCTAGCAAGGTCTAGGTACCTATCCTTCTTTTCACATTCTTTCAGTTTTATTCTGTGGTCAGCCGGGACAGCAAAGTCGACAATTTTGCAAATTCTCTTTCTTTTTTTTTTTTGTTGATTATTAATCGGTCTGGTCTTCTGACCGAGATTAGGTGATCCGTCTGGACGTCTAGGACATGTGCTGGATTGTGCATATAGCATTTGTTCGTATGGTCAAATTTAAACTTCTTGTACAATTCCCAATCGATCACCTTGCCGAACCCAGTCGTGTCTAGTCTTATACTCCTTCTGTGCTATTTTGCTGCATTCGCTCATTATGTGATTGATGGTTTCATGTCTGTCACCGCTATTTTTTTTTTCTACTTAGAGTTTTTCAAATCGGCGTTAGCTGATGGTCTTTATTATCATTGTTATACCTGTTGTTGTCGTTGCCGCTGCTGTTGCTGCTGCTGCTTTATTTTCAGCTTTACTTTAAGTTTTTACAATCCTTCACCGGGACGTTACCCCAGACCTCAGGTGAGGAATTTAGGGATTATATGAATTCTGCATATGTATATTTTTTGCTGCCTCTTTTGGGTGATATGTTTCAGCCACATTGCTAATACTCTCCTAAGAAAAATCAGTTGTTCTGTTATATAGCCACATACGTATACAGATATATGCGGAACATAATCAAACAAAATGACGAACTTCAATGAACGAACGAATACACTTCTTTATAAAAATATATCTCACACTTTATTCTCGAAAGGGTGATATTTCTTGTGTGTGAGAAGTGTGTAGAGACAAGGACGGAATGTTATTTTGATCCAAGTTCTTCTGACCATAGCAGCACTTCTTTCTCATCTTGGCTGGGGTTGCTCAACCGTAGGTCACTGAGGGTCCAAAGCCCTCTGTCTACCGCTGGCTCTCACTTCGGCATCTTATCTCCAACTGATTCGAACCGTCTGTTCACCTAGTTACATTATTGTTTAACGGACACCTGCTTCCGCTGTTCTTCCGCTTATTTACACGGGTGCATCTCTTGGTTGACGGCTCGGTCGAGGGTCAATATATAACAGTTCTGCAAAGTGCAAGTTTTTTAATTTTATATAGGGGAGGATTGCCAGGTATGTTTATCGATATGTTTGTCGGTCATTTTCTTATTTCTGTCCAGGGCGCCCACTCTTACTTGCACGATGTTTTTATTCTCTCTATTTCTCTTTCCAGGTTTTTGTATCAACTTATTCTATTACATTCTTTGAAGTATATGTTATCATCTATTGGCACGGACACATCAATTCAATTCGAAAGAATGTTTTTCTTTTATAGCCCTTAACCTCTATATCTGGCCTATTTATTATAATCATTATCACTATTAATTCACTCCTTTGAGAGTTTGTCACACCAACTGATCGTTTTTCAGGGGACTTTGAGGGACAGCAACTTTCCTCAAGTTTCCAAGACTCTTCTCAGCATTCTGACCGACTTAATGATGCTGTAACCTGAATGATCTCTACTTGTCCTATTATTTCCAAATATTCCTGTCCCTTTATCAAGTACTCCATTTATAATTGCTATCACCATTACCTTCCATATTTCTGGGTATTTATCTCTCTTTTGGCTTTCTTTTAATTTTCACTCTGTGGTTGACCGCGATGGCAAAGTCGACTATTTGGCAGGTTCACTTTTTCATTTTTATTTTAGTTGACTATCACTAGGTCTGGTCGTCTGGCCGAGATTTGGTGATCCGTTTGTATCTCAAAATCCGAGAAAACTTTGTTCCACTCAGTTTCCTGGACGGATTCCAGGTTGTGCATGTACCACTCGTTCGTGAAGTAAAATTTTAATTTCTTGCACAATTCCCAATGGATCACCTTCCTCACCCAGTCTTGTCTAGTCCTTTACTCTTTCATTATTTTTATTATTTACTCGATTGAACATTTTTCTCCACCCGCATTAGCTGATGGTTTCTCACTGGAGTTTGGCTGACAGCAAGTCTCCTCGCGTCTCCAGGACTCTTCGCAATATTCTGGCCGATCTTAATTATACTGTAGTTTGGATGGTCACTACTCGTCCTCTTCTTTCCAAGTCTTCGAGTCCCTTTATCAATCTTTTGGGGATTGTCACAAATACACCAACCGCAATTGACATCACCGTCGCCTTCATGTTCCATAGTGTTTTTTAGTTCTCTAGCAAGGTCTAGGTACTTATTTTTTTTCTTTTCTGTTGTCTGCTGGGACGGCAAAGTCCACTATTCGACAGTCTCTCTCTCTCTCTCTCTCTCTCTCTCTCTCTCTCTCTCTCTCTCGTCAACTATCACAAGGTCTGGTCGTCTGGCTGAGATTAGGTGATCCGTTTGTATCTCAAAATCCCAGGGGAGTTTGTGAATCTCATTCTCCAAGACGGATTCTGGGTTGTGCATATACCATTTGTTCGTATACTCAAATTTGATTTATTTGCACAATTCCCAGTGGATCACCTTCCCCAGCCAGTCTTAATTTTCATTCTTATTTTCGGGTTCTATCAGTCATTTATCGGGTCGTTACCCAAGACCTAACTTGAGGGAATATAGGATTATATGTACTCTATTCAATTATTCATTTATTTTTGCTACTTCTTTTCTCCAAAGGAAATTAGTCGTTCTGAAAAGTGCAATTTTTTGTATTTCATAAAGGCTGGGACTGTCAGGGATCTTGTTAATATATTTACCTGTTCCTTTCTTGATCATACCCTTGGCTTTAACTAGAACTGCCTCAGTGATAGTTTTAAGATGCTACATTTTCTCAATTTTCAGACCTTTGTATTTATTTATTTTCTCATATACTTTGACTGATACATTATTATCTGTTAACTCTGACATATTAATTAGAAAATATGATTTTTTTTTCTTTTATTGTCTTTAACCAATGAATCTGGTGTATTGGTTTTGACTTTTTTCATCAGTTCGGATCGTAAAGCTCCAGAGAATAGAAGTTTCTTTTACTTCTGTTTGGTGTTTATCCTATTTACCCAACCCCTCCGCTCGGGCAGGATATGACACAAGGTCAATTTTTTAAGCGGAGTTTAACAGGTTTTTAATTCAGAGTTTTCCTTCTCCTAGACTAGTTACCTAACCAAGGCTGAAGAACCTAGTCTGTCCTACTATTTACCCATAGCTGGAGGGAGAATAATTGGATTCATACCTTTCCCGAGGGTATTAGTGCTATGTGAAAATGCAATCAGTCTCCTCCAGGGTTTGAACTCGTGTCGCCGTGTTCATTTCCAACGACAATAACAATTACACCACGGGCACCTGTTTGGTGTTTATATCGTTTTTTACAACCCAATATTCCATACTATTTACACATATACATATTTTCCTATGAATATGATATCCCATTTTATGTTTTTCTTAATATTATATTGATGTTAGCATTTGGAAACAAGACACTATGAAGTCAATTAATTCAGTTTTGGGATATTTTTTTTTGTTCTCACAATCTTCATATTGGGTTTGTTTCGATTTTCTTATAATGTTTGCCAGATGTTGTCTAGTAGGAAGGCGGTGGTCCTCTGCTGCTGCTGCTACTGCTGTTATTGTTGTTGTTGTTATTTGCTCCTTGAGATTTTTTCACATCAGTTTTAGAAAATTTGCTGCATTCGCTTATTATTATTATTATTATTATTATTATACTCATTAGAGTTTTTCACACCAGCGTTAGCTGATGGTTTTTCACAGGAGTTTCAGTGACAGCAAGTTTCCTCAAGTCTCCAGAACTCTCCTCAATATTCTGTCCGTTCTTGACAATGCTGTTGTCTGGATGGTCTCTATTCGTCCTCCAACCTCCAAGTCTTCCACTTCCTTTAATAATCCTTCAGTTACTGTACGAAATGCACCAATTACGATTGGTATAATCGTCACGTTCACATTCCATAATTTTTTCAATTCCTTAGCAAGGTCAAGGTACTTATCCTTCTTTTCACATTCTTTGAGTTTTATTCTGTGGTCAACCGGAACAGAAAAGTCCACAATTTTGCAAGTTCTCCATTTTTTGTTGATTACTATAAGGTCTGGTCTTCTGGCCGAGATTAGGTGATCTGTTTGTATGTCAAAGTCCCACAGGAGTTTGTGTGTGTCATTCTCCAGGACTGCTGCTGCGTTGTGCATATACCATTCGTTAGGTCAAATTTAAACTTCTTGCACATTCCCCAGTGGATCACCTTGCCCACCCAGTCGAGTCTAGTCTTATACTCCCTCTGTGCTAATTTGCTGCATTCGCTTATTATGTGATTGATCGTTTCGTCTCTATCACCACATAATCTACATTTGCTATTTTGTTGCATCTTATCTATTCTCACTTTGATATGATTGGGTCTTATGGCGTTGTTTTGTGCTGCTTTTTTTAGGAGAGATTGTGTTTCTCTTTTAAAGATTCCTTTCCCTAGCCACGTCCAGTTTTTCCAGTGCGAGATGTCATTTATTCGTCGTTAAAAGCACCCAAAGAGTGATTTTTCTCCCCATTTTTATTTTCTAGTTATTGTCATTCCGTTGGTCACCGTGTTGTCAGTATGGTTTTTGATGGCCGTAATCAGTCCTCCATCGTGTTTTTCTATGTAGTCCTCGAGTCGTTGTATCGATGCGTCAACACCGTCTTCAATACTGGTATGTCCTCTTCCTCCTTCCTTTCTTGATACATATAGTCTGTCAACATTGTCTCTGGGATGTAATGCCTTATGCATGGTCATTAGTTTCCTTGTTCTTTCGACCATTGGCTTAAGTTCTTCTCTGGTCCACTTCAGAACGGGTCCCGAATATCTAACGAGGGGTAGAGCCCAGGAATTTATTCCTTTGATAAAGTTTCTGCTAGATAGTTTTGTCTCGAGTAGCTTTCTAGTTCTTCTGAGATATTCTTAATTTTGTCTTTCATCTCCACTTGTTTGATGGTGTCTACATCAGTTTTAGCTGATGGTCTTTCACTGGAGTTTGAGTGACAACAAGTCTCCTTAAGTCTCCTGAACTCTTCTCAGTATTCTGGCCGTTCTCAATAATGCTGTAGTTTGGGTGGTCTCCTCTCGTTCGCCAACTTCCAAGTCCTTCAGTCCCTTTAATAAACCTTTAGTTACTGTACCGAAAGCACCAATTACAATTGGTATAATTGTCACCTTCATGTTCCATATTTTTTTCAATTCCTAGCAAGATCGAGGTACTTATCCTTCTTTTCACATTCTTTCAGTTTTATTCTGTGGTCAGCCGGGACAGCAAAGTCGACAATTTTGCAAATTCTCTTCTTTTTTTTTTTTTTTTTTTGTTGTTGATTATTATTAGGTCTGGTGGTCTGGCCGAGATTAGGTGATCCATGTGTATGTCATAGCAGTTTACGTGTGTCATTTTCTAGAAAAGCTGCTAGATTGTACATATAGCATTTGTTCGTATGGTCAAATTTAAACTTCTTGTACAATTCCCAATCAATCACCTTGCCGAACCCAGTCGGGACAGCAAAGTCCACAATTTTGTAAGTTTATCACACTAGAGTTAGCTGATGGTGTTTCACTGGAGTCTAGCGCGGTGGTAGTTTTCTGTTACCACATTTTCTCGATTTCTATTTCCAGATCTTTGGAAAGCATTCCTTATTATATTCTTCGACTGATATGTTATTATCAGTTGACACTGATAGATCAATTAGAAGGCAGGATTCTTTTAATTGCCCTGAACCACTTTGACAAGCATTTTGATTTTAGTTGGTTTTAATGGCACTAACTCGACAGGGTGGATCAGCGTGTATCGGAGATTATGATAAGACTGTCGGTCTAACTCGAACCTACGTTCACTTTTGTCTCGGAGAATTCTTGTTATTCTTATTCTCATGGGAGAATTTAATGTCGTAGCCTAAATCACGACTAAAAGGCGAAGGACTAGTTTAACATTTTCGACTTGTTTCGATTCATAAGCATATAAGCCAGTCATTTTTGATGGGCACAATGAATTTTTTTTTTTTAATTTCCAAATTTTGCGACCATTTTTCTTCTTTCTTTCTTCCTTTCTTTCTTTCACCTTCGTTTTTATACATTTTTCTTCTATGTTTTTTCGTTTTGTATTTATTTATTCATAACATTTTTACCTTTTTTTTTCTCTCTCTCATTTTTTCGTTGTTTTCTTGTTTATTCCTTTCTGATTTTTTATTCTTTGTTGTTCTTTCTTTATTTCGTCCTTCCTTTCTTTTATTGCTGATTATTTTACATATCTTTTCTTTCTTTCTTTCTTTCTTTCTTTCTTTCCTTTCATACCTTTTCTTTCTTTCTTTTTCTTTCTTATTTTTTCCTTCTTTTTCATACTTTTTTGCTGATATTTTTATTCTTTTACATACCATTTCTTTCTTTTTTTTCCCATATCTTTTCTTTCTTTCTTTCTTTTTCATATTTTTTTACACATCTCCTTTCTTTCTTTCTTTCTTTCTTTCTTTCTTTCTTTCTATTACTGATTCCTTTATTTTATTTTCCCGTAACGTATTGTTTTTTCCTTTTTTTTTTTACTTCAAAAGTGTCTTTCTTTTTTTTGCTTTAGCCTTTTTTTCTGTTTTTCTTTCTTTCCTAGTTTTTTTTTTTAAGTCAGTTGCTGAAAGGAACGACCTAAAACTTCAGTTTCCTTTTCTATCACTTCTCAAGCACAAAAACAAGTCTATTCACTTATTAAGAGAAAACTTTAAGTAAAGTTTATACCCTCACCTAGAATAAAGTTTATACCCTCACCTTGAATAAGATTTATGTCCTCACTGTGAATAAAATCGTACTTTATTCAAGTACGTCTAAAAAGAAGAATTAGCACTAAAATATACAAATACGGGTATGAAAGTGCGAATCTGCTGTCGTGGGTGTCGGGTGGGACCCAGTTGTCTCATGTAAAAGACAAGCCATATTAACTTCAAATTAAGTCTTTCAAAATATTCCCTGACGGTTGCTAAGGTTACGGTCAAGTAAGGTCAACAAACAATCAAAAATATCACGAAATGGTCAGACGACATCTTTATCGGTCTAAGATTGAGAGTTTAAAAGGCAAACACTGAAAAGGATTAATAACTGAATAAGGACAGAACAAATGAAGAATGATATGAATAAGTTAATGGGCGGAAAAGAAAAGTAAATGAAAAAAATAAGAGAGGGTTGACAAAGAAGTTAGAATGGTGGGGAGTGAGAAATATAAGAAAAGAAAGGAAAGGAAAAAAAAGAAAAAAAAAGAAGAAGGTGGATGTAAAAGATAAATGAAGTCCAAGTTGAAGGAAGGAAGGAAGGAAGGAAGGAAGGAAGGAGAGAAGAAACAGGTGAAGAAAAATTGAAAAGGAAAGAGATGAGGAAAGGACAAAATGAGAAAAATTTAGAATGAAACAAAAGTTGTTTTTTTAAAAAAAGGAAAAGAATAGGGAATAAAAGTTGAAAAAAAAGAGGAAAACGTTGAGATGAAAGAGGGAAAAAAGAAGAGAATGAAAAACGGAAATACCATAAGGAAAAGAAAGAAAGAAAGAAAGAAAGAAAGAAAGAAAGAAAGAAAGAAAGAAAGAAAGATATCAATGAATAAAGACGAGAAGATTAAAAAAAGGCAAAAGAGTGACAGAAAGAAAATACAGGAAAAAGAAGAGGAGAAAGATAGAGATGGGAGAGAAAAAGAATGAAAAAAGGAAGGGAGAAATGCATGAATAAATAAAGAAATAGCCGCGAAGAAAGAAAGAAAGAAAGAAAGAAAGAAAGAAAGAAAGAAGAAAGGAAAAAGAAAAAAGAAAGAAAGAAAGAAAAAAGAAAGAAAAAAGAAAAAAGAAAGAAAGAGAACGAAAAGAACAAGGGAATCATTTAAAGAAGATAATCAAGAAAATAAATAAATGTAATGCAGAAGAAAGAAAGAAAGAAAGAAAGAAAGAAAGAAAGAAAGAAAGAAAGAAAGAAAGAAAGAAAGAAAGGAAGAAAGATTAAACAGAAAGAAAGAAAGATTAAACAGAAAGAAAGAAAGAAAGAAAGAAAGATTAAACAGAAAGAAAGAAAGAAAGAAAGAAAGAGAAAGAGAACGAAAAGAACAAGGGAATCATTTAAACAAATAAGATATTTGAGTAAATAAATAAATAAATCAATGGAAGGCCGATGAAAGAAAGAAAGAAAGAAAGAAAGAAAGAAAGAAAGAAAGAAAGAAAATGTGTGTAAAATATGAGAAAGAATGAAAGAAAGAAAAATGAGAAATCTAACTTGATTCAAATCTTATTATTTTGTGGGGGGGGGTTAACGGTGTTGTCAACCTTTGTATGGTTATTGAATGCCGAAATTAGTTTGATAATTATGATTACGAATTATATTCACAATCATCTTAAACATGTGAATTTGCTATATCAATATTTTTGGGGGGTTTTTTTTGTTTTTTGTTTTTTTTGTTTAATGGTATATGAAACCTTCGCGTTTAATTTAATGCCAAATACACCCTTGTGGAAGAACAGTAGTTGTAATATTTTACCCATAGCTAGGGAATAAAGGGGTTCATGCCCTTTCCAAATATATTTATCCGAAAGTAAAAGCAATATCACAAGTAGATTTCTTACTCCAATATTGCAGTCCAGCACGTTAGCCACAACGCCGTTGGGACTTTCCTCAATGTTTAAAGAGCTTTTACATTAAAGCAATGATATACTAAATCCCAGTAGAACGTTTTGAAATTTGTATCTTTTTTTTTTCAAATTTAAAGTGGTAATACCTGTCAGCTTTTTAAATAGATCTGAGATAGTGTTTAAAATGATTGTGAACAATATTAATATACTGTCTATTAAAGCATTGATATTACCAATTAGTATAAAGCGTTCACCTGTTTAAAATGATTGTGAACCATATTAATACACTGTCTCTTAAAGCATTGATATTACAAGTGAGTATAAAGCGTTCATCTGTTTAAAATGATTGTGAACAATATTAATATACTGTCTCTTAAAGCATTGATATTACCAATAAGTATAAAGCGTTGACCTGTTTAAAATGATTGTGAACAATATTAATATACTGTCTCTTAAAGCATTGATATTACCAATGAGTATAAAGCGTTGACCTGTTTAAAATGATTGTGAACAATATTAATATACTGTCTCTTAAAGCATTGATATTACCAATGAGTATAAAGCGTTCACCTGTTTAAAATGATTGTGAACAATAATAATATACTGTCTCTTAAAGCATTGATATTACCTATGAGTATAAAGCGTTTACCTGTTTAAAATGATTGTAAATACTTAGTTTTGTATGGTATATGATGGGTGATCATAAATGTTCAAATGATTTTAGCATCAAATCTAAGCCTAACCAACGAGCATTGATGGGCTGGGTAACCAACCAACCAACCAACCAACCAACCGGTCTTTTCGTCTCTATTTCGAAAGCTGTATGTATGCTTGTGTGTAGGGGTATGCGTCTCCGATTGTTTGCGACTGGTGAATCTGAGTATGTGACTGACTTGGTGAACGCCTTTGCATTTGTTAGTATATGAATGGATTTCCGTGTGTTTATGTGTGTATCTGTGAGTTAGTCTCTCTGTCTGTCTGTCTGTCTCTCTCTCTCTCTCTCTCTCTCTCTCTCTCTCTCTCTCTCACCGTGTCTCTCTTTCTCGTAATCTATCTATTTGTAAATACATACATGTATATATATATATATATATAAAGTTCTCTCTCTCCACTTCTCTATCTCCCTGTCCCCCTTTCTTTCTCCCTCTCTCTCTCTCTCTCTCTCTCTATATATATATATATATATATATGCTACGTTCTCTCTCTTCCTCTGATCTTTCATTCTCTCTTGTTTTCCAAATCTCTCTCGTCTTCCGCCTCCCCCTCTCTCTCTTACTCGTTCTGCTAATTTAACTTTCTATCTCTTTCTTTCTTTTTTCTCTCTCTCGCCTCCTCACTATCCCTCTCGTCACTTTTGTCTCTCTTTTTTATCTTCTCTCTCTATATCTATCTATCTATCTATCTATCTATCTATCTATCTATCTTGTTCTTGTTCTTTTAGCCTCCCTAACTCCATATCTCGTTGTATTTCCTTTTCGTTCTCTCTTTACGTATCTCTATCTCTCTCTTTCTCTGTCTCTGTCTGTCTCTGTCTATCTGTCTTTCTTTCTTTCTCTCTCTCTCTCTCTCTTGCTCTCTCTGAATCGTTCTCCTTATTTCCCTTTTCTCTCTCTCCATCTCTCTCGTCCTCTCTCGTTTTCTGTCTTTATCACCTCTGTCTGTCTGTCTAGTTTCCTCTCTCTCTCTCTTTTTCACACACACACACACACACACACACACACACACACACACACACACACACACACACACGCTTTCAGGAAATGCTATTCACAGTACAGATAAAAATCACTTACGACCCAATGGCTAAACATATGGTTTTATCTACCCATAAGACGTTACCCGAGCAACCGGGTGGACAAGCATTAGGCTTTCGTACAATAAACCATGTTTTTTAACAATCACCCGACAGAAAAGTTCATAAATAAATACGGGTAGATATGTGTTTGATAAATGGATTTAATGTAACGGACTTCCGATCGAGGCAGACTGTTGCCTTGTGGAGTACCCGATTATCAGATTATTGGGGTACGTTCCTCGCTGTGTGATCAATTAATATGACTTTCTGCCATAGTGAACAAAGGTCTAACAATTTCTTTTTATACTCCAGAGATTGCAAATGCATGGATGAATGTTTCTCATAACCTATTTAAATTGTTAGAGTACCAAACTGAATATTTTGCTACACGGCATTTCTCGAAGCGAGGGGGTGAGTTGGCGGTGTCCATCTCCTCTCCAAGTAACATGTTAAAGATTATTGGGTTCATGGTACCCAGCACTTCAAAAATGCAGTAATTTTAAATAAGAATAGACATGAAAGAAAATCAACTGATGTAGAGTATGTGGTGATAGAAACGATAAATCACACAGTAAGTGAATGCTGTAAATTAGCGCAGAGAGAGTGTAAGACTAGACACGACAGGGTGGATAAAGTGATCGACTGATAACTGTACAAGAAGCTGAAAAATGAGACGCACAAACTTCTCTTGGATACAAACGGATCATCTAATCTGTGCCTGACGACAAGACCTTGTGTTGGTCAACAAATAAAAAGGACTTACCGAAAAGTGGACTTGACCATTTTGGCTGACCACAGGGTAAAAACGAAGGAAATCGAAAAGAGAAATAGATACCTGGACCTTGCTAGAGAACTAAAAAAATCTATAGAACATGAAAGTCATGGTGGTACTATTTGTAATTGGCGCGCTCGGTACAGTCACTAAAGAATTAGTACAGGGTCATCCAAACTACAGCATTGTTGAGATCGGCCAGAATACTTAGTATAGTCCTGGAGACTTGAGGAGACTTGCTATCACTCAGACTCCAGTGGTAAACCATCAGCAAACGCTGATGTGAAAAACTCCCAAATGAGTAAGATAATAATGAGAGAAACTGAATCTCTTCTAATTGCAGCACAAAACAACGTAATAAGGACCGACTAAACCGGCTATTGGTCTAGTGGGTAGAGAGTTCACCAATGGTCTGGAAGACCTGAGTTCAATCCCAGGTCGCATCACACCAAAGACTTTAAAAATGGTACTTGATACCTACTTGCTTGATACTCAGCAATATAAGGTGTGTATCAAGGGTAAAGTGGAGCAATCCTGGGAAAGGAGTAGCGCCCTCCCCTACACTTCGGTGTTGTAGCTATTGAAAAGGGAACCTTCTGGTCGCCCTCGATTACGGTCGCCAACTTTAGTTTACTATGGTCCGGGTGACCGGGGTTCAAAACCAGGTCGAGTCATACTAAAGACTTAAAAATGTTACTTGATAGCTACTTGCTTATCACTCAGTATTATAAGGTATGTATCAAGGGTAAAGTGTAGCAATCCAGGGAAAGGAGTAGCGCTCTCTCCTACACCTCGGTGTAGTAGCTATAGAAAAGGGAGCCTTCGGGTCGCCCTCGATTACGGTCTCTAACTTTACTTTTACTAAGCTTTTTATTCCGATGTGGCACAAGGCAGAATGAATTGGGCACCCAAAGAGACACAAACACACTCGTGAACGTTTTCTAGTCTAGCTTACTAACCATTACACAACCCGAACAAGTGTAGGCTATGAGGTGATTGAGACAAAACAATTAATCGCATAATAAGCGAAAAGGGAGTATAAGACGAGACACGACTGGGTGGGAAATGTGTATCTACTGAAAATTGGGCAAGAAATTAAAATTTGACCATTCTGCCAAATGGTACATGCACAAATCAGAATCCGTCCAGGAAAACGAGACGCAAAAAATTCTCTTAGATTTTAAGATACTAACAGATTATCTAATCCTTGCCAAAAACCAGACCTAGTAATGAGTAAGAAAAAAAAAAGAAAATCTGCCGTATAGAGGACAGTCCCGGCAAACAAAAGGATGAAAATCAAAGAGAGATAAGTGATAAGACTTTACAAAAGAACTAAAAATGCTGTGGAATATAAGAAAATTAGTGTTGCGAATTGTAATTGATGTGCTTTGGAAAGGAGACAGGAAGTGTAGAAAATTGGAGGACCAGTCGAGTCCATTCAAACTACGGTATTGTTAAAGTCAGTCACGATACTAAGAAAAGTCCTGGAGACCAGTCGAGTCCATTCAAACAACGGCATTGTTAAAGTCAGTCACGATACTAAGAAAAGTCCTGGAGACGAATCGAGTCCATTCAAACTACGGCATTGTTAAAGTCAGTCACGATACTAAGAAAAGTCCTGGAGACGAATCGAGTTCATTCAAACAACAGCATTGTTAAAGTCAGTCACGATACTAAGAAAAGTCCTGGAGACGAATCGAGTTCATTCAAACTACGGCATTGTTAAAGTCAGTCACAATACTAAAAAAAGTCCTGGAGACGAATCGAGTTCATTCAAACAACAGCATTGTTAAAGTCAGTCACGATACTAAGAAAAGTCCTGGAGACCAATCGAATCCATTCAAACTACGGCATTGTTAAAGTCAGTCATGATACTAAGAAAAGTCCTGGAGACGAATGTTCATTCAAACTACGGCATTGTTAAAGTCAGTCACAATACTAAGAAAAGTCCTGGAGACGAATCGAGTTCATTCAAACCACGGCATTGTTAAAGTCAGTCACAATACTAAGAAAAGTCCCGGAGACGAATCGAGTTCATTCAAACTACGGCATTGTTAAAGTCAGTCACGATACTAAGAAAAGTCCCGGAGACGAATCGAGTTCATTCAAACTACGGCATTATTAAAATCAGTCATAATACTAAGAAAAGTCCTGGAGACGAATCGAGTTCATTCAAACAAAGGCATTGTTAAAGTCAGTCACAATACTAAGAAAAGTCCTGAAGACGAATCGAGTTCATTCAAACTACAACATTGTTAAAGTCAGTCACAATACTAAGAAAAGTCCTGGAGTCGAATCGAGTTCATTAAAACTACGGCATTGTTAAAGTCAGTCACGATACTAAGAAAAGTCCTGGAGACGAATCGAGTTCATTTAAACTACGGCATTGTTAAAGTCAGTCACAATACTAAGAAAAGTCCTGGAGACGAATCGAGTTCATTCAAACTACGGCATTGTTAAAGTCAGTCACAATACTAAGAAAAGTCCTGGAGACGAATCGAGTCCATTCAAACTACGGCATTGTTAAAATCAACCAGAATATAAAGAAAAGTCCTGGAGACATGTGGAAACTTGTTGTCACTCGGAGTCCACCTTCATCTAATGCTGATATTAGAACCTCTCAAGCAATATAATAAGAAGTCGAAATGGGGGGGGGGTAACCCGAAGGCTCTCTTTTAAAAATCTACTACACAGAGGTGTAAGGGAGGGCGCTAATCCATTCCCTGGATTGATCCATTTTACCCTTGAACCCTACCTTATAATTCTGAGTATTAAACAAGGCGACATCAAGTACCATTTTTTGAGTCATTAGTATGATTAGACCTAGGACTGAAACACGGTCTCCTGGACCATCGGCGAACACTCTACCTGTTAGGTCAATGGCCCGGTAAGTATAATAATAATAATATAGATTAAAGAAAGCGAAAAGAGCGACAAGTACTTAGACCTTGTCAGAGAACTAAGAAAGCGGTAATAACAGGTGTGATTAGTGCGCCTTGAACAGTCCTAAATGTCTGGAAAGGGCGCTGGAAGAAATGGAAATTGGAGGACGAACTGACCCCATCCCAACTACAGAATTGTTAAGAGCGGCTAGAATACTGAGAAGTGTTCCGGAGACCTGAGGAGACTTATTGTCACTCAAACTCCAGTGAAAAACCATCGGCTTACGCTGGTGCGAACAACTCGCAAAAAAACAGAAAGAAAACAAAAAAAAAAGAGAATCTGCAAAATAGTCGACTTTACTGTCCCGGCGGACCACAGAATAAATATGACGGAAAGTGAAAAGAAAGATATGTACCTCGACCTTGCTAGAGAATTGAAAAAGCTGTGGAACATGAAAGTAACGATTGTGCCAATAGTGATTGGTGAGTTAGTCACAATAACTAAAGGATTATTAAAAGGCCTGGAAGACTTGGAAGTTGGCGGACGAGTAGAGACTATCCAAACGACAGCATTGCTAAGGACGGCCAGAATACTGAGACGAGTCCTGGAGACTTGTGGATACTTGCTGTTACTCAAACTCCAGTGAAAAATCATCAGCTAACACTGATATGAAAACTCTAAAGTAGTAAATAATAAAAATAATAACCAAGACCTTATAAGAGAACTAGAAAACTATGGAACTGGAAGGTGACGGTGATACCAATTGTAATTGGCGCATTCGGTACATTTACCAAAGGATTGATACAAAGACTGCAGGATTTTGAAATAAGACGACGAGTAGAGACCATTCAAACTACAGCATTGTTGTGATCGGCCAGAATACTGAGATGAGTCCTGGAGACTTGAGGAGATTTGCTGTCACCCAGACTCCGGTGGAAAACCATCAGTTAACGCTGGTGTGAAGAACTCTCAAATGAGTAAATCAATAAGACAAACGGATCACCTAATCTCCGCCAGACGACCAGACCTAGTGATAGTTAACAAAAAAAAAGGGAAGCTGCCGTGGACTTTGCCGTCCCGGTAGACCACAGAATGAAACTGAAAGAAAGCGAAAAAGAGAGATAAGTACCGGTACCTTACTAGAGAGCTGAAGCAACTATGGAACATGAAAGCGATGGTTATACCAATTATAATTGGAGCGCTAGGAACAATCCCAGAAAAGATTGGTATGGTACAAGGACTGAAGGACTTGGAAATAAGAGGACAAGTGAAGACCATCCAAACTACAGCATTATTAAGATTAGCCAGAATATTGAGAAGAGTCCTTGATGACACTTGCTGTCACTCAAACTCCAGAGGAAGGACATCAGCTAACGCAGGAGCGAAACACTCTCAAATAATAATAATAATAATAATAATAATAATAATAATAATAATAATAAGAAGAAGAAGAAGAAGAAGAAGAATGGGAATAAAAACAACCCTATGGACATTTCAAGTTGCAAACAATCGAAATCTCACACGAGAAAAATTGAACATGGCTAAAGAAGGGAAAGTTTTTGAAAGAAATTCTAAAAGCAGCGCAAAATAACGCCATAAGAACCAACTATATCTATATTTACCAACCCCTCCGCTCAGACAGGGTAGGACATGACACAAGGTCAATTTTTAAGCGGAGTTTAACAGGTTTCAATTCAGAGTTTTCCTTCTCCTAGACTAGTTGCCTCACCAAGGTTGAAAAACCAGTCTGCCCTACTATTTTACCCATAGCTGGAGGGAGAATAATTGGATTCATACCTTTCCCAAGGGTATTAGTGCAATGTGAAATGCAATCAGTCTCGTCCAGGATTTGAATTCGTGTTGCCGTGTCTATTTCCTGTGACGATAACCATTACACCATGGGTACCTCCCAAAGAACCAACTATATCAAAGCAAGAATAGATAAGACGCAACAAAATAGCTTATGTAGTTTATGTGATTTTGAGATACAAACGGATCACCTAATCTCGACCAGACCTAGAGGTAGTTAACAAAAAAAGAGAACCTGTCAAATTGAGAGTGACGGTGATACCATTTGGAATTGATGTTCTTGACACAGTCACCAAATGATTGATAATGGGACGAGCGGGGACCATTCGAACGATGGCATTATTAAGATCGGTCAGAATACTGAGAAGAGTCCGAAAAACTGGAGGAGACTAGGCAATTACTCAAACTCCAATGGAAGACCATCGGCTTACGCTGGTGAGAAAAACATTCAAAGAAGGAATAATAATAATAATAATAATAATAATAATAATAATAATAATAATAATGATAATCCAGCACCTGTCCTCGAAAATAACACACATAAACTGCTATGGGACTTTGACATACACATGGATCACCTAATCTCAACCAAAAGACCAGACCTAATAATAATCAACAAAAAGAAGAGAACTTGCAAAATTGTCGACTTTGCTGTCCCGGCTGACTACAAAATAAAACTGAAAGAATGTGAAAAGAAGGATAAGTACCTCGACCTTGCAAGGGAATTGAAAAAGCTATGGAACATGCAGGTGACAATTATACCAATTGTAATTGGTGCGTTTGGAACAGTAACTAAAGGATTACTAAAGGAACTGGAGGACTTGGAAGTTGGTGGACGAGTGGAGACCATTGAAAATACTACATTATTGAGAACGGTCAGAAATACTGAGAAGAGTCCTGGAGATTTGAGGAGACTTGCTGTCACTCAGACTCCAGTGAAAAACTATCAGCGTTAGCTGATGTGAAAAAGTCTAATGAGTAAATAATAATAATAATAATAATAATAATAATAATAATAATAATAATAATAATAATAAGAAGAAGAAGAAGAAGAAGAAGAAGAAGAAGAAGAAAACAGATAGCTGGAAATATTAAAAGCGGAGACCATCGCGAAAATAGAGATGAAAGAAAAAATAACAAAGGAATACCTCAGAAGAACAAGTAAACTTCCCGAAACTAAACTCTCCGGCAGAAATCTAATCAAAGGAATAAGTAGCTGAGTTGTCTCCCTTGTAAGATACTCTAGACCCTTCTAGCAATACACAAGGGAGGATTTTAGCCATATAGACCAAACAACAAGTAAATTGATGGCGGTATACAAGGCGTTACACCCGAAAAATGACATAGACAGACTATGTATCAAGAAAAAAAAAAGGAATTAGATTCACCAACATTGAGGATTGCGTAGATGTAACAATTCCGAAACTCAAAGAATATACAAAAAATGGCAAAGAAAGACAAACAGTAATAGAACAATACTTTTGATATCAGCCACAAAATAATGTTGTAAGAACCAATTATGTCAAAGGAAAGATAATTCGTAAAAAGAAATAAGATGTTGAAGAATACGTGGCGCAATAGTTACAGTACTGAACTGGGAAATCGTAGTGAGTGAATTGAATAGATGAAAAAGTTAATCACATAAGCAAATACAGAAAACTATTTTATCTATGCAGTCCTCGATGCTGGTAAATCCAATCCTTCCTTTATTTTCTTGACTGTTTTATATGTTAGACGTTACAGTGCAAGAATGTTAGTTATAATATTTTGGCACTGAAAGTTTATGGCTTATCGAACTTCCCAGGTCAGATTTTGTTTGCTTTGGTTGGTTTGGGTTTTATGGCATATCAACCATTGTAGGTTATTTAATGCCAAATCTTATATATAAAGATATATAAAATATATAAGATTTGGTTTAGTTGTGTTTTATGGCATATCAACAATTGTGGGTTATATAATGTCAAATCCTCTTTATACATACATATTAAATATATACGATTTGTTTGGTTGCCTTTTTTGCCATATCAACCATTGTAGTTTATTTAATGCCAAATCTTATTTATAAAGATATATAAAATATATAAGATTTGGTTAAGTTGTGTTTTATGGCATATCAAGAATTGTGGGTTATATAATGTCAAATCCTCTTTATACATACATATTAAGTATCTATGATTTGGTTTGATTGGCTTTTATACTATATTAACCATTGTAGGTTATTTAATTTCAAATCCTCTTTATAAACATATATCAAATATATAAGATTTGGTAAGGTTGGGTTTTATGGCATATCAACAATTGTGGGTTATATAATGTCAAATCCTCTTTATACATACATATTAAATATATACGATTTGTTTGGTTGCCTTTTTTGCCATATCAACCATTGTAGGTTATTTAATGCTAAATCTTATTTATAAAGATATATAAAATATATAAGATTTGGTTTAGTTGTGTTTTATGGCATATCAACAATTGTGGGTTATATAATGTCAAATCCTCTTTATACATACATATTAAATATATACGATTTGTTTGTTTGCCTTTTTTGCCATATCAACCATTGTAGGTTATTTAATGCCAAATCTTATTTATAAAGATATATAAAATATATAAGATTTGGTTAAGTTGTGTTTTATGGCATATCAAGAATTGTGGGTTATATAATGTCAAATCCTCTTTATACATACATATTAAGTATCTATGATTTGGTTTGATTGGCTTTTATACTATATTAACCATTGTAGGTTATTTAATTTCAAATCCTCTTTATAAACATATATCAAATATATAAGATTTGGTTAGGTTGGGTTTTATGGCATATCAACAATTGTGGGTTATATAATGTCAAATCCTCTTTATACATACATATTAAATATATACGATTTGTTTGGTTGCCTTTTTTGCCATATCAACCATTGTAGGTTATTTAATGCTAAATCTTATTTATAAAGATATATAAAATATATAAGATTTGGTTTAGTTGTGTTTTATGGCATATCAACAATTGTGGGTTATATAATGTCAAATCCTCTTTATACATACATATTAAATATATACGATTTGTTTGGTTGCCTTTTTTGCCATATCAACCATTGTAGGTTATTTAATGCCAAATCTTATTTATAAAGATATATAAAATATATAAGATTTCGTAAAGTTGTGTTTTATGGCATATCAAGAATTGTGGGTTATATAATGTCAAATCCTCTTTATACATACATATTAAGTATCTATGATTTGGTTTGATTGGCTTTTATACTATATTAACCATTGTAGGTTATTTAATTTCAAATCCTCTTTATAAACATATATCAAATTTATAAGATTTGGTTAGGTTGGGTTTTATGGCATATCAACAATTGTGGGTTATATAATGTCAAATCCTCTTTATACATACATATTAAATATATACGATTTGTTTGGTTGCCTTTTTTGCCATATCAACCATTGTAGGTTATTTAATGCTAAATCTTATTTATAAAGATATATAAAATATATAAGATTTGGTTTAGTTGTGTTTTATGGCATATCAACAATTGTGGGTTATATAATGTCAAATCCTCTTTATACATACATATTAAATATATACGATTTGTTTGGTTGCCTTTTTTGCCATATCAACCATTGTAGGTTATTTAATGCCAAATCTTATTTATAAAGATATATAAAATATATAAGATTTGGTTAAGTTGTGTTTTATGGCATATCAAGAATTGTGGGTTATATAATGTCAAATCCTCTTTATACATACATATTAAGTATCTATGATTTGGTTTGATTGGCTTTTATACTATATTAACCATTGTAGGTTATTTAATTTCAAATCCTCTTTATAAACATATATCAAGTATATAAGATTTGGTTAGGTTGGGTTTTATGGCATATCAACCATTGTAGGTTATATAATGTCAAATCCTCTTTATACATACATATTGAATATATAAGATTTGGTTAGGTTGGGTGGTATGGCATATCAACAATTGTAGGTTATTTAGTATCAAATCCTCTTTTACATACATATTAAATATATAGGATTTGGTTTGGTTTCATGGAATATCAACCATTGTAGGTTATTTAATGCCAAATCCTCTTTATATATTGAATGTATAAGATTTGGTTTCGTTGGCTTTTATGGCATATCAATTATAGTAGGTTATCTAATGCTAAGACCTCGTTATACATATTTATCAAATATATATCTGATTTGTAAACACATTTTGTAGATAACATTCTTAAACGGGTGTAAGCTCTTCTCCGCACACAGTTAAATGGTTTCAATTGTTGCAACATTACAGTCATAATTTAACATCAGTCATTTGTTTGCTCACATAGTCTTTTCAATTTTACCCTAAGATAGGATCCTATATGGTGCTACCCCTCCGGGGCTGAGTGGACCTACGAGTAATGGCAATGAAGGGGTACTTAGTATTCCCCAAATCCATATGACTGGAGTCTCGCCATCAGATGGTTTAACGTCATATCCAGGACATTAATTGGTAGGGTCTTACCTCTCTGCAGAGATGCAGTCGGTGTATTCTAAAAGAGGGGATAGATAGATAGATAGGAATAAACTGAGATAGATAGATTGATAGATAGATAGATGGGAATAAACTGAGATAGATAGATAGATAGATAGATAGATAGATAAGTCACATCGATAAATCTTTTTGTTGCCTTTTCTTTGTTCGATTTCCCTCAGTTTCGCTGCCAGGCAATATTGTCCCACTGTCCTTGGAAATAAGATGAGATGTCGGCCGAAGGGAAAAGGACATTAAAAAAAATCTTCTTAGGCAAATGAAGTCATGCAGGAAATGATTCTTTTCGGAATAGGGGTAGGAATAAAAGGGCCCTTTTCTTGCAGGTCTATTATAAAATCACAAACATAATTAATGTGTGAAATATCAACAGTAAATGTAAAGTCCTTCACAAAGGAAGGAAGGAAGGAAGGAAGGAAGGAAGGAAGGAAGGAAAAGACGGGGAAGATTCGACGGGGAAAATTAGAAAGAAAGAAAGAAAGAAAGAAGGAAAGAAAGGGGGATGCAAAGAGGGAAGGAAAAGAAGGAAAGATACGAGAAAAAGGAAGGAAGGACGGAAGGAAGGAAGCAAGGAAGGAAGGAAATTAAGAAAGAAAGCAAGTAAGAAAGAAAGAAAGATGGAAAGAAGGAAAAAAGAAGGAAAGATACGAGAAAAAGGAAGGAAGGGAGGAAGAAAGAAAGAAAGAAAGAAAGAAAGAAAGAAAGAAAGAAAGAATGATGGAAAGTGGGAAGAAAAGAAGGAAAGATACGAGAAAGAAAGAAAGAAAGAAAGAAAGAAAGAAAGGGGGATGGAAAGAGGGAAGAAAAGAAGGAAAGAAACGAGAAAAAGGAAGGAAGGAAATTAAGAAAGAAAGCAAGTAAGAAAGAAAGAAAGATGGAAAGGGGGAAGAAAAGAAGGAAAGATACGCGAAAAAGGAAAAAAAGGAAGGAAGGACGAAAGAAAGAAAGAAAGAAAAAAGCAAGAAGGATGGAAAAAGGGAAGAAAAGAAGGAAAGATACGAGAAAAAGAAAGAAAGAAAGAAAGAAAGAAAGAAAGAAAGAAAGAAAGAAAGAATCCAACGCTTAAAGAATAGAAAGACAGAAAGGTATGAATGAAAGGGGAGAGGATATGATTTTCCTCTCGGCATCTAATTGTTAGTTCTGATATTTTTAAAAAAAATTTGTTGATTTGAAAAGGTTACGATAAACATTTTCCCTTTTTTTCCAACTTTTGCTTTAAGTTGATTTCTCCTTTTTAATTATATTATGGGAATGGTCTTAATTTTTCTTTTAGAAGAGCCGTATATCGTTAGGAATTGTTGTGCCAAGTGCACATTTCCTATCAGTGATCGATGGTTTATAGAAAAGTCTTCTTAACTGTTCTGAAAAAATAGTAAAAGGTAAAAAGATAAAAATGGTTGAACTTAATCATGGAGTTAAGAGACCTGACTAAAATGATAACAAAATGTTCGGGCTTTTGGGGGGGGGGCGTTGGGACGGCGAGTTTATTGTTGGGAACATGTCGCTAAACTTCCGCGTTTATATCTGATTTTAGTGGGTCATATCCTCAAGCAAAATTTTATTTCCTTACGCAAGTCATGCTAAACCATGACAGGATATGAAAATCGGACCTGTACGTGGGCACATGTCAAAACAGGAAATCTTGTCAATTCAAAAGTTGATTTTTATATATATTTTTTTTAAAGTTGTAATTTACTAAGATTTTTGCTTAGAAGTAGCACTTGAATGGAGCACCTAATGAAAAATCAAACTCACTCGTGAAAGTTTGCTTGTCTAACTTGTTAACCATTACACCACCCGAGATGCCCCCCCCACCTCCTGCCAAAAGTAACGTGGGTGTGTTTTTTAAAATATTGTTTGAATAGAACATGTGCGTGTGTGTATCTATGTTCCTGAGACGAGGTTTTAGTTTTGTTTCTTTTTATTTTTTCTATTTTTCCTTTTTTTTTTTTTTTTTTTTTTTGCAAAGCACGAAAGAAAGGTGGTCAGTAAATTTTCATGAACTAAGTTTAGCACAAATCCAGAAGAATGGTCACCCAGTGAAAACTGAACTCACTCACAATGATTTGCTAGCCTTGCTCTCTAAACATTATACTATCGAAGTTGTCCATGGAATATTCAGAAGATATAATCAATCATTCTATCTTAGTCTCATCATAATATATAAATGGGCACCTCGGGTGGTGTAATGGTTAGCAAGGTAGACTAGCAAACCTACACGAGTGAGTTCGATTCTCATTGGGTGCCCAATTCATGCGGCCTGGTGCTACATCTAAGCAAAAAAGCTTAGTAAATTACCTCATCATAATATATAATGTCAAAAAATTAAAAATCCTCGAAGCTTTATATATGTTCACAAATATGCCGGAGGGGAAACAATTGACATCATTATAAATAATATATATATATATATATATATATATATATATATATATATATATATATATATATATATATTACAATAGTGAATGATTGGTGGGTTTGTGATAGACCAAATGCGGTATAATTTGAAGAGTGCTCAATATTTCTAATTGAGTTATTAGATAATAATGAAGAAATACATATAAGTTTTTATATATATTTGATAGAATGAATGCTTTTCTGTGACCATAGTTTTCAGGCCGTCTTCTTATAATCATCAGGCAGAGAAAGAAAGATATCTTTCTTTCTCTGCCAAATGATTGTCGTAATAAGACGGCATGAAACCGTTGGTCACAGAAAAGCATACATTCTATTAAATATATATAAAAACTTATATATATTTATTCATTATTAATATTAATAATATATAGTCTGTTAAGAGCTATCTATCTCAGTCTTGTCATTATCTAAATATCTATCTCAGTCTGTTTATATCTATTTATCTATCAGTCAGTCTGTCTGTCTGTCTGTCGATCCTTGTCTGGTTGTCAAAATGTTCATATCTATCGACTGGGGGATTAAATAGATCATCATCATCATCATCATGTCCGGCCATCAGCACGGATCTCTCTGAGATTATCACACGGAAATTTGCTCCACAGAAAATTCACCTCCAGTTAAATTCCGAAAACCCTTAATGATTAAGTGAAATTTTTTTCTTTCTATTTGCAACACTAACATCATCATCATCATCATATCGTGCTGGCAGCACGGATATCCCTGACCCTCTCTCGCCACTCCTCCCTATCGTTCATCGCCCTAGGCAGGTCTTCAGGACAACAACCTGTATCCTCACATAGCTGCTGAATGTACGTTCGTGCTGGTCGTCCTGCTTTTGCGCGGCCGTGTGTGGGGATCCATAAGAGTACATCTCTTATGAGTTCATCTCTGCTTCTCCAGCAATGTCCTGCATGTCTGGTTCGCCTAACTTGAATAGATTTCGTGATAGGGGGCAGGTGGCCGTACAGTTGGTGTCTTGTGGGGTGTTGCTGCCAGGACTTGTTCAGGATTGCACGCAGCATTCTTGTGTAATTGCCATCTAGTTTCTTCTCCAGCCGTTTTGTTAGCGTCCATGTAGTGCATCCATATAGCAGTATCGATGTGACCGCTGCCTGGAAGAAACTGCGTTTCATTTTATCGGTTAGGTCTGATTTCCATATAGTCGATAGCCTATTGATAGCTGTCCATGCTTTCGTTAACCTCGTTTCGATGTCCTTTTCGGTTGATTCGACGCTGCTTCCTAGGTACGTGAATTTAGGAATTTAAAAAAAGAATAAAAAAAAAGAACCAAATGTTCGTTCTCAATTCTTTGCCCGGTCGGCTTGAGTGGGGGCTGTAGAATACACCGACTGCATCTCTGCAGAGGACTAAGACCCCTACCCCAATGAGTGTCCTGATATGACGCTAAACAATCTGATAGTGAGGCTCCGGTAATGCTAGAGCTTTAAGGAATGCGGAGTACCCCTTTATTCCCATCACTCCCAGTTCCACTCTGACCCGGAGTGGTAGCAATTGATAAGGTCCTATCAATGGGTCAAATAGATCTAAACTGTGTACTTATGCTAAACTGAATTGTTTGAAATATAACTGTATAAAAATGGATTTGGCATTAATAACCTACAATGGTTTATATGCCATAAAACCAAATCAAACCAACCAAACCTTTCTCAATTCTTTTTATTTAGTTAAGGTTAGGTCATTAGTTTTAATGGCATAGCAACTCCTAAGAGTTATTTAATACCAAATCCTGTTTACTCACACACACGCACACATATAGTCATCCACAGACAGATCTGTTTCGTTCTATTAGAATTCATCAGTGTGGCTAGACATACTAGCTTCCCGTAGCTGGGATCGAAACCCGGTTGACTCAAACGCCACTCCAAGACTCTACCCCTCAGCCACGAGGAATTTTTAAACGGTTATGAATCACAATTACTATTGTTTACATACATCCGCTTAACGGCTACCGAGAGCTCAATTCATATATGAAGAGCCTTGCAATAAACGCTATATATATATATATATGATTAAACAATACAAACATTTTTGGCTACATACTTTTGTATTTATCCTTTCAAGTTGCCGTATCGACGTTATGACATCCTTATATAATTCACTGTTTCCATATATATATATGTATATAATCTGTAAGAGAATAGTTTATTGGTAATATTTTTAAAGCGAGTTAGAGCTCATTTATTTTCACACTGTTTCAGGTATAGCAAATCATTAAATAGTACTATCTGATTCATAGACGGGACCTTAATTTCAGGTCAGAGTGGAACTAGGAGTAATGGCAGTGGAGGAGTGCTCCACATTCCTTAAAACTCCGGGCTTGCAGCTTCACCATAAGATGTAATTTACAGTCATAAACAGGACATTCGTCTGAGTGGGGGTGTTCTTAGCCCTCCGCAGAGACACAGTCAGCATATTCTACCGCCGCAACAGACAGGGGTCTACGGTTAGATAAGTCTTCTGGTTCTGAAATATATCTTAAAATGATACTTAAATGATTGTTTTAGACAAACAAGTAGTAGAATCGTTATTTCAAAACTGATATAAAGTTGGCGACCGTAGCAGAGGGCGACCCGAAAGATACATTTTCAATGGCTACAGCACTGAGGTGTAGGAGAGGGCGCTACTCCATTCCCTGGATCGCTCCACTTTACCCTTGATGCTTACCTTATAATGCTGAGTGTTAAGGAAGGTGGCATCAAGTACCATTTTTTGAGTCTTTGGTATGACTCGACCTAGGATTGAAGCCTGGTCTTCCGGATCATTAGCGAACTCTCTACTCATTAGGCTAATTCATATATATATATATATATATATATATATATATATATATATATATATATATATAATGTTTCTTTACATGCCAAAATAAGTTGGTACTTATTGTTACTTGAATTGGAAGGGTTATTTTTATATAAGAGAAATAAAGTTTTTTTTGTTTGTTCTTTTGTTTTGTTTTGTTTTTCAAGTCTAGTTGTAAATGTGAAAAGGTTATTTTAATCCATTTTCTTATTTGATCTGAAGAAATTCTGTTAATTTTTTAAAACATTGATTTATATCAATGCTTTTAACAGGATGGAAATGAATCTATTATTTTAATGTGACCAATTGTCATTTTTTTTAAAGAGAAAACAATTTGCTATGTGGATTTTATTTACATTGAACTCTTAACCAGTATTATTTGAATTTAATATTCTGTTTTTGAATATCTTATTAGTTCTGCTTGGAATTGTTCCCATCTCCTGATTTACTGGATTAAATACTGTCTTTCATATATATATATACACGAGGGTCGGCTGAAAGGTTTCTAGACTGACCAAGATGCATGTTGTATCGTCAAGGTGAATGATACATAGAGTAGAATGAGTTCTTATTATATCTACTCAGCACCAGTATCCGGTGCTAACGAATACACACACACACACACACAAAAAAAAATAAACACACACACACACACACACACACACACAAATAAACACACACACACACACACACACAAATAAACACACACACACAAAAATAAACACACACACACACAAATAAACACACACACACACACACACAAAAATAAACACACACACACACACAAAAATAAACACACACACACACACACACACACAAAAATAAACACACACACACACACACACACAAAAATAAACACACACACACACACACACAAAAATAAACACACACACACACAAATAAACACACACACACATACACAAAAAAAAACACACACACACACACACACACAAATAAACACACACACACACACACACACAAAAATAAACACACACACACACACACACACAAAAATAAACGCGCACACACACTCACACACACACAAAAATAAACACACACACACACACAAAAATAAACACACACACACACACACACACAAACACACACACACACACACACACAAAAATAAACACACACACACACACACACAAATAAACACCCACACACACACACAAAAATAAACACACACACACACACACACAAACACACACACACACACACACAAAAATAAACACACACACACACACACACACAAATAAACACACACACACACACACAAAAATAAACACACACACACACACACACAAAAATAAACACACACACACACACACACACAAAAATAAACACACACACACACACACACAAAAATAAACACACACACACACACACAAAAATAAACACACACACACACACACAAATAAACACACACACACACACACAAAAATAAACACACACCCACACACACACACAAAAATAAACACACACACACACACAAAAAAATAAACACACACACACACACACACAAAAATAAACACACACACACACACACACACACAAATAAACACATCACAATCAGTTAAGAACAATTAACAAGAGAACTTACAATTAATTGTGAAGTGTCAAAATGCTGTATAGCCAAACGAAGTAAGATCAGTCCGCGGGCAGGATATGACACAAGGTCAATTTTTAAGCGGAGTTTAACAGGTTTGAATTCAGAGTTTTCCTTCTCCTAGACTAGTTGCCTCGCCAAGGCTCAAGAACCTAGTCTGCCCTACTATTTAGCCATAGCTGGAGGGAGAATTATTGGATTCATACTTTTCCCAAGGGTATTAGTGCTATGTGAAACGCTATATCTCGTCCAGGATTTGAACTCGTGTCACTGTGTCCATTTCCCAAGACGATAACCATTACACCACGGGCACTTCAGTCCGAATATAAATCAGCTTAATATCAATATCAATATGGCCACTGGGCTAACGAGTAAAGTGTTCACCAATGGTCCGGGAAACCGGGGTTCAATCCTAGGTCGAGTCATACCAAAGACTCAAAAATGGTACTTGATGCTGCCTTGCTTAACACTCAACATTATAAGGTAAGGATCAAGGATAAAGTGGAGAAATCTAGGAAAGGATAAGCGCCCTCCTTTACACCTTGGTGTAGTAGCTATTGAAAAGGGAGCCTTCGAGTCACCTTCGACTAAGGTCACCAACTTTTTATTTTTAATATCAATATTAATAGCTTAGTAATCAATCATCGAAGTCTTTTATCGTATGCTATTCACGGCTATGAACTAATCCATCAGGTAGAGAGTTGAAGGGGTGCTAGCAACTCTACAACACTATCTATCTATCTATCTATCTATCTATCTATCTAAGGTTCTTCATATCCATCAAACAATCTCAATCTGATCATATTTATTTATCGCAGGTATCTATCTATCTATCTATCTATCTATCTCAATCTGTTCATATCTATCTCATATCATCATCATCATCATCATCATCATGTCGTGCCGCTAGCACAGATATCCCTGACCCTCTCTCGCCACTTCTCCCTATCATTCATCGCTTTTGGCAGGTCTTCAGGGCTACATCCCGTATCCTCACATAGCTGCTGTATGTATGTTCGAGCTGGTCGTCCTGCTTTTGTTTGGCCATATGCGGGGGTCAATAGGAGTACATCACTGATGAGTTCGTCCTTGCTTCTCCAACAGTGTCCTGCGTGTCTGGTTCGTCTAACTTGTATAATTTTCGTGACGGGCGCCAGGTGGCCGTATAGTTGGTGCCTTGTGGGTGTTGCCGCCAGGACCTATCTCATATATCTGGTCATTATCTATCTGTCTATCTATTTAAGTTTCTTATATTTATCCGGTTATCCATTAAAGTATCGTTCTTCATATGTATATGTTGTATCGTCGAGGCGAATTAAACACAGAAAAGAATGTTTGCTTAATATATTTATTCAGCACCAGTATCCAGTGCTAACGGATGCATAAGAAAAAACACAGCACAATAAGTTACAAACAATTAACAAGAGAATGGAGGTGCCCGTGGTGTAATGGTTATCGTCGTAGGAAATGGACACGGAGACTAAAGTTCAAATCCTGGACGAGACTGACTGCATTTCACATAGCACTAATACCCTTGGGAAAGGTATGAATCCAATTATTCTCCCTATAGTAGGACAGACTAGGTTCTTCAGCCTTGGTGAGGTAACTAGTCTAGGAGAAGGAAAACTCTGAATTCAAACCTGTCAAACTCGGCTTAAAAATTGACCTTGTGTCATATCCTGCCCGAGCGGAGGTGTTGATAAATAGGATAAACAAGAGAATTCACAAGATATTGAGAAGGGTCAAAATACCGTATAGCAAAACGAAATAAGATCAGTCCGAATATTAATCAGCTTATTAAATCAACGGTATTTGTCGCACCCCCCACCAAACAGGCGAGTGTGACAGAAGGCCATTTTTAAGGTGGGTCCAAGCGAAAAGCCGAAGCCCAGAAACGCCCGGCATTCCCAAAAATGTGTCGCGGCCCATCGCCACACCCCTAAAAAGGGGTGTCTCAGGCACCGGGCAATAGACCTAGCTCTTCCGAGAAGGGTTAGAGCCTGGAAGGACGGCTCCCTGAGGCTCGAGGTATGTCAGTCTTGGCCGCGTGACGCGAATACAAGGCCTCCCCGTCACTCGCGCCAAACAACCTCGACTGACTACCGTATCCAGAGACGTGACACACCGACCAGATCCGTGCCGCTTATACCACGGCCGGCTGAAGTGTGCCCCATCTACTGGATCCAGCTTATTAAATCAACCCTCGAAGTCTTTGATCGTAGGCTATTTATGGCTATGAGCCAGTCCATCTTGTAGAGTGCTGAAGGGGTGCTAGCAACTCTACAGCAGATTCTCTCATGGAATGTGACCAAATGACATTTATTTTTCAACATAGTCCAACCTTGCTGTTAATACACTGCTTCCATTGGTATTGCAGTGCTTGCATTCCACTGGTTTAAAAAAGTTATTAACAGTGGAAATTCCATCATCGTATGAATTTTTCACACATACACCCTCATTTGTATGAAAGTACGAAAAATAAAACCGATATCATTTGAAGTTTCCTCAGTAACGTAATGGCCAAGGGATTTCGGTTCATGCCTTTGGGTTTAGTTAGGCTGAGAACCTTTCGGCTCAGTACATGGGTTAGTTAGGTGCAAACAATGAGGCAGGTGTTAACGCGGGCGTGCGCGGTCGGATGGAGGTGACACTCAAATGTCACAATAGTCCGAAACGAAACGAGTGACAGGGTTCGAGTGACGTCACGCACCGGAAGCGCGCAGAGGTTTGTGGAGATTTGAAGAAAGGGAGTTGAGTACTAGACGCCAAACGAGAAGGTTCAACTTTTAGAGCTCGCAGACGCGAGGCGAACTTGCGCCCTATGGGGGCCGCTCGAGATGGGGGTCAAATGAATAAGACAGCGTAGAAGATTGTGTCTCTCCTCCTTATGTCGAAACCTTTAACTCAAAGTTAATAAAAAGGTTTCGAACCTGAACAAACAAGTCGTTACATGTTTTTCGTAATTTCGAGATTCCTATGTTCTATCGTTATGAACATTATATGTCCATTTCGCACATGGCCATATTCGTGTATATGACTATGTAACGTCTCAAGTTGCTCGTTCATTTTAAGATGACGCTTCAAATATTATTTCACATGCCAGCAATGAATCCTTTTTTTTTTTTAGACAAATCAAAAATCACTCAAAAATTCAAAGTTAAGTTAATTTTTTCAGTAATAATGTATATAACGGAACGTTTTTAGGCAGAGAATTTTGATGTTAAATTTCAAAAGGAATTTTCTTTGATCAACCTGGAAAAATGATTATCTAAATTTTTTCTTTGAACAATTATTGGTAAATATCATCGTTTTACACTAGAAAATTATTATGATTTTGTGATGAAACAGAATAAAGTAAGCATTGAAAAAAGATATTATATGTGTAGTGAATTCTATAAAAATATTAAGAATATTTTCTAAAAAGACACAAGATGTTATTTGGTATTTATTATATAAGTTGAAATATCTACCGGTTTTGCTTTATTCATAGAAAAATAAGACAAATAAAACTGATATAGAATAAAGTCTCTCCGATGTATGTCACATGATGGCAATGAATGATTTTAAAAAATAAACCAAAATCCACTCAAAAATTAAAATTAAGATGATATAATCAGTCATAACGATGAATATGACGGAATGTTTATAGGCAGAGAATTTTTAAGCTATAGTAGCTTAGGATTTCTGCTTTGATTACGGAAAACTGCAGTGTGTTAGAGGACCATTTAAACCTGAAAAAAATCTCAACAAAACGTATACGGACGAGCTAAAATCCAAAACATTTACAACTGGTTGACTACTTTGTTGTAAAGATTTGGATTTTAACCCTGTCTTATGTTGTTTTTATAAAGAGCATATTTCAAAGGATTTTCTTAGCTTTTTATTCAGACATTAAATAATTGTCTCTCTTTGATTATGGAAAGGCGTCTGTGATCACATATGACAATCCCAGAACACATCTTGCTCACTTTTGTCTTTGTTCTTCGAACAGTAAAGTGGTTCTTTTTAATTCTGTTCTTTGAACTGCAAAAACGTATCCCCGGTTCAACTATGATACAATAAAGCCAACATAGCTTTATCATGTATATTTTTTACAGTCTATCTCAAGTAAAACTTCTACAGTTTTTGTACCTCTTTCATATACTGCTTATTCATAGATCAATATGTGCATTCCTTTTAATACTTTTTGTATATGTTAAATATTTCTGTATGTGTTACAGAGCTTATCTTGTCTTTCCTTCCGTTTATTCAGTGTTGATGTTTCATGGATATATATACAAATTTCGTTGAATATAATAGATATTTTCTGTCTACATATTTTCTTGTTGATCCTTTCATCGTGCCGTATTGATTTTATAGTATTCGGCGAGAATCGATCGATATATTTTTCATAATTGTTTATTTTCCAAGTACTTTCTGCCCGACTTTGGGCCATCATCAGTAGTGTAATTTTTGTATATACCTTACTACTTTGTAAGAAGAGCATCTGGGCCGTTTCAATGTGTAGCGTTTACTTTTAAAATTGCTCTAAAAATAGTGTCAGTAGCTAAAGACATTTAAGTACATTAGCACTGGTTTGAAAATTAATTCTGTTAAGTTTAGGTTTCATGTTTCTAATATGTAGTGCTTCGAGAATCTGTAGTTTTTGTTTGTTATTTTGACGTTCTAATATTGTTGTGTTTTCGGTGAGAATTTTCCGTTATTCTGTTGTTGGGCATGAATGCTTTTTTAAATGCTGTGCTATAGAACTTATATCAGAAAGGTGCATTGTAAGTCTCCTCGATAGGGTAGTTGGGGTTAAACCAATATATATATTATTATTTTCGGATATATATATATATATATATATACTGGACATAGGTGTGTAGGGACCCAACTAAATATCTTCTATACCACTACCCAATCCATTAAGTGCAACATTCATTTTGTCTATTTTCAAATAGTGTTGTAACCTAGGTTGGAAATGAAATGGAAATCTTTATAACAATAACAAAGTAGAATACTCGCCAGCAGCATGAAGAAGGGTCACTGCTAATGGTGACTACTTAGCCTTATTGGCATTTGTCGTACGTTCAACCAACCGAACGAGTAGGGCACAAGGCCTTTTTAAGCTAGGTCATACTCGCCCAGCGGCTCCCAAAATGCCTCGTACCCGGTCGGTATTCTCCCAAAGAGGGGTTCCTCAGGAACCAGGAGATAAACCTAGCCCCTTTAAAGAAGGTTAGTTCCTGGGTGGACGGCCACCAGAGGCTCGAAGAGGGTCAGCCGCATGATGTGAATGCTGGGCTTCCCCGGCATCCTTCAGGCTGATTCGACCGAGTAACCGCTTAGTCAGCTTTATTAACCACCTCACAATAGTGTCCAACATATTTATGAGGAATTGGACACATCCATTAATGTTCATTGGTAGGGAATATGACAAATAGTTTTTGTAACATTAAATTGTCTCCTTTTTTTTTTTACTTATTTTCGTCTTTCTTTCTAGCATTACTTTATTATCTCTCGACTGCATTCATTGAAGTATATGTTGCTTTTATCATAAGCAAAACAGTTCTATTTGGCAACGGTGAGATTTTATATATACCTTATTAATCTCCTCTCTATATATACCCAACACCTCCAATGTGTGTAACATGAGGTCAGTTTTTTTGTGGATTACAACTTCTCTAATACCGATTACCGGATTGGTTGACCTAATTCTTTTGGTGAGGCCAAGGATTGTATATAGATAAGGATTAAAATTTAATACTAATTAATCTAACTTCCTGACTGAACATGACTGATTTCTGGCGATAAGTTTCCATGGCTTCATTGATGAAATGTTGTCTCGGTCAAATAGAAAGATTTAAAACGTGAGTTCAAATCTGGTCAGAACCTTATTCGCTATTTCTCAAGGGTCGTAGAGTATAAAAAGTGACCCGCAGATTAGGATACAAAGCAATATTTTGAAAGGAAGAAAAAAATGAATAAACTATTGATTTTATTAAAAGCAGTTTTTGAATTACAATTCAAACAACTGGATAGTCACACGACAAAAAGATTTGCAAGTAAAATTCAGAAACAAAAGTAGAAGATTATTTTTATTTTTGATACTTGCTGTATATTCAATAGTCGTAGAATGTAAAAACGACCGGAATGTTACAATGAGAAGAAATAAGTTGAAAAGAAAAATTTATAAAAATATTTTTATTGATAGATTCTTTTTTTTTTTATTTTGACAAAATGTTAACAAAGCAATGTTTTTTTTTTAATCTTTTTTTTTTCTTTAATTAACAAAAAATAAAGAAATAAGAGAAAAATAAATAGGATGCACTTACCGTTTAAAGACAAATTTCAGAAACCTGAAAGTTCCGAAAGGATTCAAAAGTCGCCGGAAGTTCTCTATACCGGAAGTAGTCCAATGACTGCATTAAAAAAATGGCGAAAAACAATTAGTATAAATTTGCATTTACATTTTCTTATTTTATTTGAATAACACATTTTGAAAATAGTAAAATATCCTAAAACATTTTCAAATTAATACAACACAAAAATTACACACACACACACACACACACACACACACACACATATATATATATATATATATATATATAAGCATGTTTGATTAGATAATAAAGACACATTTTGTATATCTAATTTTATTAAGATCCTTTCAAGTTTCCAGATAAGTGTCTTGTTTTCAGGTTGGAATCAGTGGACGAATTTTACGAAATCGTCCCGAGCGCTTTCAGACCTTTCATAGGCCATCATCAGGGGTTGTTTACGTGAGTAAAGAGTGTTTTTAAAGAGTTTTTAAGTTTATTACCAAATTACGTAAACACCAAGTTGAATAAAACTGAGATGTTGATGATATCGAACGAATTTAAAAACGGCGCTATCAACGGAAAAGATATATTATCAAGAAAAATAGAATATTTAAAAAAACGACTAAAGGCATTCTCACTTGATGAGCCACTGCTTCCTACGAAGGTGAACTTGACCATTAAAATACCATTTAATGTGGCAATATCACATCTTTGATTAAAGTACATGTATTCTGTCTTGTCTGCGTTGACATGGAAGCCTATGCCAGTAGCTGTTTGTTTCAGACTATGTAGCAGGGTTTCGGCTTGAGCGGGTGTATTTGCCAGAAGCGCTATGTCATCGGCGAAGTCTGCATACGTAATTGTTTGTGCAGGGTGTCTTCTACTTCTTTCCTTTGTCAGCTTGAAACCGTTGTCTTTCATTTTATTAATACACGTTCTAAGTACGTAGTCTAGACAGATGATAAAGAAGTACGGGGCTAAAATAGTTATCAACGAACTATTCCCTTTAAAAGCCCTGTCGACTGGTGCTGTAGAATACACCGACTTGCATGTCGGCAGAGGGTAAGACCCTCCCAATAACGAGTGTCCTGGATATGACATTAAACAATCTGATGGTGAGGCTCCATATTTGGAGCTTTGGGGAATGTGGAGTACCCCTTCATTGCCATAGTGCCCAGGTCCACTCTGGCCTGGAGTAGTAGCACCTGATAGGGTCTTATCTATGTGTAAAATAGAACTGTTTGACATTTAAACTGTGTGCAAAGGACTAATGCTAAATTGAATAGTTAGAAATCGAACTGTGTGATCATTTAACTGTGTGTAAACAAATAAATGATGTTTAATTGAAATGTTAGGGATACATATCATATTTACCAACCCCTCCGCTCGGACAGGATATGACACAAGGTCAATTTTTTAGCGGAGTTTAAAAAGTTTGAATTCAGAGTTTTCTTTCTCTTAGACTATTTGCCTCACCAAGGAACCTAGTCTGCCCTACTATTTACCCATAACGGAGGGGGGGGGAATAATTGGATTCATACCTTTCCCAACGGTATTAGTGCTATGAGAAATGCAATAAGTCTCGTTCAGGATTTGAACTCGTGTCGCCGTGTCCATTTCCTGCGACGATAACCATTAGACCACGGGATACATATCAATTGTTGAAACGATTTAACTGTGTGCAAAATGAGCTTAGGCTTAGTTAAAAACGTTATTATATATACTTACTATATATGTATAAAGTGGATTTGGCATTGAATAACCTACAATGCTTGATGCGTCGTAAAAACCAAACAAACTAAATCCTGTATATTTGATATATATGTATAAAGAGGATTTAGCATTAAATAGCCTACAATGGTTATTGTGCCTCAAAACCCACTCAAACCAAATCCTATATATTTAATATATGTGTCCACTCAAACCAAATCCTATATATTTAATATATGTGTATAAAGAGGATTTGGCATTAAATAACCTACAATGGTTGATATGTCATAAAACCCAACCAAACCAAATCCTATATATTTAATATATATGTATAAAGAGGATTTGGAATTAAATAGCCAACAATGGTTGATATGCCTTAAGATCCAACCCATCCAAACCAAATCCTTCCCTGAGAATTAATGTATATCATATTTACCAACCCCTCCGCTCGGGCATGTTATGACTCAAGGTCAATTTTTAAGCGGAGTTTAACAGGTTTGAATTCAGGGTTTTCCTTCTTCTGGATTAGATGCCTTGTCAAGGCTGAATAACCTAGTCTGCCCTACTATTTACCCATAGCTGAAGGGAGAGAAATTGGATTCATACCTTTCCCAAGGGTATTAGTGCTATGTGAAGTGCAATCAGTCTTGTTCAGGATTTGAACTCGTGTCACCGTGTCCATTTCCTACGATGATAACCATTACACCACGGGCACCTCACTGAGAATTAATGAATATGTATTGACTGGAATTGGTATTAAATACCCATCAAGGTTTGATATGCCATTAAACTAAATAACCTGGCTTAACCTTTATGATAAAAACACAAGAATACCGTCTTATCAATATTGTGATCTTGTAAAATGCAAATGATGGCAATAAAAATGTTTAAAAAATCATAAACTGAGAACTGGGTAAAGATAACAAGTGAATAGGGAGATAATAATACGAGTGTTCAGTGTATTACTGACACTCTCAAGACAGCATTTAGTGACCCCGTTTTAGCAGATTAAAGGTCGATCTATAGATAAGAGAGAGAGAGAGAGAGAGAGAGAGAGAGAGAGAGAGAGAGAGAGAGAGAGAGAGCAATAAAGGATCGCAGTGTTGAGAACTAAAAGCTCATCCTGAGAAATAAAAGCGTTTTAAAAAAGATATACAGAAAAAAACGTCAAAAGAAGAAGAAGAAGAAGAAGATCCCATAATGAAAAGCAAAGAAGAAAAAGAAGAAGAAGATCCCATAATGAAAAGCAAAGAAGAAGAAGAAGAAAATCCTATGATCAAAAGAAAAGAAAAATCCATGAGAAGAAGAAGAAGAAGAAGAAGAAGAAGAAGAAGAAGAAGAAGAAGAAGAAGAAGAAGAAGAAGAAGAAGATCCCATAACCAGAACCAAAGAAAAATCTGGAAGAAGAAGAAGAAGAAGAAGAAGAAGAAGAAGAAGAAGAAGAAGAAGAAGAAGATCGCATAATCAGAAGCAAAGAAGATGTAGAAAAAGATACCAGAAGTAGAAAAAGAAGAAGAAAATCCCATAATCACGAGCAAAGAAAAAACTGTGAGAAGAAGAAGAAGAAGAAGAAGAAGAAGAAGAAGAAGAAGAAGAAGAAGAAGAAGAAGAAGAAGTATTTTTTTGAAAGGACAAGGAAAATTGTGAGAGGTCTGATATCACTGAGATAAGAATGGAAACAAAGGAATTCTGTGAAAAATGGTAAAATAAACATACCGCCTAGTAGATATATGAAGGATAAGTAAGTGGAGATGGACAGATAAAAAAAAATGATGGAATGTGTCGCAGAAAAAAAAACTCAAAAAAACAAGATAAGAATACGAGGTGTTAATGCAATTTTTTGAGTAATTTAAAGCACCAAATATCATCCTCTAAAAAATTCTCTAATTTGGTGGGGTGGGAAAGGATTCCAAAAGGTGAATCACATTTCCAGCAAGACCCAGGAAACGTTGAATAACTTGACTTTAGAAAAAAATTGGTCAAACTGTTCGCAATATATGTTTCTACCCAACCCCTCCACGCCATACCAATTTTAAAGCAGAGTACGGTTGATTTGTATTCAGTTTTCCTTCTTCAACACATGCTGCCTAACCAAGGTTAAGAAGATCAGTCTGCCCTACTAATAGCTGGAAGGAGAATAGATTTATAATTTTTCTCAAGAGAGATGAAATACCAACTGCCTCGTTCAGGATTTGAACTCGGGTCGCCACGTGCATTTTATATGATAATAACCGTTACGCTACGAGCATCAGCAAGAAGTTTCAAGAGGCACCTAATATATGTGATTTAGTTCTGAAAAGTTCTCGGACACACTATGAAGGAAATCGTCTGATCCCTATCATCAATACTGGGCACTCTCTTAATCATATAGCAAACCACATAGCTTCACACACACACACACACACACACACACACATATATATATATATATATATATATATATATATATATATATATATATATATATTGTCATCAACAGACAGACTGTTTCGTTGTATCATAACTCTTCAGTGTGGTTAGACACGCAGATAGACGCTTTAAGCTAGGATCGAAACCCGCCTTACTTTACGTTAGACCAGGATTTATAACGCATATGTATTAGCTTTCACTTGTTTATATTTATGCGCTATCAGTTACTAGAATGCTCAATTCGTTAGAAAAGCTTTGATTGAAGTAAATAAGGAAATTAAATCCGATAGTATGAAGAAACGTTGAAGAAACAGAATAATCCAAAATTGGATGAATTTATTAAGAAAGTCGACGTTGAACGTTCCGGTTATAATAACCTTCTCCAGGATTTGAATTCATGTGTTGTTAAATTAGTGAAAGATGTTCTTATTTTATGCCTTTTCTATAGTTCTGGCGGTGTGAAAAAAACACAGTCAATTTAATTTGTAAATTAATAAAAATATTACTGATATCAGAGGAAAAAATTCAATAAAAAAAAAAGAAAAAAACTAAAAACATTATTTTTTTTATTTCATTTTTATTATTATATTCCAAGAGAGTTTTTCACGCCGGAGTGAGCTGATGGTTTCTCACCGGAGTTTGAGTGGCAGCAAGTCTCCTCAAGTCTCCAGGACTTTTCTCAGTATTCTGGCCGATCCCAATAATGCAGTAGTTCAGATGGTCTCCACCCGTCCTCTTATTCCAAGTCCTCTATTCCCTTTAATAATACTCCGATGACTGTACCACGAGTACCAATTACAACTGGTGTAATTGTCACTTTCATGTTCTACTGTTTTTTCAATTCCCAAGTAAGATCCAGGTACTTATCCTGTTTTTCATTTTCCCTTAATTCTACTTCGTAGTCAGCCGAGACAGCAAAGTCCACAATTTTGCAAGTTCTCTTTAGAGTTTTTCACATCAGCGTTAGCTGATGGTCTTTCACTAGAGTTTGAGTGACAGCAAGTCTCCTCAAGTCTCCAGGACTCTTCTCAGTATTCTGGCCGTTCTCAGTAATGTTGTAGTTTGGATGGTCTCCACTCGTCCTCCAATTTCCTAGTCCTCCAGTCCTTTTAACAGTCCTTTAGTTACTCTACCAAATGCACCAATCACGATTGGTATAATTACCACCTGCATGTTCTATAGTTTTTTTTAATTCCCTAGCAAGGTCGATGTACTTTTTTTTTCACTTTCTTTCAGTTTTATTCTGTGGTCAGCCGGTACAGCAAAGTCCACAATTTTTCAAGTTCTTTTTGTTTTGTTGATTGCTATAAGGTCTGGTCTTCTGGCCAAGATTAGGTGATCCGTTTGTACGTCAACGTCCCATAGGAGGTTGTGTGTGTGTCATTCTCCAGGACAGCTGCTGTATTCATATGCCGTTTATTCGTATGGTCAAATTTAAACTTCTTGCACATCTCACAGTGGATCACCTTGCCCGCCCAGTCGTGTCTAGTCTTATACTCCTTGTGAGCTAGTTTGCTGCATTCGTTTATTATATGATTGATGGCTTCGTCTCTATCACCACATAACCTACATTTGCTATTCTGTTACGTCTTATCTATTCTCGCTGTGATTTGATTGGTTCTTATGGCGTTGTTTTGTGCTGCTATTAGGAGAGTTTCTGTTTCTCTTTTAAAATTTCCTTTTCTTAGCCACGTCCGGGTTTTCTCGTGCGGGATGTCGCTTATTAGTCGTTTAAAGCACCCATGGAGTTGTTTTTCTTCCCATTTATTATTATTTCATACGGCTGCTTTCTTAATAAAATGTCGTTTGGGCCAACTCTCTTTAGTTAGAATTATCCTGATGATCCGGTTGGTGAAACCTCGGTAGATTACTTTTGGCTCTTTAGGTATTCTCTCTCTCTCCCCCTCTCTCTCTCTCTCTCTCTCACTATATATATACATGGGGCTTGTACACACAAATATATATATATATATGTGTGTGTGTGTGTGTGCGTGCGTGTGTGTGTGTGTGTGTACAATGGTTTGGTTTGTTTGGGTTTTATGGCATATCAACCTTTCTAGGTTATTTAATGCCAAATCTATTTTTATACAAATAAACAGTTCTATTTCAAGCAGTTCAGTTTAGTATTAGTCTAGTTTTTGTTTTCACACAATTAAATATCAAAACAGTTCTATTTCAAACAATTCAGTTTAGTATAAGAATAGTTCCAATGTCAAAAACAGTTCCAATTCAAACAATTCAGTTTAGCATACAAAAACGGTTCCTTCTCTAGTAATTCAGTTTCGCATAAGTACGCAGTATGAATGTCAAAACAATTCTATTTCAAGCAATTCAGTTTGGTATAAGTGCGCAGTTTAGTTATATTTGACCCCTACATAGGACCCTATCAGGTGCAACTACTCCGGGCCCGAGTGAACCTGGGAGCGATGGCAATTAAGGGGTTGCCCGCATTCACCAAAACTCCAGCATTACTGCAACCTCACCTTCAGATTGCTTAGTGTCATATATCCAGGACACTCGTTTGGGGGAGGGGGGTTCTTACCTCTCTGCAGAGATGCAATCGGTATATTTTATGCGTGTGTACAACCTCCATTTTTCAAAATTGCAATTACCGTCTTCTCTCTGTGTATTCAATTGAAGTATATTTATATCCATACACATGCTACCTCAACCAGGCGTCGAACATCCCCACAAAGGAATTACCGATTGCCACTTGAATAACGCAAAGCCCTTCTAATGAATTCAGCACTCGGTAGCCGTTAAACGTATATGTGAACGCAAAACAAAAAGTGATACATATACGTTAAAATCCCTTCGCTTACATTGAGTTTGTTGATGGCTGTGTGTTATGATATTCATCCGGCGTAAAGTCAGTCTGATTTCGATACCAGCTTGAAGGATCTCGCGTTATGAGTTGTGATAAAACGAAACAGTATGTCTGTGGATGATAATATATAGATATATATTTCCACGAAAACTACAACATGCGCTTGAAGAACCATAATACTATTGGATTAAATTTTCAGATCGGTTGGTTGGTTTTTACAGGTTTATTTTCTGTCAGGAGTTATTTTATACCAAAAAGTTAGGGAATTATGTTCTTTGTACTTTCATATTTACAATTTTTGTATTATTGTTTTTTAAGATATTTTTGTACATGATGCGCTGAAATACGAATAATTTTCCAACAGGTCAGCCAGCGTGGAGTATTTCTTCATTGCCATTACTCCCAGGTCTACTCCATTGAAGTCGTAGAACCTGTTAGGCTCCCATTTATAGGTTATATAGATCTCTTTAAACAATTCATATTTGATTAAACCGCTTGCAAAAAAAAAAAAAAAGAAAAAAAAGGAAAAGAATCTTTTAAAAAACTATACAAAAAATGTAAATATAAATATACAATGAATTTGAATCCTTAATTTCGAGGCATAAAATAACCCTAGACGAGTTGACTTGCCGTTGAATTAATCTAATTTCCTTTAGATGATTTACAGGCTTCTTGATATAATTTATAAAGTGTATTGGTTTAGAGAGAAAGAATGTAAAGAGGGCAGATTTATCTTGTTCATGTGTTTTAAGAACAAGTCTGTCAATACCTTTCTGAAAATTCTAGAAAAGGTGGTAATTAGAGCGAGATAGAAGAATATGGTAGGCGTGGAATATACCAATCTGGTGCAATCATGGATCACCCTGGAGTGGACCTGGGATTAATGGCAATGAAGAGGCACTCAACACTCACCAGATATCTAAATCTGAAACCTCACAATCAGATGCTGTATGACGCTCTGCATCTGGTGGTGAGTGTGACACTGCATCTGGTGGTGAATGTGACACTCTCCATATGATAGTGAGTGTGACACTCTGCATCTGATGGTGTGTCTTACACTCTGCATCTGGTGGTGAGTGTGATACTCTGCATCTGGTGGTGAGTGTGGCACTCTGCATATGATGGTGAGTGGGACACTCTGCGTCTGGTGGTGAGTATGACGCTCTAGATATGATAGTGAGTGTGACACTCAGCATTTAATGGTGTGAATGACACTCTGTATCTGGTGGTGAGTGTGACACTGCATCTGATGGTGATTGTGACACGCTACGTCAGGTGGTATGTATGAAACTCAGCATCTGGTGGTGAGTGTGACACTCTGCATCTGATGATGAGTATGATACACTACATCTGGTGGTGAGTGTGACACTCTTCATATGATAATGACTGTGATACTCTGCATCTGAATGTGAGTCTGACACTCAGTAGGAGATACAGCTGGCATATCATAACCCCCGCCCAGACTAAGTGGTTCTTAAGGAGAAAACACTATTATGACAGAAGGGGTCCCTATGGCGTAAAGGCTAATATTCTGGACTCTAGCCTCGAAGTAAGCGTGTTCGAACTCCAGTCACGTTACGACATTCACTTTCAGACTAATAATCTTGGGAAAGGCATGAACCCCCTAATTCTCCCAACAGTAGCTTAAATCGTATTATTGCTATTCTTTTACGAGGATGGATTTGGCATTAAGTTATCCATGAATGTTGATATGCCATTAAATAAAGAATCTAAACCAGACTATTATTATAGCATTGTCTTTGCATCTCGCAAGCCATGTACAAGTCCTTGAGAGCAACTCTTTCTACTCACACACAATGACGTGTGATCGAAAAGTATTGAGACTAAAAGTTAAAAATTTTTTATATTAGATTATTGAATTTAGATTATTCGTTGGTTTGGTTTTATGGCACATCACACCTTGTAGATTATTTAATTTTAAACCCTGTTTATATATATGATTTGTGAACGATTAGTTGTTGTTGATAATTGTTACGCAAGCCAGGCCTCATTTGTTCGTACATTGTTAAGTGGTTTCGAGCAATGCTTTTTCAAGTAGGTAATTCTATTCATCAAGAACTCCTGTTTAATCTAATATTATTCATTTGTTTGCATACAAAATTCTGGACGTATTAATATTCGTTCCACTTCCTAGTAAAGACATTGGGAAAGGCATGAATCCATTTTTACTTTGAATCCCTCTTGTGCAAGGGCAGACTTTGTTGTTTAGCCTTGTTAAGGCAACTATTCTTAAATAATAACTCTCTATCTCGATTAGCATTCACTATTTGTAGACAGCGGAAATTGAAAAAAAGTAGATGGATACATGTGTGCATATATATATATATATATATAGATATATAAAATTAACTTAAAGTTAATTTTGTAATTAGCTCCACTCGTGTTGAGCACTCTTGTAATTGTGGCATTGCAGCGTTTACGACAGGTTTTAGTTTTCTTTTGACTGCACATCTCTTGATTTTTTTCGACTGGTGTGACAGGGTTGGCCTTTTCTTTCTTTTTGTCCTATGACATTTTTTCTTTTTTCCCTCGGGCGGTGATTCGAGATATTTTTGTCTCTTGTTCCTGACGGTTTTTTTTTTCTTTCTTTTTTTTTTTTGGTAACTGAATGCTGGTAGATAGTAGATTAGTAAATATATATATATATATATATATATTGTCATCCACAGACCGACTGTTTCCTTGTAACATAACTCTTCAGTGTAGCTAGACCCATGATATATATATATATATATACACACACACACACACACACACATATGTATATATATATATATATATATATTTGTGTGTGTCTGTGTGTCTATGCGTATGCCAGAAATCCTTCATTTAAGCACGTTTGATGAAATAATAGACTCATTTTGACTATATAATTCTATTTGGATCCTTTCAAGTTTCCTGACAAATGTTTTGGTTTTAAGTTGGATGAAATCGGTAGATGAATTTAATGAAATTGTCCCGAGCGCTTTCGGAACTTTCATAGGCCATAGTAAATCTTCAGTCTTTCTTTCTTTTAGGTGGGGGTGGGGTGGTAGGATGAGTTGGGAGAACATTTTTTGGATAATTTTTTTAAATATGCTCATCTATCAAATAATTCTCATGAGATTGATTTTTGTAGTAAAGATGTATTGGTTGTTTATCGTTTAGGGTATCGTCTATGTTATGTTGTTCTGTCAGTTTAGTTCTATTTGACCTCTACACAGAACCATATCAGGTGCTACCACTCCGGGCCAGCGAGGACCTGGGAGCGATAGCAATGAAGGGGTTGTCCGTATTCGCCAAAAATTCCATTCAACCTCATTAATTTGTTTGAACATAGTTAAATAGTTTCATGAAATCTTATCTCACAGTAATAATTCAATTTAATATGAATAATTTGTTTGCGCACAGTTAAATGATTTCAAGTATAGTAAATGATTAAATAGTTCTATTTACTTTACATCCCCCAAAGTTCTTGAATTGGAGCCTCACCATTGGATTGTTTAATGTCATATCTAGGACACTCTTTGTTGGGAGGGGATCTTATCCATTTGCAGACATGCAATCGGCCTATTTTATAGTTCCAGCAGACTGGGCTGAAATTTCAATGGAGACAAATGCAAAACTGAGCAAGATATGTTGTAAATTGACAATATCTAAACATCTGGCAACAGAAAAACCTTTTTAATTAAATGATTTTGGTTGAATACTTGTCAATGCAAGTGCAGGACAAACTAACTTCACCCGATTCTGAGTAGCTTCGACGAACGGAAAACTCGCTGGCATGAATCTGTTGTGTCCTATGGTAAATATTTTGATTTGGTTTGGTTAGGTTTTATGGCATATCAACCATTGTTGGCTATTTAATGCCAAATCCTCTTTATTCATATATTTTAGATATATATGATTCGGTTAGGTTGGGTTTTAAGTTATATCAACCATTGTTTCATGAAAAAGCCTCTTTATATATATCTAAAATCATATATGATTTGGTTTAATTTGGTTTTGTAGCATATCAACCATTGTAGATTATTTAATGCTAAATCCTCTCTATAGATATCTATTGAATATATATGATTTGGTTTAGTTTGTTTTTATGGCATATCAACCGTTGTAAGTTATTTAATGTCAAATCATCTTTATACATATATACTAAATATACAGGATTTGGTTTGGTTAGGTTTTATGGAATAACAACCATTGTTGGTTATTTAATGCCAAATCCTCTTTATACATTTCTACTAAATATACAGGAATTGCTTTGGTTAAGTTTTATGGCATATCAACCATTGTAGGTTATTTAATGCCAAATATTCTTTATACATATGTACTAAATATACAGGATTTGGTTTGGTTAAGTTTTATGGTATATCAACCATTTTAGGTTATTTAATGCCAAATCCTCTTTATGCATATATATGTAACACATTTTGTTAATAAAACTTTTAAGAAGCCTGAGCTCTTTTGTTAAATTTTTTCAAATATTTCTTTCCAAAATTAATAATTCTATACTTGTTCTTAAAATACATGAACGGGAGCAAACTGCCTTCTAAACATTCTTTTCCTCTAAATCAATAAATAAAATAAAGTTGGTAACCATTGCTGATGGTGAGGCGAAGTCTCCCTTTTCAATAGCTACTACATCAAGGTGTAAGGGAGGGCGCTACTCCATTCCTTAGATTGCTACACTTTACCCTTGTTCCTTACCTTATAATGCTGAGTGTTAAGTAAGGCGGCATCAAATACCATTTTTGAGTCTTTGGTATGACTCGTCCTGGGATTGAACCCCGGTCTCCCGGGCCATTGGCAAACACTCAACTCATTAGGCCAATGGACCGGTTAAATCAACAAATTTTATAAAACTATCAAGAAACCTATAAATCATTTGTTAGCACACCGTTAAATGGTTTCAAGTATTTCTATCTAACATTAACGATTGAATTTAGCATTAATCATTTGTTTGCAGATAAAAAAGTGGTTACAAGTATTGCTGTTTAACACTAATCCTCCCACTAAACAGTACCCATTCGTTTGCCTACAATTGAGCGGTTCCAAGTATTGTTACGTATCACTAACAATTCAATTAGACAGCCATTTTTTACACACAGTTAAATGTAAACACAATTCTATTTCTAACAATGCAATTTAACATAAGTTTACACTCAGTTTAAATGTCAAACATTTTTATTTGACCCATAGATAAAACCCTCAAATTGTTTAGTGTCATAGGACCTTTATTGGCGGTAAGGATGTGTTACCCATCTGCAGGGCTGCAGTCGGTGTATTCTATAGCCCCAGCTGACTGAGCTAGGAGTATTTTCAAGGAAATTAACGTTTAATTAATTATATATTTAAGAATGAAACTTAAATCTCGATATTTTTGGAACACACACACACATCTACAAACACACACACACACACACACACACACATATATATATATATATATATATATGAAATATGGAAGTAAATATGGATTGAAATATCAGTGTATGAGAGTGTATGTATGTTTGTAAATGTATAAATATGAAAAAAACAAAGTGTTCAGAAGAATTATTTGCCAATGTTTGTCGTCTTAGTTTTAAGCCATCGTCAGGGCGTTTAAATATGTGACTTTATATCTTCTGAATTATATCGAATTAATTTTATAATCGAACGAAACAAAAAAAGAAAGTTTTATATATTTTCTTTCCGTTAGTGGCGTTGTTTCAAAAATGTGTGATGTCGTGATCAAATTGTTTTAATAAATGTAGGGTGTTTGCTTGATATATATATATATATATATATATATATATATATATATATATATACCTCTGATTTCTTCTTTTTTTTTTCTTGCTTCCTCTCTGTTCCCCCTTCCTTTTCTTTTTCTTCTCTTCCTTTATTTTTTCCATAATTATCTTGTATAAAAGATTGTAATTTTGTAAAAAACATGACTATAAGTGTTATTAAAAAAACATTAAAAATTAATATATATATATATATATATATATATGTGTGTGTGTGTGTGTATATATATATATATATATATATATACATTTTAAATGTTTTCTCTATAACACTTATACATACATATGTGTGTGTGTGTGTGTGTGTGATCAAATGTCTAGTGTTCGCCAATGGTCCCGGAGATCGGGGTTCAATCGAAGGTCGAGTCGTATCAAAGACTTAAAAAATAGTACTTGATACAGCCTTGTTTAGCACTCAGCATTATAAGGTACAGATCAACGATAAAATGTATAGCGCCATCCCTTACACCTCGGTGTGGTAGCTATTGAAAAGAGATCCTTCAGCTCGTCTGCGACTGCGGTCACCAGCTTGACTTACATATATATATATATATATATATATATGAAACTTAAGTAACGAACAACAGTGCCTATAATTCTACTATTTATTGTCTTTTTATCTGTTCTGCTATAATACCATCGAGCAAGCTTTTCTCATTTGCGGATATTACACACACACACACACACACACACACACATATATATATATATATATATATATATATATAGACGTATATCAGTGAGCTTTTCATAGTATTTCGACTTCATGAAATTTCGTGGAAATGTTGTTTCCATTTTTATTTACAGATCCGATTGACTTGAATGTAATTTGTAATGAGAGAGAGAGAGAGAGAGAGAGAGAGAGAGAGAGAGAGAGAGAGAGAGAGAGAACGTGAGTGTGTGTGTGTGTGTGTGTGCGTGTGTGTGTGTGTGTGTGTGTGTGTGATTATTGAAAAAGAAAATGTCTACTAATTAAACTTAGAATTAATTATTAAATTAATTCCTTGAAGTATTTTTTAACATTTGTCGAAGGCCTTAAAGACATGTAGAAAAATGCATACATCCGAGACAGATAGATAGATAGATTGATAGATAGATATGAAGGACAGCATAAAAGTGGAAAATGAATTAATGAAGCAAGAAGACATAAACGGAAGGAAAAATGAAGAAATAAAAAGTAAAAACTGATTTGAAATAGAATGTAGGACAGAATGAATAAAGGGATGAAAAGGGAAAGTACAAATTATATTTAGAAAGAAAGAAAGAAAGAAAGAAAGAAAGAAAGAAAGAGTACATAGAATGGAATGAGTTAACGTATTTAGATGAAAGAAAGAAAGAAAGAAAGAAAGAAAGAAAGAAAAAAAGAAAGAAAAGAGTACATAGAATGAAATGAGTTAACCTATTTAGAAGAAAGAAAGAAAGAAAGAAAGAAAGAAAGAAAGAAAGAAAGGAAGAAAGAAAAGAGTACATAGAATGAAATGAGTTAACGTATTTAGATGAAAGAAAGAAAGAAAGAAAGAAAGAAAGAAAGAAAGAAAGAAAGAAAGAGAACATAGAAAGAAATGAGTTAACGTATTTAGAAGAAAGAAAGAAAGAAAGAAAGAAAGAAAGAGAACATAGAAAGAAATGAGTTAACGTATTTAGAAGAAAGAAAGAAAGAAAGAAAGAAAGAGAACATAGAATGAAATGAGTTAACGTATTTAGATGAAAAAAAGAAAGAAAGAAAGAAAGAAAGAACATAGAATGAAATCAGTTGACGTATTTAGACGAAAGAAAGAAAGAAAGAAAGAAATGGGTGAATGTGAGTGGGAATCTGGGCAAATGGAAAGAATTTTTTGAAGCCAACAAAACGTGAGAAGTAAATAGAAAATATGCGAGAACAAAAGCTTTATTCTTTAAGAAGCTGTCCGTCTTCAGTAAGGTGATAAATCCTTCGACCATTTTACGAGATAAGACGACTCTCGACTTCCAATTCGTAAAACCATACACACAGACGTCTTTTATGCGATTGCCTTGTGATTAGTGACAAAGATATATATAAGACAGTTCGTCCATGTTCTCAGGTTGGTCTCAAGGGACGTTCAAATGCACATTGTGATAATCCCTTGCCTGATCACACACTACAAGCTTACTTTTTGTTGGACATATTTTTATAATAATAATAATAATAATGTGTTTATTTTGGCACCAGAGATTTCTTAGTGTCATTGCTGGAATTTCAAATTAAAAAAAAATATCTGAAACCTCCAGGCCATTTATAGTAAATGATTTTTTCAGTATTTCTACAGTAAAATAGTTTCAATGTCTTTGTATATTTAATTATTTTCCAACGCATTTCTATAGTCAATGATTTCCAATGCATTACTATAGTAAAGGGTTTCTAATGCATTCTTAAAGAAAATAATTTCATGAGGATTTCTATAATAAATGTCTTCTGGTAAATTTCTATTGGAAATTATTTCCAATTTCTACAGTAAATTATTTGTAATAGATTTCTATAGTAAATAATATCCAACACAAACCTACAGTAAATTATCTGTAATGGATTTCTATAGTAAATGATTCCTAATGAACTTCTATAGTAATTGATTTCTAATGCATTTTTATAGTAAATGATTTCTTGTTCATTTCTACGGGAAATGATTTCCTATACATTTCTACAATAAATTATTTGTAATGCATTTCAGTTGTAAATGATTTCCAATGCATTTCTATTTCTCAAATGTGAAATGGAGCGGTCCACTGGAGTACATCGCTTACGAGATCGTCCTTACTTCTCCAGCAGTGCCCTGCGTGTCTGGTTCGTCTAACTTCGATGTTTTCGGGATGGGTGGTAGGTGACCGTACAGCTGCATTCTTGTGTAATTGCCGTCAAGCTTTTTCTCCATACGTTTAGTTAGCGTCCATGTAATGCATCCATATAGCAGTATCGACACGAGCGCTGCTTGGAAAAAACTTCGTTTTATTTTATCGGTCAGATCTGACTTCTATATGAGCGATAGTCTATCGATAGGTGTCTACGCCTTTGCCAATCACGTGTTGATGTCTTTCTCGGTTGATAAAGCACTGCTTCCCTGGTAGGTGAACTTGTCAACTAGCTTCAAAGACCCACCGTTTAGTGTGGAGATGTAAATAAAACAAAAATTTAAGTTAGCGTCTGTAGTCGAGGGTGACCTGAAGGCTCCCTTTTCCATAGGTACTACACCGAGGTGTAGCAAAGGACGCTACTCCATTCCCTGGATTGCTCCACTTTACCCTTGATCCTTACCTTATAATGCTGAGTGTCAAGCAAGGCGGCACCAAGTACTATTTTTTGAGTCTTTGGTATGACTCGACTTGGGACTGAACCCTGGTCTCCCGGACCTTTGACGAACATTACTCATTAGACCAATGGCCCGTGGTGTAATGGTTATCGTCGTAGGAAATGGACACAGCGACACGAGTTCAAATCCTGAACAAGACTGATTGCATTTCACATAGCACTAATACCCTTCGGAAAGGTACGAATCCAATTACTCTCCCTCCAGCTATGGGTAAATAGTAGGGCAGATTAGGTTCTTCAGTCCAGGAGAAGGAAAACCCTAAATTCAAACCTGTTAAGCTCCGCTTAAAAATTGACCTTTTGTCATATCCTGCCCGAGCGGAGGGGTTGTTAAATATGATATACATTAATTCTCAGGGAAGGATTTGGTTTGGATGGGTTGGATCTTAAGGCATATCAACCATTGTAGGTTATTTAATGCCAAATCCTCTTTATACATATATATTAAATACATAGGATTTGGTTTGGTTGAGTTTTATGGCATATCAACCATTGTAGGTTATTTAATGCCAAATTCTCTTTATACACATATATTAAATATATAGGATTTGGTTTGAGTTGGTTTTAAGGCATATCAAGCATTGTAGGTTATTCAATGCCAAATCCATTTTATACATATATAGTAAGTATATACGATTTGTAAATATATTTTCTTAATAACGTTTTTAACTAAGCCTAAGCTCATTTTGCACACTGTTAAATCGTTTCAAGAATTGATATGTATCCCGTGGTCTAATGGTTATCGTCGTAGGAAATGGACACGGCGACACGAGTTCAAATCCTGAACGAGACTTATTGCATTTCACATAGCACTAATACCCTTTGGAAAGGTATGAATCCAATTATTTTCCCCCCAGCTATGGGTAAATAGTAGGGCAGACTGGGTTCCTTGGTGAGGCAACTAGTCTAAGAGAAGGAAAACTCTGAATTCAAACCTGTTAAACTCCGCTTAAAAATTGACCTTGTGTCATATCCTGCCCGAGCGGAGGGGTTGTTAAATATGATATGTATCCCTAACATTTCAATTAAACATCAGTTATTTGTTTACACACAGTTAAATGATCACACTGTTCGATATCTAACAATTCAATTTAGCATTAGTCCTTTGCACACAGTTTAAATGTCAAACAGTTCTATTTTGCACATAGATAAGACCCTATCAGGTGCTACTACTCCAGGCCAGAGTGGACCTGGGCACTATGGCAATGAATGGGTACTCCACATTCCCCAAAGCTCTAAATATGGAGCCTCACCATCAAATTGTTTAATGTCATATCCAGGACACTCGTTAGTGGGAGGGTCTTACCCTCTGCCGACATGCAAGTCGGTGTATTCTACTGCATCAGTCGACAGGACTTTTAAAGGGAATAGTTCGTTGATAACTATTTTAGCCCCATACTTCTTTATCATCTGTCTAGACTATGTACTTAGAACGTCTATTAATAAAATGAAAGACAACGGTTTCAAGCGACACGAGTTCAAACCCTGGAGGAGACTGATTGCATTTCACATAGCACTAATACCCTTGGGAAAGGTGTGAATCCAATTATTCTCCCTCCAGCTATGGGTAAATAGTAGGACAGACTAGATTCTTCTGCCTAGTTAAGGCAACTAGTCTAGGAGAAGGAAAACTCTGAATTCAAACCTGTTAAACTCCACTTAAAAATTGACCTTGTGTCATATCCTGCTCGAGCAGAGGGGTTGGTAAATATGATTAGACCAATGGCCCGATGGAGATGTTGCCGGTTATAATTAACAGAATTAAAACAATCTACTTACATGGATTAAATAAGGGGATTATTTCGAAGTTTTGTGTCGGCTCCGAGTTCGACATGAAGTACTTGAAGAAGGCCGAAGGACGCATAGGCCGAAACGTTTGCTAGTATAATAATGAAAATGAAGACAATAGTCCGAATATTTGAAGTGATGAAATATACTTTAAAGTTATATTCACGATCATTTTAAACGGGTAACCATTTCATATTTACTATTTTGCATCAACGTTTTAAGATTTAATTATTAATGCAATAAAAAAGAGTTTTTTTAAAAACATTTTCCCAAACAAAGCCCAGTCGACCGGTTGGTGGCTGTAGAATACACCGACTACATTTCTACAGAGGGGTCAAACCAACACCCAACGAGTGTCCTGATATGACACAAAGATTGCTCTGTCAGCACTATGAAACGAAACAACCTGATGGTGAAGCTCCAGTAATGTTGGAGCTATGGGGAATGCGGAGTACCCCTTCATTGCCATCGTTCTCAGATTAACTCTGGACCTGAGTGATAGCACCTGATAGGGTCCTATCTATGGGTCAAATAGAACTGTTTGATATTTAAACTGTGTGCAAACAAATGACATGCTAAATTGAATTGTTTAAAACAACCGTTTCATAATTTCACAGAATGTAAACAAAGGACTGATATTTAATTGAATTGTTAGTGATACATAGCAATACTTGGAACAACTTCACTGTGTGCAAACAAATGATTAATATTGAGTAAAATAATGAGTGTTAGATTGCAATTATTAAAATCATTTAACTCTATAGAAAAAATAACAATACGATGAGTTCTAACTCATTTAAAAATGAAATTACCCATAAACTAATCTCTTACATATCCTGTACATTTATTGAAATGAGTGCAAACAAATGACTAACGTTAAATTGTTACTGTTACATAACAATACTTGAAAAATTTAACTATAAATGAGCTCAGCGGCCGTCGCTCGCATAATGCAAAGCTCTTCGAAAGAATTGAGCACTCTGGTAGCCGATAGGGTATAAAAATGTAAACAAACAGACGCTGCTGCTGCTGTTGCTACATAATACTTTAAAAATTCCCTTGATACTCTTGTTGGCCGAGCGGTCTGAGACTAAGTCTAACGTAAAGTTGGACGGGTTTCGATCCCGGCTTCGAGCGTCCTAGGTGTCTAGCCACCCTGAAGAGTCAGATCGAACGAAACAGTCTGTCTGTGGATGACAATATATATATATATATATATATATATAAACAAGATTTGGTATTAGATAACCTACAATGGTTGATATGCTATAAACCAAACCAATAATGCTGGAGATTTGGGGAATCTGGAGTAACCCTTCATTGCCATTGCTCCCACGTCTACTGTGACGCAGAGTCGTAGTATCTAAAATCGAAACTTTTAAACTGTGTGTAAACAAATGACTGATGTTTAATTGAATTATTTGTGTTAAATAGCAATACTTTTAACCAATTCACAGTGTGCAAACAAATGATTAATATTGAATAGAATTATAAGTGTTCGATAGCAATAATTGAAACCATTTAACTTTGTCGAAACAATAACAATACTTGTGTGCAAACAAATCAGTTCGAACTGATTTAAAGATGAAATTACCGAAAAAGTAAACTCTTACATATCATGTACACCTATTGAAATGTGTGCAAACAAGTGACTAATGTTAAATTGTTGGGGTTACATAGCAATACTTGAAACCATTAACTATGAGCGAACTAATGATACTTAGTAAATAGAATTATTCATATTAAATAGCAATACTTGAAACCATTAAACTGTGTGCAAAAACATGATCAACAGCAAATTGATTTATTCGTATAAGATGGCAATACTTGAAACAATTTAACTGTGTGCAAAAGAAATGAGCTGTGGTTTATTTGAAAATGCATCTACAAAATGTGTTTACAAATCATATATTTAAATTATATGCAAAAACAGGATTTGGCATAAAATAACCAGCAATGATTGATATGCCATAAAACCAAAGCAAACCAAACCAATCAAAAATTCAAAAAGTTCTGAACCAATATTTATCAAATTTAAATTCATCCAGTTCCCTTAGTAATATATTCAACTAAATTGTCCGCCATCTTTTGATATATTTGAAGTTTGTGAAAATGGACTCAGTGTTTGTCTGCGTGCGTGTCTGGATGTATCTCTTTCAGTGTATCTGTCTGTCTGTCTGTCTATCTGTCTGCGCGTGTGTCTGCGTGTGCGTTCGTTTGTGTGCGTATGTCTGTGTCTCTGTATATATGTCTCTGAGTGTGTCTCTGTGTCTGCGTGCGGGGGCGTTTGTTAGTGTGCACGTCTCTGTGTGTGTCAGTGTGTTGTGTGTGTGTGAGTCTGTTATTCCCGTTAGAGCCGGTGTCTCCGTGACGTAGTGGCTAACGTGCTGGACTGCGACATCGTAGTAAGCGAGTTCAAACTCCAGTCACGCTATTACGTTCACTTTTAGGCTAAAACGCTTATACCCGCCGGCTATGGACTAAATAGCACTACTTATTTCCTTCTATAAAGATAGCTTTAGCATTAAGTAACCCACTAAGTTTGATATGCCATTAAACAAAGGAACTAAACCAATTCTCGTCGAGATGGTGTTAAACTTTGTACCGATACAACAACCCCATCAATTTCCTCCTTTCATATCTTAATCCTTCGTGGGTCTGTCGGTCCAAGGATAAAATTTGAGAATTCAAAGCCTTAAGTATGTTATGTAGGAGAATCTGTGTCACATCGGTACACCATTCTTCTGCTATCAGCTCATCTTCAAAGTGTGGTTCGCGCTCTACAAATTTCTATTACAATAAACAAACATCCCGTATAGACATTTGCTAAGTTTGACTTACCCATCAGATGCTACTAATAACGATAAATAATATATAAGTTGTGCACAAAGAGAAATTGAAATTTTAAAGTTTTAAAGTCTCTTCTTTCTTTCCTTCTTTTCCCCGGAGGAACTCTTGTTATATAATTGCGGTGGGATTTTTCTATATTATCATTTTTCGTTTTGTATATCTTACCTTTCGGTTTAGTTAGGCTGAGAACTTTTCGGCTAAGTGCATGGGTTAGTTAGGTGCATACATTGAGCGCAGGAGTTCACAGATGTCTCAATAATCACATTTCCAGATAGGAAATGACCGAGGACGTGAATGACGTCATGCCCGGAAGCGACGAGCTGAGGATTTGGGGATTTGAAAAAAAGCAGTGAGTTGAGATTTAAACTCCGAACGAGGAGTTGAGATTTGGGCTTGGGCGAAGCAAGTCGATTTTCGGAGCTCGCCGAGGCGAGACCAGTTGGGATCTACGAAATGTGCTGCGCGTTTGTTGAGTCAGTGAGTCGAGAACTGACGATGTACGATCAGTCAGCATAGAAAGAAATTGTGTCTCTCTCTCCTCATGTCGAAAAACCTTAAACTCAAAAAGGTAAATAAAAGTTTCGTACCTGAACCAAAAAAGAGAGTCGTAAGTGTTTCGTGTTTTCAGATTCCCTATGTCTATTTAACATATTCATATCTTTGTTGTATTTTTGGACGTGGATATGCTACACTCTCCGTGGCGTAATAAGTAATGTACTAGAACTGCGGCCTTGAACTAAGAGGTTTCGAACTCTATAATATACTAGTTTAGCTGGCGACGATGAACTTAGCAGATTCAATGTGGTAGCAAGAAAACATCAACAAAATGGTTTTTACAGAAAAGAGAAATATGAAATTTGACGGCGAGAATATAATTTATTGCCTATGGATAGAGTGACAGATATTTCTGTTCGCACATAAGATAAACAAATTACCGGGGAAAAAAACGAATTATGTATGTTCCGATAACCAACCATAAACAGAAAAATACGTGGGCGAAGAGGATATGCATATATTTGCATGGGACTAAAAAAGAATATAAGGTCTGTAATTTTGAACTGAAGGCAGAGACCCGCTTGTCACTCAAGCAGTCCTGTCAGCTTCCCCGTGTGTGTTCTCCGGCCGTCGCACAACTGCACAAAAAGGGTCTCCGCCACAGAAGAAAGATATGTGCGAACTCTCTCTGACAGTATTCTTACTACACACAATCGTCGCCGTCTAAGAATAAAAATATAAATCATATTTTTATATATCGACGAATTTTTCGTTGTTTGTCCAACGGTCCAATATGGGACAGCTCCACTTGCAGCTATTACGTTCACTTTCAGACAAATACCCTTGAAAAAGGCATGAACTTCCTAATCCTCACAGATATGGGTTAAACAGTATCATTGTTGTTCTCTACCAGGATGGATATGGCATTAAATAACTCACGAGGGCTGATGTGCCATTAAACAGAAGACACTAAACGAAACCTCTACTCTGTAAAAATATTTCACTTTTTCTTTTTTTTTTTTTTTACATTCCTGCTCCCTGTCATTGCAAACCACTTGTAGTGGGTTTGGTTCTCACTGGGTGCCCCATGTTGTATAAGATAATGAAGGAATGAAGAAATGACACTTTGTTTACAAAATACGTATCTCTCACTTTATTTCTCGAAAGTTCCAGAATTCTGTAGACATGTGGAAGAGAGACAGGGAGAGATGATGGGAGGCAAAAAGACTCGGATACAGACCCGATGGCTGATTCGGAGGACTCGGAGGCAGACTGCTATACTGACCCATAACTTATTGATCCACGTTGTGATTCCATATTCAGGGCCTTACGTCTTCGCTTCCTTAACGTGAGGTAATCAACCGGAGTCCACTGCGGACCGCTGTGCTGGCACTCGCTGGCCGTGACCCTCTTGACTTTATATCTGACTGAGACTGAGACTGACCGTTCTGACGTAGATACCCGTGTATATATAATTTCATAACGCCCATGCATTCTTCCGTTTGTCAACCCCATCGATCTACTTATACCGACTTATTACTTGTTTTCCGAAAATCAATTTGTTTACACTGGTGGATCCTGTGTAGAGAAAACTCTGATTGACGGGTTTGACCAAAGGTCAATATGCAACACTCTATATTTCTTTTTCTACTCTAAATAAAACTACGCTAAGCAAATCTAAAAGTTTCGTCATATAAGAATATGGCTATTTGGCTCGGCTAGCAGACCACCAGTAGTGAGTTCGATTCTTACAGGATGTCCCATTGTTATTTTGCTAAGCTTAACAAATATACGCATAACATGGTTATGGGACAAGACTAACTGATTACCAGTTGTGAGTTCGATTCTCACTAGGTGCCAAATACTTCTTGCCCTATGCAAAACTAATCTAAGCAAAGCCGAGAAAATCAAAGTGATGACTTACCGTTTTTGTCTACGGCCTTAACCAAACGGTGTTCAGTTGGGTTAAACTGCTGGAGGAGTGTCCTATTAGACGTTAAAGTAACATAATAAACTCGAACTCTACTCTGGCAAATAAAGGGGCATCTTTTTGAAAAAAATATTCATAATCTGAACGATGGGTTGCTCAGTCGACTGGGGCTGTTGACAACACCTACTGCACCTCTGCAGAAGGGAAAGTCCCCCCCCCCAACGAGTGTTATGGATATGACACTAAACAATCTGATGGTGAGGTTCCAGTGATGCTGGAGCTTTGGAGAATGCGGAGCACCTCTTTATTGCCATTGCTCCACTGTGGCTCGGAATTATAACACCTGATAGGGCCCTATCAATGGATTAAATAGAACTAACTGCATTCTTATGCTAAACTGAATTGTTAAAGTTAGAACTGTTTGACTAAACTGAATAGCTAGAAATAGAAATGTTTTTGACAATTGGACTGTACTTACATTTAAACTGCGTACTTATACTAAACTGTATTGTTTGATATGGAACTGTTTTTGACATTGAAACTGTACTTACACTAAACTGAATTGTTTAATATAGAACTGTTTTTGATATTTAACTATGCGTTAACAAAATCTGTCCTTATACTAAACGAAATTAGCTGTATTAGAACTGTTTGAATAAACTGAATAAATTGAAATAGAAATGTTTTTGACAATTAAACTGTGTACTCATGCTAAACTGAATTTTTTTAAAATAGTACTATTTGTATAAAAATGGATTTGGCGTTGAATAACCTACAAAGGTTGATATGCCATAAAACCCAACCAATCAACCATCTATGAATGATGGGTGCTTCATCGATATTATTTCGAAGAAAAATTTTGCAGAACGAGCTATAACAAAAATGTTAAAGGTCGGGTTCTTACAGAACATGCCCACCCTTTTAAAATTCATTCATATTTTTTAATCTTCCTGAATGCCATCTCATTTTCAATTTGCACTTGTTTTTATCATTTCTGTTTTTTACTCTCTTTATTAGCAAATCCTATTATTTCTACATGGTTAAAATATTTCAATTATTGCTCTCTCACACAAATAATTTCATTCAATATGACTGGTAGGCTGTCCTCGTGGTTTAATGGTTAAAGCGAGTAGTAAGCGAGTTCGAACTCCTGTAATATAATGGCCGAGGGATTTCGTTTTAAATATCTTGCCTTTGGGTTTAGTTAGGCTGAGAACCTTTCGGCTCAGCACATGGGTTAGTTAGGTGCAAACTTGAGCACAGGTGTTGACACGCGCGCGGAGAGGATGTGTCATTCACAGATGTCAAAATAAAAATCCCAGATAGGACTTGAAGATGTGAATGACGTCATGCAGCGGAAGCGTGCGCGGAGGATTTGGAGAGATTTGAAAAAAAGTCAGTAGAGTTGAGTGCCTGGCTCGGCAGAAGACGGTTGACTTTCGCTAGCTCGCCGAAGGCAGGCCAGTGGCCTTGCGACGGGTGTGCACGTGTTGGGGGTGGGGCAGATGGAAAAGCCAGAATAGAAAGAACATGTATCTCTCTCCTTATGTCGAAGAACCTTTAAACTTAAAGGTAATAAAAAGTTTCGTATCTGAACTTAGATGTCGTAAGTGTTTTTCGTGTTTCGGGATTCCTATGTTCTATGTATATATGTTATGAACATTCTATGTACGTTTCACATATCCGTATATGGCTATGTTACACTTCAGTCGTGCTATTACGTTCACTGTCGGACAAATACCCTTAGAAAAGGCATGAACACCTTTTATCTTCCTAGCCGTGGGTTAAATAGTACGACTACTGTTATTCTTTGGACATTGGCCTAGCGGTTAGAGTGTTCGCCAATGGCCTGGGAGACCAGGGTTCAATCCCACGTCAAGTCATTCCAAAGACTCAAAAAATGGTACTTGATGCCTCCTTGCTTAACACTCAGCATTATAAGGTACGGATCAAGGGTAAAGTGGAGCAATCGAGGGAAGGAGTAGCGCCCTCCCCTACACCTTGGTGTAGTAGCTATCGAAAAGGGAACCTTCGGGTCACCCTCGACTATTGTCGCTAACTTTACTTTACTGTTATTCTAGAAGAGTGGCTTCGGCATTGAATAACTTACAAAGGTTGATATGACAAGAAACCAAATGGAAACCAATCAATATCATTTGTTTGTTCGTGAAGTGGTTCCAAGTATTGCTATTTAACACAAATTAATTTAGTGAGCACTATTCATTTGTTTGAACAGACAATGGTTACAACTATCGCTATGTATCACTAACAATTCAATTAAACATCAGCCATTTTTTGGCCCACAGTTTAAATGTCAAACAGCCCTATTTAACTCATAGACAGGACCTAGTCAGGTGCTACCACTCCGGGTTACAGTGGACCTGGGAACAATGGCAATGAAAGTGGAGCCTTACCATCAGATTGTTTTGGTCATATGCAGGACACTTATAAGGGGGAGTCTGCAGAGATGCAGTCGACGTATTTTACTGCCCCGGCCGACTGGACTGCAAGGCAAAAGGAATCAGTCTGCCCTACTAGCGTTATGTGGAACGCAAACAATCTCATTCATGGTTCATCGATTCCGTTTACTCAAACAATAACCGTTACGCCACGAGTTCCTCTTTTTTCTTTTTCTTTTTTTTTTTTTTTTTATTTGTTTGTGTTGGTGTTATTCGGAAGAAGTCTGTGCTACACTCACATTACCACTATTTGCATAGTGAAACAATAAATAAATAATGACCCTTTTTCTCTCTCTCTCTCTCTCTCTCTCTCTCTCTCTCTCTCTCTCTCTAAATATGGACAAGGTTGTTAGCTTTTCACTTTACCCTAATGCTTTTGTGAAAGGCATTAAACCAAATCCATTTTTGTGTAAATAGTAGACCAGACTCCCTAAACTTGATAGGATAACCCGTCTAGGAGAAGGAAACACTTTAAATTCAAAACCAAAAGAACGTTGTTCGTGAGAATCCGTGCCACATTCGCTCGCCATTTTTCTGTAATCAGCTCATGCAAAAACGCAACTGGTGCTCCACAGCCCTTTATCATTTATTAAAAAAATCGCATATTTGAGCAGTCAAGCTATTCCCATCTTTAACGGAAAAGTTTGCTATTCATATGTCGTGTACGACGAGAAACATGTTGCTATATATATATCATCATCATCGTGTCGTGCCTCTAGCACGGATATCCTTGACCCTCTCTCACCACTTCTCCCTATCATTCATCGCTTTTGGCAGGTCTTCAGGGCTACATCCCGTATCCTCACATAGCTGCTGTATGTATGTTCGAGCTGGTCGTCCTGCTTATTCTAGGCCATATGCGGGGGTCCATAGGAGTACATCATTGATGAGTTCGTCCTTGCTTCTTCAGTTGTGTCCTGCATTTCTGGTTCGTCTAACTTGTATAGTTTTCGTGATGGGAGGCAAGTGGCCGTATAGTTGGTGTCTTGTGGGATGTTGCCGCCTGGACCTGTTCAATATTGCTCTCAACATTCTTGTGTAATTGCGGTCTAGCTTCTTCTTCAGCCGTTTAGTCAGCGTCCAAGTAGTGCATCCATATAGCAGTATCGATACGACCGCTGCCTGGAAGAAACTGCGTTTCATTTTATCGGTCATGTCTGATTTCCAAATGATCGAGAGCCTATCGATAGCTGTACATGCTTTCGTTAGTCGTGAGTCGATGTCTTTTTCGGTTGATGAGACGCTGCTTCCTAGGTAGGTGAATTTGTCTACTTGTTTCAGAGAGGTTCCGTCTAGTGTGGAAATGTCACCTGTTTGGTTGTAACACATATATTCAGTTTTGTGTGCATTGACTTGAAGGCTAATGCCTGCGGCGGCTCGTTCCAAACTATGCAGTAGTGTTTTGGCTTGGTTAATATATATATATACATATATATATATACATGAAAAATCAATTGATATCCATGCGAAGAAAGTGTTAATTTTTTATGCAAAAATAGAGAAGTTGAATTTTTGTCTCTGTATTTTTGATTACGCGCTATTTTAAGTAAATTTTTGAGATTCTCCGACGAAAATTATTGATTTGCTGCGCAAAATTTGAAAGATCAAAATCCAAAATAATCTAAGATATCTTGCCCAGTCGTCTGGGGTTGTACAATACACCGACTGCATCTCTACAGAGGGGTAAGATACCCCTAACGAATGTCCTGATATGACACTTAACAATCTGATAGTGAAGTTCCAGAGATGCTGGATCTTTGGGGAATTCGAAGCACCAGGTCCACTCTGGCCTGGAATGGTAGCACCTGATAGGGCCCTATCTATGGGACAAATGGAACTAAACTGCGTACTCATGATAAACTGCATTGATTGAATTAGAACTGTTTGACTAAACTGAATAGCTTGAAATAGAAATGTTTTTGACAATTAATCTGTGTACTTACATTTAAGCTGCGTACTTATGCTAAACTGAAATGGAACTGTATTGACATTTAAACTGTACTTACACTAAAGTGAATTGTTTAAAACTGTGTAAACAAAATCTGTACTTATACTAAACTGAAATGGTGTGATTTTGACTGAAGTGAATAGCTTGAAATAGAAATGTCTTTGACAATTAAACTGTGTACTCATGCTAAACTGAATTATTTGAAATAGAACTCATTATTTGGGTAAAAATGGATTTGGCATTAAATAACCTACAAAGGTTGATATGCCATAAAACCCAAACAACCAACCAACCAACTAAGAAATCTTTTCCCTCCTATATTATTAGAATACATTTTTAGAATCATAGCTAAATCAACGACTTTTTTAATCTAATTTCGAGCCTGACTCAATCTTATAAATCAGCCATAAAATAGATGAATTTTCAGTAGACTCATAGATTCATTCCGCAAATCAACTCAAAACTTTCGACTCTATTTCTTTTAAGTGAAAATCTAACATTCTGTTCCTTCAATTTTACATTTAATTCCAACACCGTGTTATATCAAGCGTATGGTTGCAAGCAAAGGACAAAACACAGAGTTGCAAATCAAATGACAAGAAGACAAGTAAAATAAATTTAACAACTGTATAAACAAACAAAAGAAACAAAATGTTCCAATAATTGTATCGGTGAGTGCGATAATGTATACGAAATTGAGAAGTAAAATGTTCGGTATTTGTATTGGTAGGAATGAATTAATTCTAGGAATTTTGTCGTGTTTTGAATGGTAGTAAAATCGAGAGATGTTCCAATATTTGTGTTGGTAGGGGTGAGCCACAGACTTACACGGTCAATCAAAGTTTATGTCGACAGGGAAGGAGAATGCTGGCGTTGAAGAAGTGGAATGTAGGTGGGGTGGTGATTCTCAGGCCATGCGGCTTCCATCAAAAGCCGCAGTAGGAAGGTTAAGACGAGCATTGTGTGATGTTAAATGTTGCCGGTGTTCTAGCATCAGGCTGTGCGTTCTTTCTTACTGGATATCGAAAGAATCTCGTTTTTTATAGTTCTCCTTTCCTCAACTTTGGTCTTTATTTTTTCATAGATTAGTCTAAAAATGACTTTTAATTTTATTTTTTATAATAAATTCCATCAACATTTCACAATGCGCCGAGCCAATGCGCAGAGCCACATTTTTTTCATCTCGAAAAAAATCTCGGCCCCGGCAACATCCGGTGGGTGCTTTCCTGTCCTGTTAATAGGAATTAATTGGAATTGCCATTATTTTGTTTGTAGGATAAATCAAAAGAGATATCTATCAGCCGTATAACAATCAGTTAATGAAGTTGAATAAAAGGATTGTAATATAATGGCCGAGGGATTTCGTTTTGTGCCTTTGGGTTTGGTTGGGCTGGGAACCTTTCGGCTCAGTGCATGGGTTGCTTGGGTGCAACATTAACGCAGGTGTTCACGCGGGCGCGCAGGCGGAGCGGACGTGTCACTCAGAGATGTCACAATGGCCCAGATGGGAAGCGGGGCTGGCAAGTACGAATGACGTCACGCACCGGAAGCGCGCGGAGGATTTTTGAAAGAGTCAGTTGAGTTGAGACCTGCCTCGGGAGAATACGGTTGACTTTCGCTTGCTCGCGGAGGCCTTGGGCAGGTGTCGCTCGAGATAGGGGGGGGGGTAGATGAAAAAGCCAGGATAGAAAGAACGAGTATTTCTCACCTTATGTCGAAGAACCTTTAACCCCAAAGGTAATAAAAAGTTTCGTACCTGAACTTAGAAGCCGTAAGTGTTTTTCGTGTTTCGAGATTCCTATGTTCTATGTATATATGTATGTTATATATATATGGACATTATATGTCCATTCCACACATAGCCGTATCTGGCTATGGTACAGTATTGTTTATATTGATTTTCTTGTTCTGTTATTTCAATGTTCGCTTGCTGACGAAAAATATCTTAGCTACATCGCTTGAATTTTAGCTTATAAATACATTTTTCTCCTCTGTAGTAACATACTCATACAAAGATTATTTTTACTCCAAAAATATATCAACTTGGGTTAGACAATGTAACTGCTACAATTAATGTAGGACCTTTCCTTTCTTGCAATAGAAATATTGGAAGGATATTTTCGCTTTTGATAATATCTTTTCTTTCAAGAAAAGACTTTGCAGCTTTTGTTTTTTCAACAAACTATTCGGTCAAGTTATAGAAATAAAATGTACTTTATTTGTAGATCAGCGTTTTATTCAGTCATTTATTTATTCATCCACCACACACACACACACACACACACACATTTATATACGAAAAGCAAATGAAGAAACAGGTAAGTGAAAAGGAAGGAAAGAAAGAGAAACCACAAAAAAGAAAGATGTGAACGAAAAAAAAGATATAAATAGATAAGAATATGCAAAAAAGAAGAGAGAGAGAGAGAAGAAAGAAAAAGAAAGAGAAGTAAAAATAAAATGAAGAAAAAATTTAGTGAAAAAACAGAAGAATAGACAGAATTATGTAAATGAAAAGAGAAGGGTGGAAAGGAAGAAAGGAAGAAATAAAGAAAAGTAAAAGAAAGTGATATGTATATATATATATACAGAGAGAGAGGGAGAAAGAAATGGTATATAAACACAGTAGAATCTGTCCCAGAAAATCGGACAGAATTTTTCTGAGGTTTAGAGTTAGTTTATTTAAGTTTATTTGTTTAACGGCATATCAAGTTCTTGTGGGTTATCTAATACCGAAATCTGATTCATTTGTAAATTTTTGATGGCTGTAATGTCATATATTTACTGTTCATTGTATTTTTTAAAATTGCACTGTCTACAACATAGCTTGCATTATCTAATACAAATAATTTTAGCGATTTTATGGTTTTAAATCAAAAATAAAATCTTGTCATGCAATCGCACTTTGTTAAAGATGGTTTCAAGTTGCTAATATTAACAAACATTTGTAAACAATAGGTGCTTCAAGTAACAATTCTGAGTACAAAATCATTTACACACAAGTGAACGATAAGAACATACTGGTCGTTTATTTAACTAGTTTTTACGGCTTAAGTAAGTTGGCCGACCGTAGTCGAGGGCTACCAGAAGGCTCCTTTTTCAATAGCTACTACACAGAGGTATAAGAGAGGGAGCTACTCCTTTCCTTGGATTGCTCCACTTAGCCTTGATCCGTACCTTATAATGCGGAGTGTTAAGCCAGAAAGCATCAAGTACCATTTTTTGATTCTTTGGTATAACTCGACCTGAGATTGAACGGCGGTCGGCCGAACCATTGGTGAACACTCTACTCATTAGGCCAATAGCCCGATTAAAACAATAAAATATCAAGAAACCTGTAAATCATTTGTTTGCACACAGTGATATGGTTTCAAGTATTTCTATTTAACACTAACGATTCAATTTAACATTAATCATTTGTTTGCTGACAGAGATGTTTCAAGTATAGCTATTAAATTCTAATAATTCTGTTCAAAATTACCAGTTCGATTGCCCACAGTTGTGTGGTTCCAAATATTATTATGTATCACTTACAATACGATTAGACAGTTAAATGTAAAAACGGTTCTATTTCTAACAATTCAATTTAACATAAGTTTGCACCTAGTTTAAATATCAAACAGTTCTATTTTACTCATAGATAGGACCCTCAAATTGTTTAGTGTCATATACAGGAACCTTGTTGGTGGTGAGGAGAGGGAGCTACTCCTTTCCTTGGATTGCTTCACTAAGCCTTGATCAGTATTGATCGTGGGTACAGTGTTCGCCAATGGTTCGGGAGACCAGGGTTCAATCCCAGGTCGAGTCACACCAAAGACTTTAAAAATGGTACTTGATACCTGTTTGCTTAACACTCAGCATTATAAGGTACGTATCAAGCGTAAAGTAGAGCAATCCAGGGAAACGAGTAGCGCCCTCTCCTACACCTCGTTGAAGTAGCTATTGAAAATGGAGCCTTCAGGTCACCCTCGACTACAGTCACCAACTTATATTATTAAGCCAGAAAGCATTAAGTACCATTTTTTGAGTCTTTGGTATAACTCGACCTGGAATTGAGCCCCGATCTCCCGGACCATTGACGAACACTTTAACCATTATGCCAATAGGCGGATTTCTAGGTTAATATGACAATTATAGTTTCAAATTTTATCCAGTGCAAAGGTATGGGTGGTGTACAGGTTATCGTCAGGGAAATTGGATACGGCGACCCGAGTTCAAATCGTGGAGCAGGCTGATTTTATTTCACATAGCGCTTATAACCTTGGGAAATGTATGAATCCAACTAATCTCTCTCCAGCTATGGGTGAATAGTAGGTCAGACTGAATTTTTTTAACTTTGATATAGTAACTGCTTCAGGAGAAGGAAAACTCTGAATCCAAGCCTGATAAACTCTGCTTAAAATGGGCTGTATGTTACATCTTGCTCGTGAAGGGATGTTGGTATATAAACATGTATATCTTGACAGCATTTCTTCATTAATACAAATTTTGTTAAACATAATAGACATTTTTTGTCTATATATTTTCTTGTTGATCCTTTCATATTGTCGTGTTGATTTTATTCGGCGGGAATTGATTGATATATTTTCCATAATTGTTTATTTCCCAAGTACTTTCTGGCCGACTTTGGGCCATCATCATGGGAGAATCTATTACAAAACTTTTGTATGTACATTACTACTTTGTAAGAAGAAGAGCGTCTGTGCCGTTGCAGTGTGTAGCGTTTATTTTTAGAATTGTTCTATAAATAGTGTCAGTAGCTTAAGACATTTAAGTACATTAGCAGTTGTTTGAAAATTAATTCTGTTAAGTTTGGGTTGCATGTTTCTAATATGGAGTGCTTCGAGAATCTGTAGTTTTTGTTTGTTATTTTGATGTTCTAGTATTGTTGTGTTTTCGGTGAGAATTTTTCGTAATTCTGTTGTTGGGCATGATTTTTTTAAAATGCTGTGCTATGGAACTTGTATCACGATAGAACAATTTTAAAAGTAAACAAGAACATATGTGGACAAAAAATGTCTATTATGTTCCACGAAATATATATATATATACGATAAACATGTATCTTCGATCATTTTGAAAGAACACTTCCTTAACTCGAACAGGTTTATGTGACGGTCAGAGGTTGTGTATTACCAGTTCGGATAAGAGTGGACTAGGGAGAAATGGCAATGAAGAGGGGGCACAGTTCACGGAGAATCAGAAATGATGGGTAACCACCAGTTGAAGCTTTATGTCATATCCGAGATATGCAGCAGTTCGTGATAAACTAACTGAAAGAAGAATCTCATGAATAATTTTAATACTTCTGTCGATGTACTTAATTCCTATGAAAAGATATAAAGTTGTTTTATGATAAAAGGAATTATGAATTTTTAACACAAAGAGTTTCATTAATTAATAATCCCCAAAGAACTCATGCGTAAACGGTTGGCGCTCGTGGGGCAATGGTTATCGTCGAAGGAAATGGACACAGAAACCTGAGTTCAAATCCTGGACGAGTCTTGTCGCTAGTTGTCTGAATTTTTGAGACAAAGCTTGATGATTTTTATCATTCTAGGTTTTCGGACGATTATCTTCATCTTTATTCTTATATTTACAACGTTGCGGCCGATATGTCCTCTGGCCTTCTTGTTGCATTTCACAAAGCATTCATGCCCTTGGTAAAAGTATGAATCCAACTATTCTTCTTCCAGTTGGTAAATGGTAGGTCAGGACGGGATCTTGAACCTTGGTGTAAAATAACTAAGCATTTTAGTAAATTCTTTTAGTAATAGATTGTTTTCTTGCTAAACTTTGAGTTCGTACTTGCAGGTTTTCGATTTGGGAAAGGTCAGCGCACATATATTAACGCATATTAAAATAAGATCTATAACTTTGTTTCGAATCAGCTGTAAACAGAATATTAAGATAAACAATTAGATATCAGCTGTATTTAGGAATGACGTGTCACTAAAAAGCATTAGTTAATGAGTCATTTGAAGAAAATATATTAGAAGGAGAATTTGAAGATCCGGGAGATGCATTTGGAGTCACAGAGAGACAGTCAGAGTTAGAGGAGCAGCAGACGAAGTCGGAAACGACAGAAGACGAAAAGGCCCGGATGGGTGTGGGGCAGCCAACACCATTGCACAGGTACGCGGAGAGCGAAGAAAATAACTGTTCGTCCCTTTTCGTCTCAAACGGTATATAAGTCTCTGTCTGTCTTATCAGATGACGCATTTCCTCGCCAATCTGTCTCTTTTAAGCGACTACTATGAAAAAGATAGTAACAATAAAATTTCGTACCCTGAAACCAACAGAGCCGTTTTTAAATTGTGTTGTATTACAACTTTCGATTTGGCACCGGTAACTCTACATTGGTATGGCAGGCCCTATAGGAAAGGAAAACTCTGTTTCCTAACATGTTAAACTCCACTTAAAAGTCGACCTTGTGTCGCATTCTGCTCATGATGGAGAAGTGATTTGATTTCTTTGTTTAATGGCATATCAACTCTTTTTAGGTTATTTAATGCCAAAGCTTTTCTCCTAGAAGAACAGTAGTGGTACTATTTAACCCATAGCTGGGAGGATAAGGAGGTTCATACCTTTCCCAAGGGTATTTGCCCGAAAGTGAACGTAATAGCGCGACTGGAGTACGAACTCGCGTACTACGATTCCGCAGTCCATCGCTTTAACCATTAAATCACGAGGACCCCCCCAGATGGAGAAGTTGTTAAAGACTTATATATGAACTTCATCAAACACTGAACATTATTAGTATTAGATAAAAATACTTGAAACAATATAACTTTAGGCAAACAAATAATTATAATTGATGAGTGTAATCTCAAATTTGAACGTTGAAAATATAACCTAATAATGACATTTATAAATAAATCTCTTTTCGGCATTAAATAACCCATAAGGAGTTTATATGCCTTTAACCGAAACAAAACCAAGAAAACCTAGACTATTTTAAAGGGGATAATATTGATTTGTAAATAAGTTCTGCTTATAACCAAACATTTATGAATGAGTCTCTTTTCGGTATTAAATAACCCATAAGGAGTTTATATGCCTTTAACTGAAACAAAACCAAGAAAACCTAGACTATTTTAAAGGGGATAATATTGATTTGTAAATAATTTCTGCTTATAACAAAAACATTTATAAATGAATCTCTTTTTGGTATTACCACAAGGAGTTTATCTGCCTTTGGCTCAAACAAAACCAAGCAAACCAAACTTATTTTAAAGATGATAATAATAAGATGGGTCAAAAGTTTTAGAATATTTTAGTTGTGCATGCAATGCTGCGGTGGGTATATCACGTGACCGAAGCACTTCACACAGTGTTAGGTATCTGCTCTGGTTGGTAGTATAGTGGTGTTTGGTGCGCGCACTCATTATGCATTGCTTTACTTCTTGTGTGATTTGAAAGGCGACCAGATGAACGTGCAACATAGTAGAATTCGGGAACTTATTCCATACTAGTTCAAACTGGGCCGTAATCCCGCAGAAACAACTAAAAATATTTTTGGGTGCGAAAGGTGAAGGTGCAGTTGATTACAGTGTAGTAACCAGATAGCTGAATAAGGTAGGCCTAAAAGCATGGATTCCGAGGTCGTTCTCCAGGCCATCGAGACAAATCCGTTGAGTATCAGGCAAGCTCGGCATCTCAGGGTGCATGGTGGTTCGCTACTTTCACGAACACTACAAAAGCACACGGAGATGCTGATTTGTGCCTCAGGTACTACCGAAATATTGCAAAACGTTTGACTTACCCAACTTTTTTTTTTACATCAACTATCTCATTGATCATTGGTTATACTTCGTGAATAATAATGTTAACATTGATAGCCATCAGAATCTTGACTAGGCATAGTTTCATGTTTTTAGCATCCATCATTCCGAATTGTCAAGAGATAGTTCAAATTTTTTTTTGTCTTGTTTACTGGGCGTGGACTTTCGGGCCGGACTCCTGGCATTCGTGCCAGGTGGTTATATAACTCCAACTAAACTTGGCCTTCTGAGGATCATCTCCCAGGTTTTTTCCTACTTGCCGGACTAAGTTTATTGGTTAGTGCCTGAGGTGTCCCAAAAAAGGAATACTGACGGGTTCAAGAATTTTTATACCCTTCACACCTGAGTCTCGATTCGTGCGCGGCTTTCAAAATAAAACGGCCTTGTGCCATATTTTAACATGGTGCGATGTCAGTTAAATAGAGTTAGCCGGGTGTGGACATTTCTCTTTTACACGCATTTATATTCAAAACTCTTAGCTTTTGACATTCGGCATCTGACCTTTCAACTTTCGCTAATTCAAAGGGTTACACCCCTAACAAAAATATCAAACCAAGATGGCTAAATGCAGACTCCCACCCTTCGCTACCTCCATCACTGACCTCATACCCCAACTGTTTCATGACCCTCACCCTCCACGATGTCCACGGGCGTGTTTTTCGTTGTTATTGTTGTTGTTGTTGTTGTTGAAGTTTTCAGATGTCTGAGGGATTGTTTTTGCTTTCTCGTGGGCTGGCCGTGTGTAAACCTGGGTCGAGGAAGCCAATTGCTTGGGGGTATTCGAGCGAACTAACGACTGACAGGCCCCGCCTACTATAAGAAACGAAATCATTAACTTTAAAGATAAAGACCGGTATAGTAAAAAGTAATTTCAAATATAATTTTATAGTAAAATCTCTTGAAGAGCGTCAGTAACAATAATTGGAAATAATTTGTTTGTCTGCTCTCCGTAGACGAACAAACGATTTAAATGAGACCTACAAATAAGAAGTGCATTTTCTTGTCCAAATAATTTACAATGGATTTTTAAAGTAAAAATAATTTCAAATGCATTTCTATAGGGAAAATCATTTCTAATGCATTTTTATAGTAAAAATCATTTCTAATGCATTTTTATAGAAAAAATCATTTCCAGTGTATTTTTAAAGTAAAAATCATTTCTAATGCATTTTTATAGAAAAAATCATTTCTAATGCATTTTTATAGAAAAAATCATTTCTAATGCATTTTTATAGTAAAAATCATTTCCAATGCATTTTTATAGTAAAAATCATTTCTAATGCATTTTTATCGAAAAAATCATTTCTAATGCATTTTTATAGAAAAAATCATTTCTAATGCATTTTTATAGTAAAAATTATTTCCAATGCATTTTTATAGTAAAAATCATTTCTAATGCCTTTTTATAGCAAAAATCATTTCTAATGCATTTTTATAGAAAAAATCATTTCTAATGCATTTTTATAGTAAAAATTATTTCCAATGCATTTTTATAGTAAAAATCATTTCTAATGCATTTTTATAGAAAAAATCATTTCTAATGCATTTTTATAGTAAAAATCATTTCTAATGCATTTTAAAAGTAAAAACTATTTCCTATGCATTTCTTGAGTGAGAAACATTTCAAATGTATTTTTATTGTAAAAATCATTTCTTACGCATTTTTATAGTAAAATCGCTTCCGGTGCATTTTTATAGTAAAAGTCATTTCCAATGAATTTCTATAGTGAAAAACATTTCCAATGAATTTTTATAGGAAAAATCATCCTTAATACATTGTTAGTGAAAATCATTTCCAATGCAATTTTATAATTAGAATCGTTTTTTAACGAATTTTTATGGAAAAAATTTTTCGAGAGTATTTCTACAGTAAAATCAATTTTCACTGTATTTCTGTAATAAAAATCATTTTCAGTGTATTTTTATAGTAAAAATCATTTCCAATGTATTTTTATAGTAAAAATCATTTCCAATGTATTTTTATAGTAAAAATCATTTCCAATGCATTTTTATAGTAAAAATCATTTCCAATGCATTTTTATAGAAAAAATCATTTCCAGTGTATTTTTAAAGTAAAAATCATTTCCAATGTATTTTTATTGAAATATCCTTTTACACGGTATTTCAACAGTAAATATAGTTTCCTATAAATATATCAATGCGAATAAACATATTCTTTAAAAAGTCTTTCGTTATTTAAGAAAAGACTCAGTTAGTAACTAGCAGAGCAAAAGACCTAAAAGAAACTGGTATATTACCTCTTTATGTCGATTCCTGTTTCATTAAATTATTGTATTTTCAAGTTATGAGACTGACATAATGAGACGAGATATTAGGTTGGCGTAATGGTTAGAGTATTCACCGATGGTCCGGAAGAGCGGGGTTCAATCCAAGGTGGTGTCATACCAAAAACTCTAAAAATGGTACTTGATGCTTCCTGGTTTAATACTTAACATTATAAGGTGTGGATCAAGGGTAAAGGGGAGCAATCCAGGGAAAGCAGTAGCGCCTTCCCCTAAACCTCGGTGTTGTAGCTATTGAAAAGGGAGCCTTCGAGTCACCCTAGACAATAGTCGCCAAGTTTACTTACACAGAGTGAAAGAAATATCATTATTTTCTTCTTTCCAATCTGTTTTTTTTTTCACTCTTTACCACCATACTGTTGAGAATCCTTTCCTTTTCGCTATTTCCTTATCACTCTTCTTCAACCGAATTACAACCTAAACACCACAATATAGACAATTTTCTGCGATATCACATTATTGTCAAAATCTTTTCTTGAAACAAGATATGCCAAAACCCCTCTCACTCAAACCCTTCCCTACTTTTTTCTTATAAGCTCCCTATATATATATATATATATATAAAGCACATACATTATTTTGTTCAATAGGAAATAATAAAAAAATTATGATTATTTTTTGATTGGATTTAAAAGAAAAACAAAGATTTCTTATAAGCCTTCTATTTTTTTAATTTGTTTGGTTTCTTTGTTTAATGGCATATCAACTTTCTAGGTTATTTAATGCCAAAGGTATTCTTCGAGAAAATTAGTGGTACTATTTAACCCATAGCTGGGATTATATTTAATTAAACTAAAGAATTAAAAATTTTCGGACACTAATTACGTCACATTCATTTTGAAAGAGAACAAGCGCTTTCGACCATTTCGATTGGGCTAGTATAGGATACTTTCTTTACCAACTTGACCCAGACGTAAGAAGACTAGTGAGAAAAATTGGTTATGGACATAAAAGAAGAATTTAACAAAACATGAAAAAAATATTTGGATGATTGCTTCATATTCTGGAAAATACCCAGGGGGTGACATCAACGAATTACACAACCTACTATAAAAGCTAGACCCCCAAATAAAATTTACTATGGAACGCAGCTCAAATGAATTACCATTTTTAGACATCCTTATAAAAAAACGTAAATGGCCAAATCATCACAAATATCTACCACAAACCAACAGGCACCCAACAATACCCCCACTTCAAAAGCCACCACCCTAAAAACTGTATAAAATCCATCCCTTACACTCTAGCACGTAGAATACACTCAATAATCACGGATAAACACCTAAACAAAATTCGCCTTAAAGAACTACATACAACCCTACACCAGAGAGGATACCCAACAATACTGATAAATAAAGGGTTGGAATTAGCAGAAAAAATAATTAAAAGAATTAAGGAACCCGAAAAAACAAAACAACGAGAAACCCCTAGTATACGTTGCAACCTACAACAAAAATAATCCAGAACTATTCACAGATAAGTACTTAAAAACAAGGACAAAATCAAAGAAATACTAAACACAAGAAAAATCATTAAAAGCCAGAGACAACCCAAAAATCTTAAAAGAATACTAACATCTTCTACATTAGGAGAAAAAAAACACAACGAGTTACTAAATGTAATAATAAGCGATGCAAAATATGTGATATAATTATCGAAGGTAAATCCTATACCTTTAAAAACGCGGAAACCAAATTTGAAATAAATAAAAACTTAAGCTGCAACTCGATAAACGTAGTCTACATAATTGAATGTAGCGAATGCAAAGAAATATACATAGGGTCAACATAGGCCCTTAATACAAGGACATCACTACACAGGAGTGATATCAAAAAAGAAGAAAACAGAAAATTCTATGTTTCGAAACACCTATACCAATGTAGTCAAGGTAAATTTAAAATAATGCCACTATATCAAACCAACGACTACACGCTACTTCAAATAAAGGAAAAGAATTTTATGGATAAATTTTAAGCAAAGTGAAAAAAATATGAATCGTACACATACAAATAATCATATATATATATATATATATATTGTCATCCACAGACAGACTATTTTCTTCTATCAGAACTCTTCAGTGTGGTTAGACACGTAGGACGCTCGAAGCCGGGATCGAAACCCGTCCAACTTTACGTTAGACTAAATCTCAGACCTCTCGTCCACCAAGCGGACCACGTTGGCCAAGGGAATTTTTAAGGAATTTATTTAGCAACAGGAGCAGCAGCCGTTTGTTTTTACATTTTTTATACCCTATCGGCTACCAGAGTGCTCAATTCTTTCGAAGAGCTTTGCATTACGCTAGCGGCGGCTGACAATTCCTTCGCCAGAGAGCTCAGTATGTGTGTGTGTGTGTGTGTGTGTGTACAAAAGAATCTCAAGAAACACACTGAGAAATAATAACTGTAAGTGAAATTGGAAATCACTCAAACACACATTCTCTCTCACACACACACAACGAATCAAATATCAAAAGTAAATTAGGGATAATGCGAATAAGAGAAACAGAAAAAGGGCCACCATTCATTAAAAAAGCCATAAGGAAGTAAATACCATTCAAACTACAAACACAAAGCAAGTCTCATTGAATACCCCATTCACTAGACCTTGTGCCAGACATATTCTCTGACGAGAACATCAAGCTGGAAACATATATATATATATATATATATATATATATATAATTAACTTAAATCGCGAGTCAGAATTCTTCAACTAAAGTTTCACCTTAACGGCTCATCAGGGAGTCTCATACTGAGAATGAGTTAATTTTGTAATTGGCTCCACTCGTGTTGAGCACTCTTGTAATTGTGGCATTGCAGCGTTTACGACAGGTTTTAGTTTTCTTTTGACCAACCGACTGCACATCTCTTGATTTTTTTCGACTGGTGTGACAGGGTTGGCCTTTTCTTTCTTTTTGTCCTATGACATTTTTTCTTTTTTCCCCCGGGCGGTGATTCGAGATATTTTTGTCTCTTGTTCCTGACGATTTTTTTCCTTTTTTTTTTTGGTAACCGTGAATGCTGGTAGATAGTAGATTAGTATATATATATATATATATATATATATATGTTTATACACAATCATATATATATATATATATATATATATGTATATTTAGGCAGCATTTCTTCGTTAATGCAAATTTCATTAAACATAATAGACATTTTATGTCTACATATTTTCTTTTGGATCCGTTCGAATTCCCGTATTACTTTTATTGTATTCTGGGGGAATTGATTATATATATATATATATATGCACCGACAAAAACTATTAGGAAAAAAAGTTACCAGTAAATTTCTAACCATACTACCACAAATACACACAAAAAATCCCCAAGACATACACTCACATACACGGAAAAATAACTGTTAGTGAAGTCCAAAACCACTCCAACGCGCACGCACGCACATACACACACAACGAAAAAACATATTAAATATCAAAGAGAGATAAAGCAGACAAAGGTAAACACCTCTATATAAACCCACAACCAACCGAAAATCATTCAAACTGCAAACACGAGTGCGTTCAAGTCTCATTGAGTACCCCATTAACAAGGCTTTGTGCCATATATGTTCTCTGACGAAAGCAACAAGCTGGAAACATACACGTAAGAAAGAACAAAATAAATAGATTTAAAAAATACAGATCTCTTCATGGACCAAACTATATATATATATATATATGTCCAAAGAATGATTCTATTTGAGAATATATGAGAGGATTCTATGTGTTCAATGTATGACAATTAATAAATCAATTTCTTACGGGGCAAATTTCCATATAATGTTGTATTTTGGCCTTCGACCCGGCCAAAAATGCCATTCCAAGGTGATGCACCGGAAGGAAGTGACACATTCTAATGGCAGTTATGAGAGGAAATCGCATGGGCGGGAATTGGCTGATGAAATGGGACGAGGTAAAAATTCCCATGGTACACTCATAGACTGATGCACAGGAAGAGAGTGACCTGTGAACTGCAACAGTTATTTCCACTTGATGACGATCAAACATGCGATTCCAAAGATCGAGTAGGCGACTGTGTGGGCGTTGAACTATTATATAACTCAGTCAAGACAGAAGTCAGACAGTTAGAGATCGGACGGAGTTATAGACGAGATGTGGTAAGGAAAGCCACACCAGACCGAAGGGGCTCGAGGCCCCCGATTGAGTTGGGGTCCAGAGAAGTTGCTGATAAGATGCAGTAAAGAAAGCCATCATCTAGCAGAGAGTTGGGCCGCTGGGCCGCTGGGCCTCCGGTTGAGATATAACGTTGACGGCCATAAGAGTGGGGGGAAAATATTGCAGTTTCCGTTCGGTCTCCAGCTCCTTCTCACACGCAAACGTTACAAATAAAGTGAGAGGTACATATTTGTTAAAGAAGTCTTCACTCGTCCTTTATCATTGTGTCGTTGTGAATTATTCTGCATGTATATGCATGTGTATATGCATATGAGTATATAACAATAATAGAAAAAATTGATTGTGTGATGGCTATCTGAAGAAGCTGTTTCTCTTGTACAGTTGACTCTTGAAATAAATTTATTATAACTAAATGACGGTTTGGTGAGTTTTTCAATTATATATATATATATATATATATATATATTGTTCGCGTACGATCTTTCAGAAAACACCTTTAAGTGGTAATATTATAGAAATTACTTCGTATATTATATGTTAAAGGAAAGGCGTGTAAAAAAAGCAGTGCGAAAAACAAAAGATGAAATCTAAAACGCCGGCACAAACAGTGGGTGTTTAATGTAAGGAAGAAATATCTTAAACAACAAACCTTAAAAGAAATATAATCCAACACCGCATAGATATATTAACAGGCACATACAAAACATTTTTTAATTTATCTAATTTTTGATAAAAACCTGATATCACATCCGAAATATGATTTTGCAATATATATATATATATATATATATATATATATATATATATATATATATATATATATATAAAGCTCTTCTAATGAATTGAGCACTCTGGTATCCGGTTAGACAAAAATGTAAATAAACGAAAGCTACAACAACGCCTTATAATTCCCGAGCTGACGTGGTTCGCTTGTTGGCTGAACGGTATGATACTAAGTCTAACATGAAGCTGGGTGGGTTTCGATTCCAGCTTTAAGCGTCTTACGTATCTAGCCACACTGAAGAGTTGTGATACAACGAAACAGCCTCCCTAGGGAGGGCTATATATATTTAGGGAAGAAAAATAAGACGAGAGATTCAATTCAGTTCGGTGGATATATAAACAGATACCTGTATTCTAAAATTGGTAGATAGATAGATGGACATTTGTTTCTTTGTTTTATGTGATATCAACCTTCGTGGGTTATTTAAAGCAAAAGCCATTCTTGTAAAAGAACATAAGTGATATTTCTTAGCCTATAACTGGTGGGGAAAAAAGGGGGCCGTAACATTCGAACGCACATATTACGATATCACAATTCAAAACGTTTGCTACTACGCCATAGGGACTTCCATTAGTAGATATATAGGGAGATAGAAAGAAAGAAAAATTGTGCAATTTATTTCAGGGATTACTGAATCGTTTAGTTGGTTGAATGGTTGGGTTTTATGGCATATCAACCATCGTCGGTTATTTAATGGCAAATACTCTTTATACATATATATTAAATGTAAAAGATTTGGTTTGGTTGGATTTTATGATATATCAACCATTATAGGTTATTTAATACCAAATCCTCTTAATACATATATATTAAATATAGAGGATTTGGCTGGGTTGGGGTTTATGACATGTCAACCATTATAGGTTATTTAATACCAAATCCTCTTAATACATATTAAATATAGAGGATTTGGCTGGGTTGGGTTTTATGACATGTCAACCATTATAGGTTATTTAATACCAAATCCTCTTAATACATATATATTAAATATAGAGGATTTGGCTGGGTTAGGTTTTATGACATGTCAACCATTATAGGTTATTCAATACCAAATCCTCTTTATACATATATATTAAATATAGAGGATTTGGCTGGGTTGGGTTTTATGACATATCAACCATTGTAGGTTATTTAATGCCAAATCCTCTTTATACATATATATTAAATATAGAGGATTTGTCTGGGGTGGGTTTTATGGCATATCAACCATTGTAGGTTATTTAATGCCAAATCCTCTTTATACATATATATTAAATATAGAGGATTTCTCTGGGTTGGGTTTTATGACATGTCAACCATTGTAGGTTATTTAATGCCAAATCCTCTTTATACATATATATTAAATATAGAGGATTTCTCTGGGTTGGGTTTTATGACATGTCAACCATTGTAGGCTATTTAATGCCAAATCCTCTTTATACATATATATTAAATATAGAGGATTTGTCTGGGTTGGGTTTTATGACATGTCAACCATTATAGGTTATTTAATGCCAAATCCTCTTTATACATATATATTAAATATAGAGGATTTGGCTGGGTTGGGTTTTATGATATGTCAACCATTATAGGCTATTTAATGCCAAATTCTCTTTATACATATATATTAGATATAGAGGATTTGGCTGGGCTGGATTTTATTGCATATCAAACACTGTAGGTTATTTAATGCCAACTACTCTTTAAACATATATATCAAATACAGTGAAGTGGTGTCAAGTATTGCCCAGATTTATAGTTTTATTTGCACATAGTTAAATGGTTTCAAATATTCCTATCTAACAGGAATGGTTCTATCTAATATTAGTCATTTGTTTGTTCACACTCAAATTGCTTTAAGTATTGCTCACACAAATAGTGTTTTTTTGCACAAAGCAAAATGGTTAAGAGTATTGCTTTTTAATACAAATAATCCAATTTAAGATTAGTCATTTCTCTGCACACAGTTAAATGGTTTAACAGTTCTATTTGATCCAAAGTTTGGGCACTAAATGGTACTACCATTCCGGCTCAGAGTGGGCCTGGGAGTAATTACAATGAAGGCGTGCGGCACATTCCCAAGAGCTTCAGAACTGGTGTCTCATTTATTGTTTAGTGTCTTATTACTCCTCTGCAGAAGTGCGTATTCAACTGGGAGGGGATCGTTTGAATGTTTGACCTCATTAGAAGATGTTGAACACGAGTTGGTCACATATTATGTATCAAAACTTAATCAACTATATTTTAAGGTTCATGCCTTAAAGAGGAGTTTCTAATAACTGCAGATTATCTTTGTAAGATTCGTTTGGTTTTATAGAATATTGACAAATGGAGGTCATTTAATGCCAAATCTTTTTTTATACATATACTAGATATCTGATTTCTAAACATATTTAAAAGATAACAGTTTTAAACAAGCCGGAGCGTGTTTTCTTTGTGTAATATAATGGCTGAGGGATTTCGTTTTATGCCTTTGGGTTAGGCTGAGAACCTTTCGGCTCAGCACATGGGTTAGTTAGGTGCAAACTTGAGCGAATGTGTTAACGCGCACGCGGGGAGGATGTGTCGTTCACAGATGTCAAAATAAAAATCCCAGATAGAAAGGTTGACCAGTGGATGGGAATGACGTCATGCACCGGAAGCGCGCGCGGAGGATTTGGGGGATTTTGAAAAAGTCAGTTAGTTGAGAACTAGACTCCGAACGGGAAGGGTCGACTTTCGGGGCTCGCTGAGGCCAGACGAATTTGTGCGCTACGGGCGCCGCACGTGATGATGGGGGGGGGCAGATGGAAAAGTCATCATGGAAAGATTGTGCATCTCTCTTCCTTATGTCGAAACCTTTAACTCAAAGGTAATAAAAAGTTTCGTACCTGAACAAAGAAGTCGTTACGTGTTTTTCGTGTTTCGGGATTCCAATGTTCTATGTATATTTGTTACGAACATTCTATGTACGTTTCACACATATCCGTATATGGCTATGGTACATTTGCACACAGTTAAATGGTTTCACTTAATTTCAAACAATTCAGTTTAGCATAAGTACAGGTATTTTTTAGTTTACGCACAGTTAAATGCAGTTCTATTTCAAACAATTCAGTTTAGCATGTCAACAACGTTATATGGTTCCAAGTATTGCTATTTATCACTAACAATTCAATTAAGCATCAGTCATTTCTTTCCACACAGTTAAATGCTCAAACAGTTCTATTTCAAACAATTCAGTTTAGCATAAGTAGTAATTTACTAAGCACTTTGCTTAGGTGTGGCACAAGGCCGTATGAATGAGGCACCAAAAAAAGAATCGAAATCACTCATGAAGGTTTGTTAGTCTAGCTTGTGAACCATTACACCCCTGTGAGCAATCTTTGGAAGAAAAATGATATATTCTAGAAATCACTGATCATAAAAATGTAAATTGATTTATAATAGTAGACATATAACCAAATATCTTTTGGATCACTTACCACCTGGTTGACCTCAAGATGTCTTTTCCCGAAATTCCTTATGTATTTTCGACTGTTCCGATTGCAAAATCAATACATAATAACTATTTTCGGTTGTGTCTGTTTATGTGTGTGTGTGTGTGAGAGAGAGAGAGAGAGAGAGTGCGTGCGACATGTGTAAGCTTACCGTGTTACTAGAAAAATTCTCATACATGAAAATATGTCTGATTCGCCATTTTTTCTCCTCATTTGAACCGGCTCATTGGCCGAGTGGGTAGAGTTTTCGCCATTGGTCCCGGAGACCTGGGCTCAATTCCAGGTCTAGTCATACCAAAGACTTTAAAGATGGTACTTGATACATCCTTGCTTAACACTCAGCAATATAAGGTACGTATCAAAGGTTAAGTGGAGCAATCCAGGGAAAGGAGTAGCGCCCTCCCCTACACCTCGATGTAGTAGTTATTGAAAAGGGAGCCTTCGAGTCGTACTTGACTAAAGGGAGACAACTTTACTTACTTATTTACTTACATCTGATGATTGCGTGCTTCATTTTGAATGATGGACACAACAGGAACATAATTTCGATATTTTTGTTATTGGACCTGTTCTCGTAGACACTAGTACACAAGCTGAGTACGGCTGGGTAAGTAAGGATGGACTCATAAGTGACATTCTACTATGGACTACTATTCATGGACACACCAGCAAAAATTTACGTTCATTACCTTGTACAAAAACTAGGTGCCGTCTAGAAGACTTACCGAATGCGATGACCGATAGAAACGGATGAGGAGAAAGAGAGAGAGAGAGAGAGAGAGAGACAAAGGCATATATGCTGTAGTCACGTCTTTATAACAATCATTTTGGCAGTTGCGAATTTTGCGATAGGTTCTAACCCTCCTTGGAGGAGCTAGTTTTGTTTGCCAGGCGCCTAAGGCACCCTTTTCTCGGAGAATGCTGACGGGACCTGAGGCAATATTAGAGCCGCCGGGCGTGTTTGGTCTACGACCTTGTTCCCGGACCCACCTTAAAAAAGGCCTTGAACTAAACTCGTCCGGTTGGTGGGACGTACGACAAATAAGAAAAATATAACAAGTAGTCATCTCTAGCAGTGGTTACTGTCTTCACTGACAAGTATTGTATTTTGTTAATGTTATAAAGATTTCCATTTCATTTCTAACCTCCGTTTTGTTAATTTCTCATTCAGTAACCTTTTTGTTAGGTTACAACAGTCGCATTCTTATGGACGGATTCTGCTTTGCGTATATACAATTTCCCAAATGGTATATTTTCCAAATTTTGATTTTTGCATAGTTTATAGCGTATCCCCCTTCCCACCCAGTCATGTCTAGTCTTGCACTACTTTTGTGCTAGTTTACAGTATTCGCTTATCATCTCTTTTCTCCGTATAACCTATGCTTGCTATTCTGTTGGGTATTATCAATTTTTGATTTAATATAAAAGTTAAAGTAAAGTCAGCGACCGTAGTTGACGGTGACCCGAAGGCTCCTTTTTCAATAACTACTACGCTGAGGTCTAGGGGAGGGCGCTACTCCATTCCCTGGATTGCTACACTTTACCCTTGATCCGTACTTAGTAGTGCTGAGGGTTAAGCATGGCGGCATCAAGTACCATTTTTTGCACTTGATAAGGAGTATTAAGCCAGAAAGCATTTAGTACCACTTTTTGTGTCTTTGACCTGGAGTGGTAGCACGTGATATGGTACAATTTATAGGTCAAATAGAACTAAACTGCGTACTTATGCTAAATTGAATTGTTTGAAATGGAACTGTTTTTGTACGCTAAACTAGGTTGTTTGAAATTAGAACTGTTTTTTTAAAATTAAAATGTACTTACGCTAAACTGAATTGTTTGAAATAGAACTGTTTTGACATTTAACTGTATGTAAACAAAAACTATAATCATACTAAACTGAATTGTTTGAATTAGAACTGTTTGACGAAACTGAGTAGCTTGAAATAGAACTGTTTTTGACTATTAAACTGTATATTATTCTAAACTGAATTATGTAGAATAGAACTGTTTTTTTGTATAAAAATGGATTTGGCATTGAATAACCTACAAAAATTGATATGCCATGAAACACAAACAAATAAACAAACAAACTTGACCGCAGTCTCTGGGGAAAGCAACACCATAACGCAATTCTATTTTCCCAAAATTTGGAAACGGCAAACTGTTTCTTATCGTTCGCGCCGGAACCACTAATACGAAAATCTTACGGTGTTTGGGTGTCAATCTGAGGAAAATAAAGACCTAGGATTGAAACTCAGTCTCCCAGGCGATTGGCGAACACTCTACTCATTAAACTTGAGGTTTCCCTTTTATTAGTCTTCTCATGTGCAATTTACACCAGTTAGTCGCTTTTTCTTGTTTTTCATCCCATTTCTGCATCATGGTTTTTTTGTTGTTTTTTCTGTTTGTTTTTTCGTCGCTTTCGTTGTTCCTAGCAGTCGTAAATAGTCTTTCTTTGATCTTTTTAGTGTATTCCTCGAATCCATCTATTAGTGTAACTAGACGATCCTCAATGCTAACGAGTTCTCTTCATCCTACACTTCTTAACTCATATCGTCTACCTCTGTCGTCTCTCGAATGTAAGACCTTATGTATAGTCTTCAATTTTCTTGTTATTTGGTCCATCTATCAGAGTTCCTCCTTTGTCCATTGGGTCCAGTCGGCTGGGACTGCAGAATACACCGACTGCATCTCTACAGAGTGGTAAGACCCCCAACGAGTGTCATTGGTAGTCAATCTGATGGTGAGGCTCCAGTGATGCTGGAGCTTTGGGGAATGCGGAGTATCCCATTATTGCCCTCAATCCCAGGTCCACTCTGACCCGTAGTGGTAGCATCTGATAGGGACTTATCTCTGGGTCAAATTGAATTAAAGTGTAATTACGCTAAACTGAATTGTGTAGTAGTAATGCCACAAACAATCTTACCTCGAAGAAACAGAAGGTGTGCTCTCTCAGCTACCGGCACGCGGAAACCAGAAGAAGAAAAGGACGCAAGAGGTGTGACTTATTTTATGGAGGAGAATGTGATAAGCCCACGTGAAGTGGCGAGATTTAATGAGCATATAAGAAAGTAAGTTTGAAGCGGAAAAACCAGAGCAGTATTTTGCTTATGTCTGATTGGTGAACATCCATCAGTTTATTTTGCGTGTTAAATAATTTGACTACCCTCCAATATGTTGATTCTACTTCGACTAGACTTCTAAAACCACGAACAAATTGTTTAAAATTAAGTGTTTTTCCATTTAACTGAGTGAACGCAAAAAAATACTACTTATGCAAAACAGAATTGTTTGAAATAGAACAGTTTTGAGATTTAACTGGGAGTAAAGAAAACTGTCATCATCATCATCATGTCATGTCATACCGCTAGCACGGATATCCCTGACCCTCTCTCGCCACTTTTCCCTATCGTTCATCGCCTCCGGCAGATCTTCTGGACTACATCCCGTATCTTCACATAGCTGCTGTATGTATGTTCTCGCTGGTCGTCCTGCTTTTCCTCGGCCATAAGTGGGGGTCCATAGGAGTACATCACTTATGAGCTCGTCTCTGCTCCTCCAGCAGTGTCCTAAACTAAACTTTTTAAAAATTTTATCGAAATGACTTAATTTGGCTTTAAATGAGCCGAAAAGGGATGATACACCGTAAAACAAAACAACCAACCAACCAACCCTTGTCTATAATAAGTCTTGTCTTGGGCGGCTTACAATATGGACTACCCAGGGTTTTTTTTTTATATTAGATGAAATTTCTCAAGAGCCTTGTTTCGAGAAAGAAGCTGTAGCGTCACATCATCATGCAGTTTTATTATTGCAATACACTTCAAATGTGCAAAAATAATAAAACAATTTCTTGCCCAATTTGCAAATGAATACTAATGTTGTGGGTTCTCTATTTTTTAATCATTTTCGATAGGCTTTGAATGAGGATGAAAAGTTTGTTAAAATCCTTTATTACTTCCTAAATAGAGTTTGATAAAGAACTCACCAATTTCATGGGTCGTCTAGTATACATTAAAAGTGATGTGTGGTTTTATATGCATGGCCATTACTCTCTGATATAAAGAATGACGAATAAAAACTTATATGAAAGAAGGTACATTGATAGATCTGTGTGTGTTGGTGAAAAATATTTCTCTGACAAATATATAAATTATGTATACTTGATGCATAGATAGATAGATAGATAGATAGATATAAAAAGATTGAGATTGGTTCTAGTATTGCAGGAGCTTTGGAAAACCTGGAGTACCCCTTCATTACCATCGCTCCCTAGTCTATTCTGACCTGGAGTGGTAGCACGTGATATGGCACAATTTATAGGTCAAATAGAACTAAACTGCGTACTTATACTAAACTGAATTGTTTGAAATGGAACTGTTTTTGTACGCTAAACTTGGTTGTTTGAAATAGAACTGTCTTTTAAAATTAAAATGTACTTACGCTAAACTGAATTGTTTGAAATAGAACTGCTTTGACATTTAACTGTATGTAAACAAAAACTATAATCATACTAAACTGAATTGTTTGAATTAGAAGTGTTTGACGAAACTGAGTAGCATGAAATAGAACTTTTTTTTAAATATTAAACTGTGTATTATTCTAAACTGAATTATGTAGAATAGAACTGTTTATTTGTATAAAAAAATTGATATGTCATGAAACATAAACAAACAAATAAACAAACTTGAACGCAGTCTCCGTGAAAAGCAACACCATAACGCAATTCTATTTTCCCAAAATTTGGAAACGGCAAACTGTTTCTTATCATTCACGCCGGAACCACTAATATAAAGATCTTACGGTGTTTGGGCGTCAATCTGAGGAAAATGAAGAGAATTCGAAAATAGTTGGATGAATCCAATGATGATGACGAAGGTACGGCAGCTTGGAAGCCTCCCTCAGATCACTTAGATAAGAACAGCCTAATTTGTTTGTCAGATACAGGCCACGATTGAAAATGATCTCAAAATGTAAATCAGTCGCATAGCCAGGAAAATGGGAGTGTCTTGGTTTCTTATCAGGCAAATAGTGCATGAAGACATTTGGTATTCCTCATACAAGATGAGAAAGGGTCAATTTTTAAACAGAAGAAGAAACACTGTGTTGAAAAACTTTTAAACAAATTTGAACATCCCCTCCAATCGAATAAGCCTTGGTTTTTCTCAGATGAGAATTTTTTTGCCAGAATCAGAGAAAAAACCGTTGGTTTGTTCTCTCCCGATAATAATTACCGATAGTAATGGAAACTGAACACTAAGTCCACATTATGGTGTTTAAGGTGGTCACTTTATTCATTTTTACAAGTGGCTGGAGGAGATAGTGTTCACCTTGATCGAGAGGGTGGCTAATGGAAGACCCAATGTCTGGCAACGGGAATCTGCACCATGCTACACAAGAAGGAGAAGCCAATTTCTGGGTCTGCATCAACCCAAGCATCTAGCCGCCTATCTCCCCAGATTACACCCTCCTTGGTTATTATGTATGGAGCGCAGTTGACCAACAAAATTCCAGGCAACACCGAAAATGAACTGAAAGCAAGGATAATGACAGCATTTATAAATTTAAACAAGGAAACCATTGAAATGGCTTGCAGAAGATTCCGAAGACGTCTGGAGGCCATGGTTGAAACCAATGTCGATTTCTTTGATTAAACATAATCTCAAGTAATTCTTGCCAAGTTAGCCCGGGCTGTAGAATGCACCAACTGCATCTCTAGCCTGGAGTGGTAGCACCTGACAGGAGCCTATCTATGAGTCAAATAGAACTAAACTGTGCACTTAAACTGACATGAATTGCTTGAAAGAGACCTGTTTTGACATTTAAACAGCGTACTTATGCTAAACCGAATGGTTTGAAATGAAATTTTTTTGACATTGAAACTGTGTACTTATGCTAAACTGAACTGTTTGAAATAGAAATGTTTGTCTAAACGATATAGTGGGAATTAGAACTGTTTTTGACAATTAAAGTGTATTTATACTAAACTGAATTGTTTGAAATGGAACTGTTTATGACATTAAAACTCTACTTACGCTAAACTGAATTGTTTGAAACAGAACTGTTTATTTATATAAAATGGATTTGGTATAAAATAACTTACAGAGGTTGATATGCCTTTAAACCCAAACAAACAAACTAACTCAAGTATTTCAAGATATTTTCATGTAATCTTGGTAAATTAATATGATAAATCTCATCCTATACATACACACATACAAGTGTGTGTGTGTGTACACAAATGCATATACATAAATAATTACATACATATTCATGAATATATACGTATACATATATATATATACATAAACATATATAACCACATGCATCATATATAAATACACATACTTGAATATATACATATATGCATATCAATATATATACATATATATACATACATACACATATACATTTTTACAAAAATATAAGACTATATACATATACATACACATACAGGTATACATACATATACTTACATAGATATATATGCACAAAAAAATCGGGTGTCTTAATATTCATGGGACCCACGTGACTGCTGATAACTCTACTCATAATAATGTTGTGTTCTTTCTTTTTTCAGATTTGAAAATAGTATATACTATAACAACTATTAATCCTCGATCACAATGACAAGAGAGGAAAAATATTTTGCCTCACAAATTATTAGGAAACCATAATTGAAAACTGTCTCAAAATGTATGCAACCTATTTATACAATAATAATTTAGTAGTGAGACCAGAAACTCAAAATAAATTGCATGTCCTGAAAGGTGATGTAATAACAATTTAAAAAACATTCATTTAATATCTGTAGCTCAAAGGACGCATTTTTTTTACTGGACGTGTTCCAAATGACTGCCATTGCACTTGTCTCAGCAATAAATCATTATCATATTAATGGGTTGCATGTATTCTGAGACACCCTGTACATACATATATACATACATACCGTATGTCCGTATGCACATTCCCATGTACAAAGGTACATATATACATAAAGAGAAATAAACAGGTCGACAAAAACAGAATTAGATAGATAGATAGATAGATAGATAGATAGATAGATAGATAGATAGATAGATCAAAAAGTTCTAAGCCTCACCAAGAAAAAAAGTATTGCTAAACCCAGTCCTCTCTATGGGTTAAATATGGCAACACACAATCACTTCTTATAAAACTAGAAAAATCAAAATTAATTTCTCTATTTAAAAAGGGGTAGCGTTTTGCCACAATAGAATTGTTCAGCTATGTATCTTCTTTCTCTATGAGACTTAGAGTTTTTTTGAATGAACCTCGCGGATAGATAGATAGATAGACAGATAGATAGATTTTGCCTAATTGGCTATATATTCATGTTCACTTATATTTAGTTCATTGTGGTTTCCTACTGACACATCCCTATCCAAACAAGGAAATGACGTCATTGCCGTAGGAGAATTTCCTTAACGTCCACTTCATTGGTTTGCCAACCTACATAAGAAGTAGCTGTCAAAATTTCCCCTGTTGAAATTACCGAGAATAAAGGCCGATATTACGTGGGTTGATAGCCTGATGGATAAAAACAAACATAGATAGATAGATACGCAGTGCCTTCAATAAGTTTCCAGACTTTTTTGTACAGGCATTTAAAATTGTCGTAGACTCTTGAAAATTCACTATGGTATGAGATAAATGACCAATTTTTTAAATTTTGAGCTTCAAATGAACAGCTACAGCAGCAATTGGAATACACCCTACTAAAGCCTGATTGTCACAGGTGATGAATTTTAAAAATGCAATCTGGATGTGAGGACACTTTAGAAGAATGATATGCAATAAAATTCTGATATAAACTTGGAAAAAATGCCACAGAAATGTATGGAATACCTCAGACTGCTTTTGGAGCATCTTGCATGAATCGAGCATCAGTTTTTGAGTGGCATAAGAGATTCAAGGAAGGCAGGGAGTCTGTGAGGGATGATGAGAGGTGTGGGAGGAGTAAGGAAGTCACAAACCCAGAGTTGATTGGCCAAATAAAGAGTTTCATGGATAAGGACTGTCGTTTGTCTATAGAGACAATAAGTACACAGTTTGATGTCAGTGTGGGAAATGTACACACAATTATTCGCGAGGAACTGAAGATGCAGAAGATTTGCGCGAAGTTTGTCCCAAGGGTGTTCAGAGAAGATCAGAAAGAAAGACGTTGTCATGACAGCAGGGAGATGGTCGAGTAGATCAATACAGATCCCGCAGTTCTTGATGCTCTGGTGACCAGCGGTGAAAGCAGGATCTACTGCTCTGGCCCAGAGACCAAGAGACAGAGTTCCTAGTGGAAGCATGCTGGCTCTCCCAGACCCAAGAAAACCAGACAGAGCAAATCCACACAGAAACTTTTGATGATCCCTTTTTTGACAGCACTGGCATGATCTACATGCACTGGGTTCTCACTGGACAGACAGTCAACAAGGAATACTATGCTGAGGTTTTAAGGGAGTTCAGGAAGAGATTCCGTCGGAAGAGACCAGAAGGCCAATGCACCAGTCTACAACTCCATCCTTGTCACAGACTATTTGACCAACATGAACATTAAGACAGTTCCTCAGCCTCCCTAAAGTCCAGACCTTGCTCCCTGTGACTTTTGGTTATTCCCTAAGCTCAGAGGCTGTTGTTATGAGACAATTGAGGAGATGAAAGAGGCTGTGACGAAGGTCATTGACACCCTCACACAAGAGGACTTCCATAGGGCCTTCCAGAAGTTGTTTGAACGGTACAACACGTGCATTGCAGCTGGAGGAGATTACTTCGAAAGGGACTAGAGTTTCATGTGTGTACTATCAATAAAAGTGTCCATACGAAAAAAGTCTGGAAACTTATTTAATGAGCCTTGTAGATAGATCACGCGTACACAGAGAGTGGGGTTATGGCATATCAATCATTGTAGGTTATTTAATGCCAAATCCATTTTATACCTATAAATAGTTGTATTTCATAGAGTTCAGTTTAGCATCAGTACATTGTTTAGTTCTGTTTAACCTATAGATAAGACTGGGCCAAGAGATAGATAGATAGATAGATAGATAGATAGATAGATAGATAGATAGATAGATAGATAGATGCGATAAGACAAAGATTAACTCCTGTGAAGAGGCACTGATTATTGACATCTATCAATTGCTTATAAAGCCATGAAACCAAAAGACTTGGCCAAGACCATTGCCAAATATTATATTCTTAACCAATACTTTATTATATCCGAATTTACCTAAATTTTGTTTTTTCCCATTGAGGAAATATTCTTTAAATTTTAGACTGTTTAGCATGCTCCTGCAGATACCAATTTTTGTTGCTTTCTGACGGTTCTTTAAAAAAGATTCCGGGAGACTGCACATTTTTTGTGGATCCTTCTGAACATTTTTAATCAATTTGAAGCAAACGTGTTGAAGTCCTTGCTGGTTAGCCAACACTGGCATGTCCATGAGTAGGAGTCCATAGGATGATATGTGAGATGGGAGTCAGGTGGTCGTACAACTGCTGTTTTGAGAAGTGTTGCTTCCAGAATTTGTTCAAAACAGCACGTAGCACTCGTGTGTAGTTCCCATCCAGCTTTTTCTCCGAGTGTTTTGTTGAGAGGAGTCTCCGTGGCGTAGTGGTTAATGTGATGGACTGCAACATCTTAGTAAGCAAGTTCGAACTCCAGTCGCGCTATTGCTTTCACTTTCGGACAAATACCCTTTCAAAATGAGTGAACTACCTTGTCCTCCCAGGTATCGAATAGACAGTACAACTTCTGTCCTTCTTCAAGGATGGCTTTGGGATTAAATAGCCCACGAGTGTTGACATGCCATTTAACAAAGAAAGCAAACTTAAGGTCTTTTTTTAAAACATTTATTCTGCAAAACTTTTGGAACGTTTTAGATATTAACAGACAGACCGACAGACAAATATGAAGATACAGAGAGAGAGAGAGAGAGAGAGAGAGAGAGAGAGAGAGAGAGAGAGATAGATAGGAAGAGTTATATAGACAGAGACAAACTGACAGAGACAAACAGACAGACAGATAAGAAAACATTCAGATGATTGACAACGTTTTTTTTCCACACATAAGAAATATTTTATGCATGAAAAAAGAAATACCTGGATGAGTCATAAGTTTTGCAATGGTTTAGTAGTACGTGAGGCATAATTCAACAGCTTTTGGTTCTTTGGCCCAGGTTATGAAAGGGCTCGCCTGATACCCTCCACGTGCTACTCAGAGCACGGCCTTGGAATCCACGCCTTTAGACCTGCATGATCGTCGACGTTCTTGAAGTTCAAGCGAATTTTCTTAAACAGTTACTGTACTATTCTCAATAACAAATTCACCTTTCGCACATAAAATATTTTTAATTGTTTCAGCCTGCTGTTACAACGGCTGACTTGACAATTTATTTTCTTTCTTTTCACATGATTCATTCATTCTTTCTTTTTCTCTTTCATTTTTTTCTTTCTTTAAAGATTACAATAAAAAAGGCAGGGAGCTCACCCTCAGTTCTTTCTTTCTTTCTTTCTTTCTTTCTTTCTTTCTTTCTTTTAATTCTTTCTTTTTTATTTTAATATTATGTGTACAGACACACACGGATGTACACACAGAACGCTACATTTGTGTTTCATATTATTAGGAGATTAAGGATGATTAAAAAAAAAAGTATGAACAACTTTGTGGAAGCACATTTATGATATAATTTCAAATAGTCCCCACATGTTCACCATCACGATAAACAAATTCTTCGACTCTCCTAGAGATGATTTTTTTAAAAATTAATTTTCTTGTTGGAGTATCTTTATTAAAAAACAGTATTGATTTTATAGAAACCACCAATAGTTTGTTGAGGGGGATAATGAAAAGGTGGATATTTTAAAATCAGAAAGGAACACCCATAGAAATGTTATTGAAAATGACACAAACCCACAAACCATAACACACACACACACACACACACACACACACACACACACACACACACACACATATATATATATATATATATATATATATATATATATATATTAGGTCTGATGATTACATAGAAAAGAACTGATATGTATCAAGTGTATTTAACTGAGCTAACATTTGTTCTCCCATTAACACTGAACACTATTTATAAACATAGAAAACTACATTATATATATATATATATATATATATATATATATATAGAGAGAGAGAGAGAGGGAAGGAGAGAGGAGAAGAGAGACTTATATATATATATCAAGGATATTGATATTGATATTGGCCTAATGGGTAGATTGTTCGCCTATGGTCAGGGAAACCGGGGTTTAATCTCCAGGTCGAGTCATACCAAAGACTCAAAAAATGGTACTTGATGCTGCCTTGCATAGCACTCAGTATTAAAAGGTACGGATCAAGGGTAAAGTGGCGCAATCCAGGGAATGGAGTAGCGCCTTCCCCTACACCTCTGTGTAGTAGCTATTAAAAAGGGAGCCTTCGCGTCACCCTCCGACTAAGGTCGCCATCTTTACTTTACTTATATATAATATATATAATAAGTAAATATATATTAGTTTTTATATATATTTATCAGGTTTCTTGACGTCTTATAAACGACAATCATAAAGGGAGAACAATTTGGTCTGCTACAAACCTATGAAGTGAAGTTGTGGCAACCAACAATTTTATAATATATATATATATATATATATATATATATATATATATATATATATATATATATATGTTCAGAGCTGGAGTGATTTTTATGCCATTAAGGCTATTTCTTTTTCAATTGCCGAACATTAAATAATGGTTTGGTATGGTTTCTTTGTTTAATGGCATATCAACTTTTGTAAGTTATTTAATGCCAAAGCTATTCTACTAGAACAGAAGTGGTACTATTTAACCCATAGCTGAGAGGATAATGGGGTTCATACCTTTCCCAAGGCTATTTGCCCGAAAGTGAACGTAATAGCGCGACAGGAGTACGAACTCGCTTACTACAATTCCGCAGTCCATCGCTTTAACCACGAGGACACCCCCACTAAATAATTACATCAGCTCAGAACACAATGAAACGCGATAATGTTGAGGTGTGCAATGATGGCTTTTTTTTTTTCATTTTCTATTTTCTATTTCCATTCAAAATGTATTTTCATGGGTGAAATAGTAAACAATAAATTACCGCCCTGATGGTGATCAGACGGAAACGTTGGCATATATAAAATACTTCATTTGATCATTTTGTTTGCCTTTTATTTCTTATATATCGTCTGACTTATCATCCAAGTTTTTTTTTTCTCAACCAACAATATTAGGATTGTATCCTTACTAATGAGATATTATACAATACAAAACGGGTATTATAAGGTTCTACTTCATTGAAATTTAGATTGAAATTAAAATGAAATTGCACACACACACACACACACACACATATATATATATATATATATATATAAAGGGTGTCTCAAAATAGATGCAACCCATTGATATCATAATGATTTATTACTGAGACAAGCGCAATGGTGGTCATAAAAATCTGTAAAAAATGTAAAAAAATCTGTAAAAAATTTGTAAAAAATGTCAAAAAATCTGTAAAAAATGCATCAAATTAAAGTTGTTTTTTTTTTATTGTTCTTACGTCAACCTAAAGGACATGCAATCTTTTTTTTTTGAGTTTGTTGTTTCAGTAATAAATCATCATCGTACTAATGGGTTACATCTATTTGAGACAGTTTTCAATGATTTTGTCCCCCAAAATAGTAGTGACTCAAAATATTTTTTTCTTTCTAGTCCAAGGTATTGTCATCGAGGATTAATAGTTGTTATAGTATCGTATTTTCTAATCTGAAACAAAACAGAACACAACATTATTATTATTAGAAGGGTTATTAGCAGTCACATGGGTCCCATGTATATTAAGACACCCTATATATATATATATATATACATGGGTCCCATGTATATTAAGACACCATATATATATATATATAGGGTGTCTTAATATACATGGAACCCATGTGACTCCTAATAATTCTACTAATATTAATATTGTGTTCTGTTTTGTTTCAGATTTGAAAATATGATATATATATATATATATATATATATATATATATATATATATATATATATATATATATGAATTATTTTCGATATGCAAAGTAGTCACATTTCTGCTTATAGAATTTCAATGTAGTAGAGTTTGGTCATAAGTGATACCTAATACTGTCTATTTTGACTGCACTTTACCTCACAATAAATAGTAAAATAAATAGAAGAAAATTATTTTCTTATAAATTGTCCGTATTTATATGCCATAATCTATACGGGGTGGGGTGGGGTTGAAAAGTTCACATGGTCGCATCATATCTGCTATTGATAACTTTTTGACCGATGGGATCCAAGCACTGAAACACTGATGAAAGAAGTATGTGGACTACCGGGATGGGTATGTTGAAAAATAAGCCTCATTTGGTCACATTCCATGATAGTATTTTCGTCAACCGACGAATTTTTCAGTCGACCCTCATTTATATATATATATATATATATATATATATGGAAGTTCAACTAATTTCCATACAAAAAAGTACTACATTTTGTGCTAAAATGGGCTGGAGAAGCTGTTATTTTTATATCTGTTTTTTTGTTTTGTTTTGTTTTGTTGTTGTTTTGGGTTTTTTTTCTGTATTTATTGACTTATCCTGTTTTATGCGCTGTTTTAGAAATTCTTTGAAATTCACAGACGACAATATTTGACTTGCCGCGAACGTTTTGCTAAAACGAAAACCCAAAATGATTTAATGAATATTTTTAATCGTAGATTGTTTTAAAATACATTTTTCAACCAATCAGAATCATAGGTAAATCATCAACTTTTTATCTTATTTCGAGCCAACTTCAATCTCCTCATAATATAAGGCACTAGTGTAACGTTCTGTGTGTACATCTATGTGTCTGTATACATAATAAGAAAGAAAGAAAGAAAGAAAGAAAGAAAGAAAGGGGAGGTCTCTGACGTCTTTTGTTGTAATCTTTAGTGAAAGAAAAATAAAGTGACAAAGAAAGAAAGAAAGAAAGAAAGAAAGAAAGAAAGAAAGAACGGAAGGTGATGTCTCTGACGTTTTTTGTTGTAATCTTTAAAGAAAGAAAAATTAAAGAAAGAAAGAAAGAAAGAAAGAAAGATCGGAAGGTGATGTCTCTAACGTCTTTTGTTGTATTCTTTCAAGAAAGAAAAAATTAAAGTCACAAAGAAAGAGAGAAAGAAAGAAAGAAAGGGGCGGTCTCTGACGTCTTTTGTTGTAATCTTTAGTGAAAGAAAAATAAAGTGACAAAGAAAGAAAGAAAGAAAGAAAGAAAGAAAGAAAGAAAGAACGGAAGGTGATGTCTCTGACGTTTTTTGTTGTAATCTTTAAAGAAAGAAAAATTAAAGAAAGAAAGAAAGAAAGAAAGAAAGATGATGTCTCTGACGTCTTTTGTTGTATTCTTTCAAGAAAGAAAAAATTAAAGTTACAAAGAAAGAAAGAAAGATGAGGTCTCTGACGTTTTTTGTTTTAATCTTTAAAGAAAGAAAGAAAGAAGACAACAACTATGGAAGGTAGTAATTACTGGGGATACGGTTACAAGATTCATCATTCCTATCCGAGGTCACGGTAAAAATAAACTGAAGAAGGCCAGGGGTGAAATTTGGCCGAAACGTAGTGAAAGAAAAAACAATACAAAAAACTACCAAGATGAGGACAAAAAAGTCCGCAATAAATAAAAATTAATTCTCAGATTAAGAAGCCTCATCTCAAAATGATTCCAATTAAAGACAATTACAAATCTTTTGTTGGTTTTAATAATTTATTCCGTAACCTATTTAAAATTAGGTTATTATTTCTTTTGAGTAAAAAAAAAAAAAGCTAACATTATGTTCGTTAAGAAAGCATTTAATTTCAACATTTTCATTGAATCTAAAATAATTAAGCTAATTATTCTAGATTGAATGGAAATATTATTTACATAAATATTCATACTGTTATTCAATCTTTCCGTTGCAGATGTGTCAATATGCAACTTCGTGCATATTAACACATAAATATACTTCCTCTCTCATATAGTGACATCCTCACACAAATATCTTTTACTTGCCAAAAAATAGATCAACTTGATTCAACTGCTATATTTCAGGCATGAAAATTTATTTACTTGTTACGTAACTATTTACGCTCAGAGTAGTAATGCACTAAGCGTTTTGCTCAGGTGTGGCACAAGGCCGTATGAATGGGGCACCCAAAGAGAATCGAACTCATTCGTGAAGGTTTGCTAGTCTAGCTTGCTAAGCATTACACCACACGAGATGCCCCGTCTATATCCTAAGTATATCAGGGTTGTAATTTACAAAGCTTTTTACTCAGGTGTGGCATAAGGCCGTATGAATGGAGCACCCAATGAGAATCGAACTCATTCGTGAAAATTGCTCGCCTAGCTTGCTAACCATCATATCACACGAGATGCCCCGTCTATATCCTAAGTATATCAGGGTTGTAATTTACAAAGCTTTTTACTCAGGTGTGGCATAAGACCGTATGAATGGAGCACCCAATGAGAATCGAACACATTCATGAAAATTTGCTAGTCTAGCTTGCTAACCATTACACCACACCAGATGCTCCGTCTATATCCTAAGTATATCAGGGTTATAATTTACAAAGCTTTTTACTCAGGTGTGGGATAAGGCCGTATGAATGGAGCACCCAATGAGAATCGAACTCATTCGTGAAGGTTTACTAGTCTAGCTTGCTAAGCATTACAACACACAAGATGCCTCATCTATATCCTAAGTATATCAGGGTTGTAATTTACAAAGCTTTTGCTCACGTGTAGCATAAGGCTGAATGAATGGAGCACTCAATGAGAATCGAACTCATGTGTGAAGGTTTGCTCGTCTAACTCGCTAACCATCATATCACACGAGATGCCCCGTCTGTATTCTAAATATATCTGTGAAGTAATTTACTGAGCTCTTTGCACTGATGTGGCACAAGGCTATGGAACACCCAAATGAGAATCAAACTCATTCGTGAAGGTTTACTAGTCTAGCTTGCTAAGCATTACAACACACAAGATGCCTCATCTATATCCTAAGTATATCAGGGTTGTAATTTACAAAGCTTTTGCTCACGTGTAGCATAAGGCTGAATGAATGGAGCACTCAATGAGAATCGAACTCATGTGTGAAGGTTTGCTCGTCTAACTCGCTAACCATCATATCACACGAGATGCCTCGTCTGTATTCTAAATATATCAGTGAAGTAATTTACTGAGCTCTTTGCACTGATGTGGCACAAGGCTATGGAACACCCAAATGAGAATCAAACTCATTCGTGAAGGTTTACTAGTCTAGCTTGCTAAGCATTACAACACACAAGATGCCTCATCTATATCCTAAGTATATCAGGGTTGTAATTTACAAAGCTTTTGCTCACGTGTGGCATAAGGCTGAATGAATGGAGCACTCAATGAGAATCGAACTCATGTGTGAAGGTTTGCTCGTCTAACTCGCTAACCATCATATCACACGAGATGCCTCGTCTGTATTCTAAATATATCAGTGAAGTAATTTACTGAGCTCTTTGCACTGATGTGGCACAAGGCTATGGAACACCCAAATGAGAATCAAACTCATTCGTGAAGGATTGATAGTCTAGCTTGCTAAGCATTACAACACACAAGATGCCTCATCTATATCCTAAGTATATCAGGGTTGTAATTTACAAAGCTTTTGCTCACGTGTGGCATAAGGCTGAATGATTGGAGCACTCAATGAGAATCGAACTCATGTGTGAAGGTTTGCTAGCCTAACTCGCTAACCATCATATCACACGAGATGCCTCGTCTGTATTCTAAATATATCAGTGAAGTAATTTACTGAGCTCTTTGCACTGATGTGGCACAAGGCTATGGAACGCCCAAATGAGAATCAAACTCATTCGTGAAGGATTGATAGTCTAGCTTGCCAACCATTATACTCCTACGCTCTGAGTGATATCTTTTCCTACAAGAAACTTTATCGTAAATTCTGTTTCTCAACAAACTTTTCACTTAACTTTAAGATATAAAATTTATCTATTTGTAGATCTGAGTTTTATAACCATTGGCACATTTGACAGCAATATATATAAATATATATATATATATATATATTCATTAAGAAAAAACACAAACCGGTCACATTAGGATTATAAATTTATTTCCATCCTGTAATGTGTTTTTGATAAAATCAAAAAACACGAAAATTAACAGGACTTCTTCAGATCCTCTGGATAAAATAAATCAGAATAGACACAGGAAAGAAGGGTGGGAGGAGATAGAAGAAGAGTGAAGAGTTATCTCCTCATTCAGCCCACTTCTGTTTTTTTATTTTATTGTTGGTTAGAATTATAGCAACTTAATTTTTTATTTTTTTTTTAATTCTAATTACTTTTCGACTTAAAACTACAGATTTAATACTAAATTAGAAAATTAATTTTACTCAATAACTTTACGTAACGATTCAGTAATAATTATATTAAATTAATTTCAAGATTTAATTAAATTTAACTTTTTTTTAAATCAAATTTATTTTTGAGCCTATTAAATCAGTTACACTTTTAATGATTAGTACGTATATATGATATAATTTTTTTCACATTTTTTATCTTTTATTTTATTTTATTTTTATTCGTTTACATTAATTCTCAATTTAATCCTATGTTGTTTTTTTTAAACATTATTTATGTTAATTTTTCTAAAGTTTAAATTTAGCCCGATGTCTACACCTAGCTATTAATTCACATCTCTTATTTAATAATTTTCCAGGCTCTGAGTACAGTAAAATTTGTATCTTTTCTTCTAAACACAGTTACATTTACTGTCGAAATATTTTGGCGTTTTTGACCTTTATATATATATATATATATCATCGTCATCAATTTGCGCAGCTAGCACGGATTTCGAAGACTCTGTCTCTCTCCATCCGACCCTATCATCCATTGTTCTTGGCAGGTCTTCCAGACTGCATCTGGTGCCCGCACAAAACTGTTGTAGGTAAGTTCTTATTGGTCGGCCAACACGGGAAGTCCATGTGTAGGGGTCCATAGACGAACGTCACTTATGAATCCGCGTGTCTTGTTTGTTTTTAGAAATTGGAGGTAAGTGGACGTCCAGCTGCTGTTTAGTGTTGCTGCCAGGATGTAATATATATAAACGAGGATCATTAAATAAGTGTCCAAATTTTTTTTCGCATGAGCAATTTTATTGATAGTACATGCATGAAACTCTAGTCCCCTTCGAAGTAATCTCCTCCAGCTGCAATGCACTTGTACCGTTCCAAAAACTTCTGGAAGGCCCCATGGAAGTCCTTTTGTGTGAGCTTGTCAATGACCTTCGTCACAGCCTCTTTCATCTCCTCAATTGTCTCATAACGACTGCATCTGACCTTGAGGAATAACCAAAAGTCACAGGGAGCAAGGTCTCGACTATAGGGAGGGAGAGGAACTGTGTTGATGCCCATCTTGGTCAAATAGTCTGTGACAAGGATGGAGTTGTCGACTGGTGCATTGTCCTGGTGGAAATGCCACTGACCCGATTTGCAGAGCGCTGGCCTCTTCTGTCTCTCTCTCTATATATATATATTCGTGGTGAATTCAATAAGTTTCCACACTTTTCTGTACTGGCATTTAAAATTGTCGTAGACTCTTGAAAATTCACTATGCTATTGCTATACATCTTATGAGATGACTGACCAATTTTTATGATTTCAGCATCAAATAAACAGCTACAGCAGCAATTGGAATACACCCTACTAAAGCCTGGTTGTCACAGCCGGTGAATTTTAAAAATGCAATCTGGATGTGAGGACACTTTAGAAGAA
>OY757944.1:18873535-18891035 GCA_963585895.1 Sepioteuthis lessoniana
TCATACGTATTAAATATATATATATGATTTGTAAACACATTTTGTAGATAACATTTTTATTTATTTTTTTCACACAATTAACTGGTTTCAAGTATTCAAGTATTCCTATGTAACAACAGCAATTTAATATCAGTCATTTGTTTGCACACAATTAAATAGATATACATGATTTGCGAGTGACTAATTTCATTTTTAGAACTAATTTGCTTGCTGTTATATAGTGGCTCGTACCACGTGACTTCCGGTATCGCGTTGAGAAACATTGAAGTACGCATCATCATCATCATCATCATCTCACACCACCTGCACGAATATCCCTGACCCTTTCTCACCGCCATTCTCTATCGTCCATTGCTTCCGGCAGGTCGTCAGGGCTACATCCTGTATCGGCACAGAGCTGCTGTATGTAGGTTCTAGCTGGTTGTCCTACTTTTGCTTGTCCATGTGAAGGGGTCCAAAGGAGTACATCTCTGGAGACAGAAGGGAGACACAAGCAGAAAGAGAAGCAGAGAGATAGCTCTGAAGGACGTCGGTCAGAAGTAAGACCAATTTCGGACGTAACACCTACAGCGAGAAACTAGTCGGAATGTACCACTTGAATCATAAATAATTAAGTCTATTTCAGCGTATCGTTTCCTTACCACAATACAACACTTGCTATTGTTCCTACACAATTAAATAGTTTCAATTATTTCTATCAAACACTTATAATTCTATTCAATATTAATCATTTGTTTGCACACAGTGGAGTGGTTACAAATGTTACTAATTGACACAAATTATTCGATTCAACATTACACATTCTTTTGCACACAGTTAAATTGTTCCAAGTATTGCTATGTATCACTAACAATTCAATTAAACATCAGTCATTTATTTTACACACTTAAATGATCAAACAGTTCTATTTCTAACAATTCAATTTAGCATAAATCATTTGCTTGCACACAGTTTAAATATCAAACGATTCTATCTGAACCATAGATAAGATCCTATCGGGTGCTACCACTCTGGGACAGAGTGAACCCGATAGCAATGGCAATGAATGGATACTTCACATTCCCTAAAGCTCGAACGATGGAGCCTCACCATCAGATGGTTAAATGCCATAATCAGGTCTAACCCCTCTCCAGATATGCAGGGTATTCTACACTCCCAACCGACTGTATAGCTGTCGATGTGTATGGATTTTGTCTCAACAACACAGTAGCAGTTGTCGATACTCATTCTTCAAAACAAGCACACACACACACACACACACACACACATATATATATATATACCCAACCCCTCCGCTCGGTCAGGATATGACACAAGGTCAGTTTTTAAGCGGAGTTTAACAGGTTTGATTTCAGAGTTTTCCTTCTCCTAGACTAGTTGCCTCACCAAGGCTGAAGAACCCAGTCTGCCCTACTATTTACCCATAGCTGGAGGGAGAATAATTGGATTCATACCTTTCCCAAGGGTATTAGTGCTATGTGAAATGCAATCAGTCTCGTCTAGGATTCGAACTCGTGTCGCCGTGTCCATTTCCTACGACGATAGCCATTACACCACGATGTGTGTGTGTGTGTGTGTGTGTGTGTGTGTGTGTGTGTGTGTGTGGTTTGGTTTCTTTGCTTAAGGCATATCAACCTTCAAGGATTTTTGGAGTCACCAAGTAAAATGGTTATCGTCGAAGGAAATGGACGCGATAATCCGAGTTCAAAGTCTCGACATTCTCTTGCACTTCATATAGTTCTACTACTCTTGAGAAAGGCATGAATCCAACTATTCTCCCTACAGCTATGTGTAAATAATACGGTAAACCGGATTCTTTATACTTGATATGCCAACCGGTCTGGGAGAAGGAAAAACTCTGAATTCAAACCTATTAAACTCTGTTAAAAAAAACTTATCTTGTGTCGTAGGCTGCTGGTGCGGAGGGGTTGGGTAAATACTTACATATGTATGCATACATGCGTTTAAATACAGATGTATAGACTTGCGTTTGCTCTTCTCTGGGTCCTTTTCGTAAATATAATCTGATTTTTACTTTTTCCCCGCCACTGAACAACCACTAACAATCCTATGCAGTGAGGTCACCCATGCACCGACTCCACCCTATAGGACACCATCCTTCGAAATTGCCACATCAAAGCTTGTGGTAAATCTCAAAACCACATATATCACGTTAAAATGAAACAAGCAATGGTTCCTTGAACCGGCGGCAAACCATTATTCTTTTAAGATTATCGTCAAGATCCAGAAGAAGAAAAAAATTAAGAATTAGCTATTTCCGAAAAATTCCAAAATAGAAAATGTTTCTCCAGTATATTAAAAAAAAACATTTACTTTCCAATTGCAAGATACTCTGAAACTAGAAATTTTGCGGAATCTTAATCCCTCTTTTTAAAATTTATATATCTGGCTATACCAGTGTGGTCATTATCTCTCTCGCTTTCTCTCTCTATCTCTCTATCTCTCTCTCTCTATATATATATATATATATATTCTAGGTTGGTCTTATCACTCTATCTATTTCTGTTTGGTGATTATATATCTCGCTATCTATTTATCTTAGTTTGTATCTGTCTATCTACCTCAGTTTGTTTCTATCTGTCTGTTTGTCTCTCTGTCTTAGTTTGTATCTATCTACCTCAGTTTCTATCTATCTATCTATCAATCTGTTTCAGTTTTTATCTATGTATCTATCCATGTATCTATCTATGAGAAACTTTGCACTTTCCAATTACAAGACGCTAAGAAACCCAATTTTTTACGGAATTTTAAACTCCAATTTTTGGAAATTACCATCCATATTGGATTTTTTTCGAAGCTTTCTTTTTTAGGCCTATTGTTCCATAGACTTTTTCTTTTGTACCTATTGTTCCATAGACTTCTTTTTCGGGACTACTGTTCCATAGACTTCTTTTTATAAGCCTATTGTCCTAAAGATTTCTTTTTTAAACCCATTGACCGTAGACTTCTTTTTGGATCACTCGTAATGTTTCGCAACGTATTCCACAGAGTTCCTTGACCGGCAGTTTTTGGTAAATCTTCAGATTGCATAAATGCAGTATCCGCCATTTTCATCAGACTTAGTTCTATGAGATCTTTTCTCCTTTCTTCAACTGAAAATGTGTACCATACCCATGATACGGATATGCGAAACGTACATAGAATGTTCATAACATATATACATAGAACATAGGAATCTCGAAACACGAAAAACACTTACGACTTCTTAGTTCAGGTACAAATTTTTTTATTACCTTTGAGTTTAAAGGTTCTTCGACATAAGGAGAGAGATACACATTCTTTCTATTCTGGCTTTTCCATCTGCCCCACCCAACACATGTGGCACCTGCCACAAGGCCACTGGCCTGGCTTCGGTGAGCAAGCGAAAGCCAACCGTCTTCTCCCGAGGCTGGACTCAACTCAACTAACTGACTTTTTCAAAATCCTCAAAATCCTCCACGCGCTTCCGGTACATGACGTTACCCGCACTCTTTAGCCCCGTTTCCCATCTGGGCTATTGTGACATCTCTGAGTGACACGTCCGTTCCGCCCGCACGCGTGAACACCTGCGTTAATGTTGCACCTAAGTAACCCATGCACTGAGCCGAAGGTTCTCAGCCTAACTAAACCCAAAGGCATAAAACGAAATCCATCGGCCATTATATTACCAATGTAACATTCGCATATTATGTAATTAACAGTTTCATTTCTGTCACTACATGATCTACACTTATTATTGCCTGTTATTTGTTCCTGCTTTAGTTCTTTTTGTTCTATTTTATACTGCTGTTAAAAAAGATTCAGTGTTTTCTCTTCAGGTTTTCCCTTCTTTGTCATATCCTGATTATCTCGTGTGTAATTTCCTTAGATTATCGTTTCGGGTATCCATGCAGTTGTTTTCGTTCCTATTTTTGCTTTGGGTAGAGTGTTCGTTAAAGGCCCGGAAGACGAGGGTTCAATTCCAGGTTGAGTCAAACCAAAGACTCAAAAAATGGTACTTGATATCTCCTTGCTTAACACTCAGCATTACAAGGTACGTATCAAGGGTAAAGTGGAGCGATCCAAGATACGGAGTAGCGCCCTTCGCTACACATCGGTGTAGTAGCTAATGAAAAAGGAGCCTTTTGGTCACACTCGACTATGGTCACCAACTTAACTTTTTACTGATGTTCTATGAAAAAAGCTTTTAAGAATGTGTTGCGTTCTGGTAAGTGAACGCTTGTAATATTAAATAAAGTACAAACCACGATATGAGAAGAAATAAAGATATATTCTCAGGAAAAAAGAGAGACGATTAGTAGACAAGAACATAGGATTAGTAAATACAGAATAAGGATATAGTCCAACGATAGTATTGGCTTCCGTTATTACGGTAGCAAGTAAGGTGATCTAGTGCGATCTCCTGTCTCCAACGCTCTAATACTATTCCTATAAGAAGCTGCTCTTCACCTTCTAGTCTGCCCTGGTATTAATAGCTACTGCTATATAAGGCAGATGGACTAGTTCCTTGAGTGGAAAAAGGTGGGTGATACCCAACAGAATGGAACATGTATCTTAAGGATTTAGAAAGAATTAAATACTGCTTGACAGAGACAGCAAAACAAGCTCACAGTGAAAACTCAAATGAATAAAAAACCAATAAATGCAGCTCATCTGAACATTTTTATCATTTAGAGTTTTCGGACTATTGTCTTAATCTTTATTGTTATTTCCACAACGTTTTGGCTGATATGTCCTCCGGCCTTCTTCAGATGTTTGTCGAACTCGAGAATTTGCATGGAACTTCGAACTACGTCCTTTCTTGAATCTACAAAGGTTGATATGCCATAAAACCCAACCTACCAAGAAACCAACCAAGAAGTAATTTTTCGTTCTTAATTCGATGAAGAACTTCTTCCGACTAAGATATTTTTGAGTTCTTCTACATTTTAGCAATTAGATAAATAGATGAAATAATGGTGAATGTAAAAAGGTTTAAAGAGAGGGAAAGGGTCTAAAGACATGAGACATACAAGGAAAGAAAAAGAGAGAGAAATAGATATAGGTTTGAGTGATGGTGGTAGGGGTTACTGAGTTTGACTGTGCCCTCCATTTATACCTTTTTACATTCTCCATTAGTTTATTTATTTCTTCAATTGCTAAAATGTAGAAAAACTAAAATAATGAAGAAGTTCTCTGAATTAAGGACGAAATATTACAACTAAACTCGTTGTAAGCGTTTGATTTATTCACTTTTTCACTTATTTTTATCATATATATATGTGTGTATTTATGTGTGTGGGTGTGTGTGGGTGTTTGTATGTAAGCGAGATTGCATACAGAGAGAGAGGGAGAGACAGAGCGAGAGAGAGAAAGAGAGAAAACAGTCACTGTTTCTACTAATATTTCTATACTAATATACTGAGACAAAGGTTATATGACTCAAGCTGGTGAGTTCAGTCATTTGTCTGACACTAGTGTAACCCCAGTTCGTATCTGCCTCTACATCCGGGCTGTATGAAATCTCACGTCATCTTCGCTTGCATGACACATACTTCAACGCTAATGAATTTTCTAGCCGTTTAATTGACTTCAAACCCACAAAATCAGAAACTCTGCCGGAATTTTAAAAGGCGGGCTGGTGCTAAACTAATAGCTCCTCATACATCATTGAGTCATTGGCTCAATTTTTATGAATACTCTAATTGTGGCCCAAAGTCAGAACTTACAAAAATTTAGTTATTTTCTATAGGAAAACAAACCCTAATTAGTCGTGTATAACACGAATTCGCGTATAGAACGCACCACAAATTTTCGGCTGAAAAATTCTGTAAAAAGAAAAACATTACATATATAACTCACATTGAATTTTTGAAATTTGCGGTAACTAAATTTTAACATTTCTTTTACTTTTATCTGGTTCGTATCCAACCAAGTCAGCTGGGGCTGGCTGTACAGCACACCGACTGCATCTCTGCAGAGGGGCAAGACTCCCCTCAACGTTTGTCTTGGATATGAGATTAAACCCTCTGAGAGTGAGATTTTGGGAATGTGGGATACACTTTCATTGCCATTGCTCCATGGTCCATTCTGAGTCGGAGTGGTAGCACCTGATAGGGTCAAATAGAACAAACTGTGTGCAAACAAATGACTGACAAATTGTGACCGTTATATAACAATACTTGAAACCATTTAACTGTTTGCAAAAAAGAGCTCAGACTCGTTTAAGAATGTTATCTAAATATGTGTTTACGAAACCAAAACTTTTATATATATATATATATATATATATATATATATATATATATATATATAATAAATGTATAAAGCAGATTTGGCATTAATTAAGTTGCAATGGCTGATATGCCATAAAACCCCACTAGACGAAATCCTCTATATCTAATATAAGAGGATTTAGCATCAAATAACCTACAATGGTTGATATGCGATAAAACCCAACCAAACCAAATCTAATATGTTTAATAGATATGTATAAAGAGAATTTGGCGTTAAATAACTCACAATGTTTGACATGCCATAAAACCAAATCAAACTAAATCATATTTAACTTTTTTACAGTATTTTTGATTAGGAAGCTTTGCTTCAAATGCCTACTGAACCCCAGATAGATAGATAGATAGATAGATAGATAGATACACCTTGGGATTGGTAGATAGAAGTTATTTGCTTAAAGGAAATAGATATACTCTAAGATGGGCTTTAGATACATTGATTTGGTTTCCTTTGCTTAAAGGCATATCAACCTTCGTAGGTTCTTGTAGAAGAACAGCAGTGATACTATGGCATATCAAACTCACAATGTTTGACATGCCATAAAACCAAATCAAACCTTAGCAAACAATTATAGCTTCAAGTAATGCTTTAAATTTGGTTTGGCTTGGTTTTGTTTCTTTGTTTAATGGCATATTAATTTTCGTGGGTTATTTAATGCCTTTTATAATGATAGAAGTATGGTATTCATCTCATAACTGGAGAATAAGAGGGTTCATCCTTTTTCCAAGGGTATTAGTCCAAAAGTGAACGTAATAGCACGACTGGAGTTCGAACTCGCTTACTTTGACGTCGTAGTCCATCACGTTAACCACTACGTCTTGGAGATATCTCCTCTTTTTAATATAGATAATTTTCACACAGTAGTATAGTATCATGTATTCTTATCGTGTACAAATAATTTTTAAACTGATCTATTAGTTCGATAGACGAGACCCTAACAGGTGATACCACTCTGGGACTGCGTTGACCTGGGAGTAATGGCTAGTAAGAAGCACTCTACACTCCCCAAATCTCTAGAGCTTGAGCTTTGCTTTCAGATGCAAGACACTCGTTACGGGGGAGTCTTAGTCCTGTTCAGGAGATACAGTCAGTGTATTGTATGCCTCACCGACAGAATGGATTTTACTATAGAAATACATTGATAATCAAAAAGGAATTATCACTGCTGGTGAGGTGCCCCTGGTGTAATGGTTATCATCGTAGGAAATGGATACGGCGACACAAGTTCAAACCCTGGGCTAGGCTGATTGCATTTCACATAGCGCTATTACCCTTGGGAAAGGTATGAATCCAATTATTCTCCCTCCAGCTATTGGTAAATAGTAGGACAGACTGGGTTCTTCAGGGTTGGTGAGGCAACTAGTCTAGGAGAAGGAAAACTCTGAATTCAAACCTGTTAAAATCCGCTTAAAAACTGACCTTGTGTCATACCCTGCCCGAGCGGAGGGGTTGGGTAAATAGGATCACTGCTGGTGAAGAATAATGCTAGTAGGTTGCAGCAGTCTTTTTTTTTAAATCAGTATTGTGTTTTTTTGTTTGTTTTTTGTTTGTTTGTTTGTTGTTGTTTTTTTTTTGTTCCCTTAAACGTGATGTCAATTAGAAGATGAAGTTATTAGCTTGAATTGAAAGTAATCGGTTCATTCTCGTATCATTTGCGCCTTAAATCGGCTTTTCTCTTTCTCTAATTCTAATTAAATCTGACGCGAAATAGTTCGTTGGTTGATCGCTTTAGTTGTTAATTGGCGTATCTACCTGGCACGTTTTGGCGGGAAATTCGTTTATCGATATACCAGCTGAGCCGACAATATTAAATACACACTTGGTAATTCTCACACTTAATAAACAGATATAGGGATAGGAATGGATATAGATGGAGAGATATGAATGTACTTACATAGATAGATAGATAGATAGATAGATTAATAGATAGATAAAGAAAGAAAGAGACATAAACGATATGAACAGATTCAGATTGATAAATATGAATATATTTAGATAGATAGATAGAGAGAGAGAGGGAGGGGGCAAATGATATACAATATGAACAGATTTTGATAAAGAGAGAGAGATAATATCAATAAATTCAGCTGGAGAGATATGAAGATAGATAGACAGATAGATAGATAGATAGAGAGAGAGAGAGAGAGAGAGAGAGAAGGCAAGTAATATACGATATGAACAGATTTTGATAAAGAGAGAGAGAATATCAATAAATTCAGCCGGAGAGATATGAAGATATATATATATATATATATATATATATATATATATATATATATATATATAGAGAGAGAGAGAGAGGTGGGGCAAGTGATATACGATATGAACAGATTTTGATAAATAGAGAGAGAATATCAATAAATTCAGCAGGATAGATAGATAGATAGATAGATAGATAGATAGAGTGAGTGAAAAGGAAATAGATATACTCTAAGATGGGCTTTAGATACATTGATTTGGTTTCCTTTGCTTCAATGCATATCAACCTTCTTAGGTTCTTGTAGAAGAACAGCAGTGATACTATTTAACCCAAAGTTAGTGGTAGTTAGGATGTTAGTCTGAAAGTGAACGTAATGACGCGACTGGAGTTCGAACTCACTTAGGCGGCAGTCCAGGATTTTTGCCATTACACTACGAGGACTTGACAGATAGATAGAAACACCTTGGGATTGGTAGACAGATATGGACACCATTGAATAGATAGATAGATAGATAGATAGATACAATGGGAGGGATAGATAGACTGACAGATATTGCCTCCTTGGGATAGATAGATAGATAGATAGATATAAACACATCGGTATTGGTAGATAAATATGGACACCATTGGATAGATAGATAGATAGATAGATAGATAGATAGAAACCATGGGAGGGATAGATAGATTGACAGACATGGCCACCTTGAGATAGATAGATAGATATTTTGAACAAGATTTTGAAAAACGATCATTTTGGTATTGCATAGTGTCTTTCGAATTAGTTATAAAACCAGGTAGTCAGCATAAAAGTGTTCCCCGACCAGGATTAAGAATTTTACAGATCTTGCCTGAACCAGGTCTTAAACTGCTAAAAGAATTCCTTTGTGAAAATTGTGAAAAGCGTAAGGGAGTGGTGTGGCAAAGAAGATTGAGAAAAGTGTCAAAGCTAAAATATTGACTTTCTTGACACTGTTTCCAATAGGTCAGAAAGTTGTCCATTGAATATGACACGAGCCTTCATATCTCTGAGCAGCTATTTAATCGTTTTGACAAAAACTGGAGGACAACCAGTTTTCTCAAGAATTACCCAAAGTACTTCACAATTGACTGTATCAAAAGCCGTAGGTCAATTAAAACTTGATAAAGAGGCACCTGCTTTTCAAGGCATTTTACTGAATTTGTCAAGCAGAAAAGAACGAGTCGTTTGTGACTCTACCAACCAAAAAGTAAAGTGTATTTTTTGGAATTACTGCCTAACAAACACCTTCCAACAGCCTGTTCAAAAGAAGTCTAGCAAACATCATTCCAACCATTTTTAGTAAGGTGATATAATGATACTGGTCGTAATTCGACTTTTCAGTCTTTCTCTTATACAACAACACTCTAAGATGCCATCAATCCAATCTTGAGAGATAGAGACTCTTGATGAAGAAGTTATATATGAACCTAAGTATGATTTCATCACCAATCTTTAATAGGATGACTAGTATGCCATCCAAGCGTGCAGTGTTTTGCTGCAATTCATTCGTTTGATAATCAATTTAATTTCATTCATGCGTGGCCGACGATTCCTCCTTGCCCGTGGTGTATCGGTTATCGTCGCAGGATATGGACACGGCGACACGAGTTCAAATCCTGGACCTGACTGATTGCATTTCACATAGCACTAATACCATTGGGAAAGGTATGAATCCAACTATTCTCCTTTCAGCTATGGGTAAATAGTAGGGCAGACTAGGTTCTTCAGCCTTGGTGAGGCAACTAGTCTAGGACAAGGAAAACTCTGAATTAAAACCTGTTAAACTCCGCTTAAAAATTGACCTTGTGTCATATCCTACCCAAGCGGAGGGGTTGGTAAATATGGCCATGATCTAATACCAACGAATGTAACATAGCCATACATGAATATACGAAACGTACATAGAATGTTCGTAACATATATACATAAAACATAGGAATCCCGAAACACGAAAAACACTTACGACTTCTTAGTTCAGGTACGAAACTTTTTATTACCTTTGAGTTAAAAGGTTTTTCGACATAAGGAGAGAGGCATAACTAACCCATGTGCTGAGCCGAAAGGTTCTCAGCCTGACTAAACCCAAAGGTAAGATATATAAAACGAAATCCCTCGGCCATTATATTACACGAAGATTTTGAATGGTTTCTATGTCAACTGTTGAGAGAAAGATTTCTAAAATGATAATTGTCATCTTTTAAGGTCTTTAGCAGGTTCCTAAATGTTGTGGCCCCGGAAAGAGTCACTAATGAAAACGCAAACACGGATATAAGATAACAGATTACATAACACAAGAAAGATAGAGTTACATAGAAAAAGTAAGAAGTATCGTACTGTTCGTATAACACCGATAGTGATCTGCCATCTGGCGGCAGAATCTCTGTACTAATAACGGTGAGAAGAGTCCATTATAGAAAGATGGGTAAGTTTCCCACAATAAATGAGATAAATACCATCTTTTAAGATCAATCAAATAATGTCAGATGTATGTAGACCAAAAAACTTTTGCAGGAGATTATAAAATAATTTGAAGTTTTTGCATCAAATGCCTGCTGAATCTCAGATGCCCACCATTTATTTTTCATCCAAAGTTCAAGTTAAAAAATTGCTTTATACTATTGGTCTTCACATCAGAAGAGGGATTTAAGGAGTATTTTTCATTAGGAAGCTATTTCAAATGCCCACTGAAACAGGTAAGATATGTACCCACCATTGAATTTTTATTTTTCTAAATTCGCGCTGAAAGAATGATTTATTCTCTTTAAAAAGTTTAATATCAAAAGAGGGATTAAAGGAGTATTTTCGATTAGGAATCTTTGCTTCAAATGCTGACTGAACCCCAGATTAGATGTGTGCCCACCATTGATTTTTCATTCATCTAAGTTCACGCTGAAAGAATGCTTTATACTTTTTGTAAAGCTTAATACAAGAAGAAGGATTTAAGGAGTATTTTTGATTAGGCATCTTTGCTTCAAATGCCCACTGAACTCCAGATGAGATGTGTGCCCACCATTGATATTTTTAATCTTTCTAAGTTTATGCTGGAAAAATGCTTTATTCTCTTTGAAAAGTTTAATACCAGAAGAGGGATTAAAGGAGCATTTTGATTAAGAAGCTTTGTATCAATACTGGTTGAATATCAGATAAGATGTGTATCCACTATTCAATTTTTATTCTTTCAAGTTCATATTGAAAGAATGTTTTATACTCTTTGTGAAGCCAAATATCAGAAGAGGGATTTAAGGGGTCCTTTTGATTAAGAAGCTTTTTATATTTTACTGGGTGCAGAAGCAAAACATAGAATAATCTTTAAAACATTTTTTTAATCTGATAAGTCCAATTTTAGAAAAAAAAAACGCTATAAGTCTAAATTTTCATGATTAGTTCTATTATTCTAGTACTTTTTTTATTCAGCTCAATAAGAGTGAGTAAAAAAGAAACGCCTAAGAATCTAAAATTTGTTTAACTCCGAAACCAGATCAAAGCTTTTTTGTCAACCCTTAAAAAGCAAAGAATTTTTCTTTTTACAGAAAAAGAGCTTTTTAAGGAAAAGTGGGGAATGGAGGATTAAACAAAAACAAACAAAAAACCCCCCCAAAAAGATGGATTTTAAACTGCTCTGGCTATGGCGATTAAGAAGGTCCTCACAACGTCAATAAGAAAGCAAATTAATGAATTGAAAGTCCACGAGAAAACTGTGAGAACAGTAATTAAACAAAATTTAAGGCCAGACCTTAACCTCCTTGATTACCCTATATGGAGCGTTTTAGAAAACAAAACAAATGCAACTTCCCATTAAAATATTGGTTTGCTTAAGACTGCTATTGAGAAGGAATGAAATAAAATGTCTGAAGAATTTATTTTGAAGACATGCAAATCGCTTCGAAGGCGACTCGCTTTCGAAACGATTTTCATGCCTTCAAAATAAATACAATAAATGTTCTTATTTTGATGTTAATTTTTTAAAATTAGAATTAAAGTTCTTTTATAATTGAGACGTAGGCGACATCTCCACATTAGACAGAACCTCTCTGAAACTGGTAGACAAATTAACCTACTGACGAAGCAGTGTCTCATCAACCGAAAAAGACATCGACATACGACTAACGAAGGAATGGACAGCTATCGATAGGCTATCGATCATATGGAAATCAGACCTGACCGATAAAATGAACCGCGGTTTCTTCCAGGCAGCGGTCGTATCGATACTGCTGTATGGATGCACTACTTGGACGCTAACAAAACTGCCGGAGAAGAAGCTAGACGGCAATTACACAAGAATGTTGCGAGCAATATTGAACAAGTCCTGGCGGCAACACCTGACAAGGCACCAACTATACGGCCATCTGCCTCCCATCACGAAAACTATCCAAGTTAGACGAACCAGACATGCAGGACACTGCTGATGAAGCAGGGACGAGCTCATAAGTGATGTACTCCTATGGACCCCCACATATGGCCGGGCATAAGCAGGACGACCAACTTGAACATACTTTCAGCAGCTATGTGAAGATACGGGATGTATTCCTGAAGACCTGCCTGAGGCGATGAACGATAGGGAAAAGTGGCGAGAGAGGGTCATAGATATATGTGCCTGTGGCATGACATGATGATGATGATTATTATACAAGAATATTTCTAATTTTGCTTCTGTACACTGTATATATTTCTTAGAAGGAGTTTATCCATGATGGCGTTTTTACAATCAAATCCGTCTTGATGTTTTTTAGAATGTCACAGAGAAGAACATTAACTTGAGCCTAAAACAATTAGAAATTTTTACATCAAATGCCTGCCGAATCTCAGATGATATCTGTGCCCACCATTTATTTTTCATTATAAGTTCAAGCTAAAAGATTGCTTTATACTCTTTGGAAGTGTTAACATGAGAAGAGGGATTTAAGGATTATTTTCGATTAGGAATCTTTGCTTCAAATTCTGACTGAACCCCAGATTAGACGTGTACTCAACATTGATTTTTCATTCTTCTAAGTTCACACTGAAAGAATGCTTTATACTCTTTGTAAAGCTTAATATCAGAAGAAGGATTTAAGGAGTATTTTTGATTAAAAAACTTTTCATTAATACTGGCTGAATATCAGATGTGATGTGTGCCCACTATTCATTTTTAATTCTAAGTTCATGTTACAGGCTGCTTTTTACTCTTTGTAAGTCTTTACATCAAAAGAGAGAATTAAAGGGTCCTTTTAAGAAGCTTTGCATGTTGTATCTACTTTTTCACTTGGAATTCATCTATAAAAGGCGTTTTTAAAGTCAAACCTGTCTTGATGTTTCTTCGAATGTCATAGACAATAAAATTAACTTGAGCCTTAAAATTTTACCAATTCCAGTCAAAAACCAGATTTTCTTTAGGGAATCTGAAATGGATTTGCATATATTTGCTTGTTTCAATTTGCTAATATTGATTCCTTTAGAAGGTTTTACTCCTTCCAAAAAAAACAAAAAAACTTTGGTTAATATGTATACAAAATTTACCAAGCACCAATTTATGATCTGTGTTCCAGTCTGTGTTGCATAATACACATACACAACAAACATAACAAAGATCTTGCTTGAGAAGTGAATAAGAAATCAATCATGTGCCTATGCTCCAAACGAGGATGATACCAGGTTGGCTTGTGTTTGAGTTTTTGATGAAAGAAAGTATTGCAGATTAAGAGATTCGGAGGTGCCCGTGGTGTAATGGTTACCGTCGTAGGAAATGGACACGGCGACACGAGTTCAAATCCTGGACGAGACTAATTGCATTTTCACATAGCACTAATACCCTTGGGAAAGGTATGAATCCAATTATTCTCCCTCCAGCTATGGGTAAATAGTAGGGCAGACTAGGTTCTTCAGCATTGATGAGGCAAGTAGTCTAGGAGAAGGAAAACTCTGAATTCAAACCTGTTAAACTTCGCTAAAAAATTGACCTTGTGTCATATCCTGCCCGAGCGGAGGGGTTGGTAAATAGGATTGCAGATTAAGAGATTCAACTTGGAGCAGAATTCTAATAATCTAAGGCAAGTGGAATTAATTTTCCCTATGCCAAAGTGACAGATTTCATCCCAAGCTTCAAGGTCTTTTCCAACTCGAGCATTGAAATCGTATATATATATATATATATATATAAGTAAATAATGGAATAAAATCAGACAATATAGGGGAAAAAATTGATCTCTCCTTAATTAGCATTTCCTCAAACAATTAATTCAGTATTGATGTCAGATAAATATTACTGACCTCAGAGACTCTACAGCCGTAACCACGCAATCTGTTCATATCTCCCTTAATTCCCTTATTATCTATCTATTTCAAGGTGTCCATATATATCTATCAATCTATCTATCAAAATCTGTTCGTATCTATCTATTACAGTTTTTCATTTCTGTATCAAGTCTTATTTCCCAACGTACTTTTGCTTTTTTATACTAAACACAAACCTCTATGTATTCTTAAACCGGTCCAAAAAATGGAATTAACCTTCCCTCTGCCAAAATTACGGTTGCATCCCAAATTTCATGTTCACTTCCAACACGGGCATTGAAATCGCACACGCAGACACACACACACACACACACACACATATATGTGTTATGTTTTGACCTTTTGACCCGGCCAAAAATGCCATTCAAGGTGATGCACCAGAAGGTAGTGACACATTCTAATGGCAGTTATGAGAGGAAATCGCATGGGCGGGAATTGGCTGATGAAATGGGACGAGGTAAAAAAAATCCCATGATACTCTCATAGACTGACGCACCGGAAGAGAGTGACCTCTGAACTAACTGCATGACAGCTATTTCCGCTTGATGATGATTAAACATTCGATTTCAAAGATCGTGTGGGCGATCAAGTGGGCGTTGAACAATTATATAGCTCAGTCAAGACAGAAGTCAAGACAGTTGAGTTGCAGACAGTTAGAGACGAGATGTGGTAGGGAAAGCCACATCAGGCCGAAGGGGCCCTTTGGGTCCTGATGAATTGAGGTCCGGAGAAGATGCTGATAAGATGCCGTAAAGAAAGCCATCACCCAGCAGAGTGGCCTCTAGACCTCCGGTTGAGCATCAGAAGAACGAGAAAGACACAACGTTGACGGTCAAAATATTGCAGTTATGTTCAATCTCCAGCTCCCTCTCACACGCAAACCATGAGTAACCCTTTTTGTACTCTTACAAATAAAGTGAGAGGTATATTTTGTTCAAGAAGTCTCCCTTCGTCTATCTGTTATGCCAGCGTCTGTTTATCATTGCGTCAGTAAGAATATAACATATATATATATATATATATATGGAAGTAAATGATGGAGCAAAATTCGAAAATATAGAGAAAAAATTGATCTCACCTTCTACATGGATTACCTTGTTCACAAATTTTTCTCTCAATATATATGTGTGTGTTTGCATGTGTGTGTGTGTGTATGTGTGCGCGCGTTAGCGCGCGCGCGTGTCTCTGTGTGCGCGCGCGCGTGTCTCTGTGTGTATCTGTGTGTTTGTGTGTGTATGTTAAATAAATATGACCATATAAAAACGGATAGAGATGAAAAGAACACACCAAAAAACAAGGTATTAAGCGAAAGATTTCTAAAAATAAAATCATTTTCCGAAGACCTCGTGTTTTTTCATACATTTTCACACACACACACACACACACACACATATATATATATATGTAAATATATATATACACAGTTGATACCTATTTTTCTTTTTATCATTCTATCAGTCTAGTACATAATCACAGTCTCTCTCTCTCTCTCTCTATCTATCTATCTGTCTCTCTCTCACTCTCTATCTATCTATCTCTGACTCCTGGTCTCTCGGTCTCAGTCTCTTTCTATCTATCTATCAACCTATATATATATATATATAGCATGTGATGCAATCAAGAATCCAATGTGAAGATCATCTGAACTCATAATTGGTCCACTTATTCGCTAAACAATCGGATTATTGATTATCGCTTAATCGCATTTCTCTTGTAATTCGGACATATTTGTAATTTTTATTTGCGAATCCTTGCAATAACAAATTTCACTGATAGAAAATTCGTTACAGACGCAAGTTCATTTTATTCAAAGCTTCCCTCTTCATTCAGTAAGAAAAAAAAATTCAATTGTTTGCCTGTCAGTCTACAATCCAACAAGCCTTCTTTGCCTAGAGACTCTCTCTCTCTCTCTCTCCCTCTCTCTCTCTCTCTCTCTCTCTCTCACACACACACACACACACACACACACACACACACACACACACACACACACACACTTATCACGGCTGATAATACCATAAATTTAAACGAAGAACTTTTTTCTCTTTGATTTTTTTTCTCACCTTTGCTCACCAGTCATAAATTTGGCTGGCGAGTTGACGGTTATGACAACGTCTGTCCCTTACTCACGAAAAGGACATAAGTTTGAATTTCATTCATAAACAGATATTCAAATATTTGACTAAACTTCTACTGATGTTTCACAAGGCAAATTTCAGTGGCATTTCCTTAAACAATTAATTCTGTATTGATGTCAGATAAATATTATTGACCTCAGAGACTCTACTGCCGTTACCACTCAATTTGTTCATGTTTCTCCTAATTCATTCATTATCTATCCATCTATCTATCTGTCTGCATCTATCTATCTATCTATCTATCTATCTATCTCAATTTAATTTGCTTCTGTCTATCAATCTATCTATCTCAATTAATTTTCTTCTATCTATCTATCTATCTATCTATCTATCTATCAAGCTGTCTGCTTCTATCTATCTATCTATCTATCTATCTATCTATCCAAAGGTGTCAATATCTACCTATTCATCTATCGATCGATCAATCATCTTCTATTCATATATACCTATCTCAGGATGGCTATATCTATATATCGAAATTTATTCATATGTCTATCTGTCCATATCTAATTGTAAGATCTATCTATCTATCTATCAGAGAATTTTTTATATCTCTGTAATGTCTTATTTCTGTATCTATTTTTAGCTTTTCTTTTCCTA
>OY757944.1:18896035-18926035 GCA_963585895.1 Sepioteuthis lessoniana
ATGGGCATAGAAATGATTCAGTCATGGAAATCCTTTTTAAAGTTTGAATCTGTTTATTAGACTAACATCTTCATATTTCTTTAACGCCTTGTTTGATTAACAAACTTTACATAGATACATACAAACATAAAAACATACGAATATACAAAGACGCATACATAAAAAAATACATACATACATATTTACCAACCCCTCTGCTCGGCCAGGATATGACATAAGGTCAATTGTTGCATATTGACCTCCGACCCGGCTGGGCTGTCAAAATAGGAAATGCACCCGTATAAACAACAGGTGCATCCGGTCGAGGAAAATCAGGATATTATAGCCTTGACCGTGGGCAGGATGAATGAGTGCTAAATTTTGACGCCCACAAGAATAAGGTGGACGTTTAACTATTATATAACTCAGTGCACAGGAAATTCAGTCAGTTGGAGACAAGATGCGGTAGAGAAAGCCAGCACCCAGCAGAGGGAGACCTCAGGCCCCCGATTAATCAGTTGGGGATCAGACGAGTTGGAGACAAGATGCGGTAGAGAAAGCCAGCACCCAGCAGGGGGAGCCCTCAGGCCCCCGATTAATCAGTTGGGGATCAGACGAGTTGGAGGTAAGATGCGGTAGAGAAAGCCAGTACCCAGAGAGGCTGGGCCCCCAGGTCCCCGGTTGAGCAGCTCAGGAGAACGGGAAAGAAACGCAGTTATGGCCAATAGAGTGGGGGTCAATATGTTGCAGTTCTGTTCGGTCTCCAACTCCCTTTCACACACAACCCTTTCAAATAAAGTGAGGGGTATATTTTTCTAAAGAACTGTGTCGCTCGTCTTTATTCTGTCGTCGTTATGATTTCGCAGGCATATGTGTTTGTATAGTTGGCCATGGCTATACAACACAATTTTTAAGCGAAATTTAACAGGTTTGAATTCAGATTTTTCCTTCTCCTAGACTTGTTGCCTCACCAAGGCTGAAGAGCATAGTCTGCCCTACTATTTACCCATGTGCCTCCGCAGAGGAGTAAGATGCACAACGAGTATCCTGGGTTTGACACGAAACCACCTGATAGTGAGGATCCAATCCTGAAGCTTTGATAAACGTGGAGTACTTTTTTATTGTCATTACTCCCAGGTTCACTCTGAAACAGTGGTAGTACCTGTTAGGGTCCCATCTATCGGTTAAATGGAACTATCTAATCTTTTACAATACATGAAACTATTTATCTGTAGGCAAACAAATGAGTTTTGGCTCGTTTAAAAATAACGTTCCCTTCAAACGATTCGCTTACAAGTTATATACACATAAATATACAGGGGGTGTCCTCGTGGTGTAATGGTTAAAGCGATGGACTGCGGAATCGTAGTACGCGAGTTCGTACTCCAGTCGCGCTATTACGTTCACTTTCGGGCAAATACCCTTGGGAAAGGTATGAACCCCCTTATCCTCCCAGCTATGGGTTAAATAGTACCACTACTGTTCTTCTACGAGAATGGCTCTGGCATTAAATAACCTAAAAAGATTGATATGCCATTAAACAAAGAAACCAAACCAGACCAAGCATAAATATACGTAGATGTATTTACAGGATTTAGTATTAAATAATCCACAGGGTACTTGTTAGGGTCCCATCTATAGATAAAATAGAACAGCCACAATTTAAAACCAGCCATTTGCTCATAGTTTGTTCTACCTGACCCATAGATAAGACCCTATCAGGTACTACCAGAGTGGACCTGGGAGCAATGGTAATGAAGAGGTACTCTACTGTTGCATGGTAGTAAGGAAACGATACACAGTGAAACAGAGTTAATTATTTATTAGCTCAAGTGGTACAGTCCGACTAGAATCAAAAATCTCTCGCTGTAGGTGTTACGTCCGAAGTTGGTCTACTACTGACCGACGTCCTTCAGAGCTCTTCTGTCTCAGTCTCCAGCTTCTGTCTTTGTCTCTGGCTAAAGAGATACGGCATCTTTTATACTTCTGCGATACCGGAAGTAACGTGGTACGAGCTAGTATACAACATTCTACATTCCCCAAATATCCAAGGTTTTGGAGAATGCGGAGTACCTCTTCATTGGTACTGCTTCCAAGTCTCCCCTGACCCAGAGTGGTAGCAACTTATATGGTGCTTTCTCTGGGTCAAATAGGACCAACTATGTGTGCAAGTAAATGGCTGATTTTATATTGTGACTGTTATATAGCAATATTTGAAACTATTTCATTGAGTGCAAATAAAAAATGAGTCTTGGCTCGTTTAAGAATGTTATCTAGAAGATGTGTTTATAAATCTTATGTATTTATTATATATGTATGAATAGTATTTGGCATTAAAGAATTTACTATGGGTGATATACCATAAAACCCAACCATACCAAATCCTATATATTTAATATATATGTATGAAGAGGATTTGGCATTAAATAACCTACAATGGTTGATATGCCATAAAACCCAACCAAACCAAATCCTATATATTTAATATATATGTATGAAGAGGATTTAACATTAAATAACTTACAATGGTTGATATACATTAAAACCCAACCATACCAAATTCTATATATTTAATATATATGTATGAAGAGGATTTGGCATTAAATAACTTACAATGGTTGATATGCCATAAAACCCAACCAAACCAAATCCTATATATTTAATATATATGTATGAAGAGGATTTAACATTAAATAACTTACAATGGTTGATATACATTAAAACCCAACCATACCAAATTCTATATATTTAATATATATGTATGAAGAGGATTTGGCATTAAATAACTTACAATGGTTGATATGCCATAAAACCCAACCAAACCAAATCCTATATATTTAATATATATGTATGAAGAGGATTTAACATTAAATAACTTACAATGGTTGATATACATTAAAACCCAACCATACCAAATTCTATATATTTAATATATATGTATGAAGAGGATTTGGCATTAAATAACTTACAATGGTTGATATGCCATAAAACCCAACCAAACCAAATCCTATATATTTAATATATATGTATGAAGAGGATTTAACATTAAATAACTTACAATGGTTGATATACATTAAAACCCAACCATACCAAATTCTATATATTTAATATATATGTATGAAGAGGATTTGACATTGAATAACTTACAATGGTTGATATGCCATAAAACCAAACCAAACCAAATCCTATATATTTAATATATATGTATGATGAGGATTTGGCATTAAATAACTTACAATTTGTTGATATACAATAAAACCCAACCAAACCAAATCCTATATATTTAATATATATGTATGAAGAGGATTTGGCATTAAATAACTTACAATTTGTTGATATACAATAAAACCCAACCAAATCAAATCCTATATATTTAATATATATGTATGAAGAGGATTTGGCATTAAATAACTTACAATTTGTTGATATACAATAAAACCCAACCAAACCAAATCCTATATATTTAATATATATGGATGAAGAGGATTTGGCATTAAATAACTTACAATGGTTGATATACAATAAAACTCAACCAAACCAAATCCTATATATTTAATATATATGTATGAAGAGGATTTGGCATTAAATAACTTACAATTTGTTGATATACTATAAAACTCAACCACTATCAGATGGTTTATGGTCATCTTATTATTTACTATACTTGAAACCATGTAACGGTTGGCAAACAAATGAATTTTAGCCCGTTTAAAAATAATGTTAGCAACAAATCTTACACACATAGATTTATGTGTATGTGTTTAGAGGATGTAATATTAAATTACCTACAAGGTTGATAAGCCATAAACCACAACCAAACCAAAACAAAACAAACCTACTGGATATTACTGGGTGAACGAAAAACTGTAAGAAAATATCCCAAGCTTTGTGCAACTGTTCAGCCCATTTTTTTAAAAAAAAATCTTTTTCAAGTTTTGTGGTGAAATCTGGGTTTAACCATGTGCATCATTTTCTAAGCAAACAGGGAAGCATTTCAACTTTGAACGTGGTGATTTGCAATCTGTTATGATCTCCTCAGTGACAACCAAACCCATCCTTCCCAATAAAACTAATTCAAAAATTTAAAGTGCTTCCTTGCTTGATAGATTGATTGGTTTTAACAGCATTTCAAACCGTCGAGTTATTTTATATCCTGACGCTTAGGTATTGCGTTTCTTATAAGTCTTTTTAGGGAGTTGCACACAGTCCTGTTGGTAAGAAAAAATTTTAAACTGATGTATTTGGCCCATAGCTGGGACCCTAACGGGTACAACCACTCCGGATTAGTAGGGATTGGTTTGGTTTGATTTGATTTATGGCATATCAACCATTGTAAGTTATTTAATGCCAAATCCTCTTCATATATATATATATATATATATATATATATATTTATATATATATATATATATATTAAATATATAGGATTTGGTTTGGTTGGGTTTTATTGTATATCAACCATTGTAAGTTATTTAAAGATAACTCCTCTTCATACGTATATATCAAATACATAGGATTTGATTTGGTTGGGTTTTATGGCATATCAACCATTGAAGGTTATTTAATGCCAAATCCTCTTCATACACATATATTAAATATATAGGATTTGGTTTGATTTATAAACACATCTTCAAGATAACATTCTTAAACGAGCCAAGACTCAATTTTTATTTGCACTCAGTGAAATGGTTTCAAATATTGCTATATAACAGTCACAATATAAAATCAGCCATTTACTTGCACACATAGTTGGTCCTATTTGACCCTGAGAAACCACCATATAAGGTGCTACCACTCTGGGTCAGGGGAGACTTGGAAGCAGTACCAATGAAGGGGTACTCCGCATTCTCCAAAACTGGAGTCTCACCATCAGATGGTTTAATGTCATATCCAAGAGTTCTTACCCTTCTGCAGAGATGCAGTAGGTGTATTCAACAGCGCCAACCGATTGAGCTCGTCAAAGTTGACCTGGGAGTAATGGCCATCAAAGTGTACTCTACACTCTCCAGATCTTCAGGACTGGAGCCTCATCATCAGATTCACCCTTTGGGCGTGGGGTCTTACCCCAGTACCGAGAATATAGTCAGGATATTCTAACCCTCAGCTGACAGAGAGTACAGTGTTCGCCAAAGGTCCGGGAAACCAGGGTTCAGTCCCGGGTCTAGTCATTCCAAAGACACAAAAAATGGTACTTGATGACGCCTTGCTTGACACTCAGCATTATAAGGTAAGGATCAAGAGTAAACTGGAGCAATCCAGGGAATAGAGTAGCGCCTTCCCCTACACCTCGGTGTAGTAGCTATTGAAAAAGGAGCTTTCCAGTCACCCTCGACTAAGGTCACCAACTTTACTTACGTATAGTTCACTGATTCTTTTCTCATTGTATCAAACACTGATTAATAATCCACGTTTTATAAATTAATTTTCAATTTATTTATTTATTTGGGGGTGAATGGAAATTAAATTTGGTCGCATCAATTCGGCTACAATTCATTAAGTAGAAAGTTTGAGAATCCCTGTTTTAAAACAACAGCTGGTTTTTTTCGATACCCATATAGGTATTAGTGATCCCACACAAAGAGACGGGGCTATTTTTATCCATATCCAACAATGTCTGGAAATTGCTTATGTTAAAAATTCCAGTAAATCGGTATAGAGAGACACACCCAACAATAAATCGTGATAGAGGTGTGGGAGAGGAAGAACTTTGAGAGAAATTGTCCCACTTGAATTTACGACAGAATTAGAAAGTCTGCCACTGACCGAATTCAAGTCAGGAACGCTATTTATGTTGACTGCTTTTAAGAGTGGCGATTTGAAAACGGTTCTCAGATGTGTGGCCCAAATGCCGTACATATACTGCGCAAAATATTTTGAACTAATAATGTACCTCAGAAAAATGCATGAAAAGACAATAATGTCTATTAAGAGCTTCCGTATTGAATAAAAGTATATGTTTTGTGACTTATCAACGTTCATAAATTATTTCATGCCAAAGCCATCTTTCAAGAAGAACAGTAGTGGTATTATTTGCCCCATAGCTGGGTAGATAAGGAGGTTCATGCATTTCTCAAAGATATTTGAGCGAAAGTGAACGTAATAGCACGACTGGAGTTCGAACTCACTTTATTTCGAATCCGCAGTCCAGCGTTTTAACCATTACGCTACAAGGATATCACATTAGAAATTTTCTTCCAATCGAAGCAAAACAGGAAGTCAGATATAATACGCTTGTCATTTTAAGATTCTCTCAAGGAATTTGATTCCATACAAACAGGGGAGAGTTCCCGAGGCATCGTGGCTCACGGGCTGAACTGCAAAATCATCGTAACCAAGTTCGAACCCAAGCCGCGCTATTACGTTCACTTTCAAACTAACACCTTTTGGAAAAGCTAATTAAGAAAAGTTGGCGACCGTAGACGAGGGCGACCCAAAGGCTTTTTTTTTTCAATAGCCACTACAACAAAGATCGCTACTCTTTTCCATAGATTGCTCCACTCTACCATTGATCCCTACCTTATAAGGCTGAGTGTTAATCAAGGGAGCATTAAGTACCATTTTTTTTTAGTCTTTGATATAACTCGATTGAACCCCAGTCATCAGATATGGGTTGAATAAGTGTACCACAGTGTACCACTTCTCTTCTGCAAGCATACTTTTGGCATTAAATATTCCACGAAGGTTAGCATGCCTAAAAAAAGGAAACCAAAAAATGGACACTGAGGAAAGATGGAGCAAATACTACAAGTATATAGTCTCCCAGAGAAACAGTGACTGCTTTACAAAAACAATGGTTCGCATACCCGATGGTGGCACAAACTCCTTTGAAATTGTCGCTGGAGTTTTGCGAAGAGATATATTACTAGCATATCTGTTTATTATAGGTCTAGTCTACGAACTACGAAAGTCAATAGATGTAATAAAAGAAAATTGTTTCAAATAAAAAAACAAAAACAAAAAAAAAAAAAAACAAGAAGCAAACGATGCCACGCGGAAACTATACATAGACTACGGAGATGATCTAGCGCTTTACGCAAATACACCAGCCCAAGCCGAATCACTGCAAGTAGCAAGTAGCAACTGGCATTAACCTCCAGATGACGATCGATAAAACAGAATTCATGTGTTTTAATCATGGATGAATCATCTCCACCTTAAATGGCAAGTCTCCGAATTTAGTAAACCAGTTCACATACATCGGCAGCAATATCTCATCTGCTGAAAGCGATGTCAGCATGAGCATAGCGAAAGCATAGACTGCAATTGACAGCTTGTCCATTATATTTAAATGTAATTTCACAGATTAAATAAAACGGGATTTCTTCCAAGCTGTGGCTGTGTCAGTACTACTGTATGCATCCACCACCACGACTCTTACGAAATCTATCGTAAAAAACAGCTTGATGGGAACTACACAAGAATGCGACGTGCTGTTTGGAAGAAATCCTAGAAGCAGCACACCTAAAAAATAGCAGTTATACAGCCACCTACCTTTCATCTCAAAAACCATCCAAAATTAACCAAGCATGCTGGGCACTGCTGGTGAAGTAAGGATGAACTTGTAAGCGGTATTCTCTTATGGACTACAACATATGGACACACCAATGTTAGCCGACAGGCAAAGACTTAAATCCATACATGATATTAATGTTGTATACTCATAACAACGATACAATGAAGACGAGCGACACAGTTCTTAGAAAAATATACCTCTCGCCTTATTTGAAAGGTTGCGTGTGAGAGGGATTTGGAGAACGAACAGAACTGCAGCATACTGACCCTCACTCTACTGGCCATAACCGCGTTTCTTTCCCGTTTTCCTGGGCTGCTCAACCGGAGGCTTGGGGGCCCACTCTGCTGGGTGCTGGCTTTCTCTACCGCATCTTGTCACCAACGGGTCTAGTCTCCAAAACTTACTGACTTCCTGTCTTCACCGAGTTATAAAATAGTTTAACGTCCACCTTCTTGTGGGCGTCACAATTGCACTCATTCAATCCATCCACGGTCAAGGTTATAATATCCTGATCGACCGGATGCACCTGTTATTTTCATAGGTGCATTTCCTATTTTGATAGCCCGACTGGGTCGTAGGTCAATATACAACACTAAACCATCAGATGGTGAGGCTCCAGTATTGATGGGGCTTTAGGAAATGTGGAGTACTGATTCATTGCCATTGCTCCCAGGTCCACTCTGGCCCGAAGAAGTTGCACTTGATAGAGTCCTAGCTTTGGGTCAAATAGAACAATTTGTCATTTAAAGTGAGGGCAAACAAATGTCTTATGCTAAATTGAATTGTTAGAAATAGAACTGTTTGATCATTTAATTGTGTGTAAACAAATAACTGATGTTTAATTGAATCGTTTGTGATACATAGCAATACTTGAAACCATTTAATTTTGTTGACTTATGCTAAATTGAATTGTTAAAAATAGAACTGTTTGAACGTTTAATTTTTTATAAACAAGCGACTAATGTTTATTTGAATTGTTAGTGATATAAAGCTTTACTTTGATCCACTTAATTGTGTACAAACGAATGAGTAATGTTGAGTAATGTTGAATAGAATAAAATGTGTTAGATAGCAATACTTGCAAACAATTCACTGTGTGCCAACAAAAATTTAATATGGAATAGAATTATTAGTGTTACATCGCAATACTTGAAACCATTTAACTGTTTGCAAACAAATGGTTGATAGTAAATAGAATTATTTGTATTAGATAGCAATACTTGAATGTATTTGTCGCTGCCTCCCACCAGACAGGACTTGACACAAGGTCAAAAGCTCGAAGGCTGATTAAAAAGGGGATAAAGGGGAGGGGAGGGAACGAGCCGAGACTCGAACCCTGCTAGTCATTGACCCACTAAGTGCAATGTGGGTCTAATGAGTTAAGCAGTATCACGGACCTAAATCTAGATCCGGGCACGTATGCCAGGATATAGCTTGAACTAGATCGTGAGGTCTAGTGCTATACAAGGGGACAAAAAAGCAGCTCGCCCACCCGAAGGTGGTCCAACCGAAGTTAGGGGCCTTTCGGCCTCGAATCTGCCATTGTTCGATACCTCATCCGGCACGAATGCCAGACGACCCAGCAAAAAAGTCAGGTAAGTATAGATAGCAATACTTGAAGCCATTTAACTGTATGCAAGATGGTTAGCTCAGGCTCGCTTAAAAATATTATCTATCAAATGTGTTTAGGAATTATATATATATATATATATATATATTCATGGAATTTGGCATTAAATTACCAACAATGTTTGATATGCCATAAAACCAAACTAAACTAATATACGTGCACACACACGCGCACACCACAAAGTGAGCGAGCACAAAATACACACACAACTACATACACTCATACATATGTACATACACACACGCATACATGGGTCTTTATGTAAGAATAGACTTCGTCCCTGATTTTATTAAACCCTCTCTATACCGAACACAGTTTGTACGAATCACAGTTTTAACGACCTTCTTTTTGAACGAACGGAATCAGAACAGGCGACCCCCGTGGTTTTAATAAAGGACGTAGTTCGAAGTTCCGTGAAGGTTACCGAGTTCGACAAACACCTGAAGAAGGCCGGGGGACATATCGGCCGAAACGTTGTGGAAATAACAATAAAGATGAAGAAAATAGTCCGAAAAACCTTCATGATAAAAATCAACAAGCTTCGTCTCAGAAATTTAGACAACTAATTACCGAACCAAATTTTGAGAAACGGCGGTGAACACCTTGACCATTTTAGGAACTTTGAACTCTCTACTGAGTGCATCGTTACGACTGTAGGGGCAATGAAGTAGTGTTTCCCTGACATCTATTTAGAATTAACTGGCCGAGGAGATACCACTTAAATTTGTCTCGTGAAAGATCAATATAAGAAAAGTCGAATATTTGACTATCTGTCTATGATTGAAGTTAGCTTTCGGGATAAGTGACTGACGTTGTCATAGTAACAACATAACCAGTCAAATTTATAAGACGAAAAGGCAAAAGTGAGAAATATCTACGTGAAAAAAAGTCTCTTGTTTACGGTTTCAGTGTCTTTGTTTAGTGGCATATCAACCTTGGTGGGTTATTTAATGCCAAAGACTTCCTTGCGGAAGAAGAGTAGTGGTACAATTCGATTTAATAGAAATCATTTGTTTGCACATAGTTTTAAATGTCAAACAGTTCTATTTGACCTATAGATTCGACCCTATCAGGTGCAACTACACCGGGTCAGAGTGGACCTGGGAGTAATGGCAATAAAAGGCATACTCTGCATTCCTCAAAGCTCAAGGGTTGGAGCCTTACCACCAGATTGTTTTGTGTCATATCCAGGACGCACGTTAGGGGTGGGGTTCTTTTACTCCTCAGCAGGAATGCGGTAGATGTATTCTACAGTTCCAGCCGACTAGGGTGTTCGAACTCGTTTCTTACAATGTCACAGTCCAGCGCGTTAGCCACTACGTCATGAGGTTTACATTCTAAAACAAGATTAAAGAAAGTTATCGAATAAAAGCTATTTAATATCTTTTAGAAATTACAGGAAGTCGGTTGTTGGTTAATTAATTTTACGACTCGTAAACACTTATTGGGTCATTTAATGCCGGAGTCATTCTTTTTTTCTTTTATCGAGAAATCACAGTTTCAGTGATTAATAGAGTGATTGATTTTAACGGCATGTCAACAAGTATAGACTTATTTCATACGTAGGGGTTAGGGAATTGCTTACATTGAACTTTTATATTTACATTTTTGGTGAAGTTTCTAAAATGGATTGATTGATTTTAACGGCATGTCAACAAGTATAGACTTATTTCATACGTAGGGGTTAGGGAATTGCTTACATTGAACTTTTATATTTACATTTTTGGTGAAGTTTCTAAAAATGGATTGATTGATTTTAACGGCATGTCAATCTGTTTAGAGTTATGTCATGCCTAGAGGCTGGGGAATTGCGTACATTATATGCTTATATTTTCGTTTTCGCGGAGTTGTTTTTCGATTTCTTTTTTCCTTGTCCACAATTATATAATATTATTCTTTTTATTGTTGGTTAGTGCTTTGTGTCATACTAAGACATGTGGGTTATTCAATGACAAATCCTGTTTATATATATATAAATATATAAACTGGAATTTCCTTTGAATAATAAATTGAATTTTATACATACAGTATTACATTATACACACACACACACACACACACACACACACACACATATATATATATATATAGCCACACTGATAAGTTCTGATAGAACGAAACAGATCTGTCTGAGGATGATAATATATATGTATATGTACATATATATATATTTCTTTAAGAAAAAACAACGAAACCAATCACAAAGGATTATAAATTTATTTCCATCCTGTTACGCATTTTTGAAATTTCCAAAAACACGAAAAAAAATTAACAGGACTTCTTCAGATCTTTTTGATAAAAAAACTAGAATAGACACATAAGAGTGGGAGGGGATAGAAGAGTGGGAGGGGATAGAAGAGGGGTGAAGAGTTACCTCTTCATTAAGCCCACTTACGTTTTAAATGTAAATTTCGGTTAGCAATGTAGTAAAATTATTTTTTTTTAATTTTTTTAAATTAATTTTTTTTTTAAATTACATTTAGACTTAAATTACAAATATTTTTAATTAGATTTAAATTTTAAACAATAATCTCACGTAAAGATGCAGTAATAGATATATTAAAACAAAAACAAAAATTTAATATACTTAAATATTTTAAAATTTCGAAAATATTTAGAAGGCATTAATCAGTTACACTTTTTATGCATAGTACATATGTATTATATGCTTTTTCACAATTTTTTATCTAACAACCGGAATATTACTATATATATATATGTATATATATATATATATATATATATATACAAACTGGATTCTGCACTGAATTATTTAGTCTTATACATACATATATATATATATTGAATTTTTTATATGTAATATAGAATATATATATATATATATATATATATATATATATATATATATATATATATATATATATATATATATATATATATATATATATATATAATTAACCTATAAGAGTTTGATGGTGTGGAAAAAACCCTGATGATAGAATTTGCAAATGAAAATTTTAGAAACTGTTATCCGGGAAAAATTGTAATAAGAAAGAAAAGACTAAATGCACCCGTACTATTTCATAAAAGATATATATATATATATATATATATATATATATATATATATATATATATATATATACGTTTGTGTGTGTGTGTGTATATATATATATAAATAGGATTCGGCATTGAATGACCTATAAGAGCCACAATTATATGATGTAATTTTTTATGGTTGGTTGTTTGGTTGGAGCTTTATGTTATATCAACACTTGTGGGTTGTTAAATCATAAATACACTTTATATATATATATATGTGTGTGTGTGTGTGTGTGTGTGTGTGTGTGTGTGTGTGTGTGCTTTGTTTATAGAAAACACCATTTTTTAAACAGGTTGTTAGAACTTACTTTTTTGTAAACGGTTAAGTGCGTTCAAGTATTAATATCTAACACAAATAATTTTATTTAATATGTATCTCTTGTTCGCGCACAATTAAATGGTTTTAAGTATTGTTGTTTAACCTTATCAATTCAATTTATTACTCCTATCTGAAATTAATAATTTGTACACAGCTGTGTGATTTCAAAGAACTAGTAAATAATAATCTTTAGTGAATGATTGAAGAGTTCTTTCTTACCCATACATGGGACCTTAACAGGTACTCCCACTCCTGACCAGAAGGGATTGCCCAGTCAGCTAGGACTGTTGAATACATTACCTGTTTCTCTGCAGGGGAGGTGGTAAGTAATCTGATGGGGAGGTTCCAGTAATGCTTGAGTTTTGGGCAATGTGGACTACTCCTTCATGGCCATCGCTCCCAGGTCGACTCTTAATGGAGTGTTAGTACTTGATAGGGTTATATCTAGGGGACAAATAGAACTAAACTGTGTTGGTTGAAATGGGACTTTTTTGACATTTAAACTGCGTAATTATGCTAAACTGAACTGCTTGAAATAGAACTGTTTTGACATTCAAACTGCGTACTTATGCGAAATCGAATTGTTTGAAATAGGCCTGTTTTGTATACTAAACTGAATTGTTTTAAATAGAACAGTTATTGACATTGAAACTGTACTTACGCTAAACTGATTTATTTTAAATAGAACTGTTTATTTGTATAAAGATGGATTTGACATTAAATAACCTACGAGGGTTGATATGCCATAAAACACAAACAAACCAGCCAGAATTGACTTGACAATAATGGTCATGAAGGAGTACTCCACATTACTCAAAACTTTATTGGACTTTTCTCAATAATGTACTTTTTAGTATTAAGTTTGTTCAAGCAATGAAATGTTCTCGTTCTAATTCGTCGGGAATTGCTTTTGCATTGTACTGCACGAGATAATATTAAACAGTAACACAATTCCTTAGCCACAAGGATCCAAATTATTTTTCCTCACTCAAATAATGTTGGTGGGGGATTATGATACTCAGATACGACAAACATACGTGGGTAACCTTCACGTGTTCAATACCATAGCCCTTTGCAACAATATATATATATATATATATATATATATATATATATATGGGGGGGGTGTTATATAATTAAGGAATGATTTTTTATATTAATCATTTTTCGTTAGTTATAGTTTATCTTTCAGTTTGGTTGGGCTTTGAACTATTCGGGTTAGAAGTTCAGGTGTATAGTCATTGGGTGCGGTTTTACGCTTGCGCGCAAAGGATATGACAATCAGCATTGTCATAATAAACTTCCAGACAGGAAGATGGGGGCAGGAGTGTGGATGACGTCATGCTCGGAAGAGATGGTCCTGAGAATTTGAGAATTTTGAAAAGAGTCTTTTCAGATTGGACCATTGAGGAGAGAGTTGGGTATTCGGCCGTTGAGAGTTGGATTCGGACTGTTGAAAGATGTATTTGGGTCTTTCGGATCTCTACCGACAGAGATCTTAGACATCACAAGATGCGCCGTGTGTGGGGGTGGAGTCAGCATAGTATAGTTAGTAAGGACTTTTAAGAATTGTGTCTCTCTCCTCGTGTCACCATGGACCGAAGTCAGGATAAATAAAGTCAGATTAATAAACCGTTCGTACCTGAAACGACAGAGTCCCCCTGTATTAGTATTTGCCTGTTTTTGTATTTGTATATGTACTGTTGTGATTGATATCATTATGATAATTATATTTGCCTAACCCCTCCGCTCGAGCACGATATGACATAAGGTCAATTTTAAGGGAAGTTTAATAGGTTTGAATTCAGAGTTTTCCTTCTCCTAGACTAGTTGCCTCACCAAGGCTGAAGAACCTAGTCTGTCCTACTATTTACCTATATCTTGAGGGGGAATAATTGGATTCATACCTTTCCCAAGGGTATTAGTGCTATGTGAAATGCAATCAGTCTCGACTAGGATTTGAACTCGTATCGCCGTATCCAATTCCTACGACGATAATGATTACACCACGTGCACCTCCATTTGTTTTGTAGCTACTGAAAATGGTGTTTTTTGGTCACCCTCGACTATAGTCGCCAACTTTACAACTTGACTTATTTCTAGACCAACTTCATGATTGTGCATATACAATTTGTTACTATGATCAAATTTGAGTTGCTTGCATAATTCCAAGTGGATTACCATCCCCACCCAATCGTACCTGCTCTTGTACTCGTTCTATGTTAGTTTGCTGCATTTAATTATCATGTTGCTTCACCAAGGCTGAAGAACCTAGTCTGCCCTACTATTTACCCATAGCTGGAGGGAGAATAATTGGATTCAGACCTTTCCCAAGGGTATTAGTGCAATGTGAAATGCAATCAGTCTCGTCCAGGATTTGAACTCGGGTCGCTGTGTCCATTTCCTGCGACGATAACCATTACATCACGGGCAACTGTTGTATAGCTATAACGATATCATTATGGTTATGGCTATACAACAGATGTTGAACAAATCCGGGAAACTGCATCCCGCAAAATAGCCACTTGTCTCCAATCTCAGAATCCATCCAAGTAAGATGAACAAGACATATGTGGCATTGCTGGTGAAGAAAGGATGTACTCCTAAGCGACGTTCTCCAATTGACTTCTATACACGGACGTACCAACATTGGCCGACCAGCAAAGACTCACACATATCAGCTCTGTGCAGACATCGGATTTAGACTAGAAGACCTGTCAAGAGCGATGGATTATGGGGACGGATGGTGAGAGAGTCAGTGAACTCCGTGACGTCTTGATGATGATAATGATGAGTTCTTAGTGATTTCGAGATCACCTTTCTTCGGGAAGAAGAGGCTGTAGCCTATAGAACTTTACACTCCTATAATTTAATGTGGGCGGTATGCCACTTGTTTCCACAGCAAAGATTGCGGACGCTCACATATTCAGTCTCGGGAAACCATTGGCCAGGAGAACCACGTGACATGCTTAAAACTACGTCCGTGCGTAAATTTTCGTCCTGCGTTTGGAGCCACCTACAAGACGCGTGTTTTCTATAAATACGTCGTCTTTTACCCAATTTCTTCGGAGCGGCAACACATTCCCTCCAGTGTGAATCAACAGGAGTGAAAAACAACAACATGGATGGGCCTCGCAGACATTCATATACATTGACTATGAGACGCTTTCCAGTCTCAGAAAAACTGCCCGTTTCTAATCATAAAAAGAAGGACATTTTAAATATGTAATCCTTTTGTAGTTTAGTTGTATTAGACACACACACACACTCACACATATACACATACTATTATTTTGTTAGTAGAATTAGTTATATCTTTTATGTATCAATGTAAGTTTTATTGTTGTAGAATGTAAATTTGTTTTTTGTTCGTCGCCTTGTTTTAAATGTTCCTTTTGTCCGCGCCGTTTCATTTGTTTCATATCTTTTACTCATTTGTTGCATATCCTTCACTCATTGGCTTCCTTCATTTATTACTTTATCCGTGTGCTTATATCATGCCTATTCTACCTTTTTTCTAAACCTATATCAAACTTCTTCAACATAAAATTGTGGGGAACTTAAATACTAAATAAATGTTACCACTACAAGCCTTTTATATATTGTTAATTCGTGGTGAATTGTTTTTGCATTTCCAGCTGAAGGAAATATTAAACCATAATACATTTCCTCTGCCACAAGTGTCCAAATTCTCTCTCTCTCTCTCTCTCTCTCTCTCTCTCTCTCTCTCTCTCTCTCTCTCTCTCTCTCTCTCTCTCTGAAATAATTGTAACATATTGACCTCCGACCAGGCCGAGCTGTCAGATGAGAAATGCACCTGTGTAAATAACAGGTGCATCTGGTCGAAGACATCGGGGGATAACCTTGACTGTCGACGGGTTCAATTGAGTGCGAATTGTGACAACACAGGAAGCAGGTGGAAGGCAAATAATTATATAACCCGGGTGCAACAGGAAGTCAGCTAGTTGGAGATCAGAGTTTGAAGTCAGTGTTCCAGTTCGAGGAGTGAGAACCAGACCCAGCAGAAGCTGGGCCCCCAGGTCCCCGGTTGAGCAGCCCAGGAGAACAGGAAAGAAATGCTGCTATAGCCAGAAGAGTGGGGGTGAATATGTTGCAGTTTTGTTCAGTTTCCTACTCACCTCTCACACGTAACCCTTTCGTAACCCTTTCGAATAAAGTGAGAGGTATATTTTTCTAAAGAACTGTGTCCGCTCGTCTTTATTGTGTTGACTATGTTTCTGCGTGCATATGAGTATGCTACATTATGTTAGCGGTGGATTATGGTACTCACATACGACAAACATACAAAACCAACTTTCTCGTCTTCAATACCTTGGCTCTACTTTACGAAACTATATAATTACTTGCAAATTTTTGGTGTTAGATAGAAATACTTGAAACTATATAACTGTAAAAAATGGCTAATATCAAATAGCAACAGCTACTTAAAGCCTTATAATTCTGTATAAATAATTAATATTAGATAAGAATACTTAAAATGATATAACTGTGTGCAAACAAATTATTAAACAAATAAAAATAGTGAAATTAAAAAAAATTATTGCAATGGGACTTTGAAAAGATAAGTAGTAATGTTTATAATCAAACATTTAGAAATGAATTAAATTTTGGTATTAAATATCCCATAAGGAGTTGATATGCCCTTACATAAACCAAACAAAATACCGCAACTCTTTATGCCATGTGTTTTTGTATGTAAAATGGGAGATCATTTCAGTTAATAACTAAGCTGTAGACAGATCCCCCAGTTCTTGACCACATTAGATTTCAATAATTTTTATAATTCAGAATATTTTAAGATTGTTTATTCATGATTTTTAAAAAAATTATTGCAATAGAACGTTCAAAATATAAATAGCTATGATTATAATCAAACATTCACAAATGAATGAAATATCAGCTTTGAATAACCCATAAGGAGTTGATATGCCGTCAAACAAATAAATCCAACCATCAAACTAATCAACTTGATTCATTGATGGAAGCCGAAAAGATACATCTAGTCGAAATCAGAGTTGACCTGGAAGTAATGTCTCCATCTCTCTCTCTCTCTCTCTCTCACACATACACACACACACTTACTTTATCTGTCTTTGTCCCTCCCTCTCTTTCTTTCAATTCTCTCTCTTTCCCTCTCGATTTTTCTCTCACTTTCATTTCTCTCACCCTTCCCCCCTCTCTCTCTTTCTTTCACTTTTTCTCTCTTCTTTTCTATCTCTATCATTTCTTTTCCCTCGTCTCTGTCTCCCTCTCCTTCTCTCTTTCTCGCTCTCGTATCTCTTTTTCAATTCCTCTCACTTTGTCTCACTTTTCTATTTCTCTCCCTATCTCTCTCTCTTTCTCTCTCTCTATTTCCTTCAATTTTCTCTCTCTCTCTCTCTCTCCCCTTCATCCTGTTTCTCTTTCTCTCTCCCTCTCTCTGTCTCTCTCTTTCTCTCTCTCTCTCTATTTCCTTCAATTTTCTCTCTCTCTCGCTCTCTCTCTCTCTCCTTCATCCTGTTTCTCTTTCTCTCTCTCTCTCTATCTATCTATCTCTCATCCCCTCTCTCTCTCTCACACACACACTCACCATAGTTCATTAATGTACTTTGCTTTTTAAGTTTCATAACACGGGTGAGCTGTTGTCTAACCCTCTCTCTCTTTCTCTCTTTCTCTCTCTCTCTCTCTCTCTGTTTCTCTTTGACAGACTTCTCTCTCTTTCTCTCTTTCTCTCTCTCTCTCTCTCTCTCTCTCTCTCGAGTTCCATCGCAGTTTCGAGATAAAATTCAAAATTAACATCATCCAACAAATAAATGAAAACAACACGCCTTGAAAAATATGCTAATTTACCAAAAGCTTTTGTTAGATTTGGTACCAGTCCGTAAGAAGTGGGGAACCCGATGAGAATCAAACTCACTCCTGAAGATTTGTTCGTTCTAGTTTGCTAACCATTACACCACCTGATACAACCTCCATTTAAAATATTTATATGTCTGACTTGAAGAAATAAAAGAATTTTTATCGGCAAACCACAGTAATCCGAAATGGGCGCATAAAAAAGCCGATCCCACTCACCCCCGTTATGCAGGACACTGCTGGAGAAGCAGGGACGAGCTCATAAGGGATGTACTCCTGTGGACCCCCACATATGGCCGAGCAAAAGCAGGACGACCAGCTCGAACATACATACAGCAGCTATGTGAGGATACGGAATGTAGCCCTGAAGACCAGCCAGAGGCGATGAACGATAGGGAGAAGTGGTGAGAGAGGGTCAGGGATATCCATGCCTGTGGCACGACATGATGATATATATATATATATATGTTAAAGAAAACGGTTTTAATGAAAAATTAACAAAATTAATTCATTGGCATAATGTGAGACAAACATTTTCGCAGTAAAACATTTCAGGCTTGGTTAAGTTGGGTTGGGTTTCTTTCTTTAACAGCATGCCAATCATCGTGGGTAATTTAATGCCAAAGCCATCCTTGCCAAAAAAAAAACACTCGTACTGCTATTTAACCCATAGCTTGGTGGGTATTGGAGTTCATACCTTTCCCAAGGTTGTTAATCCCAAAGTGAACATAATAGAGTGACTGGAGATCGAACTCGCTCACTATAATGTCATAGTCCAGTGCATCAGCCATGACACAGGGACTTCACCCATGGAACATTGTAAAATTGGCTCGTAGCTGTATTGGGCTCGACAGAGATACGGGCCTTTTTATACGGCATCGGTTTAAAATATGATAAGACTTTCTTTCAGGCTGGCAACACTGATTGAAAATATACTGGTGAATACTTGTAAATACATTAAGTTTACGTTGTTCAGTTAGAATTCACGCACAGGTTGGTAATTTTTAATCTTTACAATTGTGATAAAAGGAATCCCGAAAATAGAACTCAATATCAAATTCTCTGTCGAAACCCAGAAAAATTATTTTGAATTACATGTTTCCCGTGAAATAAGGAAATCTACTTCATATAAACAATTGTATGGAGTGTGCTTAATGATAGATAGATAGATAGATAGATAGATAGATACTTTCCTTGATTAAAAACAAGAAAAATCAAATTTAAGACTCTTTAACAAATTTCAAATTTACTTCTATAATGAATAATTTCTAGAGTATTCCATAGCAAATTATTGCTAATATATTTTTTAGTTGATGATTTCCAAAGCATTTCTATAGTAAATGATTTTCATTGAATTTCTCTTGTAAATTATTTCAAATGGGTTTCCATGATAAATGATTTATAATGCACTTCTTTAGTAAATTAATCCTAAAGCCTTTCTATAGTTAAAGATTATCAGTTTATTTTTACAGTCAATGATTTCCAATGCATTCCTACCGTCAAAGATGTCCAATACATTTCTATAGTAAAATATTTCCAATGTATGTATATAGTAAATGATTTCTAATGCATATCTATAACGATATCTATATCTATTTCCATATTAAATGATTTCAAATGAATTCCTATAGTAAATGATTTCTTATGCATTTTCATAGTAAAGGATTTCAATTGTATTTTTATAGTAAAAAATTTCCAATGCATCTTCATCGTTAAAATCTTTTGCCCAGTCAGCTGGGGCTATAGAATACACCGACTGCACCTCTGCAGAGGGGCAAGATCCCCCACCACCACCAATTAGTGTCCTGAATATGACACTAAACGATCTGATGGTGAAGCTCCAGTGATGCTGGAGCTTTGGGGAATAGGGAGCACCATTTTATTGCCATTGCTCCAAGGTCCACTCTGGCTCGGAATGGTAGCATCTGACAGGCCCTATTTATGGGTTAAATAGAACTAACTACATTCTTATGCTAAACAGAATGGTTTAAATTAGATCTGTTTGACTAAACTGAATAGCTAGAAATAGAAATGTTCTTGACAAATAAATTGTGTACTTACATTTAAACTGTGTGCTTATACTAAACTAAATTGTTTGAAATGGAACTGTTTTTGACATTGAAACCCCACTTACACTAAACTGATTTGTTTAATATAGAACTGTTTTGACATTTAACTGTGTGTAAACAATATCTGTAAATATACTAAACTGAATTAGCTAAATTAGAACTGCTTGACAAAATTGAATAGCTTGAAATAGAAATGTTTTTCACAATTAAACAGTGTACTCAAGCTAAACTGAATTGTTTGAAATAGAACTATTTTCATAAAAATGGATTTGGCGTTAAATAACCTACAAAGGTTATGCCATAAAATCCAAATAACCAACCAACCGTTAAAAATTTCCAACGCTTTCCGATAATAGAGTTTGACAAAACTGAATAGCTTGAAATAGAAATGTTTTTGACAATCAAACTTTGAACTTATGGTAAACTGAATTGTTTGAAATAGAACTGTTAGTTTGCATAAAAATTGATTTGGCATTAAATAACCTAAAATGATGATATGCCATTAAACCAAACCAAACCAAACCATTTCTTTAGTAAATTGTTTCCATTTATTTCTATGATAAATTGTTTCCAATTCATTTCTATAGTAAATGATTTCCAGAGCATTTATACAGTCACTGATTTCCAGTGCATTCGAACAGTTAATGATTTTCTTTTATTTCAGAAGAGTTACGTCTATTGAAATTCATTATATGTAGAGCATTAAATGAACCTCTGAAACATACAGGTGTTTCAAGATAATCCCCAACGAAGTCACATTTTATGAAATTATTTAAGTCCTTTTGATACACTCTAATTGCAAATAATAAGAAATACTTTTGTTTATGTTTTTTTCTTTTTTTTTCCATGAAAGTATTTCATTAGGTCTAACATAACAATCAAAGTAAATTTTTTATTTGATTTCATTTTTAGATGAAATAGAGTGAACTATTATCTAGCAATAGGAATCCAAAAAGAAAGAAAGAAAGAAGAGAAGAGAAGAGAAGAGAAGCCGTCAACGTACACGTGAATTTTTTTAGATCTGCGATCTTAGACGTATATCATATGTAGATCATTAGATAAGCTTCAAAAAAACATAGAGGTGTTCTCGATGGTTTGATTTGGCATGGGAAATCTTTTACGTTCCGATGGACTGCGTTTTCTTCTTTCTTTCTTTCTTTCTTTTGGATTCTTATCGATGGATAATGTGGAGGTGCCCGTTGTGTAATGGTTATCATCGTAGGAAATGAACACGGCGACACGAGTTCAAATCCTGGGCGAGACTAATAGTATTTCACATAGCACTAATACCCTTGGGAAATGTATGAATCCAATTATTCGCCCTCCAGCTATGGGTAAATAGTAAGGCAGACTGGTTTCTTCAGCCTTGGTAAGGCAACTAGTCTAGTAGAAGGAAAACACTGAATTCAAACCTGTTAAACTCCGCTTAAAAATTGACCTTGAGTCATATCCTGCCCGAGCGGAGGGGTTGGTAAATATGCTTATCGATGGATAATGGTTGACATCTCTCCGGTTAACCATAAGAAAATTAGTAAAATTAGTCTTACTTGTAAATTAATTGTTAATGAAACACTTTTATATAAAAACATAAAAGTATCTCTCATCATTTGCATTTAGAGTTTATCAAATGGAGTTGCCCGTGGTGTAATGGTTATCGTCGTAGGAAATGCACACGGCAACACGAGTTCAAACCCTGGACGAGACTGATTGCATTTCACATAGTACTAATACCCTTGGGAAAGGTATGAATCCAATTATTCTCCCTCTAGCTATGAGTAAATAGTATGGCAGACTAGGTTCTTTAGCCTTGGTGAGGTAACTAGTCTAGGAGAAGGAAAACTCTGAATTCAAACGTGTTAAACTCCGCTTAAAAATTGATCTTGTGTCATATCCTGCCCGAACGGAGGGGTTGGGTAAATATGATTTAGAGTTTATCAAAAGTATTTTTTATTAGAAAATTCTTCCATAGTTATAAAAGTCTCTTTGATGATCTCTAAATGACATACTTCGATAATCCTAACTCTTCTAAGATCACAGGAATGCAGTTATTTTAAAATTGGATTAGGAATCATTTACTACTAAAAATCATGGAACATCTCCTATTGAAGAAATGCATTTGAAAACTTTACTATAGAAATGCATTGGAAATCATTTACTGCAGAAATGCAATAGAAATCATTTACTATAGAAATGTATTGGAATCAGTTATTATCGGAAAGCGTTGGAAATTTTTAACGGTTGGTTGGTTGTTTGGGTTTTATGGCACAGCAACCTTTGTAGGTTATTTAACGCCAAATCTATTTCTATGTATATATTCTGTTCTATTTAAAACAATTCAGTTTAGCATAAGTACACAGTTTAATCGTCAAAAACATTTCTATTTCAAACTATTCAGGCAGTTATATGTAACAATTCAGTTAAGTGTAAATACAGTTTTAATGTCGAAAAAACAGTTCTATTTCAAATAATTCAGTTAAGCATAAGCACGCAGTTTAAATGTAAGTACGGTTTAATTGTCAAAAACATTTCTATTTCAAGCTATTCAGTTTACTCAAACAATTCAGTTTAGCAAAAGTATGCTGTTAGATCTATTTAACCCATAGATAGGACCTTTATCCGGTGCTACCACTCCGGGCCAGAGTGGACCGGGTAGCGATGGCAATGAAGGGGTACTCCGCATTCCCCAAAGCTCCAGCATTGCTTGAACCTCACCATCAGCTTGTTTAGTGTCATTTTCAGGACACTCATTAGGGGGGGTCTTACCCCTCTGCAGAGAAACAGTCAGTGCATTCTACAGCCCCAGCCGACTGGGCAAGGGTGTTCTCAAGAGGTTTTCTTCGTGAGCTCTCAGTTTAATAAAAAAAAAAAAAAAAGGAAATACTTTTGATACAGCCTAATACATACCACCGTTCAATGATTTTACAAACAATGAAACGCTGACTTAACATATAATGTTGTATATCCATAATACAACTATATGCAGAAACATAATCAACAATAATGACGAACTTCAATGAAAGAACGAACACACTTCTTTATAAAAATATATCTCTCACACTTTCTTTTCGAAAGGGTTGATGTTGGTTGTGTGTGAGAGGTGAGTTGGAGACGGGGACAGACTGCTACATATTGACCCAAAGTTCTTCTGACCATAGCAGCATTTCTTTCTCATCTTGGCTGGGTTGCTCAACCGTGGGTCACTGATGGCCCAAAGCCCTCTGTCTGCCGCTGGTTCTCACGCTGGAATCTTGTCCCCAAATGACTCCAACTCCAACTGGAACTGACGCAAGCCGTCTGTGGCACATGGTTATATAATTGTCTCTCGCCCATCTGCTTCCGCTGTTCCACCGCTTATTTACATAGGTGCATCTCTTGATTGACAGCTCGGTCGAGGGTCAATATATAACACAGAGACGCTTCTAAGATTTTTATAACATTAAAAAAATTACTCAAAATTTTTGCCCCAGTCTAATAAATCCTGTATTTGACGGCAAATGAGAAGCAGGGGCTTACAAGACACATTTCATTTTGGGTATGTATTTAAAAAAATGAAAAATAGAAATAAACAGGTTTTCGCCTGACAATCATAGCCCTCTACACCATCAAGTCATTTTTAAAGTTTCATATGCGTGCAAATCCTTATTAAGTCCCAATATTTTACATTTAAAAACCTAAATATTTGATGGGACCTGCCAGCACTGACCTTAAGAAGCCCTAGAATCCTACTGTGAGACGCAAACAAATATAGTATAGTTATTTACTGAGCTCAACTTAGTCTGGTACAAGGCCAGAAGTATGGAGTGCCAAGTGATAATCAAAGTCAGTAGTAATGGTCTGCAAACGTAGCTCAGAATTTTAGCCCCAGTCTAATATATCCCTATGGTAGTCAATCATGCTAAACTTAGTCTGGCACAAGTCCAGAAGTATAGAGCACCCATTGAAACTCGAAGTCTGTTGTAATAATTGTCTGCTTGCGTAGCTCTTAATCCAGTACATGAAATAATTACCTATTGAAGAGGAGGTCCCGGTAGTTGTGTATTTATATCGCCAGGGATCGGGCCTGATTGAAACCAGGATTCGTTAAATTTAAAACTTCTGAAACTGTTATTGTCGGAAAAAAAGCTTATCTTTTTTCTGAATCTAAGGTATGCGTAAGAAGTTATGAAGCTACAGATAGGAAGTGTTACTCTTTAAATGAATCCAACAAAATGTTACAAAGGGAAACTACATTTAAAAACGACAAAAATGAGGGTCACCAACACTGGATCCTATATAGAACAGAATAACTCAACTCCTACAACGGCGACAAGGATTTTAACAACAAAAAGGAGGAAAAAGGAAATGAAAACATTCTTGAATAGTAGAATGTTTCAGGAAATATAACCATTGAATAGATGGAAAAGAGAAATGCAATAAAAGCTACCCGGATGTGGGAACGATAGAAAGAGTAAGGCATTCAAAATTAAGGCCTGATTATATAAATAAATAATCGAATAGTGACGTATATAGAAAAATTCAAACCAAATTATATATATATATATATATATATATATATATCTTTAAGAATAACAAAAACCGGTCACATTAGGATTATAAATTTATTTCCATCCTGTTATGGGTATTGATATAAATCAATAACACCAAAAATAACAGGACTTTTCAGATCTGAAGGATAAAATAATTAGTCAGAATAGACACAGGGTCGTAGAAGAGAAAGTGAAGAGTTTCCTCCCCATTTGTCCTCTTCCGATTTTTCTATTTATTATTACCGGTTGGAATCACAATAAAGTAACTAGATGTATATTCTAAACTCACTTTCTACAGCAAATTAAATTTTTAATTTTTTAAAAATCTAAATATATTTCAACGTAAATCTCTAGATTTGATAATAATTTAGGGAATTACAACATTTCTTTTTAACCTTACGTTAAGATTACAGTAATACTTATCTTAAATTAAATTCAAAATTTGAAATTAAAATTTAAAATTCAAAATTTACGTTCGTGCCCATTAATTCAGTTACCTTTCCATTGAAAACGTATGTTCACATCACATGGTGTCTTCCCATTTTTTATTTTATTCATTTCACTTCAAATCTCAAATTAATCCTTTTTTTTTAGGTAATTAAAAATTATCTATGATATTTGTCTATAGTTTAAATTTATTCCTATGTCTTCAGCTAACTATTAGGCTGGAGCAAAAATAATGTCGTTTTCTCACATATGTTACTTTTATATATGTTTTCTGAATTAATTCATTGATATATATATATATATATATATATATATATATATATATATATATAGCCATGTTATATATATACTTCATGCACGAAAAATGCTTCAAAAGTCGAGATGATGCCGAATCGGCCTTCAATGACTTCATCGCTTCCAGAACTCCGGATTTCTATGCTAATGGGATAAATAAACTTGTTTCTCGTCCGCAAAAATGTATCGATTCTACTGGTTTTTATTTCGATTAATAAAGTTTATTAACAAAGGAGTTATGATCTTTTGAAGTTAAATGTTAAAAAACGACATTATTTTTGCGCCAACCTAATATTAAATCCCATCTTTGATTTAACAATTTTCCCGGGTCTGGGTATATCATAATTCGTATGATTTTTATTACTATTCAGTAACTCTGCTGGTGTGAAAAGAAAATAGATGGCACAATTTGCAAATGAAAAATATTACACGAACTGATATCTGCAAAAATAATTCCTTAATACAAAAGAAAGGGCTAAAAGCATACGAACGACTTGAAAATAATCAACCAATATCGCAATGTCTAGTCAAAAGAAGAAACACCGACAGAATTCCTTAAGCGAAACGAAAGAGTGCACTAAGAAGAGTGAAATATGAATGCCGACAGAGTCCGAAAAAAAACCTATCTAGGTTTTACCAAAATGGATCGTCAGGACGATTCTAACCAAAGAAGGATTGAACCACATTACATTTTATTGATTAAACAAACCGCTAGGACGAATACTATTTGTATAAGAAATATTAAATAAATGTAATTATGCAAATTTTGTTCTTTCTAACGGTCTTTTAATCAATAAAATGACGTTTTAGTCCTCTCCTTCTTTAATCAGAACCGTCCAGATGATCCATTTAGGAGAAACCTTGATAGATATTTTTCTGACTCCGTAGGCATTCATATATATATATATATATATATATATATGGATTTGAACAGACTGACTTAGATGTATATGAACTATCAATTGGTCTGTTTATCTAACTGACTAAGCATGTTCTCGCATATATATTTATATGTGTGTGTGTGTGTGTGTGGAAAGTTCACGTGGTGTAGTGGCTGACAAGCTAAACAGTGAAATTACATACCCTTATGAAAAAGTAAGAATTCGCTTATCCCTCCCTCAGTTCTCGGCTAAATAGTGCCGCTACTGTCCTTCTACAAGGATAGCTTTGGCATTGAAAAAAAAAACGAAGTTTGATATACCATTAAATAAAGAAAGCAAATCAAACTGTCTCTCTCTCTCTATATATATATATATATATATATATATACACACACACACATATATATATGTAAGATCTGTGTGAAAAGTAACGGGTGCTGTGTGAGCTATGGACGAAAGAATGATTAGCGGATTGTGTTATTATCTAACATGAAAACTTGGCAGTATATTACTATAATCTTGGTTTTCTGTAACCATTGTATTTTTCTTACATGTGTTTGTTTATCCTTCCTTTTTTTCAGATCCTTCAGTTGAAGAACGAACGGTGAACATCGAGCAACGTTTTTTTTTTTTAATCTATTTGGGGAAAGCTCCATCACAAGCATATAAAATCCTTCAGGAAGTGTATGGAGATAACACCATGTCGTGTATACTTGTTTTTAATAATAGGTTTAAAGAGAAGCATAAGGAAGTGAAAGATGACCCCAGGAGCGGGGCGGGGGGCTTTCAACAAGTAGGGCTGAGGTCAATGTCGAGAATATAAGGCAAAAAGGAGTAGATTATCACCGAAGATTTGGGTACATCGAAATTCAGTGTAAAATGATGCCAAAACTTTTGAATGATGGTCAGAAGGAGTGCCGCATGCAGGTGTGGCAGGACATCACCAAGCGTCTTTTATCTGTAGAATCATCATTACTGGTGTTGAGACATGGACTTTTGAGTCGGAGCCTGAAACCAGCTGCTAGAACAGGTAGTCGAGGTCTCTATCATTACTGAAGCTTAAAAAGGGTGTTGTATTTAGGGAAGAAGAAAAACAAGAACGCCGATGTATGAAAATATAATCTGCTTCTTTTCTTTTCCCTTTATTACCCGAAATATATTTGGCCAGTCGGCTGGGTGGGGGTTGTGGAATACACCGACTACATCTCTACAGAGAGGTAAGAAAAATCCCACTCACACAACGAGTGTCTTGGATATAACACTAAACAATCTGATGGTGAGGTTCCAGTAATGCTGGAGCTTTGGGGAATGTGGAGTACCCCTTCATGGCCATCGCTCCCAAGTCCACTTTGCTCCGGAGTGGTAGCGCCTTAAAGGTCCTATGTATGGATCAAATAGAATTAATCTATGTACTTATTAACTGATTTGCTGTAAATAGAACAGTTTTGACATTTCAACTGTGTGCTTATGCTAAACAGAATTGTTTGAAATAGAACTGTTTTGACATTCAAACTGCGTACATACTAAACTGAATTCTTTGAAATGGAGCTGTTTTAGAATGTTAAACAGAATTCTTTGAAATAGAACTATTTTTTGACATTGAAACTTTGCACTTATGCTAAACTTAGTTGTTTGAAATAGAACTGTTTTTGACATTGACCTGTGTGTAAACAAAAATTATACTTATATTAACTGAATTGTTTGAAATAGAACTGTTTATATGTATAAAAATAGATTTGGCATTAAATAATCTACAAGGGTTGATGTACCATAAAACCAAATCAACCCAAACCAAAGCGAGATTTACGAAATGGTAGAGTGAGGGAGAGAGTCACAGATGGCTAAGTACACACTGGGCAGATACGAATATTTAGCGAACAGCTTCTTCTTCGTTCTTCTTTTGTGAGATTGGTACAGGGCCACCAAAAGGCACGTAATTATCTTAATTTCTACTTGTATAAGGCCATCTCAGGACACCAAATACTCTTCTTTCTACTCGTTTCACTATTTTCGCAAGTTTCGTCAGGACCATTTCAAAGGCATCGAATAATCTTCGTTTCTACTGGCTTCTTTACTCTCACGAGTCTGCTACAGCTTTTCTTACTCTCAACCCTGGGCAGTCCAGCGTAACGTCAGCGCCCAGAGTGGTGTAAAGTTTAGTTCCTCCTCTGCCGGTCTTCTTCGTTCTCTCAGGTTGTCTCTCTGCTGGGATCGTAATCTTCTCAAGTTTTCATATTTTCCGCAATCCTTGTGGTTACGCGTTGAGCGTGGACACGCCTCCTGTCACCCACGCGACTTATGCAGCACTTCCGCTGAGGAAACAACTGTGTTATGTTAACTTTAGGAAACACGTCTGTTTTTCTGTCATGCCACCCACGCAATTTACCTGGTATGTCTAAAGGAGCCTTATGGTCAATATTCAACAAAAGTAAGACATTCGAAAACAAAAGTCGAAGTCACGTTGATCACGTTCTTTGATTTGAGAGACACATTCGAACAGCAAGTTCTTGCCACGTTGTGAGATGGTCAATCGGCTAGTTTATGAGGAGATCCTACGTTGTACGCTTCATTCTGAATACGACAAGAGACGAGAGTTGTAGCAGGACAAATTGTAGCTATTTAACCATGATAATACACCTGTTGAAAACACCCTGAGCATCGGACAGCTGCTTAGCGAGAGGAACCTCGCCGTAACAACCTGAACATGGTGACCCGAGTTCAAATCTCGGATGATGCTGTTTGCATTTCACATAGCGGTAATATCATTGAGAAACATATGAAACCAACTATTCGTTATTCATTAATGGGCAAATAGTAGGGCAGGCTGACTCTTTAAACCTTGGTATTAATTCAAAGTTATCAAACTCTGCTTAAAAATTGGGTTGGCATATCCATACACATAGATAGATAGATATATTGGAACAGACTGAGATAGATAGATAGATAGATAGATAGATAGATAGATATGTGTTTGTGTGTGTGCTTGTGTGTTGTCACCCTATGCAGTGACAGTTCAAAAAACTTTCAAGTTAAAACAATAATCCTCGAGCACCTCTTGTGGCGTTATAGTTTACAAGAAGGAGTACCAAACTATTGCTAGAGACTTCTATTCTCACTGAGTGCAAATTCCCACAGCCTTTAGCCTCAAATAATCTGAGCTTGGCAAATATCTAAAAAAATCATCCTCATTTAACTAATGGATATGCCACACTACTGGTTTATCTTTCGTTTCTTCCTTTGTGGCATATTAACTCTCTTAAAAATCTCTTTAAAATATTTTTTTAAAAATAGTATTTCTTCAACAAACCAATTCTCCTGACGATAACCTAAAGGTCGAAACCTGTTGGGAATAATTAAAAATCACAAAGTAAGAAATACATGTGTTTATCTTATTTTTTTTATCTTATATAAAGAAGAAGAAGA
>OY757944.1:18928535-18933535 GCA_963585895.1 Sepioteuthis lessoniana
TATATATATATATATATATATATATATATAGAGAGAGAGAGAGAGAGAGAGAGAGAGACCTAGCAAAAAGAATTGGTACATCATAAGCAGATGTTTATTAGAGCAATACATTTACAATTCTTTAGGTGAGAGATTTAAGCTATTTCTAATCTAAATTCTAAATGAATTATTATTTAGTGGAGTCAGTGTTGTGTTGATCACCATTTTTGCCTTACGATCGATCAATCAATATATATCTACATATATATATATATATATATATGTGTGTGTGTGTGTGTGTGTGTGTACATATACATATATATATAAATATGCACACACACACACACACACATGTGCGTGTTTCACTCCGTATTTCCATGATTATCAAATAGGATTAAAACTCTCTCTCTGTCTCTGTCTCTGTCTCTCTCTCTCTCTTCTCTTTTTTCTAAAGATTTATGTGTCAATATATGCATTCCTACATTTTATCCATCATATATATCATCAGCAAGTCGCGCTACTGGCACGGATTTCCCTGACTCTCTCTCTCTCTCTCTCGCCATTCATCCCTATCATCTAACTCTTCTGGCAGGTCTTCCAGACTACATCTTGTGATAATATACAGTAGTGTCCAAAACTAAGGGACAAAATTTTAAAACCTAATATTTGTTCGAAATAACAACTGTGAAAAGCTGAAATTTTGACAACTGGTAGTCGTTATCATCCATAATAACATACTAAAATTTGAATCATTTGCAAAGGATAGAAAAAGAATTATAACAATTATTTTATTTTTTTTATTAAAAAGTCTGAAAAAATATTTGGGACGATAATGAAGGACTGATGTCAAAATTTAAATACATCTTTTCCAAGACAAAAGAGCTTTTGTGTATATATGTTTATATATAAATACATACATTCATACATACATATCTTCTTTTTTGTCCATCTTGATTGATGAGGACCATCTGATCAACCTTATGATTGAGGAAAGTATCCGTGAGTGCGCAGATGGCCGATGAGACCAATCTGTGCGTGGAAGAGTCTTGAGCAGTAAAAACAAGGAATGGTGGTAGCAGTGGCTGATGCGGCAGTACCTTTTCTAAGTTTGCTGCGTAGCTCAGTTGCTATGTTTCTTCTGGTTTTACAGATTTTCGGTCCACGTTTGACAATTCCACGCTACTTGTCTCTGTCATTCACCACACACACACACACACACACATATATATATATATATATACCAACCCCTCTAAATGATACAAGGTCAATTTTTAAACGGAAATTAGCAGATTTGAGCTCAGAGTGTTCCTTCTCCTAGACTGGTTGCCATACCAATGCTAAAGACTAATGTGTATATATGTGTATGTATATACGCGCAAACACACTCACGTTTATACAAGTATATTCACCTAACATCTCTGTACAAGAAGGATGGGACATGAGATCAATTTTTTAGCGTTGTTTCACAGGTTTGAATTCTGAGTCCCTATTTTCCTAGACTGGTTGCCATTTTAAAGGGACCTGTCTGTCATACTATTCACCCATGTTTAGATTAAAATGCTACCATGCAAGTTAACGATTCGAACGGGCCATTGGCATAATGAGTTGAGTGTTTGCCAATGGTCCGGGAGACCAGGGTTCAAAATAGAAGCATCAATATCATCATGGACAGCTGTTAACAATGAAATACAAATTATAATCCTTCAGTCCTTCCTAAATAGAAGCATCAATATCATCATGGACTGCTATTAACTTTGAAATGCTAATTAGAATCCTTCACTCCTTCCTAAACAGAAGCATCAATATCATCATGGACTGCTATTAACTATGAAATGCTAATTAGAATCCTTCACTCCTTCCTAAACAGAAGCATCAATATCATCATGGACTACTGTTAATTATCAAATGCTAATTAGAATTCTTCAATCCTTTGTAGAGAGAAACATCAATATCATTATGGACCTTTGTAAACTATGAATCATGGTAAACTTTCGTTAGCTCAACACTCCACGAAGCAGTAGCTGTACGGCCACTTGCCTCCCATCTGTAGAACCATTCAAGTAAGACAAATAAAACATACGGGACACTGCTGGAGAAGCAAAGACAAACTCGTAAATGACTTTCTTTCATGGACCCCTAAACATGGACGGGCCAGTGTTGGTCGACCAGCAGGAACCTACCGACAACAGCTCTACGTTGACAAAGGACACAGTTACGAAGACCTGCTGGGAGCGATGAACGATAGGGACTGATGGAGATAGAGAATCCGGGAAATCCATTCAAGCAGCGCAAGTTGTAAATGATGTGGATAATAATGTTAACTATAAAATGCTTTTTAGAACCCTTCACGCCTTCCTTGATAGAAGCATCAATATCATCATGGACTTCTGTTAACTATGAAATGCTAATAAGAATCCTTTACTACTTCCTAAATAGAAGCATTAATATCATCAGCGACAGCTGTTAACTGTGAAATGCTAATTATAATGCATGTCTGGTTCGTCTAAATTTGATAGTTTTCGTGATGGGAGGTAGGTGGCTGTATAGTTAGTGATTTGTGGGGTGTTGGCTCCAGGACTTGTTCATTATTGCTCGCAGCATTCTTGTGTAATTGCCATCTAGCTTTTTCTCCAGCCGTTTTGTTAGCATCCAAGTAGTGCATCCATATAGCAGTATCGACACGAATCTTCAAAGTATATGTATTGTGTAGAAATACTTGAAACCATATGACTGTACAAGTCATATATCTGCAAAGTATATGTAGTGTGTAGAGATATTTGAAACCATATGACTGTACAAGTCATTTATCTGCAAAGTATTTGTAGTGTATACAAATACTTGAAACCATATGACTGTACAAGTCATTTATCTGCAAAGTATTTGTAGTGTATACAAATACTTGAAACCATATGACTGTACAAGTCATTTATCTGCAAAGTATTTGTAGTGTATACAAATACTTGAAACCATATGACTGTACAAGTCATTTATCTGCAAAGTATATGTAGTGTGTAGAAATACTTGAAACCATATGACTATACAAGTCATATATCTGCAAAATATATGTAGTGTGTAGAAATACTTGAAACCATATGACTATACAAGTCATTTATCTGCAAAGTATATGTAGTGTGTAGAAATACTTGAAACCATATGACTATACAAGTCATTTATCTGCAAAGTATTTGTAGTGTATACAAATACTTGAAACCATATGACTGTACAAGTCATTTATCTGCAAAGTATTTGTAGTGTATACAAATACTTGAAACCATATGACTGTACAAGTCATTTATCTGCAAAGTATATGTAGTGTGTAGAGATATTTGAAACCATATGACTGTACAAGTCATTTATCTGCAAAGTATTTGTAGTGTATACAAATACTTGAAACCATATGACTATACAAATCATTTATCTGCAAAGTATTTGTAGTGTGTAGAAATACTTGAAACCATATGACTATACAAGTCATTTATCTGCAAAGTATTTGTAGTGTGTAGAAATACTTGAAACCATATGACTATACAAGTCATTTATCTGCAAAGTATTTGTAGTGTGTAGAAATACTTGAAACCATATGACTGTACAAGTCATTTATCTGCAAAGTATTTGTAGTGTGTAGAAATACTTGAAACCATATGACTGTACAAGTCATTTATCTGCAAAGTTTTTGTAGTGTGTAGAAATACTTGAAACCATATGACTGTACAAGTCATTTATCTGCAAAGTATTTGTAGTGTATACAAATACTTGAAACCATATGACTGTACAAGTCATTTATCTGCAAAGTATTTGTAGTGTATACAAATACTTGAAACCATATGACTGTACAAGTCATTTATCTGCAAAGTATTTGTAGTGTATACAAATACTTGAAACCATATGACTGTACAAGTCATTTATCTGCAAAGTATTTGTAGTGTGTAGAAATACTTGAAACCATATGACTGTACAAGTCATTTATCTGCAAAGTATTTGTAGTGTATACAAATACTTGAAACCATATGACTGTACAAGTCATTTATCTGCAAAGTATTTGTAGTGTATACAAATACTTGAAACCATATGACTGTACAAGTCATTTATCTGCAAAGTATTTATAGTGTATATAAATACTTGAAACCATATGACTGTACAAGTCATTTATCTGCAAAGTATTTGTAGTGTGTAGAAATACTTGAAACCATATGACTGTGTGAGAGTTATTTGTTTTAAGAATAGTTTCTTGAAGGCATAATATTTTACCAAAGCTTTTATTAGTAACACAAACCATACAATATTATACAAATTTTTAATTATAAATTGTAATACTTGAAATCATACGACAGTAGAACTCATATGATGGCAAAAGTATTTGTATTGTTTAGGAATACTTGAAACCATAATACCATTTATAGGAGAGGCACTTGAAACCACGTAATTTTATGTAAATTATCAGTCTACTTGAATTGCCTGCAAATTATTAGTCTTAGATATGAATACTTAAAATCATATATTTGTATGCACCTTATTAGTATACTTAAAGACATATAACACTCAGAATATTCTTTTGATGCCACAGCTGTTTACAAAAAAAATGGCTAATTTCGGGGTTAATTAATTCAGCAATTATTGCTATTGTTGTTGTTGCTGTTGTTGTTTGTTGACATGTCGTAAAACCAAGCAACCAACCATTTCTGCCTTGGTAAACAAAGCTTCAATCTCGACCCTTTTTAAATATAGCTCGTATTTTGAAGAAAATTAACGTTTCATTCATTGTTCACCTCTGTTTTGGTAAATCCAGCTTCAGTCTCGATAGTTTTTTAACACACCTTGTATTTTAAGAAAATCAACGTTTCATTTAATTTTCATTGCCATTTTGGTAAATACAGCTTCAGTCCCGTTACTTTTTGAACACACCACTTATTTGGAAGAAAATGAACATTTCGTTCATTGTTCATTTCTTTCTGGGTAAATACAGCCCAAGTGTCGATAATATTTGAATACAATTTTTTTTTAAACCTAAAGTTTCTTAAATC
>OY757944.1:18938535-18986035 GCA_963585895.1 Sepioteuthis lessoniana
GCCACTCAAAAACTGGTGCACGATTCATGCAACATGGTCGAAAAGCAGTCTGAAGCATTCCATATGTTTCTGTGGCATTTTTTCCAAGTTTAAAACAGAATTTTATTGCATATCGTTCTTCTAAAGTGTCAGATTGCATTTTTGAAATTGACCTGCTGTGACAATCAGCCTTTAGTAGGGTATATTCCAATTGCTGCTGTAGCTGTTCATTTATACCTGAAATCATAAAAATTGGTCAGTCATCTCATAAATGTTTAGCAATAACACAGTGAATTTTCAAGAGTCTGTGACAATTTTAAATGCCAGAACAAAAAAGTCTGGAAACTTATTGAAGGCACCTCGGATATATTAAATATACAGGATTGGTTTGGTTGGGTTTTATCGGATATCAACCATCGTAGGTTATTTAATGCCAAATCCTCTTTATATATATATATATAAAGAGGATTGTAGATACAAAACACAAAAGAGAAATAGACGAAAGGCTACATCCTCCACTCTCTCAAGAAAGGTAGCCTCTGAATTAATAAGAACTAGAAAAACATAAATCGTACCGCTAAAGTCATATTCGACCTGAAGTTGGGAAAATTATTAGGAAAAACCAGAACGGCTTTCGCAGAAATCGATCCACAATATTACCGATTCTGACAATCCCTCGAATCATCGAAGAGTTACGTTCAAAAAAATTTCACGCCAGTGTTAGCCGACCAACAAGGACATACATAGACCAACTCCGTGCTAATACGAGATTTGTTATTATTATACTTCTTGCAAATTTTTCACACTGGCGTTGGCTGATGGTAGAGAATGACAGTAACTCTTTTCAGATTTCCAGGATCCTTCTTAGTATTCTGGCTAATTTCAACAATGCTCGATTCGTCCTTCGATTTTCACCTCCTTTCCAAGTTTTTGGGAACCGTTCCAAGCTCGCCAATTACAATTCGTATTACCGTCACCCTCATGTTCCAGAACTATTTTAGTTCTCAGGCAAGGTGTAAGTGCTTATTTTTCTTTTCGCTATCTTCGATTTTCCCTCTGTCGCCTACTATACGGCAATTTTTCTTCTTTAGGTTTATTATCACATGGTCTGGTCTTCTGGCTTGGATTAGTTAATCCACTTGTCTCAAATTTCAAGAAATTTTATTCGTCTCATTCTCTAGGACGGCTTTTGGTTTGTCCATATACCATTTGCTTGTAAGGTCAAATTTCAGTTTCTTGCTCAATTCCCAGTGGATCCCCTTTCCCACCCAGTCGTGTCTAATCTTAAACTCCTTTTACGCTTGTTTGCTACATTCGCTTATTATTATTATTATTATTTACTCCTCTAGAGTTTTTCACATCAGTGTTAGCTGATGGTTTTTCACATCAGTATTAGCTGATGGTTTTTCACTGGAGTTTGAGTGACAGCAAGTCTCCTCAAGTCTCCAGGACTCGTCTCAGTATTCTGGCCGTCCTCAGCAATGCTGTCGTTTGGATAGTCTCTACCCGTCCGCCAACTTCCAAGTCCTCCAGACCCTTTAATAATCCTTTAGTTACTGTGACTAACGCACCAATCATAATTGGCACAATCGTTACTTTCATGTTCCACAGCTTTTTTAGTTCTCTAGCCAGGTTGAGGTACTTATCCTTCTTTTCACTTTCCTTCAGATTTATTCTGTGGTCCGCCGGAACAGCAAAGTCAACAATTTTGCAGATTCTCTTTTTTTTTTTTTTGTTGATTATTATGAGGTCTGGTCTTCTGGCCGGGATCAGGTGAACCGTTTGTATGTTAAAGTCCCATAGGAGTTTATGCGGGTCTATTATTGTTATTTCACTCATTTGAGAGTTTTTCATATCAGCTTTAGCTGATGGCCTTTCACTGAAGTTTGAGTGACAGCAAGTCTCCTCAAGTCTCCAGGACTCTTCTCAGTATTCTAGCCGATTTCAACAATGCTATTAGTTTGGATTGTCTCCACTTGTCCTCTAATTTCCAAATCCTCGATACCTTGTACCAGTCCTTTGGTGATTGTACTGAGTGTACTAATTACTATTGGTATAACTGTCACTTTCATGTTTAACAGATTTTTCAGTTCTTTAGTAATTATTTTTTTGATTAAATCAAATTCTTCGTGAAATTTCCTTGTATCGCTTCCTTAATTTTCGACTTTAGTGCTGAAAAAATATGTTTCTAAAAGCTGTAAAAAGAAATGAAATTCGTATTTGTTTATTCAGTGTGAAATAAAAAAATAAATTTAAATCTTAAGTCACTGTGACGTAACAGATGACGTCAAACAATGCATTGTGAAAAATCAGTTCTTTTGAGAGGATTTAATTCTGAATGCAAAGAAGTGGATTTGACCCGAATGAAGTAAGTACAGTAGAGTATAAAAGATGCTAATCGTATATGCCCTTCTTACGTACTTCAAAACGTTTAGATCCTCCAACAGCAAGGTCGTATCTTCTATGCGAGTATGACAGTTTCTTATCAGAACTTTAAGATGTTTGTATTTGTTGATAAAGTTTCAATTTTCGTTTTCCCAAAATAACATACACTTGATTTGTGTTGTTTGGTTCTGTTTTATGGCACATTAACCCTTGTAGGTTGTTTAATGCCGGATCCTCTTTATACATACGTGGTGCCTTCAATAAGTTTCCAGACTTTATTTGTACAGCCATTTAAAGTTGTCGTAGACTCTTGAAAACTCAGTATGTTACTGCTATACATCTTAGGAGAAGAATGACCAATTTTTATGATTTCAAGTTAAAATAAACAGCTACAGCAGCAATTGGAATACACCCTACAAAAGCCTGATTAATTTCAAAAGCCTGGTTAATTTCAAAAATTCTGTCTGGACGCGAGGACACTTTAGAAGAATGATATGCAATAAAATTCTGTTTTAAACTTAGACAAAATGTCACAGAAACGTATGGAATGCTTCAGACTGCTTTTCGACCATGTTGCATGAATCGAGCATCAGTTTTTGAGAGGCATAAGAGATTCAAGGAAGGCAGGGAGTCTGTGAGGGATGAAGTGAGGTGTGGGAGGAGTAAGCAAGTCAATACACAAGATTTGATTGGCCAAAGGCTTAGGGTTACGGTTAGGGTTACTATGTTGAGGTTTTAAGTGAGTTCTGGAAGAGATTCCGTCGGAAGAGGCCAGCACTCTTTAAATCGGGTCAGTGGCATTTCCAGCAGGACAATGCACTAGTCCACAACTCCATCCTTGTCACAGACTATTTGACTAAGATGGGCATCAAGACAGTTCCTCAGCCTCCCTACAGTCGAGACCTTGCTCCCTGTGACTTTTGGTTATTCCCTAAACTCAGAGGTTGTCGTTATGAGACAATTGAGGAGATTAAAGAGGCTGTGACGAAGGTTATTGACACGCTCACACAAGAGGACTTCCATGGAGCCTCACCATAAGATTGTTTGGTGTCATTTCCAGGACACACGTTGGGAGGGGGGATTTACCCCTCTGCAGAGATACAGTCAACATATTCTACAGCCCCAACCGACTTTGGAAAACAAATCGTATCCATAGACTAAGAGTTAAATTGTTGTTTGGTTAGTTGATTGGTTGGTGTTTTAAGGCATATGAACCCTTGTAGGAAAGTTAATACCAAATTGTTACGTATTAGTATAATGGTTACAGTGTTCGCCAATGGCCAGGGAAACCAGGGTTCAAGCTCAGTCGAAAGACTTAAAAATAGTACTTGAACCTTCCTTGCTTAACAGGCTCATTGGCGAACACTCTAACCAATATATATATATATATACTGTCACCATCTATGTCTTTCTATATAGATTTATGTGTCTTTGTATTTTAGACCCTATCATATATATCGATCTGTACATTCATAATAATCAAATATTCTTAATTCTCTCACCATCTATGTCTTTAATATAGATTTATATGTCTATGTATTTGCGTGTTTTAGATCCTATCATATATATTGAGAACTCTGGAATCCGATAGCGCAAAATATAACCAAACGAAATCTCATACAAATACTTTATAAATACTGAGTTGATGTATGTCGTCGAAATCGCCGAGTGGTTAGATACCAAGTCTAGTGCAAAGTTAGGCGGGTTTCAATTCCAGCTTGAAGTGTCTAGCCACACTGAAAAGTTGCGATACAACGAAACAATCTGTCTTTGGATGACTATATATCTTTTTTGATAATGATCAAATATTCTAAATTCTGTCACCATCAATGTTTTCTATATACATTCATGTGTCTGCGTATTTTAAATCCTCGGATATATATATATATATTATATATATATAGAGAGAGAGAGAGACAGACAGACAGAGAATCGTAATCCAGCTAAAAAAGATTGCTTCATCATTAAACCAACGCATTTATCCTATTTACCAACCCCTCCGCTCGGGCAGGATATGACACAAGGTCAATTTTTAAGCGGAGTTTAACAGGTTTGAATTCAGAGTTTTCCTTCTCCTAGACGAGTTGCTTCACCAAGGCTGAAGAACGTAGTCTGCCCTACTATTTACCCATAGCTGGAGGGAGAATAATTGGATTCATACCTTTCCCAAGGGTATTAGTGCTATGTGAAATGCAATCAGTCTCGTCCAGGATTTGAACTCGTGTCGCCGTGTCCACATCCTGCGACGATAACCATTACACCACGGGCACCTCCAAACCAACGCATTTATAATACTCAAATTTAGAGATTAAAGCTATTTCCAGTCCAATTTGAAACGGGGTTTCAGTTTTGTGTAGTCAGTGTTCACGCTGAATATTTCTTTTTTTTTTTTTTTTTGTATATCAATCAGTCGATCAATCGATCAAGATAGATAGATAGAAGTCAAAGTAGTTGTCATGGCGATGTATCAAGGAAGTTCTATCGCCAATCCTCTTTAAAATAGTTTAGTTTTTCCATAATTGTTTTCAATATCCTAATATTTTCACCAATTTTGGTGAAGCTTGTATATGAGTGAAACACTAAATGAATTCGACAATAACTTTTCGTTTTCAACTTATATTTCATCTGTTTGTTTGGGGTTTTATGGCATATCAACTTTTGTAAATCATTTAATGCAAAATCCATTTTTATACGAAAAACGATTTTATTTCAAACAATTCAATTCAGTATAAGTACACAGTTTAATTGTTAAAAGCATTTCTATTTCAAGCAATTCAATTTAGTCAAACAGTTCTGATTCAAACAATTCAGTTTAGCATACAAAAACAGTTCCACTTCAAACAAATCAGTTTAGCATTAGTACGCAGTTTAAATGTCAAAACAGTTCCATTTCAAGCAGTTCAGTTTAGCATAAGTACATAGTTTAGTTCTATTTGACCCTTATATAAGACCCTATCAGGTGCTACCACTCTGGGTCAGAGTTGACCTGAGAGTAATGGCAATGAAGGGGTATTTCGCATTCCCCAAAGCTCCAATATTACTGGAACCTCGCCATCAGATTATTAGGTGTCATATCAGGACACTCGTGGGGAGTGGGGTCTTACCCCTCCGCAGATCACCGGACAATATTTATTCTGTGATTAAGCATTTATATATGTACAAGTCAAACCTGTACGCCCAAAACCATAAGAAGTAAAAAAAAACCCTACAAAGCCACTCTGGTTGCTCAACGCCATATTAGTAGCTTGTTTTTAAAATACTTTTAACACTATTCGTTTGAGAATAGTGTTAAAAGTATTTTTTAATCATTTTTAATGTAGCTCCGTCAATCATAATAATTAATCATTTTTACTGTTCTAGTGGGTAGAATGTTCGGCAATAGTCCGAGAGACCGGAGTTCAATCCCTGATCGAGTCGGACCAAAGACTTAAAAATGATACTTGATACCCCCTTGCTTAACACTCAGCATTATAAGGTAAGGATCAAGGGTAAAGTGGAGCAATCAAGGAAAAGAAGTAGCACCCTATCCTTCGTCTCGGTACAGTAGGCATTAAAAAGGGTGCCTTCGAGTCGCCCTCGACTATAATCGCCAATTTTACTTATTAATATCTTCCCCTATTTTCTTTTTTCTATTTGCTTTGTCAATTATTATTTATAATTTTTACTCGTATTATCATTCATTTTCCTAATTCTATTTGCTTTGCCAATCATTATTAAAAAAACGTTAAGGTTATATTCGAGTAAATCTAAAAATCAACATATGGTACTGTATCTTTATTTAATATCTTATCAGCCTTTGTTGGTTATTTAATACCAAAACCTTCCTTGCAGAAAAAAAGCCATCATACTATCTAACTCATAGGTGGAAGGATAAGGGGTTCTACGTCTTTCTGAACGGCATTGGTCCGAAAATGAACGTAAATCGTGCGACTGGAGTTCGAACTCACTTACTTCGAGGTTACAATCCAGTACATTAGCCATTTCACACGACATAGATAAGAATATAAAAAATAAATAAAGCGAAACTTGTGTCTATGAGAGTGCAAATATGATAAACTCTTTTTACTCACGACCTGTATCCTTGTGTTAGGCTATTATCCTTTGATAAAGTATAAAGAATTGATGTCAGATTTTTGTCAATGAGAATTTAAATGATAGTAAACCTTTAAAGCACTACAATTAAGCCTTGTGCCAGACTATTGTAATTCAATTAAATATAAAAACTAAGGGTATATGTGAGTGAATTTGTAGAGTCCCTGTGACGTAGTGGCTAACGCACTGGACTTCAATATCGTAGTAAACGGTTTCGAACCACAGTCGTACAATTACGTTTAATTTGGACTAACACCGTTTGGAAACATATGCAATTTATCATCCCTTCAGCTATGAGTAAAATAGGGCCCCTATTGTCTATCTATAATGATAGCTTCGGTATTAAATAACCCACGAAGGTTGATGCCAATAAACAAAGAAACCAAATCAAACCAAATTTTTAAAGTTTTTGTATTTTTTAAGAAATAAGATCACGTATATATATCAATTCGAGTAAAAATGATGGTAAACACTCAGTGCTCTATACGTCTAGCCTTGTGCCAGACTATAGCAATTTTAAGTAACATTGAAAAATTTAATTAATATTTAAGTAATCATTAAGAATAAATTTTTAAAATATTTTAAAGATTGTAATCACATTTGATAATAAACACTCAGTGCTCTCGATGTGTAGCCTTGTGTCAGACTGTAGTAATCTGAGTAAATATTAAAAATTTAGGCCAGATTTGAAGAATGGAAAATAAGAGAGAAAAACTTAAAGTTGTGGGTGGCTTGTAATTTGGACAGAATAAAAAGAAATGAATAAGGAAAACAAGATACAAAAAAAAATGATAAACAGGAGAAAAAAAAATGGCCAACAACGAGAATTTTTAATACCTCAACCACTCGGGAAGGACTAATAATTTAAAGCCCATAAGGGCGCCACCTAGCGTTTCATGGCCGATAACTGCGAGTCTTAATTAATCCCATTGGGCTGGATCTTAATGGCGACACGCCCGTTGGCTCTTACTGCTTTCTACTCTCACATCCGGAAATGACTGGTGCAGACGACATCATGTTTGTTAAGAAGCTCGGGTATGACGAATATTGAACCAGGTGTCGCGTATAAAAATTATAAAAGAATCTCTTTTAACAGACAGATGGTTTAAGTCTGGGCAGAAAGAATAGATAGCTCGCGTTCTGCTGCGACTAGTTCACGTGATCCCAAAACTGTTTGGGTGAGAAGAATTAAAGTAAGACATGATGGGTTCTCGTTTTAATGGTGGCCTGTGGAAATAAGGACACTTCTATTGTAAAAAGAAAGAAAGAGTGTAAAAGAAAGAAAGAAAGAAAGAAAGAAATTGCATAAAAGAATGAAAGAAAGAAAGTGTGTAAAAGAAAGAAAGAAAGAAAGAGTGTAAAAGAAAAAAGGAAGAAAGAAAGAAAGTAAGAAAGAAAGAAAGAGAAAAGGTGTGTAAAAGAAAGAAAGAAAGAAAGAAAGAAAGAGTGTAAAAAAGAGAGGTGTGTAAAAAAAAAGAAAGAAAGAAAGAAAGAAAGTTTGTAAATGAAAGAAAGTGTGTAAAAGAAAGTAATAAATTGTGTAAAAGGATGAAAGAAAGATAGAAAGAGAGAGAAGGTGTGTAAAAGAAAAAAAGAAAGAAAAAAAGAAAGAAAGTAAGTAAAAAAGAAAGAAAGAAAGTGTGTAAGAGAAAGAAAGAAAGAAAGAAAGAAAGGTGTGTAAAAGAAAGAAAGATAGAAAGAGAGAGAGAAGGTGTGTAAAAGAAAGAAAGAAAGAAAGAAAGAAAGAAAGTATGTTAGAGAAGGAAAGAAAGTGCGTAAAAGAAAGAATACTGTCGATTAGTTTTTATTCTCCTTAAACTCTTTGAGTATGAAAGATGTAAAGTTAAAAATGATATATGGAAGACCCGATGGGTCATTCTTGTAACGACAGTAAGTATTTTATTAAGTAAAAAGTTAAGAATTTTGATGAGTATTTCATGGCCATCGAGAATTTCGACCATTAAAACGACGTCGTGTAAAGCCAAAAGAGAATTCACAGAATTAGGAATTAGCAGCTAATTGGACTGGAAATTGCTTTATTCTCTAAAATAAAACATTGTTAGTATATTTCTCTAAAAAATGAACATCGGTATGATGCACCGTTTGCAGCAGACATTAGCTTGAAGTTGATGTAACAATTCAGTTTAGTGTGAGTACAGTTTCAATGTCAAAAACAGTTCAATTCCAAATAATTCAGTTTAGCATGAGTACGCAGTTTAAATGTAAGTACAGTTTAATTGTGAAAAACATTTCTATTATAAGCTATTCAGTTTAGTCAAGCAGTTCTAATCCAGCTAATTCAGTTTAGTATAGGTACAGATTTTGTTTACACACAGTAACATTTCAAAACAGTTCTATGTTAAGCAATTCAGTTTTGTGTAAATACAGTTTCAATGTTAAAAAACAGTTCTATTTCAAATAATTCAGTTTAGCATAAGCACGCAATTTAAATATAGTACGGTTTAATTGTCAAAAATATTTCTATTTCAAGCTATTCACTTTATTCAAACAATTCAGTTTAGCATAAGTATGCCGTTAGTTCTATTTAGCCTATAGATAGGGCCCTATCAGGTGCTACCATGCCGGGCCAGAGTGGACCTGGGAGCGATGGCAATAAAGGGGTACTCCGCATTCATCAAAGCTCCACAATTGCTGGAAGTCACCATCAGATTGTTTAGTGTCATATCCAGGATACTCGTTCGGGGGTCTTACCCCTCTGCAGAGGTGCAGTCGGTGTATTCTACAGCCCCAGCCGACAGGGCAAAGAACAGGAGAAAAGAGTTAAAAAAATAAGGACTGGACACATCAGTCGGTAATTTTAAAAGGCAGATATCTATATCTATATTTATAAGTGGAGGAGAAAGAAAGAGAAAGAGAAAGAGAGGAAGATATAGAAAGATAGAAAGAAAGAGAAAATGTAACAAAAGAGAGAGAGAAAGAGAGAAAGAGAGAGACCATTTCGAAATGATTGGATTGTTTCGAGACAGATAACATACATAGCTAATTAAAAGAATGAAAGGAAGAAAGAAAGAAAATGTGCAAAAGAAAGAAAGTAAGAAAGTGTGCGAAAGAAAGTGTGCGAAAGAAAGAAAGAAAGAAAGAAAAAAAGAAAGAAAGAAAAAAAGAAAGAAAGAAAGTGTGCAAAAGAAAGAAAGAAAGTGTGCAAAAGAAAGAAAGAAAGAAAGTGTGCAAAAGAGAGAAAGAAAGAAAGAAAGTGTGCTAAACAAAGAAGGAAAGAAAGAAAGAAAGAAAGAAAGAAAGTGTGCAAAAGAAAGAAAGAAAGAAAGAAAGAAAGAAAATGTGCAAAAGAAAGAAAGAAAGAAAGAAAATGTGCATAAGAAAGAAAGAAAAAGTGAAAAAAAAGAAAGAAAGCTAGAGAGTGTGCAAAATAAAGAAATAAAGAAAGTGTACAAAAGAAAGAAAGAAAGAAAGAAAGAAAGAAAGAAAGTATGCAAAAGAAAGGAAGTGTGAAAAAAAAAGAAAGAAAGTGTGCAAAAGAAAGAAAGAAAGAAAGAAAGAAAATGTGCAAAAGAAAGAAAGAAAGAAAGAAAGAAAGAAAATGTGCAAAAGAAAGAAAGAAAGAAAGAAAGAAAGAAAGTGTGCAAAAGAAAGAAAGAAAAAATGAAAGAAAACAAGAAAGAAAGAAAGAAAGAAAGAAAGAAAATGTGCAAAAGAAAGAAAGAAAGAAAGAAAAGGTGCTAAAAAAAGAAAGAAAGAAAGACAGAAAGTGTGCAAAAGAAAGAAAGAAAGAAAGAAAGAAAGAAAGAAGGAAAGAAAGAAAGTCTGCAAAAGAAAGAAAGAAAGTGTGCAAAAGAAAGAAAGAAAGTGTGCAAAAGAAAGAAAGAAAGAAAGTCTGCAAAAGAAAGAAAGAAAGTGTGCAAAAGAAAGAAAGAAAGTGTGCAAAAGAAAGAAAGAAAGAAAGTGTGCAAAAGAAAGAAAGAAAGAAAGTGTGCAAAAGAAAGAAAGAAAGAAAGAAAGAAAGAAAGAAAGAAAGAAAGAAAGAAAGTGTGCAAAAGAAAGAAAGTGTGCAAAAGAAAGTCTGCAAAAGAAAGAAAGAAGGTGTGCATAAGAAAGAAAGAAAGAAAGAAAGAAAAGGTGCAAAAAAAAGAAAGAAAGCTAGAGAGTGTGCAAAAGAAAGAAAGAAAGAAAGAAAGTGTGCAAAAGAAAGAAAGAAAGAAAGAAAGGAAGAAAGTGTGCAAAAGAATGAAACAAAGAAAGAAACAAAGAAAGAAAGATAAATAAACAAAGACTTACATCTTTGTATTTCTCGTATTCAAATCTACTTTTATTACCAATCAAACTATGGGTAACCACCTCCCAGATAAAAATTAAACTTTTTCTCTCTTTCTTTCTTTCTTTCTTTCTTTTTTAGTGTCTCTACTTTTTCTCTCATCATAATTATAGTGGGCCTTGGAGTAATGGTAATGAACTGGTATTCTACATTCCGTAAACTATAAAACTGGAGCCTCTCAATCAGATATAGTTTAATGCCAAGCCCAGGGCACTCCATGGCTTCAAGTATTTCTACCAAACACAAATAATTCGTTTGCACCTAGTTAAATGGTTTCAAGTACTGCTACAGTAAACTAATTATTCAGTTTAATATTAATCATTTGTTTGCACGTAGAGAGATGATCGCGAGTAGAGTAAATGAAAAATAGCTCCATTTGATCCAAAGATGAACCCCTAACACTTACTAGCACACCGGATAAGAGTGGATCTGGGAGTAATACCAAAGAAGGAGTACTCCTAATTCTCGAAAGCTGTAGAACTGGATCCTCATCATCAGATGCAGTTTAGTGTTATAAACAGGACATTCATTTGGAGGGGCCTTCTTACCCTCACTATAGAGGTGCAGTCGGCATATTCTTTAGCTCCCGCCAACAAGGTGGGGTTTGTTCAAGATATACTTGACGAGGTGTCCAGGGAGGGTCCGAGACGTATATATATATATATATATGTGTGTGTGTGTGTGTGTGTTACTGTTGCATATAATGGCTTAATTAGATTAAAGAATGAGATAAAGTAATATAACGTTAAGCTTGTGCATTGTGTTAAAATTTCAAAGTTTATTGATTGTGAGGAAATCATTAGACAAGCAAAAAGCGAGTAAGGGAAAACATAAATGATATTTTTACTTTGATTGGCTTCGGCTTGGTTTTATGGCATATCAACCATTGTAGGTTATTTAATGCCAAATCCTCTTTATACATATATATTAAATATATAGGAATTTGTTTGGTTAGGTTTTATGGCATATCAACTATTGTAGGTTATTCAATGCCAAATACTCTTTATACATATATATTAAATATATAGGATTTGGTTTGGTTGGGTTTTATGGCATATCAACAATTGTCAGTTATTTAATGCCAGTTACTGCCTTTACATACATCCAATTTACCCAACCCCTCCGCTCGGGCAGGATATGACACAAGGTCAATTTTTAAGCGGAGTTTAACAGGTTTGAATTCAGAGTTTTCCTTCTCCTAGACTAGTTGCCTACCCAAGGCTTGAAGAACCTAGTCTGTCCTACTATTTACCCATAGCTGGAGGGAGAATAATTGGATTCATACCTTTCCCAAGGGTATTAGTGCTATGTGAAACGCAGTCAGTCAAGTCCAGGATTTGAACTCGGGTCGCCGTGTTCATTTCCTACGACGATTACAATTACACCACGGGCACCTCCATTACTGCCTTTACATACATATATTAAATATATGATTTATAAACACATTTATACATGGCTCATTGGCCTAGTTGGTAGAGTGTTCGCCAATGGTCCGGGAGACATAGTTTTAATTCCAGGTCGGGTCATACTAAAGACTTTTAAAGATGGTACTTGATACCTCCTTGTTTAACACTCAGCGATATAAGGTACGTATCAAGGGTAAAGTGGAGCAATACAGGGAAAGGAGTAGCGCCCTCCCCTACACCTTGGTGTAGTAGTTATTGAAAAGGAAACCTTCTGGTCGCTCTAGACTAAAGGGAGACAACTTTACTTATGGATACACACAGTTAAATGACCCAAAAGTTCTATTTCTAACAAGAAAGAAAGAAAGAAAGAAAGAAAGAAGGAAAGAAAGAAAGAAAGAAAGAAAGAAAGAAAGAAGGAAAGAAAGAAAGAAAGAACAAAGTAAAGTGTTAAAGATAAAAAGTGTAGAAGAAAGAAAGAAAGAAAGAAAGAAAGAAAGAACAAAGTAAAGTGATAAAGATAAAAAGTGTAGGAGAAAGAAAGAAAGAAAGAAAGAAAGAACAAAGTAAAGTGATAAAGATAAAAAGTGTAGGAGAAAGAAAGAAACAAAGAAACAAAGAACAAAGTAAAGTGTTAAAGATAAAAAGTGTAGGAGAAAGAAAGAAAGAAAGAAAGAAAGAAGTAAAGAAAGAAAGAACAAAGTAAAGTGTTAAAGATAAAAAAGTGTAGGAGAGAGAAAGAAAGAAAGAAAGAAAGAAAGAAAGAAAGAAAGAAACGTTTATATTAAAATGATTTGCAAACATATTTTATAAATACACATCATTCAATGATTGAGCAGTTCTTTTTCAAACGATTCAACCTTTCATAAGCCAACAAACGGTTCCAAGTATTGCTATGTATCACTAACAATTCAATACAATATCATTCATTTGTTTACTCAGAGTTAAATGACCGAACAGTTCTTTTTCAAACGATTCAATTTAGCATAAATCATTTGCTTGCTCTTTGTTTAAATGTCAAACCGTTCTACTTGATCCATAGATAGGACCCTATCAGGTGCTATCACACCAGGCCAAAGTGGACCTGGAAGCAATGCCAATGATGGAGCACTGCGTATTCCCCAAAGCTCCAGCATTACTGGAACCTCAACATCAGATTAGGATACTCATTGGGTGGGGGGTACCCCTCTGCAGAGATTCAGTCGCTGTATTCTTTAGCCTCAGTCAACAGAGGTACAAACTTTAGCGAAAACAAGTTAATAATATCTCGTACTAAATAAACGATGAAAAAATTAACCCTTTAAATACAAATAATTATCCTAAACCTGTAATAAAAGCAACTCTACATCCTTTATTTTAAATAATGACCATCTAACAACCCGTATGTGATATGGGTAAGTATTTCTTACGTATGATTATCCGAAAACTTTAATAAAAGCAAATCTACATCCTTTATCTTAAATAATGACCATCTTACAACCCGTATGTAATATGGGTAAGTATTGCTTACGTATGATTATCCTAAAACTTTAATAAAAACGACGCCCAGTCGGCTGAGGCGGTAGAATACGCTGACTGCATCTCTGCTGAGTTGTTAGACCCCACCCGGCAATGTTTGTCCTGGACATGACTCTAACCTCCATCTTATGGTAAGGCTCCAATCCTAGAGATTTGGGGAATGGGAAGTACTCCTTCATTGCCATTACTCCAGGGTTAACTCTGACATAAAGTAGTAGTACCCAATAGGGTCCCATCTATGGGCCAAATATAAGTATCTACTCGTTCAATATACTTGAAAACATTAAACGGTGTACAAAAAAAAATAATTAAAGTTTAAATCAATCATTTGCATTAAAAAGCAATAGCAAAAGAGCTGGGGAAAAAAAGACAGAAAGAAAGAAAGAAAGAAAGAAACTGACTGAAAAGAAAGAAAGAAAGAAACTGACTGAAAAGAAAGAAAGTTGCAAAGAAAGAAACAAAGAAAGAAAGAAAGAAAGAAAGAAAGAAAGAAAGAAAGTGACTGAAAAAAAAAACAAAGAAAGAAAGAAAGAAAGTGACTGAAAAGAAACAAAGAAAGAAAGCGACTGAAAAGAAACAAAGAAAGAAAGAAAGAAAGTTGCAAAGAAAGAAAGAAAGAAAGTGACAGAAAAAAAACAAAGAAAGAAAGAAAGAAAGCGACTGAAAAGAAACAAAGAAAGAAAGCGACTGAAAAGAAACAAAGAAAGAAAGAAAGAAAGTTGCAAAGAAAGAAAGAAAGAAAGTGACAGAAAAAAAACAAAGAAAGAAAGAAAGAAAGAAAGTGATTGAAAAGAAAGAAAGAAAGTTCCCAAGAAAGAAAGCTTCCGAGAAAGAAAGTGACTGAAAAGAGACAAAGAAAGAAAGTAAGAAAGAAAGTTGCCGAGAAAGAAAGAAAGAAAGAAAGAAAGAAAGAAAGAAAGAAAGAAAGAAAATGGCCGAGAAGAAGGAAAGAAAGAAAGAAAGTGACTGAAAAGAAAGAATGGAAGAAAGTGACTGTGAAGAAAGGGCCTGGAGAAAGAAAGAAAGAAAGAAAGAAACTGGGAAAAAAGAGCCTGGAAAAAAAAAGAAAGAAAGAAAGAAAGAAAGAAAGAAAGATATAATCGAGTAAAAAGAAAGAAAGAAAGAAAGAAAGAAAGATATGACCGAGAAGAAAGAAAGAAAGAAAATGACTGAGAAGAAAGGCCCTGGAGAAAGAAAGTTTTTTTTTTTAAATGATGGAAGTTAGGAACTAAAGAAAACAAAAAGAAAATATTGCAAACAGATAACCCAAAAAACAAAGTAGAATAAAAGGAAAATAAATTTTTAAAAAACAAAACAAGTCAAAAAAAGATGTATTCTGACTCTCATTAACTGGAAAAAAGATAATGAAATCATTTTTGCCATTTCATGACGTTTTCCTTCTTTTTCCTTTGTCTTTTTTTTTATTTTTGTTATTTTTTTTTTAAATTGAGAACGCCTTTTTATTTTCGTGGGCGACACAAAAAAGTGACAAACACGAGGCAGTGGGGGCGGCAGTGGATGGTCAACACGCTGATCAAGTTGAGTGTGTGTCACAGGCAAAATGATTGCTTCCGTTGCGCTTTGAGTAAACACAAAAATATTATTCACAGGCCAGGGATGCTTTATATGGAGAAGGTTAAATTGGCAAGATCACGATTAGTCAGCTAGCTCGGGTTATTTAAAGCATTATATATATATATATCAGATCATCATCATATCGCGCTGGTAGCACGGATATCCCTGACCCTCTCTCGCCACTCCTCCCTATCGTTCATCGCCCTAGGTGGAGAAATTCTGATAAAATTGCGAGTTTAGATAATAAAAAAAAAAAAAAAAATTTTCTTCTACGGTTTCAAATAAAATAATTTTTTTCTAAGAAATATGGACTTATTAAGCTTTGTGATTAGGTACTGAGTCAAAAGTTTTACAATATTTTACTAACACGAGGTATAATTTAGCAGCTTTGGATGCTTTTTGCCGAGGTCATGAAGATGACGAAACACTCTGGGCTCTGAGATGTTAAGCTCGCCTGATACTTTCATGATTCTACTCACTTGATTTGGCCCCGAACATGGCCTCGGAATCAATGCTTTTTTGCCTAAGTATATTTGCCTGACCGCTGAATTTCTTGCAACCAAAGTGAAATTTTGTATTCTTCTGGTTTCTGTACCATTATCCACTGCTCCTTCACCTTCCACACTACAAACGTCTTTGACGGCTCCTTTACCTTCCGCGCAACAAATATCTTTGATTGCTTCCACGGCTTTATGGCCCGGTTCAAACTCATAAAACATAAGTTCCCAAATTAGACTATATTGCACATTAATCTTTGCCGTTTTCAAAGTTATGCTCAAAAGTCAGCGCACTAACTACCACGATACTACTTACCAAAGCAGGTACCTACCACGACCAGAACTACTTAGGTTATATGATAAACTTGCCGCAAACTAGTACGTAAAATATATATATATATATATATACCACGATACTACTTACCAAAGCAGGTACCTACCACGACCAGAACTACTTAGGTTATATGATAAACTTGCCGCAAACTAGTACGTAAAATATATATATATATATATATACCACGATACTACTTACCAAAGCAGGTACCTACCACGACCAGAACTACTTAGGTTATATGATAAACTTGCCGCAAACTAGTACGTAAAATATATATATATATATATATACCACGATACTACTTACCAAAGCAGGTACCTACCACGACCAGAACTACTTAGGTTATATGATAAACTTGCCGCAAACTAGTACGTAAAATATATATATATATATATATATACCACGATACTACTTACCAAAGCAGGTACCTACCACGACCAGAACTACTTAGGTTATATGATAAACTTGCCGCAAACTAGTACGTAAGATATATATATATATATATATATATATATATATACCACGATACTACTTACCAAAGCAGGTACCTACCACGACCAGAACTACTTAGGTTATATGATAAACTTGCCGCAAACTAGTACGTAAAATATATATATATATATATATATACCACGATACTACTTACCAAAGCAGGTACCTACCACGACCAGAACTACTTAGGTTATATGATAAACTTGCCGCAAACTAGTACGTAAAATATATATATATATATATATATATATATATATATCAGTCTGTTGATATCTGCCTATATTCATATCTATCTATCAATCTATCTATCTAAATATGTTCATATCCATTTATCTACCTTAGTCTATTCAATTCTATTTTGGTCTGTTCGTATCTATCAGTCTTTTAATCTATCTAAATATATTCATATTCATCAGTTTATTTATGCTCCCCAACTGCGGGGGTGGGGGGGCGGGGGTGACTACTCTCGCGAAGGAATTAACAATTGCCACTCACAAAATGCAAAGCTCTTCTAAAGAATTGAGCTCTCTAGTAGCCGTTTAGCGTAAATGTCATCATCATCATCATCATCATCATGTCATACCGCTAGCACAGATATCCCTGACCCTCTCTCGCCACTTCTCCCTATCGTTCATCGCCTCCGGCAGGTCTTCAGAGCTACATCCCATATCTTCATATAGCTGCTGTATGTATGTTCGAGCTGGTCGTCCCGCTTTTGCTCGGCCATATGTGGAGCTCCATAGGAGTACATCACTTATGAGCTCGCCCCTGCTTCTCCAGCAGTGTCCTGCATGTCTGGCTCGTCTAACTTGGATAGTTTTCGTGATGGGAGGCAGGTGGCCGTATAGTTGGTGTCTTATGGGGTGTTGCCGCCAGGACTTGTTCAATATTGCTCGCAACATTCTTGTGTAATTGCCGTCTAGCTTCTTCTCCAGCCGTTTGGTTTGCGCCCAGGTAGTGCATCCATACAGCAGTATCGATACGACTGCAGCCAGGAAAAAACTACGTTTCATTCGAAGGAAAATTAATGCATAAGCGTTAAAATTCCCTCGATAAAGTTGAGACTGTTGACGACAGTGAGGTTATGTTGTCAAGCTGACGTAAAGTTAGCAGGGTTTCGATCCCAGCTCGAACCATCTTGTGTGTCTGGCCACACTGATGAGTTGTGATTAAAACGAAACAGTTCGTCCGTGGAGGATAATGTGTATATGTTTGTTTTTATGTATATTTAATAGCATGGATGGTTATCTGCATCCACAAGTTTCATGCCGTCTTTATACAAAAATCATCAGAAGGCACGAAACCAGTGGTTACTGTTAAGCATCCATGCTATTAAATATATATAAACGCTAAAATACTGTGGGTTGAAATAAATAGTCATACATTTGAAAATCTTTGTTTTCTATCTTTCAAACATAGTCTGAACCAAACTTTTATATAAATTTACTGTAAAAGGATATATTCTACTAATATGTGTATATACACTTAGGAAACAATTAATTTTACAGTAATTAATTAATTATTCCTTTTTATGAGTGAAAAATTAATCGTAAAGTACAACATTGTCGCAATATTTTTCTAAATGTTCCAATAGTGCTATCAGTACCCATAGTTAGCCTTCTAGAATGTTCCAATAGTGCTTATTAGTACCCATAGTTAACCTTCTAGAATGTTCCAATAATGCTATCAGTACCCATGGTTAGCCTTCTAGAATGTACCAATAATGCTATCAGTAACTATAGTTGTTGTTGTTGGCGAACGTAGTTGAGGGCAACCAGAAGGCTCCCTTTTCAATAGCTACTACACCGAGGTGTAGGGGAGGGTGCTACTCCTTTCCCTGGACTGCTCCGCTTTACCCTTGATACGTACCTTATATATAAATATCTCAAGCAACCTGAATATTCCTTTTACTACAATAAGTTCATTGATTGCAATGTTTAAAAGACGTAACACAGTTGAAAATAAAAAAGAGCTGGTGCTCCAGGAAAGATTTCCCCTAGATTATCAAGAAAATTAGGATCCGTTATTAATCAAAATCCAATGGTTGTGCCTGAAGAGATGCAGGAAGATTTGCGTTCATCAGGATTTAGTGTAACCAAACGAATAATAAGCAATGAAATGCTGAGGAATGGTCTAAAGTCACGAACACCAAAAAAACTCGTCTCCTATTGAAACGACATAGAGATTCAAGGTTGAAATTCGTAAAACAGCATAAAGAAAAAGAAAATCCGTTTTGTGAACAGATGAAAGTAAAATTGAGTTGTTTGTTCATAATTATCGAAATCACGTGTGGAAGAAAGATGGCGAAGGCTACTCACCAAAGAACACTGTGCCAATTGTCAAATTTGGCGGTGACAGTATAATGATTTGAGGGTGTTTTTCGGCGAAAGGTGTGGACAAAATATCAGCAATAGACGGTAAAATGAATGTCCAAAAGTATAAACAGATCTTAAGGGTGTCCTAGTGGTGTAATGGTTAAAGCGATAAACTGCGAAATCGTAGTACGCGAGTTCGTACTCCAGTCGCGCTATTACGTTCACTTTCGGGCAAATACCCTTGGGAAAGGTATGAACCCCCTTATCCTCCCAGCTATGGGTTAAATAGTACCACTACTGTTCTTCTAGGAGAATGGCTTTGGCATTAAATAACCTAAAAAGGTTGATATGCCATTAAACAAAGAAATCAAACAGATCTTGTAAGAAAATTTGATGTCTTCTACTTAGAGTCTTGAGCTACCTTCTGATTACATTTTCCAGCAGGATAATGATGCCAAACATACAGCTAAATCTACGTAGTGATTGTCTGAAAATAATGTTAATGTTTTGCAATGGCCAAGTCAGTCCCGGAATTTGAATCCAACCGAGAACTTGTGGCGATTTTTGAAAATTCAAATTCAAAAAGAGCACCAGCAAACATCAATTATCTGAAGACAAAATGCAAGGAAGAATAATACAAAATACCTACAAATTATAGCAAGAAATTAACTGAGAATTACAGGAAGAGATTGTGGAAGAGAATAAAGGGTCTTCTACAAAGTATTAAATGAAGATAATGCATTATTTTTGGTACTGTACAATTACTTTTTTCACTCATGAAAATGAATCGTCATCATCATCATCATGTTGGAGGTGCCCGTGGTGTAATGGTTATCGTCGTAGGAAATGGACACGGCGATACGAGTTCAAATCCTGGACGAGACTGATTGCATTTCACATAGCACTAATACCCTTGGGAAAGGTATGAATCCAATTATTCTCCCTCCAGCTATGGGTAAATAGTAGGGAAGACTAGGTTCTTCAGCCTTGGTGAGGCAACTAGTCTAGGAGAAGGAAAACTCTGAATTCAAACCTGTTAAACTTCGCTTTAAAAATTGACCTTGTGTCATATCCTACCCGAGCGGAGAGGTTAGGTAAATATCATCATCATCATCATCATGTCGTGCCGCCACTTCTCCCTATCGTTCATCGCCTATGGTAGGTCTTCAGGGCTATATCCCGTATCCTCACATAGCTGCTGAATGTACGTTCGAGCTGGTCGTCCTGCTTTTGCCCTGCCATATGTGGGGGTCCATAGGAGTACATCACTTATGAGCTTGTCCCTGATTCTCCAGCAGTGCCCTGCATGTCTGGTTCGTCTAACTTGGATAGTTTTCGTGATGGGAGGTAGGTGGCCGTATAGTTGGTGTCTTATGGGGTGTTGCCGCCAGGACTTGTTCAACATTGCTCGCAACAGTCTTGTGTAATTGCCGTCTAGCTTCTTCTCCAGGCGTTTTGATAGCGTTCGAATAGTGCATCCATACAGCAGTATCGATACGACTGCTGCCTGGAAGAAGTAAAATAATAGTCCTTAATAAACAATCATCGTGGCTATTAATTAGTTACTATACTTAAAACAAATAATTTCTACTTACTCATAAAGTTTCAGGTATTAATAAATTTCAAACAATTCTATTGGATCTGGACTTAAGGAGTGGCGAGAGAGGGTCAGGGATATCAGTGCTACCAGCGCGACATGATGATGATGATTATTTAACTTATTTGAGAATTTTTCAAACGTGCGATGACTGTTAGTCTTTCAATTTGAGTGACAGCAAGTCTCCTTAAGTCTCCAGGACTCTTCTCAGTATTATGGCCGATCTTAATAATGCTGTAGTCTGGATGGTTCTTCTTGTCTTCTTATTTCAAAGTCTTCTAGTGCCTTTATTAATCCTTCGAGGATCATTCCAAGAGGACCATTTGCAAGTGGTATCACTGTCACCTTCATGTTCCATAATTTTTTAAATTCTCTTTTTTCTTCCAGTCCTTGTACCAATATTTTGGTGATTGCACCAAGTGCACCAATTGCAGTTGGTATCCCCGTCACTTTTGTATTCGTCAGTTTTTTCAATTCTCTTGCAAGGTCCCGGTACATTTCCTTTTTTTCGCTTTCTTTCAATTTTACTCTGTGGTCAGCCGGGACTGCAAAGTCCATAATTCGACAAGTTCTCTTTTCTTTTCTTTTTTTTTTTTTTTTTTTTTTTTTTGGTTGACTATTATTAGGTCTGGTCGTCTGGCCGAGATTAGGTGTTCCGTTTGTATTTCAAAATTCCAAAGAAATTTATGTCTCTGATTTTCAGGACGGATTCTGGGTTGTGCATATACCATTTGTTCATGTGGTCAAATTTCAATTTCTTGCTCAATTCCCAGTGGATCACCTTGCTCACCCAGTCGTGTCTAGTCTTATAATCTTTCGGCTCTAGTTTGCAGCATTCGCTTATTATATGATTGATTGTTTCGTCTTTATCAGCACAAAACCTACATTTGCTGTTTTGTGGAATCTTATCTCTTCTGGTTTTGATGCGGTTCTTATGGCGTTGTTTTGAGGGTGTTGTGAGAAGAGATTCAGTTTCTCTCTCAACGTTTCCCTTTCTTAGCCACGTCCACGTTTTCTCGTGTGAGATGGCGCTTGTTTGTCGTTTAAAATGATTGTACAGTCGTTTTTCTTCCCATTTCTGTTTTCTCGATATTTCTGTTCAGTTGAACCTCGTGTTGTCAGTATTGTTTCTGGTGGCTGTAATCAGTCTTCCTCCGCGCTTTTCTATCTAGTGGTTTGGTTTGGGATGATTTTATAGCATATTAACTATTGAAAGGTTATCAATGCCAAATCCATTTTAATACATATAAACAATTTTATTTCAAACAATTCAGTTTTACATAAGTATAGTTTTTTGTTTACACACAGTTAAATGTCAAAATGGTTCTTTTTCAAACAATTCGGGTTAGCTTAAGTACACAGTTTCAATGTCAAAACAGTCCTATTTCAAACGATTCAGTTTAGCATAATTTAGTTCTATTAAGACCCATAGATAGGACCCTGTCATCTGATACCACTCCGGAAGCGATGGTAATGAAGGGGAACTCTGCATTCTCCAAAGCTCCAGCATTACTGGAACCTCACCATCAGATTGTTTAGTATAATATCCAGGACAATAGTTACCCTTCTGCAGAGATACAGGCAGTGTATTCTACAGCCCAGCCAACTGGCCAAGCTTTTCTATGTTGTCTTCGAGTTATAGTATCGATGCATCAACGCGTTCTTCAATGCTGGTAAGTCCTCTACACTTCCTTTTCTTGACGCATAAAGTCTGTCAACGTCATCTTTAGGATGTGAGGCTTTAGGCATTGTCATTAGTTTTCTTATTCACTGGTTTGTTTATTTAAGTTAATAAATATTATGTAATTGCTTACTGATTGTTGATATTAGATAGAAATACTTAAAATCATGTGATTGTGTAAATAATCACTATCAATAAATAGAAATAGTTATTTGAGAACAGATAAACTTTACCCAGTCAGCTGGGTTAGCAAAATACATCGACTACTTATCTGCAGAGGGGTAAGACCCACCCAACGAGTGTCCTCCTGGCCAGGTCGGCTGAGACGGTAGAATACACTGCTTCTCAGCAAGGAGTAAGGCCCACACAATGAGTGTCCTCGTGGCCGGGTCGGCTGAGACGGTAGGATATACCGACTGCTTATCTGCAGAGGGGTAAGACCCACCCAACGAGTGTCCTCCTGGCCAGGTCGGCTGAGACGGTAGAATACACTGACTGCTTCTCAGCTAGGAGTAAGACCCACCCACCCACCTCGTGACCAGGTCGGTTGAGGGGGTAGAATACACCGACTGCTTCTCTGCAGAGAGTTAAGATCCACCCAACGAGTGTCCTCGTGGCCCGGTCGTGTTAGTCGGTAGAATATACTGACTGCTTCTCTGCAGAGGGGTAAGGCACCTCACGAACGTCCTGAAATGACACTAAACAATATAATTGTGAGGTTACAGTATTGTTGGACATTAAGGGAATGTGAAGTAACCCTTCATTGCTATCGTTCCGAGCTCCACTCTGGTCCAGAGTGGTAAAACCTGATAGGGTCCTATCTATTGGTTAAATAGAACTAAACTGCATACTCATGCAAAATTGAATTGCTTGAAATAGGACTGTTTTAACATTTAAACTGCGTACTTATGCTAAACTGAATTGCTTGAAATAGAACCGTCTTGACATTTAACTGTGGGTAAACAAAAATCTGTACTTATACGAAACTGAATTGTTTGAACTTTTATCAAAATTACTTAATTTGGTGTTAAATAACCCAAAATGGTTTGATATGCCGTAAAATAAAACGACCAACCAGTCAACTAGATAACTTATCAGTGTTACATAGGAACAGTTCATATCAAAGAGTGGGATTTGATGATAAATGAATACAATGAAACGATTAAAATGTAAATAGATTTGGCTACAAAAAATTAACAATGAATCAAATTCGCCATTGAAAAACCCATGAGGTTGTTGATATGCCGTTAAACAAATAAACGAAACCAAACTAAACTTGTTTAGCTTATTATTTTGAAATCTCTCTCTCTCTCTCTCTCTCTCTCTCTCTCTCTCTCTCTCTCTCTCACACACACACACACACACACACACACACACACACACACACACACATGCACACTATCTATCTATCTATCTATCTATCTATCAAGTTTCCTCGGGGCTGAGTGGTAGAATCTTGGATTGGCGTTTGAGTCAGCTAGGTTTCGATCCCAGCTTCGGGAATTTAGCCTATCTAGCCACAGTGAAGAGTTGTAATACAAGGAAACAGTCTGTCTTGGATGACAATATATATATATATATATATATATATATATATATATATATATATTTTCAAATCTGTCTATCTCGTTATATTGACACGTTCCTATTACTATGTATGTATGTATGTATGTATGTACATGTTAATATCTATCAATCTATCACTCTCTGTCCCCACTATCTCTCTCAATTATATTCACAGTTACCAATTACTATGTATATATGTATGTATGTACATGTTAAAATCTATCTATCTATCTATCTCAGTATATATATATATATATATATATGTATATATATATATCTCATAATATTCACACTTACCTATTACTATGTATGTATGTACATGTTAATATCTATCTATCTCTTTCTCACTCTCTCTCTCTCTCTCTCTATATATATATATATATATATATATATATATATATATATATATATATATTCAAATCTATCTATCTCATTGTATTCACAGTTACCTATTACTATGTATGTATGTATGTACGTATGTACATTTTAAAATCTATCTATCTATCTATCCATCTATCTATCTATTTCATTATGATCACAGTTACCTATTACTATGTATGTATGTATGTATGTATGTACATTTTAAACTCTATCTATCTATCTATCTATCTATCTATCTATCTATCTCATTATGTTCAAATCTATCTATTCATCTGTCTTAGTTTTCCATAGTTTTTTTTTTTTTTTTTTTTTTTGTTTGTTTATCGCACTCAATCTGTTTATCTCTGTCTGTTTGTCTATCATAGTTTTTGTTCATCACTTTCCACCCCTAACCCTACCCCTGCACTGCTTTGTTCCTACTCACCCCCTCCCACGTCTCCCACTGAAAGATAGATAAGTAGATAAGAGTAATAGATAATGCCGAGTGATGAGGCTTTGTTTGGAAGTCGAGGAGGGGCTGGATGTTTTGGCGGTGCCGTGTGCCTACAGACTAATGCTCGGGAGACATCCTGAGCCAGTCGGTAAGACAAAGAGCGAGAGAGCGAGAGAGAGAGAGAGAGAGAGAGAGAGAGAGAGAGAGAGAGAGAGAGAATCTATCGACTAGGATTGGGTAGGGGCACCTGATAGTAGAAGCGATAAAAATCCCTGTCACATCCCAATAGGCAACGCGAAAATGTCACCAAGCAGAAGAAGAGAAATGTCACCAGGCGAATCTCAGAAAATAAACCACAAAAACATACAAGGTCGGTCTAGAAAGCAATGAAACTGATTTTTTATATGATTTTTTTTTAAATTTCAGGTTGGCCACCCTGATTGATTATCAGCTGATCAAAGTTAATCCCGAAAATGTGTGAAAAAATTCAGTTCGTCTTTGCCCCTTGGGACCCACATTCACCCCTATCAATCCAACCTTGTCGGTAGGAACTGTAGAATGCCTCGACTGCATCTGTGCAGAGGGATGTACTGATAATGACATTAAACCTTCTGATGGTGAGGCTGCAGCCTTCAAGATTTGGGGGGAATGTGGAGTACCCCCTCATTGCCATTACTCCCAGTTCTACTCTGACCCGTAGTGGTAGTACTTGATAGGGTCTTATCTATGTGTCAAATAGAACAAACTGTGTGCAAACAAATGACTGATATTTAATTATAACGGCTATATAGCAATTAGAACGTCTATTGATAAAATCAAAGACAACAGTTTCAAGCTGACAAAGGAAAGAAGCAGAAGATACTCCGCACAAACAATTACGGACGCAGACTACGCCGATGACAAAGCGCTTCTTGCAAATACACCTGCCCAAGCCGAAACCCTGCTAGATAGTCTGTAACGAGCAGCTGCAGGCATAGGCCTCCATGTCAACGCACACAACATGTGCTTTAATCAAAGAGGCGATATCTCCACACAAAGACATGGACAACTATCAATAGGCAATCGGTCATATGGAAGTCAGACCTGACCAATAAAATAAAGCGCAGTTTTTTTCAAGCAGCGTTCGTGTCGATACTACAGTATGGATGCACTACATGGACACTAACTAAACGTATGGAGAAAAAGCTTGACGGCAACTACCCAAGAATGCTGCGAGCAATATTGAACAAGTCCTGGAGGCAGCACCCCACCCCACAAAGCAGCAGCTGTACGGCCACTTAACAAAAACTATCCAAGTTAGAAGAACCAGACATACGTGACACGGCTAGAGAAGTAGAGATGAATACATAAGTGACGTACTCCGGGGGACCCCCTCGCATGGGTGAACAAAGGCAGGACGTCCAACTAGGACCTACATACAACAACTCTGTGCCGATACGGGATGTAGCATTGAAAACCTCCCGGAAGCGATGGACGATAGAGAGGGGTGGCGGGAGAGGGTCTGGGAAATCCGGGCTGATAGCGTGTCATGATGATGATGATTTTATATAGCAATACATGAAAACATTTAACTAAGTGTAAAAAAGAGCTGGTTTGGTTTCGGTTTCTTTGTTTAATGACATATCAACCTTTATAGATTATTTAATGCCAAAACCATTCTCCTAGAAGAACAGTAGTGGTACTATTTAACCCATAGCTGAGAGGATAAGGGGGTTCATACCTTTCCCAAGGGTATTTGGCCGAAAGTGAACATAATAGCGCGACTTGTGTACGAACTCGCATACTATGATTCCGCAGTCCATCGCTTTAACCATTACACCATGAAGACACCCCCTCGTTTACTACGATTCCGCCGTCCATCGCTTTAACCATTACACCACGAGGACACCCCTAAAAAAGAACTAAGGCTTGTTTTAAAATGTAATCTACAAAATGTGTTCACAAATCATATATATTTGTTGAATATATAAGTATGAGCAGGATTTGGCATTAAATAATCAACGGTTTATGTGCCATAAGACCAAATCAAATCATCTTGTTTATCCATGATTATTTTTAATATGTTTGATTAACTGTTAAAAGCACAGACAGGGGAGTCTCCGTGGCTTGGAGGCTGGAAGTGCTGGACTGCGACATCGTATTAATTGAGTGCGAACTCCAGTCGCACTATTACGTTCACTTTGGTGCCCGTGGTGTAGTCGTTATCGTCGTAGGAAATGAACACGGCGACACGAGTTCAAATCCTGGACGAGACTGATTGCATTTTCACATAGCACTAATACCCTTGGGAAAGGTATAAATCCAATTATTCTCCTACCAGCTATGGGTAAATAGTAGGACAGACTAGGTTCTTCAGCCTTGGTTAGGCAACTAGTCTAGGAGAAGGAAAACTCTGAATTCAAACCTGTTAAACTCCGCTTAAAAAATTGACCCTGAGTCATATCCTGCCCCAGCGGAGGGGTTGGTAAATAGGAGTACGTTCACTTTCGGACTAATGCCCTTTGGAAAGATATGAACCCCCTTCTTCTAGCTGTTTGTTAAATAGCTCCACTTCTGTTATTCAACAAGAATGGTTTTGGCATTGAATCAACCACAAAGGTTGATATACCATTAAACAAAGAAACAAAAGCTGAGCACAGTTATTAAGCTTTAATACCCGAGTGGAGGGGTTGGTAAATAGGATTATTAAGCTTTCTCAAGAGTTTTAGCGCTATATGAAATGCAAACCGACTAGTCTAGGATTTGAACCCGGGCAATCGTGTTCATTTCCCACGACGATACCCATTACACCATGATTATACCTCTCTCTCTCTCTCTGTATATATATAGAGAGAGAGGGGTTCATATATATATATATATATATATATGTATATTTAGGCAGCATTTCTTCGTTAATGCAAATTTCATTAAACATAATAGACATTTTATATCTACATATTTCATTCTGGATCCGTTCGAATTCCCGTATTACTTTTATCGTATTCGGGGGGGGGGAATTGATTTATGTATTGTCCATAGTTGCATGTATCCCTAGTACTTTCTGCCCGACTTTGGGCCATCATCAGGGAAGGATCTATTACAAAAGTGATGTAACTTTTGTTTTAGCATATTACTACTATATAATAATATATATGTAATAATATATATGTTGGTTTAACCTCAACTACCCTGTCGAGGAGACTTACAATGCACCTTTCAGACACAAGTTCAATAGCTTAGCATTTAAAAAAACATTCATGCCCAACAACACAACTACGGAAAATTCTCACCGACAACACAACAATATTAGAACATCAAAATATTAAAAAAAAACTTCAGATTCTCGAAGCATTATATATCAGAAAACTGCAGCCGACACTTAATAGAATTAATTATGAAACCAGTGCTAACGTACTTAAATGTCTTTAGCTACTGGCACTAAATATAGAATCACATTCAAAAACAAACGCCATAACCTTCAACGGCAAAGGTGCCCTTACACAGTAGTAATATGCTAAAACAAAAGTTACATCACTTTTGTAATAGATCCTTCCCTGATGATGGCCCAAAGTCGGGCAGAAAGTATTAGGGATACATGCAACTATGGACAATACATAAATCAATTCCCCCAGAATACGATAAAAGTAATACGGGAATTCGAAAGGATCCAAAAGAAGATATGTAGGCATAAAATGTCTATTATGTTTAATGAAATTTGCATATATATATATATATATATATATATATATATATATATAATCCGAAGAAAATAGTTTAAGGATTAGACTAAAAGATAATAATCCAACGAGAATGTAGAATATCCAACGGAGTGCTCATTGTCAGTGACTGTCGAATATATAAATAATTTCAGATTAAACATATATCGAAACTGACGTGAAGAGTAAAAACATTTTTTTTTATAAATCAGACGAAAAAGAATTCAATTTGGTAATTCCATCATAAATTTATTTCGGTTTAACAGATGGTATTGTAACCCCTTCAGATGGAAAGTAAAAGTTATGTATTTGAATATAATCCAGAAAAACTACCATTGCTTCATGCAAAAAGAGAATTAAGAAATTTTACTTAAAAAATAGATGAATAAATAAATGAAATAAAATGTATTTGTACGGTGGAAATATAACCATATATTAACAAATATAATGTTTATGCTTCTCTTTTAAAACCAGTTACCTCTGTTTTTAGACATTACTGAATTTTAAAAACGGTGAATACTGTAAATTATATTAATAGTAACCTCAATAACAATTAAATAAAATATAAATATTAATCAATTCCTTATTTCATTGATGTTATAGTAAATTCTAAAAATCATAATAAGTAAAAGTAAAGTTGGCGACCATAGTCGAGGGTGACCCGAGGACGCCTTTTTCGATAGCAGCTACACCAAGGTGTAGGGGAGAGTGCTACTCCTTTACCTGGATTTCTCCACTTTCCCATTGATCCCTACCTTATAATGCTGATTGTTGAGCAAGGAGGCATCAAGTACCACTTATAAAGTCTGTTATATGACTCCTGGGCCATTAGGCGAACACTCTAACCATTATGACAATGTCCGGTTTTTAAAAATCATAATCAGCATAAAACATGTAATCTAAACAAAAAACTGATATTGATTTAAAAGATAAGGGTCTACTACTATTGTGAAACATATGGTAAGATAATGATATCTATATTTGGAATAAATTATTTTTATTGTGATAAATAGTGGATAAATATTGTAATTGATATTGGATTAATGTATCTAAGAAATTCTAACTTTCAAATAATTACCAAATCTTATATATATATATATATATATATATATATATATATATATATATTTAAGATTTTGTTCGTTTGATCGCTTACTTGCATAGGAATTCCAATGCTAAGGGGACAATTTTCATATACCTATTACCTGAAAGAGTGTTTGAGATGTGTTGGATAAAAGTATAATTCATCTTAAAAACAAATAGATTTTGTAATAGAGCGCTTTAAAAATGTTTGATTTCAAGATAATGATTTAAGATAATCTTCTTAGAGATGATTTAAAATAATCTTCTAAAAGAGGTGCGATTTCAAAGTGCTCGTTTAAAATGCCTCCCAAAAATTATGAAGAAATGAGTTTTAGGGATAATATTTTTGTTCCGGAAGGGCCGACTATTTCTGCATGTTTTTCATGATTGCAAAACTTTTTAAAAGACCTTCTTTAATATTTCCAGTTCGTGTTTTTACAGTAATAATGTTATCCGGATGCAGAACCTATTAAATAAAGATCCTTAACCTAAACTTATATCAACATGTCTGATCACTGATCAAAACATAAATCAAGATATACGACCACTGATCTAAACTTCAATCAACATGCCTGATTACTGACCTAAACTTCAATCAACATGCCTGATTACTGACCTAAACTTCAATCAACATGCCTGATTACTGACCTAAACTTAAATCAACATGCCTGATCACTGACCTAAACTTCAATCAACATGCCTGATTACTGACCTAAACTTAAATCAACATGCCTGATCACTGACCAAAAATTAAATTAAGATTCCTGATCACTGACCTAAACTTAAATCAACAGGCCTGATTACTGACCTAAACTTAAATTAAGATTCCTGATAGCTGACCTAAACTTAAATCAACATTCAATATACAAATGTATCAAATATATGAACTGTAAATCCATTTTGTAGATACACAAAGTTAAAGGATCAATCAGTTTAATTTCTAACAAATCAATTGCACGTAAGTCAACAAAGTTAAATGGTTCGAAGTATTGTTGTGTATCACTAAGAATTCAATTAAACATCAGTCATTTGTTTACATACAGTTAAATGATAAAGCAGTTCTATTTCTAACAATTTTATTTGGCAAAAGGCAACAAAGCTAAATGGTTCCAAGTATTGCTTTGTATCACTAACAATTCAATTATGCATAAGTCATATGTTTACACATAGTTAAGTGATCAAGCAGTTCTATTTCTAACAATTCAATTACGCGTAAGTCCTCAAAGTTAAATGGCTCCAAGTATTACAATGTATCCTTACATATCAACTAAACATCAGATTTTTATTTGCACACATTTAAATGGTTAAACAGTTCTATTTCTAACATTTCATAAGTCATTTGTTTGCACTTAGTTTAGATGTCAAACATTCTCTTTGACCCATAAATAGGACCCTCTCAGGTGCTACAACTCCAGGTCAGAGTGGACCAGGAAGCAATGGCAATGAAGGGTACTCCGCATTCCCCGAAACTCCAGCATTGCTAGAGCCTCACCATGAGATCGTTTACTGTCATAACAGGACATTCGTTGGAGGCATCTTATTCCGCTGAAGATACGCAGTCGGCATATTCTACTGCCTTCGTCGACTGGGCTAATTTCGAGGAGTAGTAGCACTTTTCAGGGTCCTATCTATGGGTCAAACAGAACTAAATTGCGTACTTATGCTAAACTGAATTGTTTGAAATTTGATTCGGCGTTAAATGACCCAAAAAGGGTCGATAAGCTGTAAAACAAAACAAACAACCAACAGAAAGGTGAATCCATAAATATATATAATTCTATTCGTTTAGCTAGATAAACTATTCAGTAAAAATGGCCCTCAAAAATAATAGCAAAAGTTTCACACAATTCCATTCCAACCAACTCGAGTGAATCAAACGATTCCTTATTTTGGTTTCGCAAGGATCGTCTCTGGCTGTTCCCCTGCTCAGAGAAGTAATTTATAACACGCTGAAATCCTTGGTGTGTCTAATACATTTGTCATTTGTTTGTCTCTTAATTTTTCGCCTTCTTGTGATGCGTCCAATATATTTAGACTTCATTCCAGAGAATGTAATATGAACGCTTCTTCATCGAGATATGGTCTGGTATACCGGACGCTCCTATTCTCTCCTTGGATCAATACTCTTTTTTCTAACAGATTGGAACCCAAAGAGGGCAGGAGAATGTATGGGTAGAAAAGGTGTTGATTTTTAATCACATATCGCTGCGATAGATAGATAGATAGATAGAAACAGACTTAAATCTCTTGATAGATAGATAGATAGATAGATAGATTAAAAACTTAATGTAGTGGAAAACTAAAAAAAAACGATCAAAAGCATCAATCAAAAACGAATTTAAAGCGGCTTTCTATAAACAGACATGTTCCTTTTTTATTGCTTGTTTCACAAGATTTCCACGATCATCAAACTTATAAGTATGTTTTGGATTTGTAGATTATTTCTCAAAATTGAATTATCATTTTATTTATATCTTGCAAGCGTCGATTGCCACTATCAGTAACCCCTGCTCCAGTTAGATTGGGGTTCATGACAGCTAGTACCAATAAAATATCAGAAAAACTATGATCCTAAAATAGAGTAAGCATAATGAATTAAGATACCAACCCTCCCTTATTTTTGCGCGTCTGATGATTGAGAAAATTACGTGAAACTGACCGTGACACGAGAAGTGTGTTCGTATATGAAAAACTACCTTGATACTTAGTACAGTATTAGGTAATCATCATGCTACTACGTTCACTTTCGGACTAATGCCCTTTGGGAAAGGCATGAACTCTCTTTATTCTACTAGCTATGTGTTAAATAGTATATCTACTGCTATTTTGTGGGTGTCCTCGTGGTGCAATGGTTAAAGCGATGGACTGCGGAAAGGTAGTAAGCGAATTCGTACAGCAGTCGCGCTATTACGTTCACTTTCGGGCAAATACCCTTGGGAAAGGTATGAACCCCCTTATCCTCCCAGCTATGGGTTAAATAGTACCACTACTGCTCTTCTAGGAGAATGGCTTTGGCATTAGATAACCTATTAGGGTTGATATGCCAAACATAAACAAAGAAACCAAACCAAACTGCTCTTTTACAAGGATAGTTTTGGCATCAAATAACACACAAAGGTTGATATACCATTAAGTAAAAGAAAGAAAGAAAAAAAAGGGGGAAATTTGTCGGAGAAAGAAAGAAAGAAAAAACAAGAGAAAAAAATTGTTGAACAGTGGTGGTACTATTTAAACCCATAACTTGGAGGATCAGAGGTGTTCATGCCTTTCCTAAACCGAAAGTAAACGTAAAAGTGCAATTGAAGTTCGAACTTGCTTACTACGACGCCACAATCCAGCACGTTAAACACAAGGCCATGGGGAATCCCCTCCTATCACGTTTAAGGAACAGAAAATGAGATGATGGTTTAAGATTCTGTGCGTTCCTGGACTAAACGTACTATGAGGACCTCAGCAATATTTTCCAAAGCAAAAAAAAAAAAAAAAACAATATTTTGAGAATAACCCTTTCAATTTCCATTAGAGAAAATTTGGTTAGATGAGAGAAGTGGATCGAAATATTCTTATGGATTAAAATCACGATAACAGAGAATATGGCTAGAAAGTAATTGTCTTTCTCGTTTGCTTTTTTTCTGTGTATCTTGAATGTAAGGAGACACCATACTCCCCAGAACTACAGAACTGGAGCCTCACCTTCGGATAAAGTCTAGTGTCATACTTAGAACACTTTTTTCAGTGGTGGCAATCGACATATTCCAATTCCCCGGGTACAGGGCTCTTCTAGATAAAAATTGTGCTATTAGCAAGAGATAATTCTTAGTAAAAGAAGGCTAGTTATAAGTAAAGTTGGTGACCTTAGTCGAGGGTTTCCCAAAGGCTCTTTTTTCAATAGCAACAACACCAAGGTGTAGGAGAGGGCGCTACTCCATTCCTTGGATTGCTCCACTTTACCCTTGATCCGTGCCTAATAATACTGAGTGTTAAGCAAGGCGCCATCAAGTACCATTTTATTGAGTCTCTGATATGTACTTGACCTAGGATTGAACCCCGGTCTTCCAGACCATTGACGAAGATTCTACTCGTTATGCTAATGGCCAGGTGTACCGGGCTATTTATAGAATGTTTAAAAAACTTGGATATCTTTAGATATGTACAGAATGTATCAGAAATATTTCTTTTTCAGTGAATGGTATTCCTATAAATTGTGGAATCGCTCTGGTTGATGGCTGATGAGGTCAGGGTATCTCACGTGTTATCACACATTGTATGATACAATTTAGATACTTGGAAAGAAATATGACATAAAGATCATATTATATTTTTACGAAGTGTTTCACAAAAAAACGATTTCATTTTGTTTTCTAACTTGACCAATTTTTATTCAAATGATTTCACATTTTAACTGCACATATTGGTCTGGTTTGGTTTCTTTGTTTAATGGCATATCAACCTTTGTAGGATATTTAATGCCAAAGCCATTCTCCTAGAAGAACATTAGTGGTACTATTTAACCCATAGCTGGGGGGATAAGGGGGTTCATACCTTTCCCAAGGGTATTTGTCCGAAAGTGAACGTAATAGCGCGACTGGAGTACGAACTCGCTTACTATGATTCCGCAGTCCATCGCTTTAACCACGAAGACACCCCCATTAAATAATTTTTTCTTTTCTGGTATAGAAATGCCATTCACTGTAAAAAGGAAGACATTCAAACATTAAACGTTGAATTTTAAGTCGTTTTTAAACATGCGGTTCTTTCCTAGGTAGGTGAACTTGTCAACTAGTTTCAGAGAGTCACCGTTTAGTGTGGATATGTCACCTGTTTGATTAAAGCACATATATTCCGTCTTGTGTGCATTGACATGGAGGCCGATGCCTGCAGCAGCTCGTTCCAGACTATGTAGCAGGGTTTCAGCTTGGACGGGTGCATTTGCCAGGAGCGTTATATCATCGGCGTAGTCTGCGTCGGTAATTGTTTTTGCGGGGTACCTTCTAGTGTCTTATCAACCGAGACAGACATCGACACACAACTAGCAAAGGCATGGACAGCTATCAATAGACTATCGGTCATATGGAAGTCAGACTTAACCGATAAAATGGAGTGCAGTTTCTTCCAAGCAGCGGTCGTGTCGATACTGCTATATGGAGGCACTACATGGACACTAACTAAACGTATGGAGTAAAAGCTTGACGGCAACTACACAAGAATGCTACGAGCAATATCGAACAAGTCCTGGAGACAGCACCCCACAAAGTTGCAGCTGTACAGCCTCCTAACATCCATCATGAAAACTATCAAAATTAGACGAACCAGACATACGGGACACTGCTGGAGAAGTAGGGATGAGCTCATAAGTGATCTACTCCTGTGGACCCTTTCACATGGACGTGCAAAGCCAGGACGACCAGCTCGAACATACATACAGTAGCACTGTGCCGATACGAGATGTAGCTCTGAGGACCTGCCGGAAGCAATGGACGATAGGGAGGGGTGGCGAGAGAGGGTCAGGGAAATCCGGGCTGATAGCGCGACTTGATGATGATGATGATGATGATGATAGAACATGCGGTTAAAATTTGAGATAATCTGAATAAGAATTTGGTCAAGTTATTAGATTACGAAATGAACTAATTTTTTCTGTAACACCCTGTACATCTCAAATGATGTAATTTTTTTCTGAAACACTCAGTATATTGTGGAAATACCGCGAACTAAAAGAAATTACTTATTCACTTATAGAATGAAGGAGAAACCCTCGTATATGACGAATCTCGAATTTAAAAGACTGCCCACTGCAGTTAGTTCGTCATGATTAGGGTTTAAATTACAAAAATGAAATCGAAACTTTTTTGTTTTTACTCCAGCCGGATATTGCAGTTTGAAATAAATTGACACACTGTCATTTAAATTGGACTGCATCTCTCCTTTCTTCCTTCCCGACAATCAGCAGAAACAACTTGGTCAGTTTCATCTACAAAATGTCGACTTTCCCTCTGACGCAGGAAGCCATCAGGACGAACGATAGTACCACGCCAAATAAAAAAGAAAGAAAAAAAAGAACAGAAAAAAAAAAAACAAAAAAAAAACATCCCTTATATTTCAAAGACAAACGCTCGAGATAAATCGTTAACGCCAAGTCGTGTTACAAAGAATCAAACGTGGGGGAATCAAAAAACAAATCTTGGGGTTTCAAATGTTTCTTTGCGTGTGTGTGTGTGTGCTCTGTGTGTGTGTGTGTGTGTGTGTGTGTGTGTGCTCTGTGTGTGTGTGTGTGTGTGTGCGTGTGCGCGCGCGCCTGTGCGTCTGTGTGTGCATCTGTTTGTGTGTGCATCTGTGTGTGTGTGCGCCTGCGCGTCTGTGGGTGTGTGTGTGCGTCTCTGTGTGTGTATGCGCGCCTGTGCATCTGTGTGTGTGTGTGTGTGCGCACGCGCGTGCGCATGCGTGTGTGTGTGTTAATGCCAAACTCTTTTGCGTGAATTCTACATCCGGAAATTTTTTTATTATGTTACAGTATTTGTATATTTTTTTCTTTTTTTTAATTACTTTTTTGTCGAGCACTTTCCTCTCTCTCTCTCTCTCTCTCTCTTTCTCTCTCTCTCTCTCTCTCTCTCTCTCTTATTTTTTTATATGTGTTTGATGTCACTGTGAACTTTGTAATTCCTAACTGATATTTTTCTCGCTTGTAATTTACAGAGTTGCGGTATGGTTATCGTAGGAAGTGGATTCGGCCACTCGAGTTCAAATCCTGTGCGACGAAAATACTGTATCGCCTATAAATATATACAAAACCGACAATTTTTAAAGGAAAAGTTCATTTTCTTCGAAACCAAAAGTCCCAGTCGGCTGGGGCTGTAGAATACACCGACTGCATATCTGCGAGGGGGTAAAACTCCCCTCCCCACTAAACGAGTGTTCTGAATATAACACTAAACAATCTTACGGTAAAGTTTCAGTAATACGGGAGCTTTGGAGAATGCAACTGCCATCACTCCCAGGTCCACTCTGGCCTGGATTGGTAGCACCTGATAGGGTCCTATCTATAGATCAAATAGAACTGTTTGCTTTTGAAACTGTGTACTTATGCAAAACAGAATTGTTTGAAATAGGACTGTTTTAACTTTTAATTGTGTACAAAAAAAAGTATATATTTATGCTCAACTGAATTCTTAGAAATAGAACTGTTTGATCATTTAACTGAGTGTAAACAAATGACTTATGAATTGTTAGTGATACATAACAATACTTGCAACCACTTAACTTTGTTGACTTATGCTAAATTGAATTCTTAGAAATAGATCTGTTTGATCATTTAACTGTGTGTAAATAAATGACTGATGTTTAATTGAATTGTTCGTGATACATAACAATAATGGAAAACGATAAACAGTGCGCAAACAAATGATTAATAGTAAATAGAATTATTCATATAAGATATTATGGGCTCAAGCTCGTTTAAAAATGTTATTTACAAGAATCTGTTGAGAAATCATATATTTAATATATATGTATAAAAAGGATACCCTTTATATTAATACATAAATATAAAATATATAGGATTTGGTTTGGTTGAGTTTTATGGCATATCAACCATTCTACGTTATTTAATGCCAAATACTCTTTATACATACATATCAAATATATTGGATTTGGTTTGGTTGGGTTTTATGGCATATCAACGATTGTTGGTTATTTAATGCTATATCCTGTTTGTACAAATATACTAATTACAGGATTTGTAAACACATTTTGTAGATACACATAACTGAATGATCAAACAGTTCTATTTCTAACAATTTAATTTAGCACAAATCAAAGTTAAAAGATTCCAAGTATTGCTATGTATCACTAAAAAAAATTAGTTAAACATCATTTGTTTAAACACAGCTAAGTTATCAGATAGATCTAATTCTTTATCATTTTGACTTGGTTCATGGCATATCAATCTTTGTGGGTGTGGCAGCAGGACTTGGCACCGGCCCACAAGTCCAAAGAGACCCAGGCTTGGCTTCAGAAGGAGTGCTACGACTTTGTACCCTTCTCTCAATGGCCCTCCTCCTCCCCACGCTTGAACCTGCTGGACTACTTTGTTTGGTCATACGTCGAGAACATCACCAATATGACCTCCCACAACACTAAAGCCAGCGTGATCGCCGCCATCCGCCGAGCATTCGCCGAGCTCCCGCCAGCGCTTGTGGAAAAGGCATGCTCCCTGTTCCGGATCCGTATCGAGGCGGTGATTGAGGGTGAAGGCGGCTACATTGAATAGATGTCAGCTCTACTACATAATCAAGTTACCGGATTTGATTTTTTCAATAAAAGTTTTAAAATAAAGCTGTAGTGTTGTTTTCTTTAGGACGACAATTTTATCGTTCCACCCTGTATTTACATCAGCTCTGCGTGGACACAGGATGTACTTTAGAAGATCAGCCGGGACAAATGGATGATTGCGACAGATTGAGAGAGAGAAAGAGTGAGAGAGAGTTAGGAAAACCTGTCCTCTTAGTATGACTTGATGATGATATATACATCATCATCATCATCATCATCATATCGTGCTGGCAGCACGGATATCCCTGACCCTCTCTCGCCACTCCTCCCTATCGTTCATCGCGCTAGGCAGGTCTTCAGGACAACAACCTGTATCCTCACATAGCTGCTGAATGTACGTTCGTGCTGGTCTTCCTGCTTTTGCGCGGCCGTGTGTGGGGATCCATAAGAGTACATCTCTTATGAGTTCATCTCTGCTTCTCCAGCAATGCCCTGCATGTCTGGTTCGCCTAACTTGAATAGTTTTCGTGATAGGGGGCAGGTGGCTGTACAGTTGGTGTCTTGTGGGGTGTTGCTGCCAGGACTTGTTCAGGATTGCACGCAGCTGTTTGGTTATAGCACATATATTCCGTTTTGTGTGCATTAACATGGAGGCCTATGCTTGCTGCTGCTCGTTCCAAACTATGCAGAAGTGTTTCGGCTTGGTCAGGTGTATTTGCCAGTATCGCTATGTCATCGGCGTAGTCGGCGTCGGTAATTGTTGTTGCGGGGTATTTTCTGCTTCTTTTCTTCGTCAGTTCGAAGCCATTCTCTTTGATTTTGTCAATCGATGTTCTAAGTACGTAGTCTAGACAAATGATAAAGAGATACGGAGCCAGCGTGTCCCCTTGTAGTACTCCTGCTACAATGTCGAAGTATTCTGTGTCTCCATCTGGTGATCGTACTTTTACTTTAGTGTTTCTATAGAGAATCGTTATTGCCGCTACGGTTTCTTTAGGTATGCCGTACGCTAGTAGGATTTGTTCCATCTTTCCTCTGTGAATGGAGTCGAAAGCCTTGGTAAAGTCGACAAATATTAATGTCGCTTGTAGGTTCTTTGCCCGTACACCTTCAAGGATTCTGCAGATGGTTAATATTTGTGAGGTCGTAGATCTATTTCTTCGGAAGCCATTTTGGTTTTTTCTAAGTATGTTGTCGATTTTGGGTTCTATTCGGTTTCGTAGTGGGGCATTGTAGATTTTGGCAGCTATGGATGTAAGTGTTATGCCTCGGTAGTTTTTGGCTAATCCGAGGTCCCCCTTTTTAGGGAAGGGGAGTATGCATCCCTTCGTCCATCTATCTATCGGATTTTGATTGTATACTGCGTTGCAGTGTCGGAGCAGTATGTCGTCGAATTGTCTGGTCTTCCATACTTCCGGGGGAATTTCGTCCAGCCCTGCAGCTTTCCTATTTTTAACTTTTCTGAGAACCGAGTCGAGTTCTTCTTGTGTGAACGGTCCAAGTTTAATGTCTAATTGTTTGCTAATTATTCTGATGATTGGTTCATGCGTTATTTTTGGTGGGTTTCCAAGTAAGTTTTCGAAGTGCTGTTTCCACAGTTTTATTCTTTCTTGTTGGTTTGCTGCTTTAAGTTTTGCTTTGGCTGTGTTCTTTCTTCTGCTCACTTCGTTTATTGTTTGCCAGGCAATTCTAGATTGTCTATCTTCCACCGAGTCTCTAATCTTATCTATCTGATTTTGAATGTATTCTGTCTGTTCCTTTATATATGTGCCTGCTAATTGATATTGTGCCGTTTTTAGTTTTAAGGCATTTGTGTTTGTTGGGTTTTTTCGATAGTTTTTGGAGGCTGTTTTCACTAGTGCACGTTTTTCTCTCACCGCTAAAGTTTCCCATGGGACTCTATATTTAGTTTTAATTTTTGTTGGAATGAATTTTGCTGCTGCCTCGAGGTGTGCATTGACGAAATTTTCGTATTCGTCGTTTGGTGTACTTTTTTCCGTCTTTTCTTGTAGTGTTTCGAATCTGTTTCTTAATTCTAATACGTATTTATCTCTTACATCTTTGTTGTTTAATAGGGCCCAGTTATAGTGTTTGGTGGTCGCTGTTCGTTTGTCTTTTTTTCGTAGGCTTAACCGTATTTTCGCTGTGACTATTCGGTGATCGGTGGACACACCCTCAAAAGAGGAGTATGCCTCGCAATTCAATGCACTATTCTTCCATTTCTTGTTTATAAGGACGTAGTCTATCTGAGCTTTAGTATTGTTTGCGTACGTGTATGTCCATAGTTTGCCCTCTCTTTTTTGGTAGTTTGTATTGAGGCATGCTAATCTATTTTCTATCATGAAATCTGTTAGATGTTGCCCATTTCTATTTGACGTGTTGTGGAGGCTGTATTTGTTGTTTCCGTTTTTCCCGATTTGTGCATTCATGTCTCCGCCAATGACTAACATGTTGTGTTTCGGGATGCTACGCACTAATGAGGATAACTCATCGTAGAAGGTGACTATTTCATTTTCTTCACTAAAATTGGTGGGGCTGTAGCATGAGACGATTGTTGCTCTGGGGTTTCCGTTAAATGTAGCTGCCATCATTCTAGGTTGTATTTTCTCAACGCTATTAAGCGTTTTTAGTGCTCTAGGTCCTATAAGCAATCCTACCCCTCCTACTGCGGCGTTGACAGAGTTTTTCCATGCGGATACAGTGGCGAGCGACCATCCATTGCCAGTTTCGTGATATTTGATATCTTCTGTGTGCGTGTATCTGTGTTCTTTGTCATCGTTCTATCACAATTCTTCAGTGTGGCTAAACACGCTAGATTCCCGAAGCTGGGATCGAAACCCGGTTAACTCAAACGCCAATCCAAGATTCTGCCACTGAGCCACGAGAAAACCAGCGCAAGCGATGGAAATTTAAACACTTATGTATCACATTTGTTTTGTTTACATATATCCGCTAAACGGCTACCAAGAGCTCAATTCATTTGAAGAGCCTTGCTTTACACTAGTGGCAACCATTACTTCCTTCGCTAAAGAGCTCAACCCCACAGGGGTAGGGGAGCATGTGTGTGTATTTATATACAGGATGTGATGTATAAATAGTCTTAATTCCACAAAATGAAAATGACAATGACATCTCGCTTCATCATATGCATTTACATGAAAATATCTTTAAAAAGTTTAGATTGAATTCATTTTGAAATTATTATTGGTATTATTGGTGTTATTATTGGTGGAGGTGCCCGTGGTGTAATGGTTATCGTCGTAGGAAACGGACACGGCGACACGAGTTCAAATCCTGGACGAGACTAATTGCATTTCACATAGCACTAATACCCTTCGGAAAGGTATGAATCCAATTATTCTCCTTCCAGCTATGGGTAAATAGTAGGACATACTAAGTTCTTCAGCCTTGGTTAGGCAACTAGTCTGGAAGAAGGAAAAACTCTGAATTCAACCCTGTTAAACTCCGCTTAAAAATTGACCTTGTGTCATATCCTGCCCGAGCAGGATTATTGGTATTATCCTGCAAGCTTTTGAATGGTCTTGTTAAAATTGGTAAATGCCGCTGTTATCCTTGCCTTCAGTTCATCTTTAGTGTCAGCGTGACTTGATAGTAATGACTGTTACTTGAATGGAAAACGCGTCGTGTATAAAAAAGAATTATCGAAAATACAGTTGTCGGTTCTTAAGCTCTAATTTCAATGAAGCCTAAAAACTCACTCCAAGTTTATTTCTTCATTCGCCAGCACGGATCTCCCTGTCCTTCTACCACCACTTGTCTTTATCGTCCATCGTTCGCGATAGGTCTTCAAGGCAACAATCTGTATCATCACAGAGCTGTTGTATATAGGTTCTAGCGGGTCGACCTGCCTTTGCTCGTCCATATGTAGGGGTCCAAAGGAGTATGTCGCTTACACAAACATACAGGCGAAATACATTTCAAATGCAAATAATAATGTAAGGTAGGTAACCTTAATAGAGGGTGACTCGAAGTCTCCTTTTTCAAAAGCTACAACACCGAGGTGTAGGGTAGGGCACTACTCCAATCACTGGATTGCTCAACTTTACCTTTGATACGTATCTTATTATACTGAGTGTCAAGCAAGGGGGCATCAAGTACCATATTTTGAGTTTTTGGTATAACTCAACCTGAGATTGAACCCTGGATTCCCCGGACTATGGGCGAACTCTTTACTTATTCGACCAATGGCCCGGTTTGATGATTATAGTAATAATAAACAGCATAAAAACCCACGACTCATACGTGATGAATACTTTCTCACCATACAACGGGAAACTCTGAGCCGCTTAAGAATTGACCTTATGTTACATCATTCTCTAGTGGAGTGGTTGGTATATATATATATATATATATATATATATATATATATGAGAAGTAAAAAAAGCAATATGGAAAATCATAGTGACATACTTCGCTTGTAGAATAACGTCATTACAATGAATTTATTATTACTATAACGAGGTAAATCGTGCGCAAATATTTTTACTTGTTTTTTTTCTCAGACTGTTGTATTTTATTACAAATCGTATCTATCTATCTATCTATCTATCTATCTGCGTAAATGTATAACTAAGTATATATATGTATATTTTGACGAGGAAATATGACACCCTCATACATTCGCCGGTTGTGGGAGAGGGCAGCTGCCACTCTATGGCCGTCGGCGGGCGATGGTGGTGAGCAGGAGTTACAGAGGTGCCGTCGTCCTCCACTCTCTCTATTATTACAAGGTGATGTGGCATGGGAGAACCTTACTCCCTATTAGCTATATATATATCGGCGGAGAGGCAGACTTGCGACCATGACCTGAGAAAGAAACAGCTAAAAAAAATAACACGTGGTGAATATTCAAACTACGGAAACTAAGTTAGTTGCCGTTTATTCATCACCGGGTAAAGACGCATAATGTGTTGCCATTTATTCCTCAAAGGATGAAGATGCATAAGGAGTTGCCTTTGTTCGTTGAAAAACCAAGAACTTGAGATATGGAAGAAACCCGAATTCCAAAATAATGCCACGCAGAAAACCCTGAGAAAAAAAAAAAGCTTATCCTTTGAATGAACTCAAACTCCGAGGCATGGTGAGCCTCGTTAAACGAATACCCTAGGAAAAGACTTGTCCACGAGGAAAGAGACAATTATTAATCTTGGTCTTATCTGAAATAAGACGTGTATCCGTTTACCAATGTGTTATGGAAACCCAATAACGAAAGAAAAAAAGAAGAGAATAGACTCGTCAAAACTCCAAGTAAGTGAACATACAATTTAAGTATATTCAATTTTATCCTGCTTCATTCACACTGAAATGATAAACTAGAGATTTGGAGCACGAGCTCTGCCATTAAATCCGATTGTCTGAAGGAAAGAGAACCGTGTCTACCGTTGTCGAACTACATTCTCACCTTCCGCCATTAATAGATATTTTATGGTGGACTCGTCCGAGGATGAAAATATTTTATGAGGGGTTTAGTCCGGGATACCTATATTTTGGTGGAGGCTCATCCGAGATACAGAAAGACTTTCTCGCTCCTGACTTTTACCTGAATCGTTTTTTCATTGTTTGTCTCTTTTATTCAATAAAGAATATTGTTATTAATCTTGTTAACCCAAACACGGCCGTTCAGAGTCCTTTTTTGATGTGGAAGAATTGTATTTGTCGAAAACCTTGTATTTGAGGAGGAAAGCAATCCATTTAGCTGTGTTGACTTTTAATAATTCACCTACAACTCGCCTAGTAGCTTTAAAATGTGGTTCCGCTAGGGAGTTGGTGATCTCTGTGACACTAAATAGCGTTCGGGCAGACCACAGCCGAAGTCTGTGCCCTGCATTAACTGGTGGACTTGGCGGGAACGAACAGTACCCTGCAAGCCCACTGGGCACGTGGTAGCGTAACAATATATATATATATATATATATATACACTCAAAAGCAAATTGGGAAATCAGTAAATTTTCAATTGCCCTTGTGTGTGTGTGTATATATATATATATATATTGGTATACAATATCTTATATATATATATATATATATATATATATATATACATATATGCATCTGTATGCAAATATATTCTATAAATACGCACTCATACATATAGACACAGACGCACGCGCATATGTATATGTACATGTATATAGTTACACATTTATATAGTCATACACTCATGTTTACGTATATATATATATATATATATAGAGAGAGAGAGAGAGAGAGATCCTTATATATGCATATATCATCATCAAATCGTGCTGATAGTATGGTTTACCCTGACTCTCTCTCTCTCTCTCTCTCTCTCTCTCTCTCTCTTTCTCTCTCTTACACACACACACACACACACACACACACACTCGTGTGCGTGTGCCGTCCGTATATATCGTCTATCACTCTTGGCAAGTCCTCTAAACGTTATCCAGTGTCAACACAGACGGGATAAACAGAGGTTTTTTGCTTGTCAGCCAACACCAGTATATCTATGAGGGCCACTTGAGAACATTGCTTATGATTTCGTGCTTACTTCTCCAGCAGTGCTCACCGTCACTGGTTTGTCTTACTTGGTTAGTTTGTGAGATGGGAGGTAAGTGGTATTACAACAGCTGTTTTGTGGTATGTTCTAAATGGCACGGCGCATCCATTTAGCTTTTTCTACAAGCACTTTGTGAAAGTCCACTTAGGGCAGTCATACCATAGTAGTGACACGTCTACAACTTCGAAGAATTATATTCTCAGGGAGATTTCAATAACTGTCCATGTATTGACATTACTTTCAGTCGACGAGATATTGCTACCGAGGTATGCAAAATGGTCTACAAATTTGAGCGGCGTGTTGTTTGAGGTGGATATGGCTCCGTCTTGTTTAAAACGTTATTTCTGTATTATCTGAATTCATGTTGAAGCAAATGCCTCTTACCGAAGTTCAAAGCTATATAGCACACATTCGACTAACGTTGATTGTTTGTTTGGTTTGTTTGTTGGTTGGTTGGTTGTTATTTTGTTTTACGGTGTATCAACCCGTTTCGGGTCATTTAACGCCGAATTAAGTCATTTCGGTAAATTCTTCAAACGATTCAATTTAGTATGGGTACATTTTGTTTAGACACAGCTAAATGTCAAAAGAGTTAAGTCATCCATTTTTGTACGTATAACAGTTCTACTTCCAACGATTCATTTCAGCATAAGTATACAATTTCAATGTTGCTCAGTCGGCTGGGGCTGTAGAAGGCACAGACTGTTTCTCTGCAGAGGGGTAAGACCCCTCCCCAACGAGTGTCTTGGATATGACACTAAACAATCTGATGGTGAGGTTCCAGTAATACTGGAGCTCTGGGGAATGCGGAGTCCTTTTTTATTGCTATCGCTCCCAGGTCTACTCTGGCCCGGAATGGTAGCACCTGATAAGGGTCCTATCTATGGGTTAAATAGAACTAAACCGTGGTTACTTGACTTTACTTTTTTTTACATTTAAACTGCGTATTTATGCTAAACTGTATTAACTGCATACTTATGCTAAAACTGAATTGTTTGACTTAGAACTGTTTGACGAAAGCGAATAGCTTGAAATAGAAATATTTCTAACAATTAAGCTGTACTTACATTTAAACAGCGTGCTTATGCTAAACTGAATTGTTTGAAATGGAACAGCTTTTGACATTGAAACTGTAATTGTTTAATATAAAAGTGTTTTGACATTTAACATTGTGTAAACAAAATCTGTACTCATACGAAACTGAACTAGCTGAATTAGAACTGTTTGAATAAACTGAATAGCTTGAAATAGGAATGTTTTTGACAAACTGTGTACTCATGTGAAACTGAATTGTTTAAAAAAGAACTATTTGCATTAAAAATGAATTTGGCATTAAATTACCAACAAAGGTGTCCGTGGTGTCATGGTTATCGTCGCAGAAAATGAACACGGCGACACGAGTTCAAATCCTGGACGAGACAGATGGCGATTCACATGGCACTAATAGCCTTAGGAAAGGTATGAATCCAATTATTCTCCCTCCCGCTACGGGTAAATAGTAGGGCAGACTAAGCTCTTCAGCCTTGGTGAGGCAACTAGTCTAGGAGAAGGAAAACTCTGAATGCAAACCTGTTAAACTCCGCTTAAAAAATTGACCTTGTGTCATATCCTGCCCGAGCGGAGGGGTTGGTAAATAGGATTAAATAACCTACAAAGTTTCATATGCCATAAAACCCAAACAATCAACCAACCAACAGTTTCAATGTTAAAAACAGTTTTATTTCAAACAGTTCAGTTTAGCATAAGTAGACAGTTTAGTTCTATTTTACCAAATCAGGTGTTACCAGTCTTGGCTAGAGTGGGTCTGGGAGCGATGGCAATAAAAGAGTTATCTGCATTCCCCAAAGCTTCAGCATTACTGAAACCACACTATCATATTGTTAAGTGTCATATCCAGGATACTTATTGATGGGGTCTCATCCCTTTGCAGAGATATAGTTGGTGTATTCTACAGCCCAAGCCGACTGGGTAATCGGATTAGCCAGAAGCCCGAGATCATCCTCTTAATCAATAACCGTAAAGGTTTTCGCAGGATATCGTCTACTTCTTACCTCTTTTAGTGTGAAATCATTTCTTTCAATAAATCTTTTGATATTTATGTGACGAAATCTGGGTAGATTATAAATAGAATGATCAATAGATTATAAGTGGAAATGATATTAAGTGGAAATAGTATTATTTCTAAGACTCCAATGACAATGCCAAAGAATCATATCACTATCGGGTAAGTGAAATTAAAAAAACAGCCTATATATATATATATATATACGCACACACATATACATATTCATACATATACATAAACACATATATGAATATTCATATATATATATACACATATATATATACATATTTATACACACATATAAGCACACACACACACACACACACATATATATATATATATATAAAGACTTTGCGAAAATAATTTCTACATGACCAAGTGCGTGTCAAGCTAAGTTTCACCTAAACGGCTCTTCAGGATTTTTTTAATATACTAATTTCTGAGGGGTCTTTTTAATCAATAAAATATATTTTATCCTAACCCACTTAGCCAATTCGATCCTGAAGAGCTGTTTAGGTGAAACCTAGGCAGACTCGCTCTAAGGAATTATTTTCATAACACCAGTTCTCGTGTATTGAGCACTTTGTTACGTTTTACCATGGGTAATTCTTTTGGTTTGGTTTGGTTTGGTTTCTTTTGCTTAATGGCATATCACCTCTTTTTAAGTTATTTAATGCCGATGCCATTCTCCTAGAAGAACAGTAGTGGTACTATTTAACTGGGAGGATAAGGGGGTTCATACCTTTCCCAAGGTTATTTGACCGAAAGTGAACGTAATAGCGCGACTGGAGTAAGAACTCGTGTACTACAATTCCGCAGTCCATCGCTTTAACCATTACACCACGAGGATACCCCTTCAATTCTTTCGGTGTTTTATCGTTTGATTAGTCAAACATGTGTCTGATTATTTTCAAGTGGCACGTGTGTTTTTTGTCTTTTCTTTTTTTACTGAATTTTTTCTCAGATATCAGTTAGTAGAATTTGCAAATTGTACAATGTGGTGTTTTTTAACATCAACAGAATTAGATATGAAAATCAAAATATACATAAAGATGTATATATATATATATATATATACACATATTCACACATCTATACACACATATATATACACATGCATATATATATACACATATATACACACTCAAGCGCAGACCTTGACACTCTATGGGTTGTTTTAGGAAACAAAACAAATATTGGTTCATTAAAAACATCTATTGAGCAGGAATGAAAAAAATATCTGAAGAATTTATTTCGAAGCCATGCAAATCTTTTCAAGAGCTTGTAGATACAATAATTGAACAAAA
>OY757944.1:18991035-19126035 GCA_963585895.1 Sepioteuthis lessoniana
ACCCTTCTGGCCAGCGAAATCCTGAAGAACCGTTTGGTAAAACCTCGGTAGATTCGCGCTTGGCCACGTACGTTTTAGTCTTTTTTTTTTTTTTTTTAATAATTTCCCCCCGGATATCAGTTTGTGTAATATTTTTATTTACGAATTGCATCAGCCGTTTTTTTTTTCACGCCATCAGAATCATAGAATAGTTATAAGAACTAATTATATATATACCGGCCCATTGGTCAAATGAGTAGAATGTTAGCCAAGATTCCAGGAAAACGGGATTCAATCCCAGGTCGAATCATAACCAAAGACTCAAAAAATGATACTTGATGCTTAACACAGCATTAAAAGGTACGGATCAAGGGTAAAGTTGAGCAATCTAGGAATTAAAGTATCACCCTCCCCTACACCTCGGTGTAGTAGCAATTGAAAAGGGAGCCTTTTGGTCACTCTCAACTTTGGTCGCCAACTTTGCTTATATATTATTCGCCAATGGCCCGGGAGACCGGGGTTCAATCCCAGGTCGAGTCATACCAAAGACTAAAAAAAATGGTACTTGATACCTCCTTGCTTAATACTCAGCATTATAAGGTACAGATCAAGGGTAAAGTGGAGCAATCCCGGGAAAGGAGTAGCGCCCTTCCCTACACCCAGGTGTAGTAGCTATCAAAAAGGGAGACTTGGTGTCACCCTCGACTACGGTTGCCAGATTTACTTTTTACTTATACATATATATATATATATATATATATAGATAAGAAATTATTTATTTCGTCCTTACATACGTGTATGTTTCCAGCTTGTTGCTTTAGTCAGAGAACATTTAGTAATTTGCTTAGATGTGGCACAAGGCTAACAAACCTTGACATATGAGTTCGAGTCCCTTGGGGTGCCCCATTCATATGGCCTTGTGCCACATTTAATTTAATAGCCTGGTAAATTACTAAATGTTCTCTGACGAAAGCAACAATCCAGAAACACACACGTATGTAAGGATTAAATAAATAATTCTTTAAAAAATTTATAACTCTCTTCGTGGACCGAATCATTTTGAAATATTTACTCTTTTTTTTTTCTCTTTGAACCAACAAGAAATATATATATATATATATATATATATATATATATATATATATATATATGAAAGTGCATATGTATGTATTTACCAAACCAGTTCGCTAGGATCTGATACAAGGTCTATTCGATAAGGAGTTTAGCGAATTTGAATTCAGGGTTTTCCTTTTCCCAGACTGGTTGTCATACCAAGCCTAAAAATGCAGTCTGCGCTACTATTTACCCATAGGTGAAAGGGGAAAACAGGTGGATTCATTCCTTTCGCAAGGGCGTCAGCGCCAAGTAAAACGCAAGCAGCCTCATCCAGGGTTTGAACGCGGATCGATGATTCCAATTCCTGTGACGTCAAACTTACGTTTTTGGCAACTACTATGAATGTATATTTAACCGTAATCTATGGAAAACGTTAGAGCAAAAATTTATCTTAATTTATCGCATTTTATTTGAGCAATATAGTCATTATCTGATGAAGGTTTTGTTGTCAGTATAGTTTTGTTGGTGAAGTATTGCTTTTTTTTTTAGGTGGGTTGACTTCGTAAACCATTATGTCGTATATTAGTATCTACTACATATTTCTGTGAAAGTTCGAGTTACACTATGAGGGACTAATGACCTTTGGCAAAGACCACACAATCAGTAGTACATCACATAGAAATTGGATACGCACCCACGATGTTTGGGGGGCGTAGAATAACGTCTTCACTTTCGTAAACAGAGCCCTCCCTGTAAAAATTGGTCACCTGTGTCAATAACAGCGTAAATTCATGCCAAGATTATGTTTCTTGTTGGTTGGTTGGTTTGTTGTAATTTATGGCACATCAACCCAATATAGGTTATTTAATGCCAAATCATATATATATATATATATATATATATATGACTTGTTATTGATATAATTGTAAAATCATTTACAGTGCGTACTCGTGCATCCATTAAGTAAAATCAGTCCAATGCATTTTTAGAGTAAAAATCATTTCCAATGCATTTTTATAGAGAAAATCATTCCAATGTATTTTTATAGTAAAAATCATTTCCAATGCATTTTTATAGTAAAAATCATTTCCAATGCATTTTTATAGAGAAAATCATTCCAATACATTTTTATAGGAAAAATCACTTCCAATGCATTTTTTATAGTAAAAATCACTTCCAATACATTTTTATAGTAAAAATCATTTCCAATGCATTTTTATAGAGAAAATCATTCCTATGCATTTTTATAGTAAAAATCACTTCCAATACATTCTTGTAATAAAAAACATTTCCAGTGCATTTTATAGCAAAAATTATTTCCAATTTATTTTCATTGCAAAAATCCTTTCCAATGCATTTTTATAGTAAAAATAATTTTCAAGTATTGCTATTTAACATTAGTAATTCTATTCATCAAGTATCCCTATCTAATTTACTATTAAGTATTTGTTTGCTTACAGTCATTAATATCAATCATTTTTGCCTCATAGTTAAATGGTTCAAAGTATTGCTATCAAATACTAATAATTCTATTTAATATTAATCATCTGTTTGCATAGAGTTAAATGGTTTCAAGTATAGTTTGGTTTGGTTGTTTGGGCTTTAGGGCATATCAACCTTTGTAGGTGATTTAATGCCAAATCCATTTTTATACAAAGAAACAGTTCTATTTCAAACAATTCATTTAAGCATAAGTATTCAACTCTATTGTTAAAAACGTTTCTGTTTCAAGCTATTTCATCATCATCATGTCGTGCTGGTAGCACAGATATCCCTGACACTCTCTCGCCACTTTTCCCTATCGTTCATCGCCTCTGGCAGGTCTTCTGGACTACATCCCGTATCCTCACATAGTTGCTGAATGTATGTTCGCGCTGGTCGTCCTGCTTTTGCTCGGCCATGTGTCGGGGTCCATAAGAGTACATCCCTTATGAGCTCTTCCCTGCTTCTCCAGCAGTGTCCTGCATGTCTGGTTCGTCTAACTTGGATAGTTTTCGTGATAGGAGGCAGGTGGCCGTACAGTTGGTGCCTTGTGGGGTGTTGCCACCAGGACTTCTTCAAGATCCCTCGTAGTATTCTTGTGTAATTGCCGTCTAGCTTCTTCTCCAGCCGTTTTGTTAGAGTCCATGTAGTGCATCCATATAGCAGTATCAATGTGACCGCTGCCTGGAAGAAACTGTGTTTCATTTTATCGGTTAGGTCTGCTTTCCATATAATCGATAGCCTATTGATAGCTGTCCATGCTTTTGTTAACCTTGTGTCGATGTCCTTTTCGGTTGATGCGACGCTGCTTACTAGGTAAGTGAATTTGTCTACTAGTTTAAGAGGGGTTCCGTCTAGAGTGGAGATGTCACCCGTTTGATTATTACACATATATTCCGTTTTGTGTGCATTGACATAGAGGCCTATGCCTGCGGCTGCTCGTTCCAAAAGTATAGCTTTTGTTTACACAGTTAAATGTGTGAAGAAAAATTGAAACAAGGTAATCCAAGTAGAAGGAGAGATTTATTGAGAAGCAAAGTCGACACTATAGCGTTTCGGTTCTTATGAACCATCATCAGGGCTTTGAGGGGTGATATTAGTGATGTTAAATCAACGATGGATGTTTTTAAATGCAAAATACAAAAACTTAGGAAAATTTTTGTATAACAAGAAAAAGTTGGCTGTTTAATTAGTGAATCTGCGTTTGTCAGTTAAATGTCAAAACCGTTCTATTTCGAACTATTCAGTCTAGCGTAAGTACTGTTTCAATGTCAAAAACAGTTCTATTTCAAACAACTCAGTTTAGCATAAGTACGCAATTTAAATGTAAGTACACAGTTTATTTGTCAAAAATATTTCTATTTCAAGCTATTCAGTTTAGTTAAACAGTTCTAATTCAAACATTCAGTTTAACATATATATGGAGTTTAGTTCAATTTAACCCATAAATAGAGCCCTATCAGGTGCTACCACTCAGGGCTAGAGTGGACCTGGGAGTGATGGCAATGAAAAGGTACTCAGCATTCCCCAAAGCTTCCGTATTACTGAAGCCTGACCATCAGATTGTCTTGTGTCATTTCCTGGACAGTCGTTTGGGGGTCTTACCCCTCTGCATAAATGCAGTTGGTGCGTTCTACAGCCCCAGCCAACTAGGCAATTCAAGTATAGTAAATAATTTAGTAGTTCTATTTCATCCGTAGATGGAACCCTAACTGGTACTACAACTCCGGATGAGAGTGGACTTGGGATTAATGGCGTATATATTAGAATTCAAGTTGTAATATATATATATATATATATATATATATATATATATATGCGAGATCATTAAATAAGATTCCAGACTTTTTTCGTATGGGCTCTTTTATTGATAGTACACACAAACTCTAGTCCCCTTCGAAGTAATCTGCTCCGACTGCAATGCACTTGTTCTACCGTTCCAACAAATTCTGGAAGGTCCCATGGAAGTCCTCTTGTGTGAGCGTGTCAATGACCTTCGTCACAGCCTCTTTCACCTCTTCAATTGTCCTATAACGACAGCCTCTGAGCTTTGGGAATAACCAAAAGTCACAGGGAGCAAGGTCTCGACTATAGGGAGGCTGAGGAACTGTCTTGATGCCCATCTTGGTCAAATAGTCTGTGACAAGGATGGAGTTGTGGACTGGTGCATTGTCCTGCTGGAAATGTCACTGACCCGATTTGGAGAGTACTGGCCTCTTCCGGCGGAGTCTCTTCCTGAACTCCCTTAAAACCTCAACATAGTAGCCAAAACCCTAACCCTTTGGCCAGCAACTCTAATGTATTGACTTCCCTACTCCTCCCACACCTCTCATCATCCCTCACAGAGTCCGTGCCTTCCTTGAATCTCTTATGCCACTCAAAAACTGATGCTCGATTCATGCAAGATGCTCCAAAAGCAGTCTGAAGCATTCCATACGTTTCTGTGGCATTTTTTCCCAGTTTAAAACACAATTTTATAGCATATCGCTCTTCTAAAGTGTCCTCACATCCAGATTGCATTCAAATTCACCAGCTGTGACACTCAGGCTTTAGTAGGGTGTATTCCAATTGCTGCTGTAGCTGTTCATTTGAACCTGAAATCATAAAAATTGGTCAGTCATCTCATAAGATGTATAGCAATATCATACTGAATTTTCAAGAGTCTACGACACTTTTAAATGCCTGTACAAAAATTCTGGAAATTAATTGAATGCACCACGTATATATATATTACAACTTGAATTATATATATATATATATATATATATATATATATATATATATATATATATAAGGGAATTAACTACACTTCTTTTGTTCTGAATCCTTTCCCATGCTCTACTGAAATATAGGGATACTAAAAAGAAAAAAATACAAATATGCAAAAAATTAAACGAAAGGAGGAAATGGAAGTACCAAATCAAAAAACCATTAGAACTCTTGGAGAAAAGAAAATTTCAAGAACCCAGGAATTTTGGAAGAAAAATGGCAGAAAAGTTCAGAAAGGAGTACCTCAGAAGAACAAAACTTCGCGAAAACAAACCTAGCAGTAAAAAGTCTTATCAAAGGATAAACACCTGGGCAGCCCCCTCACCCACTGTAAGATACTCCAGACTATTTTAAAATAATAAAAAAATAAAAAGGGAGGAACTTATACAAATGAACAAGGAAAGTGATGGTCATAGAGAAGGTCTTCCCTACGAGAGATGAAATAGACAGAATCTACGTTTCAAGAAAAGAAGGAAGAAGAGGACGCCCCGTACTGATGACGGCATAGGTGCAACTGTTATGTTCTGACCTTTTGACCCGGCCAAAAATGCCATCCAAGGTGATGCACCGGAAGGAAGTGACACATTCCAATGGCGGTTAGGAGAGGAAATCGCGTGGGCGGAAATTGGCTGATGAAATGGGACAAGGTAATTCCCATTGTACACTACAGAGTGATCCACCGGAAGAGAGTGGCCTGTGAACTGCATGACAGTTATTCCCGCTTGATGACGATTAAACATTCGATTTCAAAGATCGGGTGGGCGTCGAACGATTATATAATTCAGTTGAGTTCGACGAGCCAGTGGCAATTGGCAGTGGCAGGGGCAGTTAACAGTAGAGTTCCAGACAGTTGGAGACGAAGTGTGGTAGGGAAAGCCACACCCGACCGAGGGGGCCCTCGGAAACCCCGATGGAGTTTGGGGTCCAGAGAAGATGCTGATAAGATGCAATAAAGAAAGCCAGCATCCAGCAGTGGGCCCTAGGCCTCCGGTTGAGCATCAAAAGAACGAGAAAGACACAATGTGACGGTCATAACAGTGGGTTCAAAATATTTCAGTTATGTTCGATCTCCAGCTCCCTCTCACACGCAAACCATGAACAACCCTTTCGAACCCTTGCAATAAAGTGAGAGGTAAATATTGTTAAAGAAATCTTCCTGCGTCTTTCTGCGTGCGTCTGTCTTTGTCATTGCGTCTTAATTATTGTGTCGTTATGATGCTACATGAATCAGCAGATGACAATACAACACAACAATCCAGAAACTCAAAGAGTTTACAAAATCGCAAAGAAAGACGAATTTTAGCGGCCTATATAAGGAATATCAACAGCAAAAAATTAGATAAACAGAAAAATAATCGAAAAAAAATCTATAAAAGAAGAAAAACAACACTATGAGTACTTCAAGCGACAAACTAAGAAAGGTGTCCAAGATAAAGCCTAGACATGGTGAAGAAGAAGAAACCTCGATATATTTGTCACTGCCTCCCACCAGAGAGGATTTGACACAAGGTCAATGACCTAAGGGTCGATTATCGCGGGGTTAGAGGAGTGAAATGTCGGGCAAGAGCCGAGGCTCGAGCCATGCTGGACTATGATGCAGCTCGCCCACCCAAAGGTGGCCCAACCGAAGCTGGGGGGGCCTTACGGCCTCAAGTCTGCATTTGTTGAACTGTACCCATATCTCGAGAGAGAAACTGAATCTCTTCTAATTGCAGCACAAAATGATGTCATAAGGACCAATAATGTCAAAGCTAAAATTGATCAAACGCAACAGAATACCAAGTGTAGCTGACAAAAACAAAAAACAAACAAACAAAAAACAACCAAAAATATAAGTAAAATAGAAATAATTAATCACTTGTCGTATTTGTTATATTTGAAACCGTTTATCTTTGTGAAAACAAATAGCAGATGTCAAATGAAATTGTTAGTGTTACATAATAATACTTGATAATATAGTGGTGTAGTCGTTATCGTCGTAGGAAATGGACTCGGCGACACGAGTTCAAATCCTGGACAAGACTAATTGCATTTCACATAGCACTAATACCCTTGGGAAAGGTATGAATCCAATTATTCTCCCTCCAGCTATGGGTATATAGTTGGACAGACTGGTTTCTTCAGCCTGGGTGAGGCAACTAGTCTAGGAGAAGGAAAACTCTGAATTCAAACCTGTTAAGAGGAGGTGCCCGTGGTCTAATGGTTATCGTCTTAGGAAATGGATACGGCGACACGATTTCAAATCCTGGACGAGACTGATTGCATTTCACGTAGCACTAATACCCTTGGGAAAGGTATGAATCCAATTATACTCCCTCCAGGGTAAATAGTAGGGCAGACTTGGTGAGGTAACTAGTCTAGGAGAAGGAAAACTCTGATTTCAAACCTGTTAAACTCCACTTAAAAATTTACCTTGTGTTATATCCTGTCCGAGCAGAGGGGTTGGTAAATATGTATAATGAGTGTTCTAGAAATGACACTAAACTGAATCTGATTACATTCAGGACAACTTTAACTCAAAGATGTACTACTTCTTAAAGTCCAATCCATAAGTAAAATAGAAATATTTAATCATTTGCTATATTTGAAACTGCTTAACTTAGTTAAATGAAATTATTAGTGTTACATAGCAATACTTGAAACCATTTAAATGTGATCGAACGAATGAATAATGTTGAATAGAATTATTAGTGTTACATAGCAACACTTGAAACCATTTGACAAATGAGCTCTGACTCGTTTTAAAATAATGTTACCTTCAAACTAATTTGTTTTCAAATCGTATACATGTAATATCTGTATGTACAAGCAGGATTTGGCATTGAATAACCGTCATTAAATAACCGCCATCAAATTAAACCAGTCAGGAAACAAATTTTAGTTGTTGCGCTTGAAACGGTCCCGAAAGGCTTGGAAAAGAGATTGTAGGGACCACAGCATTGTTAAGATCGCCAAGAATCCTTAGGAGATTCCTGGACAGCTGGGGAAACTTGCTATCGCTCAAACTCCTTTAAAAGACCACCAGTGAACACTGCTGTGAAAAACTCGCTTGGAGTGAAATAAGAATAATACAGTGCAAAGAGAGTATTAGACTAGACACGACTGAGTGGGGAAGATGATCCGCTGAGAATTGTGCAAAAAGTTTAAATTTTACCACACGAGCAAATTGTATATGCACAATCCAGAATGAGACACCCAAAATTCTTTCGGATTTTGAGATACAAATGGATTCTCAGCCAGACGATCATATTTAGTGATAGTCAATAAAAAAAAGAGAACATGTCGAATAGTGGACTTTGCCTTTCCGGCTGATCACAAGATAAAAATAAAAGAAAGCGAAAAGAGAGTTAATTACCTAGACCTTGCTCGAGAACTAAAAAAGCTTAGGAAAATAAAAGTGATTTAATTGGAGCGCTCAGTACAGGCACGAAAGGATTAGTACAGAAACTGGAGGACTTGGAAATAAAAGGGCAAATGGAGACCATCGCGACTACGGGATTGTTGAGATCGACCAAAATACTAAGAAGAGTCCTGGAGATTTGAGGAGACTTGCTGTCACTCAAACTCCAGTTAAAGACCATCGGCTAAGGCAGGTGTGAAAAATTCTCTAAGGAGTAATAACAGTAATAATAAAATTCTCCGTAGGAGATATCAGGACAAATATGCCTACCTCTGGGTCAGTCTGTCAACTTCACCACTTCGAGATCTTCAGTGATGGACTCTATCAACTTCTGAGTGTCATAATGATGAAACGTCTTGGTTTGCCAAACTAGAGTAATATAGACTCTGTAGGACAAATCAGGAGAAATATGTCTAGGGCCAGCCTCACAACTCCACCACTTTGAGATCTTCAGTGATGGACTCTATCAACTTCTTAGTCTATCAATTTTACAACGGTATATGAATGCCTTACAATTAAGTTAAAATTGCCAACGGATAGGCAATTTTTCTTTATACTGGTAAAAGCTTATGTAGGACCAGCCCCACATTTTTTGAATGATCTGATAACGGAATAACAGAGAACCCCACCGGTGCAGATTCTCGAAACAGCGATGTCAAGGATTTCTTACTCCAAGATCATTTGCTTTACTAAGACTGAAAAGCCCATTCTGACCACTTATTATTACTCACCAAAAGCGAGAAAAAAGAGACGTATTCACGCCTTTCCTAAGGACATTAGTACGAAAGGAAACGTAAGAAGCATTATACAGGATTAAAACTTGGCTCGTCAAATAATCAATTTTTATTTCTTAATAATTTTCGACACTTAAAATTCAGCTCTTATTGACCCTCTTCGGACACCGATGCCATCAATCGAAAACCGATAGAGTAGAATGACTAGACAGAGTCAAGCGTATCCGTGCTCTCCGCACGGCTCAATGATGCTGATAATGATGTTTTTTTTTCTATCGACATCGACCCATTTTTGATCTCTGATCAACAGCACAAAAAATGTGATAATACAAGGAAGATCGATTTGGTTTGGTTTTATGGCATATCAAACATTGTTGGTTATTTATTACCAAATAAACTATTCAGTTTAGCATAAGTGCACAATTTAAATGTCAAAAACAGTCCTATTCTAGGTTTGATGGTTCCAAGTATTGCTATGTATCACTAACAATTCAATTAAACACCAGTCATTTATTTATACACAGTTAAATGTAAAAACAGTTCTATTTCCAACAATACGAATAATTATCCTCAACTTTAATGAAAGCAAGTGTACGTCCTTTATTTTTAATAATGACCATCTTACAACCCTTATATAATCTGGGTAAGTATTGCTAGTGATAACGTTGCCCAGTTGGCTAAGGCTGTAGAATACACCGATTGCATCTCTGCACAGGGGTAAGACTTCACCAAGATATGACACTAAAAAATCTGATGCTTTGGGAATACTGATTACACCTTTATTACCATCGCTCCCAGATCCACTCTGACCCGGAGTGGCAGCACCTGATACGGTCCTATCTATGGGTCAAATAGAACTAAACTTTGTACTTATGCTAAGTGGGTGTCCACTTGGCGTAATAGTTAAATCTCTGGACAGTGGAACCGTAGTAAGCGAGTTCGAAATCCAATCGCGCTATGTTCACTTTCGGACAAATACCCTTGAGAAAGGCTTGAACCCCCTTATCCTTCCAGGTATGGGTTAAATAGCATCACTGCAGTTCTTCTTGAATGGTGGCTTTGGCATTAAATGACCCACGAAGTTTGATAGGCCATTAAACAAAAGAAACCAAACTTATGCTACACTGAATAGTTTGAAATAGAACTGTTTTGACATTTAACTGTTTGTAAACAAAAACTATACTTATACTAAACTGGTTTGTTTGAAATTTAACTCAGTGTTAAATGACCCGAAAAGGGTTGATATGCCATAAAACAAAACAACCAATCCAAATACTGCGTAAATTTTGTGTTGAAGACATAAATACAGCTAGTGGTAATAACCAGTGCTGACGCGCACTGATTAAACCTGCTGTCACTTGACTCCAGCGATTGACACCTCATATTACAGGTGTAAAAACGCAACTGAAAAGAAGGGAAAGAAAGAAATCAAATTTGTCGTCATTAGTAGTGGATCCCGCCAATCCGTGGGTGGCGGGAGCCGGATTAGGGATTAACAATTAGACCCACTCCTAATTCCCTCTGGGCCAGGTCTAGATGCCTAATCATGTTAGTCTCTCTCTCTCTCTCTCTCTCTCTCTGTATCTTTATCTCTCTCTCTCTCTCTCTCTCTGTTTCTGTGTCTCTCTATAACCTTGTCGGTCTGTCTTTCTATCTATCGCTATCTATCAATCTATCTATCTATCCATCTATCTATCTCTGTCAGTGTGTGTGTGTGTGTGTACATTATCACTGCCATCACCTCTTTATTTAGCAATAGTCCGTATTAAATACCTTTCGCTTGTAATAATCACATTTTCAGCAGCTTCAAGTCTAGCTAAATTTGGATTGAAAAAGCTATCCATATACGAATTATTCAAACCAATACCCTCATTCCCTTTCGTTTGAATCATTACATTCCAGCCGATTCATTCTTCGGTCTTCACATTTTTAAACTACTTCGGAAAAGTTTTGTGAATATAGATTGAAATTCTCAGATAATCCATGTTTTTCAAACTAAAATTAGTTTTATCGATTTTTTCCGCTGATAAGGTCTTGAGCCTACCCCAACAGTATAAGAAAGGGTAAATGGCTGATAGTTCTAAGAAAGAAAGAAAAAAGGAAAAATGTTTGTAAAGAGAAAGAAAGAATAATAAAGAGAAAAGGGAACAAAGAAAGAATTAGAGAAAAGGGATAAGGAAAAAAAGCAAAAATGTTCGTAAGAAAGAAAGACAGAAAGAAAAAGAAAAAAAAAAGGAAACGTAGCAATGGTAGAAAGAAATCCCAGAAGAAAGAAAGAAAGAAAAAAGAAAGAAAGAAAGAAAGAAAACATAGTAATGGTAGAAAGAAAGAAAGAAAGAAAGAAAGAAAGAAATGTAATAGAAAAACTAATGTAAAAACGAAACGTAAGTAGGAAGAGAATTAAGAAGAAAAAAAAATAATTGGGAAATGTTCTGGGTGGGGTTATCGACAATGATAGAAGAGACACTAAAATAAAAAATAAAAAATAAAAATAAAAATAAAAAAAGCCATAAGGTTCGACCGAATAGTCGACCAGGGTGTGTCTCTGGTTCTTACCTTAAAATTACAAAAGGATTACTTGATGCAACTGTCTCCATCACCCCCGCCCCCACGCCTCCAACCAACTCTTACCTCCCGATGCCCACCCCCTTCCTTCCTTTCTCCCTTCCTTCCTTCCTCTTCACCCTCTTCCTGAGGCGTAGTTTAACCAACCCACACCGTAAGCAATTCAAAATGAGGCTCAGCAACTAATAGAAAACGCCCTTCTCCCCAAGGTCGACCTTTTGCCACCTTTGCTTTCGACTTTCGACCCAGTCGGCTGTGGGGAGGGGCCAGCTGTAAAATAAACCGACTGCATCTCTGCAGAGGGATAAGACCCTCTCATCAACGAGTGTTCTGGACATGACACTAAACTGAATCTGATGGTAAGGCTCCATTCCAGGAGATTTGGGGGGAATGTGGAGTACCCCTTCATTGCCATTACTCCCAGGTCCACAAAGTCCTAGAGAGGTAGTGTCTGTAAGGGTCTAATCAATGGGACAAATAAAAATATCTAATCTTTTTTTTATACTTGAAACCCTTTAACTGTGTGCCAACAAATGACTGTTAAATTGAATTATTAATATTACATAGAAATACTTGAAACCATTTAATTGTGTGAAAACGAATGAACAATGTTAAAAAGAATTATTAGTGTTTCATAGCAATACTTGAAACTATTAAACTGTGCGCAAAAGTTTGTTAACAGAAATGTTTCCGACAAAATCTTCGTTTACAAATTATATATATACATATATATATATATATATATATATATATATATATAATTTGTAAACGAATATTTTGTCGAAAACATTACTGTTTCTCTCAATAGCAATATTCCACTTTCGAATCAGATCGTGTATCCCTGCCTCGTAAGATTCTGTTCACACCATTAGAATTATAGAATAGTTATAAAAATTAATAATAGTAATAATAATAGTTATGTTTCTGACAAAATATTCGTTTACAAATCTTATATATATATATATATATAATTTGTAAACGAATATTTTGTCGGAAACATTATTATTTTTATTATTAAAGAAATAGTAACTATGTTGAGTGGTGGGGATGTGATCCACAGAGGACCAGCTTCATTTTGGTTTATGATACATTTTCATGTGTTGGTTATAATTCCTGTACTAAAGAAATAGGTATGACTTTTTCACTCGCCCTCGTACATTCTTTATTATACGTGTTGCATTCAATACGTTTCCTCACTTTTTTGTACAGGCATTTAAAATGGTCGTAGACTCTTGAAAATTCACTATGTTAATGCTATACATCTTATGAGATGACTGACTAATTTTTATGATTTCACATTCAAATGATCAGCTACAGCAGCAATTGGAATACACCTTACACCTTTAGAAGAACAATAGCCAATAAACTTGAAAAAAAATGCCACAGAAACGTATGGAATGCTTCAGACTGCTTTTGGAGCATCTGGCATGAATCGAGCATCAGTTTTTGAGTGGCATAAGAGATTCAAGGAAGGCACGGACTCTGTGAGGGATGATGAGAGATGTGGGAGGAGTAAGTAAGTCAATACACCAGAGTTGATTGGCTAAAGGGTTAGGGTTAGGGCTACTGTGTTGAGGTTTTAAGGGAGTTCAGGAAGAGATTCCTTCGGAAGAGGCCAGTACTCTTCAAATCGGCTCAGTGGCATTTCCAGCAGGACAATGCACCAGTGCACAACTCCATCCTTGTCACATACTATTTGACCAAAATAGGCATCAAGACAGTTCTCACCCTCCCTATAATCCAAGCGTTGCTCCCTGTGACTTTTGTTTTTTCCCAAAGCTCAGAAGCTGTCGTTATGAGACAATTAAGGAGATGAAAGAGGCTGTGACGAAGGTTATTGACACGCTCACATAAGAGGACTTCCATGGGGCCTTCCAGAAGTTGTTGGAACGGTAGAACAAGTGCATTGCAGCCGGAGGAGATTACTTCGAAGGGGACTAGAGTTTCATGCGTGTACTATCAATGAAAGTGCCCATACGAAAAACGTCTGGAAACTTATTTAATGATCCTCATACGTTCTGTAAATAAATTGTTATGAACAAAATTTATAATTCCTTTATTTGTCCTATTTAAACCAGTCCATTCGGCAGGAGCAGTTGAATACACTGACTGCATCTTTGCCGAAGAGTAAACCTCCTGGATATTACGGGTGTCCTGGATATGATATTAAACGATCTGATGGTGGGGTTACAGTAATGCTGGAGCTTTGGGGAATGCGGAGTCCCCATTCATTGCCATCTTTCCTCGATCCACTCTGACTCGGAGTGGTATCATATGATATGATATCTATGGGTCAAATAGAACTGTTTAACATTTAAACTGAGTGTAAACAAATGATAGGCTAAATTGAATTGTTTAAAATACAACTGTTTGACTATTTAACTGTGTGTAAACAAATGACTGATGTTTAATTGAATTGATAGTGATACATAATACTTGGAACCATTTAACTTTGTTGACTTATGCTAAATTGAATTGTTAGAAATAGAACTGTTTGACTATTTAACTGTGTATAAAAAATGACAGATGTTCAATTGAAATGATAGTGATACATAGGAATACTTGGAACCATTTAACTTTGTTGACTTATGCTAAAATGAATTGTTAGAAATAGAACTGTTTGACTATTTAACTGTGTATAAAAAATGACAAATGTTCAATTGAATTGATAGTGATACATAGGAATACTTGGAACCATTTAACTTTGTTGACTTATGCTAAAATGAATTGGTAGAAATAGAAGTTTAATTATCTAACTGTTTTAACAAATGACCGATGTTTAATTGAATTGTTAGAAATACATGACGATACTTAACTTTGTTGACATTTTATGAAAGCGAGCAAGATGCCGAAGAGAGGATTCTAAAGAAAGGGTCAGTTTAGACCCTTAATAACTCTTAAATTGTTTGGGTTTGGTTTGATGGCCTATCAACCATTGTAGGTTATTTAATGGTAAGTCCATTTTTATACATATAAACAGCTCTAGTTGTTTAAATTTCTGAGACGAAGTTTGTTGATTTTTAACATTAAGGGTTTTCGGACTATTGTCTTCATCTTTATTCTTATTTTCACAAAGTTTCAGCTGATATGTGCTCCGGCCTTCTTCAGGTGATTTGTCGAACTCGGGAACCTTCACGGAACTACAAACTACGTCCTTTATTGAATCCACAGGGGTGACGGTGGTACGAATTGTAATTGGTTCTTAGAATGCCCCCTACAAAGGCTTGGAAAGGGTGATGGTAGAGTTGAAAATCGAAAGACAAGCTGAGATAATCCAAACTACAGCCGTATTGAGATCGGCCAGAATACTGAAGACTTGAAGGGATTTGCTGTCACTCAGAGTCCAGTTTTCGCTGGTGTGAAAAATTCGCTTCATCATCATCATTTCGTGCCGCCAGCACAGATATCCCTGACCCTCTCTCGCCTGACCCTCTCTCGCCACATTTCCCTATCGTTCATCGCCTCTGGCAGGTCTTCTGGACTACATCCCGTATCCTCACATAGCTGCTGTAGGTATGTTCGAGATGGTCGTCCTGCTTTTGCCCGGCCATATGTGGGGGTCCATAGGAGTACATCACTTATGAGCTCGTCCCTGCTCCTTCAACAGTGTCCTGCGTGCCTGGTTCGTCTAACTTGGATAGTTTTCGTGATGGGAGGCAGGTGGCCCTATAGTTGGTGCTTTGTGGGGTGTTGCCGCCAGGACTTGTTTAATATTGCACGCAACATTCTTGTGTAGTTGCCGTCTAGCTTCTTCTTCAACCGTTTAGTTAGCGTCCAAGTGGTGCATCCATACAGCAGTATCTATACGACCACTGCATGGAAGAAACTGTGTTTCATTTTATCGCTCAGGTCTGATTTCCATATGACCGATAGCTTATCGATAGCTGTCCATGTCTTCGTTAGCCGCGTGTCGATGTCTTTTTCGGTTGATGAGACACTGCTTCCTAGGTAGGTGAAATTGTCAACCAGTTTCAGAGAGGTTCCATCTAGTGTGGAAATGTCACCTACTTGATTAAAGCACATTTATTCAGTTTTGTGTGCATTGACATAGATACCAGTTCCTGCGGCGGCTCGTTCCAAACTATGCAGTAGTGTTTCGGCTTGGTTGGGTGTATTTGCTAGTAACGCTATGTCATCGGCGTAGTCGGCGTCTGTAATTGCTTTTGCGGGGTACCTTCTGCTTCTTTTCTTTGTCAGCTCGAAGCCGTTCTCTCTGATTTTATCGATCGATGTTCTAAGCACGTAGTCTAAGCAGATGATAAAGAGGTATGGGGCTAGCGTGTCCTCTTGTAGTACTCCTACTACAATATCGAAGTATTCTGTGTCTCCATATTAAAGATATAATTACTGACGGTGACGTCACTGTTAATTGAAAACACTTATACTTTAACGTATTTGATCACGTAACGTTACCAAATATGGACATATTATGGCTTACCTCATAGAAATATGAAAGATGGAATCTAGAATAAAACAACATAACCAGTTATCATAATTTAAGCATAAAAAAGCTGTAGATAATGTACTAACATGTATACTCCTCAGTGGACGGACTGAGCGTTCTGGGAACCGAACAGTGTCCAAGGGTACAAAGTATCGAGGGACTAGGGGAGCAAAATGTTTATTTTTGAATTGTCCCCAAATTATTCGGTAAGAAACAGCGAAATTGAGGTCTGCGATTTGGTTGGGTTTTATGGCATATCAACCATTTTAGGTTATTTAATGCCAAATCCTCTTTATACATATACATTAGATATATAAGATTTGGTTGGGTCGGGTTTTATAGCATATAAACTATTGTAGGCTGTTTTATGCCAAATCCTGTTAATACATATAAATCAAATGATATGTAAACTCATTTTGTAGATACATTTTTAAACGAGCCTGAGTTCATTCTTCAGCACATAGTTAAATGGTTCCAAAAAATTAAATTAAACAGTCATTTATTTACATACATTTAAATGATCAAGCCTACTGGGCGAGCCTATCCTGGGTCAGACGGGTGGTCGGAGGGCCCGATCCGATCAATCGGCTGGTCATGTCAAAGCCATTGCACCAATATGATTGTCCCGATCTTTTCTTCGAATTGCTCTTGTGGTATACAAGTACCCAAAACTATTTTATCTCAAAGGGTCGGTTGCGCTGAGATAGCAATACTTGAAACAATTCAAACGTGTGAAAACAAATGACTAATATTAAAAAAATTTTACAAATTGTGACGTGTCAACTGAAGGCAGTGTCAGTTGAAGACTTCTAACATTATCCATCAATGTGTGGTTTCCCCTAGTTGATTTGTAATGAAATTGTTTTAAGTTTTTACCTATTAGTGACTTTGTATCAGTGAATGATCAGTCACTCTCCCAGTGGGGGTTAAAACACGCCAACTGCACCTCCTGCGGAGAAGTAAGACTCCCTATCAAAGGTGCCTGTGGTGTAATGGTTATCGTCGGAGGAAATGGACATGACGACACGAGTTCAAATCCTGGACGAGACTGATTGCATTTCACATAGTACAAATACCCTTGGGAAAAGGTATGAATCCAATTATTCTCCCTCCAGCTATGGGTAAATAGTAGGGCAGACCGAATTCTTCAGCCTTGGTGAGGCAACTAGTCTAGGAGAAGGAAAACTCTGAATTCAAACCTGCTAAGCTCCACTTAAAAATTGACCTTATGTCATATCCTGCCCGAGCAGAGGGGTTGGTAAATAAGGTAAGACCCCCTATCAAAGGGAGTACGTTGAGTATGACTCTAAACTGCAACCCCTGGTGAGGCTACAGTTCACGGGCTAGTATGGAATCACCTCTCTATTATCATCACTCCTAGGCCCCCTCTCACCAGGAGAGTTCGTATTTATAGGGCCCTATCTATAATCCAAATAGATATATTTGAAAATTATTTGTTTTGAATAGAAATACTTGAAACTATATTACAGTGTGCAAACGAATGATTACTATGCCGGTAAATAAATCAAACGAAACGTTTTGATGCTCAAGTTCTGTAGCTTTAGGGAATGGGGAGTACCCCTTAATTGCCATTACTCCCTAGTCCACTCTGGCCCAGAACGGTAGTACCTGTTAAAGTCCAATTTACGAGTCGAGTAAATCTGTTTAAAAATTATTTATGTTGGATCGGAATATTTAATATCATATAACAGAATTTTTTTCAATAAAAAATGATTACTCGCATATAATCTTGTTTACTAAGGATTATTATTATTAAGTATTGAAACCATATAATGGCTTGTAAATTACTGGTGTTAAATAGGAATACATAATTCGTATGCGTGGGCAGAGTTCGCCAATGGTCCGGCAGACCTGGGTTCAATCCGAGGTCGCTTCATACCAAAGACTTCAAAAATGGTATTTGATACCTCCTTGCTTAACACACATCAATATAAAGTACGTATCAAGGGTAAAGTACAGCAATTCAGGGAAAGGAGTAACGCCCTCCCTTACACCTCGATGTAGTAGCTATTGAAAAGGGAGCCCTCTGGCCACCGTCTGGTCGCCCTCGACTACGGTCGCCAACTTTACTTATATATATATATATATATATATATATATATATATATATATCGTAATTCTTACCGTCGGAGGAAATGGATTCGTCAATTCTAATTCAAATCAAGGACGCATCTGTATGCATTTTAAATAGCTCTAATACCCTCGGGAAAGGTATGAATCCAATTATTCTCCCTCCAGCTATGGGTAAATAGTAGGCCAGACTGGGTTTTTTAACCTTGGTAGTGCGACCTATCAAGAAGAAGCAAAACTCTGATTTCAATCCTGTTAAGCTCCCTTTAAAAATTACCCTTGTATTGCATCCTGTTCAACAGAAAGATTGGATATATATATATATATATATATATATATATATATATATATATAAGTGTGTGTGTGTGTGTATTTTACACACACTACGACCATTACCCAGTTGGCTGGGGCTGTAGAATACACCGGCTTTTTCTCAGCAGAGAGGTAAGACCTCTCTCAACGAGTAACTATCTGACGGTGAAGTTCCAGTAAAGCTGGATATTTGGGGAATGGGAGTACCCTTTCATTGTCATCGCTCCCAGGTCCATTCTTGCCCGGAGTAGGAACACCTGATTGGGTCTTATCTATGGGTCAAATAGAACTAAATTGTGTATTTATGTTAAACTGAATTGTTTGAAATAGAACAGTTTTTACATTCACCTGTATGTCAGCAAAAAACTATACTGATACTAAACTGAATTGTTTGAAATTTGATTCAGTGTTAAATGACCCGAAAAGGGTTGATACACAGTAAAACCAACCAACCAACCACTACGACCAAAAATTTGGGGACCACCCTAAATTGTTTCGCTAAGTTCATGATAAAGGTTAATTTTGCTATTAATCGTAAATTTTGAGGAGTTTACACTCTGCTTTGTAACTACTTCCACAAACATACTTTAATAAGTTACAAAATGCAAAGAATTTGCCCGGCAGTAATAAATGCTTTTAGTTAATTATTTGATGTTAAAAAAAAGTATAAATTTACTTTAGTGAATTGAATTACCATGACCAGAAAATCTGGCGAACACCTACGCAAACACTGGACAGCTGTTTCGACCTTATTAGGTCTCATCAGCAGTGTATACCGTGATCTCCACCACTGGAGATCGAACCAGCGACCACAGATTGCAGAGCCGAAACTCTACAACTGAGCCATCTTCGGGTGGGCGAGTTGCATCACTGACACCTTTTGTCACCTTGCTGTCCAGTTTAAGTTATCATATTTACCAACCCCTCCGCTCGGGCAGGATATGACACAAGGTCAATTATTAAGCGGATGGTTTGGTTTCTTCGTTTTAATGGCATATCAACTTTTATAGGTTATTTAATGCCAAAGCCATTCTCCTAGAAGAACAGTAGTGGTACTATTTAACCCATAGCTGGGTTCATACCTTTCCCAAGGGTATTTGCCCGAAAGTGAACGTAATAGCGCGACTGGAGTACGAACTCGCTTACTACGATTCCGCAGTCCATCGCTTTAACCATTACACCACGAGGACACCTTATTAAGCGGAGTTTAACAGGTTTGAATTCAGAGTTTTTTTTTCTAGACTAGTTGCCTCACCAAGGTTGAAGAAAGCAGTCTGCCCTACTATTTACCCATAGCTGGATGGAGAATAATTGGATTCATACCTTTCTCAAGGGTATTAGTACTATGTGAAATGCAGTCAGTCTTGTCCAGGATTTGAACTCGTGTCGTCGTGTCCATTCTAAAATGATTCTTATCTGGAACCGCACCTGCTGGAGTGATTAATCTCAGTGCTATAGAGTGCATTAACATAATTGCTAGAATAAAATTTGGTATTCCTTGAGTTAAAGCATTTTAATTGGTGAGCACACGTTTTTTGGCGAGAACTTCACAAAGTACGTTAAAAAAATGAACAACAAAGGTCCTTGCTCGTATATATAATGTCATCCACAGACAGAATGTTTCGCTGTATCACAGTGTGTCTAGACCCGCGATATGCTTCAAGCTAGGATCGAAACCTGGCTGATTTTACGGCACTTACCGAAGAGCTATCGTCATTCTCAGCGTAACAGAAGGAATTTCAAACATATATCTTTCTTCATATACGTTATTGGCCACCTGGAGTGCTCAATTATATTCACGAGAAAGAAGCAATATTAAATTCTCTGTAAAGGTATAAACACGTTTATACGCTCTCCCTAACTATCGGTTAAATAACACCACTACTGTTGTTCTATTAGGATGGCTTTGGTATTACATAACCCCACAAAGGTTGATATGCCATTAAACAAAAAAAGTAAACCAAGCCTTCATTATCATTTTATCACTAGTTATACTCCCTCTTAAAACTCATTGGGGATGGATCACTTTTGCTAGAACCTCTACTGTTCAACTACAAGGATGACTTTGGCATTTCATAACCCAATAAGGTTGATATGCCTTTAAACAAAGAAAGTAAACCAAACCGTTATTATCATCTTATCAATAATCTTAAAACTCCTTTGGGATGGATCTTTTTTTTCTAGTACCTCTACTGTTCAACTACAAGGATGGCTTTGGTATTTCATAACCCAATAAGGTTATTATGTCATTAAACAAAGGAATCAAACCAAACCATCATTATCATTTATCACTAGTTATACTCCATCTTAACAAAACTCCTTTGGGATGAATCACTTTTGCTATTACAACTACTGTTGTTCTATAAGGATGGCTTTGGTATTACATAGCCCCACAAAGGTTGATATGCCATTAAACAAAAAAGTAAACCAAGCCTTCATTATCATTTTATCACTAGTTATACTCCATCATAACAAACCCCCTTTGGGGATGGATCACTTTTGCTATTACCACTACTGTTGTTCTATAAGGATGGCTTTGGTATTACATAGCCCCATAAAGGTTGATATGCCATTAAACAAAAAAGTAAACCAAGCCTTCATTATCATTTTATCACTAGTTATACTCCATCATAACAAAACCCCTTTGGGGATGGATCACTTTGGCTATTACCACTACTGTTGTTCTATAAAGATGGCTTTGGTATAACATAGCCCCATAAAGGTTGATATGCCATGAAACAAAAAAGTAAACCAAGCCTATATTATCATTTTATCACTAGTTATACTCCATCTTAACAAAACTCCTTTGGGATGAATCACTTTTGCTATTACCACAACTGTTGTTGTATAAGGATGGCTTTGGTATTACATAGCCCCACAAAGGTTGATATGCCATTAAACAAAAAAGTAAACCAAGCCTATATTATCATTTTATCACTAGTTATACGCCATCTTAACAAACCCCCTTTGGGGATGGATCACTTTCGCTATTACCACTAATGTTGTTCTATAAGGATGGCTTTGGTATTACATAGCCCCATAAAGGTTGATATGCCATTAAACAAAAAAGTAAACCAAGCCTTCATTATCATTTTATCACTAGTTATACTCCATCATAACAAAACCCCTTTGGGGATGGATCACTTTGGCTATTACCACTACTGTTGTTCTATAAAGATGGCTTTGGTATAACATAGCCCCATAAAGGTTGATATGCCATTAAACAAAAAAGTAAACCAAGCCTTCATTATCATTTTATCACTAGTTATACTCCATCATAACAAAACCCCTTTGGGGATGGATCACTTTTACTATTACCACTACTGTTGTTCTATAAGCATGGCTTTGGTATTACATAGCCCCACAAAGGTTGATATGCCATTAAACAAAAAAAGTAAACCAAGCCTTCATTATCATTTTATCACTAGTTATATACTCCATCTTGACAAAACTCCTTTGGGATGGATCACTTTTCTGAGTGGCACGTCTGTTTTTCTACAAAGATGGCTTTGGCTTTACAATCCTAAGCATTTTTTTTACAAGAAAAACCTTTCATCAATTGTAACTTAAACTGTTGCAAAGGCTTGTGAGTTTTTATATTGACATATGGGAGACAATCTATTAGCGTAGATGGAAGGATATTTAAAGAGTAATAATTATTTGTGCCTATTTGAGTCAAATGTTTTAAGTTTATGCCCTTTAAACTGTGTATCTTTGGAATTAAATTGAAAAAAAGAAAGAAAGAAAAGAAAGAACGAAAAGAAAAGGAAAAAAAGAGACATAAAAACTTTAAAATCTCTTCAAAGAATTGTAGTCAGAAATTTTGCTGCTTAAGAATTTTTTTTCGTTTCTTCCATTATATCATTTTTATTTCTTTAGATTTTCTTTCTTATTTTCTTTCTTTTGATATACGTTTTCTTTCTTTCCTCTTTTTTCTTTATTTTTGGATGAACTCTTCTTCGATATATTCTTTCTTTCTTTCTTTCTTTCATCTGATATAAGTTTTCTTTCTTTCTCTCTTTCTTTTGATATACGTTTTCTTTCTTTCCTCTTTTTTCTTTATTTTTGGATGAACTCTTCTTCGATATATTCTTTCTTTCTTTCTTTCATCTGATATAAGTTTTCTTTCTTTCTCTCTTTCTTTTGATATACGCTTTCTTTCTTTCTTTCTTTCTTCTTTTTTCTTTCTTTTTGTATGTACTCTTCTTTCTTTCTTTCTTTCTTTCTTTGATTTTTATTTTTTCATATATTCTTTCTTTTTTCTTTCTTTCTTTCTTTTGATATACGTTTTCTTTCTTCCTTTCTTTCTTTTTGCTTTCTTTCCTCTTTTTTTCCTTTCTTTTTGTACGTACTTTTCTTTCTTCCTTTCTTTGATTTTTTTTTATATATTCTTTCTTTCTTTCTTTCTTTCTTTCTTTCTTCACTTCCATTATTGTCCTTTTCTTTCTTTCTATTGTTTTATATTTTCTTTATATCACTTTTTTCTACCACCTTCTCTTCCTTCTTTTTTTCCTTCCACTTTTTTTCTTTTCTTTTCCTTTTTTAGGATAGAATTAAAAAAGAGTGTAAGACCCTCATACCCAAAAACTGTTTTTTTTTTTTTTTTTTTTGGCAATGGCACTAATTTATACCGGATGGTAAGGCTCCTGTCCGGGAGATCTTGGGAGTGGGAAGTACTCTTTCTTTGCTATTAATCCCAGATCCACGTTGACCCGAAATTATCATACCAGTTAGGACCCCGCTTTAAAAAATTGTCTTTGTGTCGCATCCTACCAGTGAAGGACAAATTAGAGAAATACATACTTATTCAGGCTCCATCTGTGCGTCAGATTTATTTTTAAAAATTTCGTTTTCGATAGAACAGCGTAGAAAAAAAATTCTTAAGAATGATTTTAGAAAAAAAAAATGAATGCACATTGATCGTGATTTCCTAACCTCTTGGTATAAAATAACCCTAGAAAAGTTGACTTTCTGTTAAAAATCAATCAATTCAGATTTTCGCTGATTAAGCACGTTGAACCACGGCGAATATCTTTTGACGCCCAAAAATCTAAATATTTTTCTGATTCATTAAGTTTTGCTAAGCGTGGCTCACCGACCATAGTCTACTTACAGTACACGCTGTTATCTAATGGCTACCCTTCTAGGTAATGCACTGGTTCATCGTTGCTTAACTCACTACAACAAACCATATTTTACACAAAGTAAAAAGAAACGTGGAACAGAAGCAGTCCATTCTGAATATTTTTAAATTATGCGAAAAATGAAGGCTGCAACACACATACACACACAGTCACACACACACACACACACACACACACACACATGCAGACACATTTACACACATGCATACACAGACATACACACATGTAGACACACTCACACATACACACGTATACATATACACATACGCAGACACACACGCAGGGGTGTCCTCGTGGTGTAATGGACACCATGGACTGTGGAATCGTAGTACGCGAGTTCGTACTCCAGTCGTGCCATTACGATCACTTTCGAGCAAATACCCCTGGGAAAGGTATGAACCCCCTTATCCTCCCAGCTAAATATGGGGTTAAATAGTACCACATAATGGCTTTGGCATTAAATAACCAACAAAGGTTGATATGCCATTAAACAAAGAAACCATACTAAACCAAACACACACGCATACGGAGACATACTCGCATACACACATAAAAACACATACATACACTCACATACCCGCAAACACACAAGCTCACAGAAATACATATATACTCACGCATACACACAAGCAGACACAGTTACACACACACATATACACACATACACATACGCCGACACACACATACACACATGCAGACGCACTCACTCACACGCATACACATACATACTCTCACGCAGACGCCCTCACACATCGCATACACACAGAGGCCCAATCGCACACACGCATACACACACAGGCACAATCACACACACGCGTTCACACACACATACACATACGCAGACACACACGTATATGCATGCAGGCACACTAATACACACGTACACATAAACGCATACGCAGACACATTCACACACGTATAAACACACACGAAAATACACTCACTCACGCAGACACAAACAGTCAAACATATACACGCGCTGATACATACACACTCGCGCATATACACACATACGCATATACATACACACACACACACATGCATACACACCTAGTTACACATACACTCGTCAAGGGGGCTTCGAGTACATCGACTGCTTCCAACGAAGAGGATTAAGTCCCTTTTCCAAAAGAGTGTCCTCGTTATGACATCCCAGTTCAAAAGCTTTGTGGCGGGTGAAGGCACCTCTGCCAGATTACTACTTCCAGGTCGTCTGTGAAACGGATTGTTGGTACCTGTTAGGTCCCATGTATGAGTCAAATAGACCTATTTAAGATAATAAAGTGTTAAACTTTTTAAAGAGATTGTCAAGATATATTTTAAAACCATATAATTCGAGACCATAACTGTCATATTGACTTCGGCATATAATAACCCAACAAGGTGTTGACAGGCCGTCAATCTAACCTTCTAACCAACCAATCAACACACACATTGACACAAAATGATAATATATACATATATATATATAGAGAGAGAGAGAGAGGGGGGGTTGAAAACTAAATTGTATTTTAAAATGGGGAGTTACTTTTCTAACATCCTATATATATATGTATATATATCATCATCATGTCACGTTGCCAGCAGAGATCTCCCTTGACCCAGCAGCTGCTCGTTCCAGACTATGTAGCAGGGTTTCGGCTTTGGTGGTTGTATTTGCCAGAAGTGCTATATAATCGGCGTAGTCCGCATCCGAAATTGTTGTGCAGGGTATCTTCTGCTTCTTTCCTTTGCCAGCTTGAAACCGTTATCTTTAATTTTATCAATAGACGTTCTAAGCACGTAGTCTAGACATATGTTAAACAGGTGTTCGGTTAATGTGTCTCTTTGCAGCACACCTTCTACAATGTCGAAGTAGTCTGTATGTCCATCCGAGGAGCAGACTTTTACTTTCGTGTTTTTATATAGCATCACTATGGCCGCAACGGTTTCTTTTGGGAGGCCGTAGGCGAGTAATATTTACTCCATCTTCCCTCTGTGTATGGAGTCAAAGGCCTTGGAGAAGTCGACAAATAATATTGTTGCCTCAAGGTTTTTTGCACGTACAGCAAGAATTCGGCGGACTATGTGTACGAATATATATATATATATATATATATATTAACAGTGTTGGTTGTCACGGTTGTTTTTCCCTCAACCTGCGTTCGCAGACAAGCTTCCATGCAATTAAATAGGTACAAAAACTAATATATATTTACTTTAAGTGTGTGTGCGTACGTGTGTATATATGTAGTAATTTACAAAGCTCTTTGCTTCGATGTGGCACAAGGCCGAATGAATGGGGCAACTAATGAGACTCGAACTCACTCGTGTAGGTTTGCTAGTCTAGCTTGCTAACCGATACTCCACCGGAGGTGTCCCGTGTGTATATATGTAAGTGTGTACATATATATATACATATACATAGAAAGAGAGAGAAAGAGAGAGATATATTGGGTGTTTAGATAAAATTTGATTGGTTGCTTGCTTGATTTTATTGCATATCAACCTTCGTAGGTTATTTAACGCCTAATCCATTTTTATGCAAATAATCAGTTCTATTTCAAACTATTCGGTTTAGCATGACTACACAGTTTAATTGTCAAAAAGATTTCTATTTCAAGCTATTTCGTTTAGTCAAACAGTTCCAATTCAGCTAATTTTTTTACACCCAGTTAAATGTCAAAACAGTTCTATATTAAACAATTCCGTTTTGTGTAAGTAGAGTTTCAATGTCAAAAATAGTTCCATTTCAGACAATTCAGTTTCACATAAGCACGCAATTTAAATGTAAGTACACAGTTTATTTGTCATAAACATTTCTATTTCAAGCAATTAGTTTAGTCAAACAGTTCTAATTCAAACAATTCAGTTTAGCACAAGTACGCAGTTAGTTCTATCTAACCCATTGATAGGATCCTATCAGGTGCTTCCACTCCGGGCCAGAGTCAACCTGGGAGCAATAGCAATGATGGAGTACTCCATATTCCCCAAAGCTCCAGCATCACTCGAGCCTCACCAGGAGATCGTTTAGTATCATATCCAGGTCACTAGTTGGCGGGAGGAGGTCTTACCCGACTGCAGAGGGGCAGTCGGTGTATTCTACAGCCCCAGCCGACTGGGCAAGATAAAATTTGATATCATTTGAGATGTACAAGGTGTTTAATAAAAAATCATATTATTTTGTAATCCAATAACTTAATCGATTCTGGTTAAAATGATCTCAAATTCTAACATGTGTAGAAACAACTCAAATTTTTACGTTTAATGTTTAAATGTCTTCCCTTTACAAATGAATGTCGTTTCTATACCCGAACATAAAAATAAAACATCGTATATATATATATATATATATATATATATATATATTAAAGTTGGCGACCGTAGTCGAGGGCGACCAGAAGGCTCCCTTTTCAATTGCTACTACACCAAAATGTAGGGGAGGGCGGTACTCCCCTCCCTGGATTGCTCCACTTTACCCTTGATACGTTCCTTATATCACTGAGTGCTAAGCAAGGAGGTATCAAGTACCATTTTTAAAGTCTTTGGTATGATGCGACCATTGGGGAACACTCACTCACAAGGCCGATGATACATATATATATATATATATATATATATATATATGTTATGATACAACAAAACACTCTGTCTGTGGATGACAATATATACGCTCATTTCCCGAGGGTTGACCACTCTGGCGAAGGAATTTACGGCTGCCACCCGCATAATGCAAAGCTCTTCGAACCAATTGAGCACTCTGTTATCCGGTAAGGTATAAATGTAAACAAACGAAAGCTACTACTTAATGCCTTATAATTCCTGAGCTGACGTGGTTCGCTTGCTGGCTGAGCGATATGATACTGAGCCTAACGTAAAGTTGGGCGGGTTTCGATCCCAGCTTCAAGCGTCCTACATGTCTAACCACACTGAAGAGTGATGATACAACGAAACAGTCTCTCAATGGATGACAATATATATATGTATATATACATATGTGTGTGTGTGTGTATATTTGAAATGTGTTTTAGAAAAAATTATATCATTTCATAATCTAATAACTTGACCAATTTTCACTCAAATGTTCTCAGATTTTAACAGCATCTGTGGAAATAATTCAAAATTCTGTACCTAATATCTGAACGCCTTTTCTTTGCCAGTGAATGGTATTTCTATAACCCAAACGAAAAAAAGCATTAAATATTAAACATCTTTTTTATAGATGTTTCAGTATATGTAGTTATTATTTGAAATCATTTCTACGAGAATTAATCAACTTATTACATTATGAAACATCAATATTTCTGAAATACACTGTAAATAGACCGACCTTGTATTTCTTGCTTGACAGTTCACTTGTCTAACCACTGAGCCAGGACTGCAGCTGCTAATGTTCCTATGTTTTTTATTTGTTTTGATTTATTTGTTCTCGTGTGCAGCATTGCTGTCGTTGTTCACTGCATTTATAGGGCGGGGTGTCAGTGTCACAGTCTACGCCCCTTTGTTCGCTAATATTTATCGTTTCTGCTTTGAAGAAACTGTTTGAGACCAATTGGAATCCTCCAGAGACGACCCACACGGTTTTGTTGGCTTCAGCTATTTTTTCTTTACAAGTTCGCTCATTAGTGAAACCGGCCGTGCCTACCATAATTTAATAGTTTACGAGCTTGTGTCTCTCCTGAACATTTAAACAACACCAGTTTGGCAACCTTAAGAAAATTTAATGGCTCTTGTTACAAATTTATACCCTCCCAAACAATTTTAATGCCTCTAAAGGTCTTTCACGCACCGTTTAGAACTTTAATGGGGTTAATTTCACCTTCACGCCTTTCATAATTTTTTAGTAGCTTTATGACATTTTCCCGCGGCTCTTAAACTTTTAAGGGTATTAATTACAGTCTAATACCTATCATGGCTTTTTCATGGCGTTAGAGAATTTTTCCGTTTCTCTTGAAATCTTAATAGTCTTAAAAACATTTCCACACCTGTCTCTACCTTTTAATGGTGCTAGTGCATTTTCACACATTGCTTGAAAATTTAATTGAGTAAATTACACTTTCGTGCCTTTCACGATTTTTAATAGCATTCGTGTATTTTTGAGCGCTTCTTTTTATCGATTTAATTACATTTTCATAGATTTTTAAAGGCATTTTTAATGATGTTAGGGCATTTTCATGTACCCCTTAAAAATTTAATGGCGTTAATCGCACTTTTTTCATCTTTCATGCAGTTTTTCATGGAATTTGTGCAATTTTGCGTCAGACTAGTTACCCTTCCAAGTTCCGCCTAAAACTTCTTATATCGTTAGCTGGCCAGGGTAGGGGTTTGCAGGTGGTCAATTCGTATGGTTCTATAATTTTTAAAGGCCTACTAACCCTTGTAGAAGTACAGGGGACCTCTTTGATAAAGAATATTGATATAAAGCGATTGAAGGTTGAAGTGGTGATACATTTCTCAACAGAACAGTGTCGATTTCTACCTGTACACGGACTAGGCACTACAGCACATAGGCGTCACCAAGAATTTTAATGACACTAGTTGTATATTTTAATGGTGCGAAAAGACAGAAGGTTGTGTGCCCAAATCTTATCCTAGTCACTGATTTATACGATGTTCGTTTGTTTGTCTGTTTGCTTGCTTAAGTACACAGTTTAGATTACAAAACAGCTTAATCCCAAACAATTCAGTTTAGTATAAGTACACAGTTTAGTTCTGTTTGACCTATTGATAGGACCCTATCAATGGGTCAAAGTGAACCTGGGACCAATAGCAATAAAGGGATCCTCTACATTCCCCAAAGTTCCAGCATTACTGGAGCCTCACCATCAGATTGTTTAGTGTCATATCCAGGACACTCGTTTGGGGAGTCTAACCCATCTGCAGATATATGGTTTATTCTACAGCACCCCAAGGCGACTAGACTAATGTACAAGGGAAGAACGCAGATGAAATAAAGAACAAAGAAATTGATAACGATTCGCAAAGCCTTACATTTGAGAAATCACATAGACAAACTACAACTGTCAAGAAAAGGAGGAAAAAGAGCACGCACCAATATTGAGGATTGCGTAGGAGCAATAATTCAATGACTCAAAGAATATACAACATTTTTTTTAAAAAAAGCAAACAGGAAAACCACAAACAAAAATTCAGGAAAGAAAAATAACTATGGATACTTCAAGGGACAAATTACGGAAACTGCATTCGAGAAAACCTCGGTATGGCTACGCAGAGGAAACCTAAATAGAGAAACAACAGAAACTAATGCCTTGAAAATCAAAGTTTTCAAAGCCAAAATTTATAATACGCAGAAGATGACAGAGATGAGACAGTTAATCACATGATAAGTGAACGCAGCTCTCTAGCTCAAAAGAAATACAAGACAAGGCATGACTGGGTGGAAAGGTGTTTTATTGGGAATTGTGCAAGAGATTAAAATTTGAACCTGCTGACAAATTGTATACGCGCAAATCAGGATATGTCTCTGGAACCTTGCGAAATAAACTGATCACCAAATTCCAAACCAGATGACCTGGCCTTGTATTCATTTGCAAGAACAGAACTGGTCCTCCAGGGGAATTTTACCGTTCCAACAGACCACTGACAAAAGGAAAGAAAGCAAAAAGATTGACAAATACCTGGATCTTTCCCAAGAGCTAAAAAAAAGTTAAGGAACATGAAGGGGACGATGGTAATAAATATTACTAGTGACTTTGAAACGGTCTTCAGAGGCCCAGGTTGTCCTGTCGGGTCGGGCAGTAGAATACACCGACTGCATCCTTGCAAATGTGCAAGACTCCACCAACGAGTGTCCTGGTAATGACACTAAACAATCTGATGGTGAGGCGTCCGTAATACTGAAGCTTTGGGGAATTCGGAGCAGCCCTTTATTGCCATCGCTCTCATGTCCACTCTGGCTCGGAGTGGTAGCACTTGATAAAGTCCTCTCTATGGGTTAGATAGAATTAAACTGTAATTAAGCTAAACTGAATTGTTTGAAATTAACTGTTTTTACATTTAATGGTGTTTAAACTGCGTTTTTATGCCGAACTGAATTGTTTGAAATAGAACTGTTTTGACATTCAACTGTGTAAACAAAAACTGTACTAATACTAAACTGAGTTGTTTGAAATTTTTATCAAAATGACTTAATTCGGCGTTAAATGACCCGAAAAGGGTTGATACCCCGTAAAACAAAACAACCAACCAGCTAACCTACCAACCAAAGACCCAAGATAAAAACTGCTGAAACTGGAAATCAGAAAAAGAATTTACACCATCTAGACCACAGCATTGTTAAAATCAGCCCGAATACTTAGAAGAATCTTGGAGATTTTAGAAGACTTGCTGCTATTCAGACTTCGGTGAAAAACCACCAATTAAATCCGGAGGGAAAAACTTGGTGAGTCAAGAAAAGAGGGAGGAAGAGGACTCGCCAACATTCAAGACAGACTCGATGCACAAATACAAGAAGACTACATAAAAACGTGCGGAGGAAAACTGATTATAGCGACAAAAGACAAAACAAACAATACAAGCATCTTAGTCCTTAGTCGAGGGCGACCCGAAGGCTCCCTTTTCAATAGCTACCACACCGAGGTGTAGGGGAGGGCGCTACTCCATTCCCTGGATTGCTCCACTTACTCTTACCTTATGGTGCTGAGTGCTAAGAAAGGCAGCATCAAGTACCATTTTTTGAGTCTTTGGTATGACTCGACCTGAGATTGAACCTCGGTCTCACAGCCATTCGTGAACACTCAACTCATTAAAACAAAACGAGAAAACCACTCAATGGACACTTCAAGCGACAAACAAGTGAAATCGCACACGAGAAAACCTGGACATGACTAAGAAAGGAAGACCTTAAGAGAGAAACTGAATCTCTTCTAATTGCAGCACAAAATAACGCCATAGGAACTAACTATGTCAAAGCAAAAAATAGATTGTTTGTTTGTGTTTTATGTCATATCAATCTTTGTAGGTTATTTAATGCCAAATCCATTTTTTCAATAGGAACAGTTCTATTTCAAACAATTCACTTTCATATAAGTATAGTTTTCTTTTTGTTTTGTTTTGTTTTTTTTTTTGTTTACACACAGTTAAATGTCAAAACAGTTCTATTTCAAACAACACAGTTTAGCAAAAGCTCAAAGTTTTGTTGTATTTGACCCATAGATAGGACCCTATCTAGTGTTACCACTCTGGGCCAGAGTGGACCTCGGAGCGATGTCTGTTAAGGGGTTCTCCGCATTCCCCAAAGCTCCAGCATTACTGGAACCTCACTATCAGATCCATATCCAGGACACTCGTTGGGTGGGGTTTCTAACCCCGCTGCAGAGATTCAGTCGGTGTATTCTACAAATTATAATTGGTTCACTCGGGACAGTCACCAGAGGATCGATTCAGAGAATAGAGGACTTGGAAATAAGAGGAGGTGTGGAGACCATCAAAACAACAACATATTTTAGATCGGGCAGAATACTGAGAAGTGTCCTGGAGACTTAAAGAGGATAGATGAGACGCAACAAAACAGTAAATGTAGGCTATGCAGTGACAGAGACGAAACAATCAATCACATAATAAGCGAATGTAGCAAATTTGCACAGAAGGAGTATAAGGCGAGACACGACTGGGTCGGCAAGGTGGTCCACTGGGAAATGTGCAGGAAACTTTAATTCGACCATACAAACAAATGGTATATGAACAACCCAGCATCTGTCCTAGAAAACTCCTATGGGACTTTAACTTACAAACGGATCATCTAATCCCGGCCAAAAGACCAGACCTCATAATAATCAACAACAAAAAAGAGAATTTGAAAAATTGTTGATTTTGCTGTCCCAGCGGACCACAGAATACATCTGAAGAAAAGTGAAATGAAGGATAAGTACCTCGACCTTGCTAGAGAACTGAAAAAGCTGTGGAACATGAAAGTAACGGTTGTGCCAATTGTGATTGGTGCTTTTGGCACAATAATTAAAGAATTATAAAAGACCTGGAAGACTTTGAAGTTGGCGGACAGGTGGAGACTACCCAAACGACAGCATTGCTAAGAACGGCCAGAATCCTGAGACGAGTCCTGGAGACTTGGTGAGACTTGCTGTCACTCAAACTCCAGTGAAAAACCATCAGCTAACACTGATGTGAAAAACTCTAAAGGAGTAAATAATAATAATAATAATAATAATAATAATAATAATAATAATAATAATAATAATAATAGGTCTAATGGTCAACAAAGGCTTGGGGAAAAAAACTGGAAGAATTGAAAATCACAGGAAGGATCAAGACCATCCAGACCACAACATAAAGATTCGTTAGAATACTGAGAAGGGTCCTGGGGACCTGAAGAGACTTGCTGTCATTCAGAGTGGAGTGAAAGTCCACCAGCTAATCATGGTGCAAAGAAGGACAACGATGGTTATGGCTTCAACGATGGCTATGGTGCAAAGGACAACGATGGCTATGGCTTCAACGATGGCTATGGTGCAAAGAAGGACAACGATGGCTATGGCTTCTTGTTTAATGGAATTTCAACCCTCGTGAGTTATTAAATGTCATGTACTGTTTTGTTTAATATATGTTAAGCAATTTGTTTGGAGGAAGAAATTTTGATCGCTGGTTGGGGTTTTAGGGCATATCAACCCTTATGTCAAATCATGCACGTATTTGATTTGTAAGTTAATAAGTTAGTCGATTTCTTTATTTTCAAACCAGTGAGAGTTAATTTGTTCGCAAACAGTTAAATTGGTTGGTTGGATTTTATGGCATATCAACCTTTGTAGGTTATTTAGCAACAAATCCATTTTTATACAAATAATCAGTTCTATTTCAACCAATTCAGTTTAGCATGAGTACACAGTTTAATTGTCAAAAATATTTCTATTTCAAACTATTCTGTTTATTCAAACAGTTCTGATTCAGCTAATTCAGTTTAGTATAGGTACAGATTTTGTTTACACAGTTAAATGTCAAAATAGTTTTATGTTAAACAATTCAGTTTAGTGTAAATACAGTTTCAATGACAAAAACAGTTCTATTTCAAATAATTCAGTTTAGCATTAGGACGCAGTTTAAATGTAAGTATGGTTTAATTGTCAAAAACATTTTTATTTCAAGCTATTCAGTTTAGTCAAACAGTACAGTTTGGCATAAGTATGCCGCTAGTTCTATTTAACCCATAGATAGGGCCCTATCAGGTGCTACCACGCCGGGCCAGTTGAACCTGGGAGCAATGGCAATGAAGGGGTGCTCCGTATTCCCCAAAGCCCCTACATTACTGGAACCTCACCATCAGATTGTTTAGTGTCTTATCTAGGACACTTAGTGGGGGGGTCTTAAGAACCCCCTCTACAGCCCCAACCGACTGGGCAAAAACAGTTAAATGGTTTCAAGTATTTCTATCAAACACTAATAATTCTGTATAATATTAATCAATTTTCTGCGCACAATTAAATGATTTCAAGTATTGCTATTTAACGCTAATAGCTCTATTTCATATTAATCCTTTGTTTGCACACAGTTATATGGTTTCAAGTATTGCTATCAAACACTAATCATCATCATCATCATGTCGTGCTGGTAGCACAGATATCCCTGACACTCTCTCGCCACTCCTCCCTATCGTTCATCGCCCTAGGCAGGTCTTCAGGACAACATCCTGTATCCTCACATAGCTGCTGAATGTATGTTCGTGCTGGTCGTCCTGCTTTTGCACGGCCATGTGTGGGGGTCCATAAGAGTACATCACTTATGAGTTCGTCCCTGCTTCTCCAGAAGTGTCCTGCATGTCTGATTCGTCTAACTTGAATAGTTTTCGTTTTCCCTCCAGCTATGGGTAAATAGTAGGGCAGACTAGGTTCTTCAGCCTTGGTGAGGCAACTAGCCTAGGAGAAGGAAAACTCTGAATTCAAACCTGTTAAACTCCGCTTAAACAATTGACCTTGTGTCATATCCTGCCCGAGCGGAGGGGTTGGGTAAATATGTTGAATAGTTTTCGTGATAGGGGGCAGGTGGCCATACAGTTGGTGTCTTGTGGGGTGTTGCCGCCAGGACTTGTTCAAGATTGCTCGCAGCATTCTCGTGTAATTGCCGTCTAGCTTCTACTCCAGCCGTTTTGTTAGAGTCCAAGTAGTGCACCCATATAGCAGTATCGATGTGACCGCTGCCTGGAAGAAACTGCGTTTCATTTTATCGGTTAGGTCTGATTTCCATTTAATCGATAGCCTATTGATAGCTGTCCATGCTTTCGTTAACCTCGTGTCGATGTCCTTTTCGGTTGATGCGACGCTGCTTCCTAGGTAAGTGAATTTGTCTACTAGTTTAAGAGGGGTTCCGTCTAGAGTGGAGATGTCACCCGTTTGATTATAGCACATATATTCCGTTTTGTGTGCATTAACGAGCATCAAACACTAATAATTCTATTTCATTTTAATCGTTTGTTCGTACATAGTTATATAGTTTCAAGTATTGCTAACAAACACTAATAATTTTATTTGGGTGTGATTTCGTGGTGTAATGGTTAAAGAGCTCGACTGTGGAATAGCTTTGGCATTAAATAACTGTAATATAATGGCCGAGGGATTTCGTTTTATGCCTTTGGGTTTCAGTTAGGCTAAGAACCTTTCGGCTCAGTGCATGGGTTAGCTAGGTGCAACATGAACGCAGGTGTTCACGCACGCGCGCCGGGCGGACGTGTCATTCAGAGATGTCAAAATAACAATCCCAGATAGGGGGATGTGAATGACGTCATGCACCGGAAGCGTGCAGAGGATTTTGGGAGATTTGAAAAAGTCAGTTAGTTGAGTTGAGAACAAAACTCCGAACGGGAAGGGTCGACTTTCGGGGCTCGCAGAGGCGAGACGAATTTGCGCGCTACGGGCGTCGCACGAGATTTGGGTGGGGCAGATGGAAAAGTCATCATAGAAAGATTGTGCATCTCTCTTCTTTATGTCGAAACCTTTCAACTCAAAGGTAATAAAAAGTTTCGTACCTGAACTAAGAAGTCGTGTTTTTCGTGTTTCGGGATTCCTATGTTCTATGTATATATGTTATGAACATTCTATGTACGTTTCACATATCCGTATCATGGGTATAATACGTAACCAACAAAGGTTGATATACCATTAAACCAAGCCTAATTTAATTTAATATAAATTTGTTTAATATATAATATATATATATATATATATATTTGTTTAATAAATAATTTTTTTGCACACAATATTTTAAATGTTGCTATTTTACAATAGTAATTCTATCTAGTATTATTCATTTGTTAATAATAATTCTCTCTGATATTAATTCTAGTTAATATTGATAATTTGTTGACATAGTATTTTAAGCATTGCTATTTTACAATGATAATTCTATCTAGTATTGATCATTTGTTTGCACGTAGTTAAATGATTTCACGTATTACTATTTAACAATCATCATCATCATCATCATATCGCGCTGGTAGCACGGATATCCCTGACCCTCTCTCGCCACTCCTCCCTATCGTTCATCGCCCTAGGTAGGTCTTCAGGACAACATCTCGTATCCTCACATAGCTGCTGAATGTATGTTCGTGCTGGTTGTCCTGCTTTTGCACGGCCATGTGTGGGGGTCCATAAGAGTACATCTCTTATGAGTTCGTCCCTGCTTCTCCAGCAGTGTCCTGCATGTCTGGTTCGTCTAGCTTGAATAGTTTTCGTGATAGGGGGCAGGTGGCCGTACAGTTGGTGTCTTGTGGGGTGTTGCCGCCAGGACTTGTTCAATATTGCACGTAGCATTCTTGTGTAATTGCCGTCTAGCTTCTTCTCCAGCCGTTTTGTTAGCGTCCATGAAGTGCATCCATATAGCAGTATCGATGTGACCGCTGCCTGGAAGAAACTGCGTTTCATTTTATCGGTTAGGTCTGATTTCCATATAATCGATAGCCTATTTATAGCTGTCCATGCTTTCGTTAACCTCGTGTCGATGTCTTTTTTCGGTTGCACTCATTTAAATGGCTTAAAATATTACTATCTAACACTAACAATTCTATTTGATATTAATCAATTATTTGCACATCCCGGATCTAGATTTAGGTCCGTGATACTGCTTACCTCATTAGACCCACATTGCACTTAGTGAGTCAATGACTAGCAGGGTTCGAGTCTCGGCTCGTTCCCGACCTTCCCCTCCCCTTTATCCCCACTTTAATCAGCCTTCGGGCTTTTGACCTAGTGTCAAGTCCTGTCTGGTGGGAGGCAGCGACAAATATCATCAATTATTTGAACACTTTTTAACCGGATAGAGTGTTCGCCAATGGTCCGGCAGACCGGGGTTCAATCCCAGGTCGAGTCATACCAAAGACTTAAAAAATGGTACTTGATACCTCCTTGTTTAACACTCTGCAATATAAGGTACGTATCAAGGGTAAAGTGGAGCAATCCAGGGAAAGGAGTAGCGCCCTCCCCTACACCTTGGTGGAGTAGCTATTGAAAAAGGAGCCTTCTGGTCGCTCTCGACTACGGTCGCCAACTTTTATTTGCACACAGTTAAATGACTTCCAGTATTGGTATTTAACATTAGTATTTCTATTTATCAAGTACCCGAAACAAGCCGCACACTGCTGTGCGGTTTCAAATAATCAATAATAATAATAATAATAATAATAATAGTGTCGCGCAGCTAGCACAGATCTCACTGACCTTCTCTCGCCACCCGTCCCTATTGTCCATCGCTCCTGTGTCGGTATAGAGCCATTGTAGATAGGTTCTGGCTGGTCGTCCAACCTTTTCTCGTCCCTGTGAAGGGGTCCAATGGAGTTCATCGTTTATGATATCGCCCTTACTTCTCCAGCAGTGTCTTGCATGTCTGGATCGTCTAATTTGGATGGTTTTCGTGATGGGTGGTAGGTGACCGTACAGCTGGTGTTTTGTGGGATGTTGCCGCCAGGAATTTTTCAATACAACTCTTAGAATTCTTGTGTAATTACCGCCAAGTTTCTTCTCCTTATGCTTTATCAGCGTCCACATGGTGCATCCATATAGCAGTATTGACTCGATCGCTGCTTGAAAAAAACTACATTTTATTTTATTAGACAGGTCTTACTTCCAAATCACCGATCATTGGACAGTTCTATTTGACCAATGGTTAAAATCTTGACAGGTAATACCTCTCCGAGTCAGGGTGGACTTGAGAGTAATGCCAATGAAGGTGTACTCTATATTCCTTAAACTCCAATATTGGAGCTACACCATCAGATGCATTTTAGTGTCAGACCCGAGACAAAACTCACAAGGAGTATAATAATAATAATAATAATAATAATAATAATAGTAGTTATAATTATAATAATAATAAAAATCAACAAAAAAAGAAGAAAAAAAAAAGAAAATATGTAAGATTGTCGACTTTGCTGTCCCGGCGGACCACAGAATAAATCTGAATGAAAGTGAAAAGACGGATAAGTACCTCGACCTTGCTAGAGAACTGAAAAAGCTGTGGAACATGAAAGTAACGGTTGTGCCAATTGTGATTGGTGCTTTAGGCACAGTAACTAAAGGATTATTAAAGGGCCTGGAGGACTTGGAAGTTGGCGGACGGGTAGAGACTATCCAAACGACAGCACTGCTAAGAACGCCCAGAATACTGTAACGAGTCCTGGAGACTTGCTGTCACTCAAAATCCAGTGTAAAACCATCAGCTAACACTGATGTGAAAAACTCTAAACCCATAAAAATAATGATAATAAAAATAATATTTCACACGAGAAAACCTGGACAAGGCTAAGAGAAGGAAACTTTAAGAGAGAAACAGAATCTCTCCTAATAGCACCACAAGACAACGCCGTAAGAACCAATCATATCAAAGCGAGAATAGATAAGACTCAATAAAATAGCAAATGCAGGCTATGTGGTGACAGAGATGAAACCATCAATCATATAATAAGCGAATGCAGCAAATTAGCACAGAAGGAGTATAAGGCGAGACACGACTGGATCGGCAAGGTGATTAACTGGGAAATGTGCAAGAAATTTAAATTTGACCAAACTAATAAATGGTATATGCACAACCCGGTACCTGTCCTAGAAAATGCCACGCATAAACTCCTAGGGAATTTAACGTACAAACAGATCACCTAATCCCAGCCAGAAGACCAGACTTAATAATGATCAACAACAAAATGAGAACTTGCAAAATTGTCGACTTTGCTGTCCCGGCTGACCACAGAATAAAACTGAAGGAAAGTGTGAAGAAAATAAGTACTTGGGCCTTGCTAGGGAAGTGAAAAAACTATGGAACATGAAGATGACAATTATACCAATCGTGAATGATACTGTTGGAACAATAATTAAAGGATTATTAAAGTGACTTGAAGACTTGGAAATAAGACGGCGTGTGGAGAACATGTAAACTACTACATTTTTGAGAACGGCCAGAATACTGAGAATAGTCCTGGAGATTTGAGAAGACTTGCTGTCACTTAAACTCAAGAAGTAAATGATAATACATAAAATAGGAGCAAAGAAAGACTAATTACAGCGACCAGAAACAACTCAATCAACACAAAGATTAACTGAACAACAAAGATTAACAAGAAAAAATAAATGGGAAGAAAAACAACTGTACGGATATTTCATGCGACAAACAAACGAGATCTCACACGAGAAAACTTGGACATGGCAAAGAAAGGGAAACCTTATGAGAGAAACAGAATCTTTTTTAACAGCAGCACAAAACAACACCATAAGGACCAACTTTTATTAAAGCAAAAATAGACGGGACGCAACAAAATAGCAAATTTTTTGCACATGGTTGTATAGTTTCAAGTACTTCTGTCAAATACAAATAATTTGAGCGTAGTTATATGGTTTCAAATATTCCAGTGTGATAGAAATCATTTTCAAAGATAACTATTAGACTTATAGATGGGTACCTAACAGGTACTATGGCTCCGAGTTAGTGTGTGTGTGTGTAAGTGTGTGTGTGTGTGTGTGTGTTCCTTCATCTAATTTTCTATCTGTTAATTTGTCTATTCCAACCTGCAATTGTATTCGAAAAGACAGACTATATTCGAAAAGACAGACTGTATTCGAAAAGACAGACTATATTCGAAAAGACAGACTATATTCGAAAAGACAGACTGTATTCGAAAAGACAGACTATATTCGAAAAGACAGACTGTATTCGAAAAGACAGACTATATTCGAAAAGACAGACTATATTCGAAAAGACAGACTGTATTCGAAAAGACAGACTGTATTCGAAAAGACAGACTGTATTCGAAAAGACAGACTATATTCGAAAAGACAGACTGTATTCGAAAAGACAGACTATATTCGAAAAGACAGACTGTATTCGAAAAGACAGACTATATTCGAAAAGACAGACTATATTCGAAAAGACAGACTGTATTCGAAAAGACAGACTATATTCGAAAAGACAGACTGTATTCGAAAAGACAGACTGTATTCGAAAAGACAGACTATATTCGAAAAGACAGACTGTATTCGAAAAGACAGACTGTATTCGAAAAGAAATGACAGAGAAGGTTGACTCACGAGCATTTATAATTGTTCTATTTGAAAATTTCATACTAAAGGAATACACAAGGATAAAAAACAAAAACGGGGATAATAAATTCAGAAGAAAATATTGAAAGAAAACAACTATTCAGATACTTTAGAAGACAAAGAAAGGAAACTGTAAATAAGATATGGACATGGCTACGCAGAGAACACCTAAAAAGGGAAACTAAATCGCTAATTATAGCAGCCCAGAATAACCCCACAAGAACTGATTATATAAAAATTTAAAGCATGTTTGGTTTCTTTGTTTAATGGTATATTAACATTCATGGGTTATTTAGTGCCAAAGTCATCCTCGTAAAAGAACAGTTGTGGCGCTATTTAACGCAAATCTGGTAAATAAAAATGATTCGTGCCTTCCCAAAGGGTATTAGTCTGAAAGTGAACGTAATAGCACGACTGGAGTTCGAACAGCTTTACTATGAATTCGAAGTCCAACACGTTAGCCACAACACCACGAAGACTTTCCTCTCCTAAGACATCCGAGAATAGTAAGTTTAGACTATATGGAAAGAGAGGGATGAAATGTTAAACCACATGATAATTAAATGCAGCAAACTAAAATAGAACGAGTACAAGAGCAGGCACGATTGGGTGGGGATGGTAATCCACTGGGAATTATGCAAGCAATTCAAATTTGATCATACTAACAAATTGTATATGCACAATCATGAAGATGGCCTAGGAATAAGTTAACTTGTAAAGTTGGTGACTATAGACGAGGGTGACATAAAGGCTCCCTTTTCAGTAGCTACAACACCGAAATGTAGGAAAAGGCGCTACTCCTTTCCCTAGATTGCTCCGCTTTACCCTTGATCCTTACCTTATAATGCTGAGCGTTAATCAAGGAGGGATCAAGTACCATTTTTTGAGTCTTTGGTATTACTCGACTTGGGATTGAATCCTGGTCTCCCGGGCCACTGGCGAACCAACCCAGGTTAGAAGACTAGACTTAGTTTTAATTGACAAAAAGGAAAGAATTTGTTAACTAGTGGATTTCTGCGTCTCGGTACACCGTAGGGTAAAATTAAAAGAAAGCCTAAACCTTGCTTGAGAGCATAAAAACTATGGAACATGAAAGAAACAATAACTATGAAATGCTAATTTGAATGCATCACTCCTCCCTAAATAGAAGCATCAATATCATCGTGGACCGATGTTATCTATTAAATATTAATTAGAATCCTCCTCTACCTCCAAAATAGAAGCATCAATATTATCATGGACAGCTGTTAACTATGAATTGCTAATTAGAATCCTTCACTCCTACTCAAATAGAAACATCAATATCATCATGGACCGATGTAATAATTAAATATTAGTTAGAATCCATCACTGTTTCCTGAATAGGAGCATCACTATTATCATGGACAGCTGTAAACTGTGAATTGCTTATTAGAATCCTTCACTCCCTAAATAAAAGCATCATTATCATCATGGACCGTTGTTTACAATTAAATTTTAATTAAAATTCTTCTCTGCCTCCTAAATAGAAAACAATATAATCATGGACAGCTGTCAACAATAAAATGCTTATCAAAATCCTTCACTCCGTCCTTGATAGAAGCATCAATATCATAATGAACCCCTGTTTACAATGAAATGCTAATTAAAATTCTTCTCTCCTTAAATAGAAGCATCAATATCATGATGGACCGATGTTAATCATGAAATGATAATTAAAATCCTTCACTCCTTCTTAAATAGAAGCATCAAATCATTCGGGATCGTTGTTACAACTGGAACCCAGCGCATTCACGGCTCGTCTAGTTCTAGTCAAAATTTGCAATAATGACGATAAAAAAATTTGTTGTTCCATATACACGACTTTAGCTGCGTCTATTCAAATGGGTGTGATACATTTAGCAATCATTTTTCGCTGGGTGGCGCCCCCTACCGAAACGAATTTGAATCAATCCGGCAGAGACATAATTTAATTTCAAAGATAGCGTTCAAGTAATTTTTTTTTCGCTCTTTTTTTTTTCTTTACTTCATTACTCGTTGTTCTATTTCTGTTGGTATCAAATTACGGAATATTCCTTACTACGAAAACACGCACTCGCCCTGCTGGTGAGGCCGAGAATACTCCAAGCGCATTCCCTACAGAGGAAATAAGACCCCCCTCACCACCACAACCACCACCACCACAACCACAACCTCCTACCTCTAAAGGGTGTCCTTGGTAAGACATTTAACTGCATCCGATGGTGAGGTACCAGTTTTTTATGGAGTCACCGATTTGTTTCCATTACTATACATTGACCCAAAATAATAGAACTTACAACTCTAACTTGTTTTGAGAAAGTTTGGTTTGATTTCGTTTGGTTTCTCAGTTGAATGGCATATCAACCTTTGTTGGTTATTCAATGCCAAATCCACTTGTGGTTTGGTTTGACTTGGGTTGGTTTCAATAACATATCAACCTTCATGGGTTGTTTAATGCAAAATCCATCCTTAGTATGTTTTCATTTGATTTCTTTATTGAATGACATATGAAACTTCGTGGGATATTTAATGCCAAATCCATCTTCAGTTTATTTTGGTTTGTTTTCTCTACTGAATGGCATATCAACCTTTGTTGGTTATTCAATGCCAAATCCACTTGTGGTTTGGTTTGACTTGGGTTGGTTTCTTTGTTCAATAACATATCAACCTTCATGGGTTGTTTAATGCAAAATCCGTCCTTGGTATGTTTTCATTTGATTTCTTTATTGAATGACATATGAAACTTCGTGGGATATTTAATGTCAAATCCATCTTCAGTTTATTTTGGTTTGTTTTCTCTGCTGAATGGCATATCAACCTTCGAGGGTTATTTACTGTCGAATCCATCCTTAGTTTGTTTCCATTTGGTTTCTTACCCAGTCGGCTGGGGCTGTAGAATACACCGACTACTTCTCTGCAGAAGGGCAAGACCCCCCCCACAACGAGTATCCTGGATATGACACTAAACAATCTGATGGGGAGGTTCCAGTAATGCTGGAACTTTGAGGAATGTGGAGTACCCCTTTATTGCCGTCGCTCCCAGGTCCACTCTGGCCCCGAGTGGTAGCACCTGATAAGCGTCCTATCTATGGGTTAAATAGAACTAAACCATGGTTTCTTGAGTTGACTGTTTTTGCATTTAAACTTCATATCTATGCTAAACTGAATAGTTTAAAATAGAATTATTTTGACATTTAAACTGCGTACTTACGCTAAACTAAATTGCTCGAAATAGAACTGCTTTGACATGTAAACAGTGTACTTATGCTAAACTGAAGTACATGAAAATAAAACTGTTTTGACAACAACTCTGTGTATTGTCCAGTCAGCAGGGGCTGTAAAATACACCAACCGCACCTCTGCAGAGGGGTAAGACCCCCACCCCCCACCTAACGAGAGTCCCGGATATGACACTAAATAATCTGATGGTGAAGTTCCAGTGATGCTGGGGCTTTGGGGAATGTGGAGCACCCCTACATTGCCATTGCTCCCAGGTCCACTCTGGCTCGGAATGGTAGCACTTGATAGGGTCCTATCTATGGGTTAAATATAACTAAACTGCATATTTATGCTAAACTGAATTGTTTGAATTAGAACTGTTTGACAAAACTGAATAGCTTGAAATAGAAGTATTTTTGACAATTAAACTGTGTACTTACATTTAAACTGCGTACTTATGCTAAATGGAAATGGAACTGTTTTCACATTGAAACTCTACTAAAGCTAAACTGAATTGTTTGAAATAGAACTGTTTTATCATTTAACTGTGTATAAACAAAATCTATACTTATACTAAACTGAATTAGCTGAATTAGAACTGTTTGAATAAACTGAATAACTAATAGGAATGTTCTTGACAATTAAACTGTGTACTCATGCTAAACTGAATTGTTTTAAATAGAACTGATTATTTGTATAAAAATGGATTTGTTGTTAAATAACCAACAAAGGTTGATATGCCATAAAATCCAACCAACCAACCAAACAACCATTTAGTTTCTTTATTGAATGGCATATCAAACTTCCTGGATTATTTAATGCCAAATCAATCCTTGGCTTATTTGGTTTAATTTGGTTTGGCTTCTTTGTTGAATGGCATAAAAACTTTTGTGGGTTATTTAATGCCAAATCCATCCATGACAAGTTTAGTTTGACTTGCTTAAGTTTCTTTGTTAAATGACATATCAACTCACGTGGGGTATTTAATACCGAATCCATCAGTAACTTGTCTGTCTGGATTCGGTTTAGTTTCATATCAAATTTCGTCTGGATTCGGTTTAGTTTCATATCAAATTTCGTGGGTTATTTAATGCTAAATCCATTCTTGTTTAGATTTGGCTGGTTTCTAGCTTGAATGGCATATCAACTTTCGTGGGTTATTTAATACCAAATGTATCCATGGTTTAATAGCATTGGGTTCTTTGTTGAACGGTATATCAACCTCTCTGGGCCATTTAATGCCAAATCCATCCTTGGTTTATTTGGTTTGATTTGGTTTGGTTTATTTGTTGAATGGCATAAAAACCTTCATCGGTTATTTAATGCCATATCCATCCTTGGTTTGATTTTTCTGGGTTTCTTTGTTGAATGGCATATCAACCTCTATGGGTCATTTAATGCCAAATCCATCCTTGATTTATTTCGTTTGATTTGGTTTGGTTTATTTGTTGAATGGCATAAAAACCTTCATGGGTTATTTAATGCCATATCCATCCTTCGTTTGATTTTTCTGGGTTTCTTTGTTGAATGGCATATCAACCTCTATGGGCCATTTAATGCCAAATCCATCCTTGGTTTATTTGGTTTCGTTTGGTTTATTTGTTGAATGGCGTAAAAACCTTCATGGGTTATTTAATGCCATATCCATTCTTTGTTTGATTTGTCTGGGTTTCTTTGTTGAATAGCATATCAACCTTCGTGGGTTATTTAATGCCAAATCCATCCTTGGTTTGTTCTGTTTGGTTTCTTTGTTGAGTGTACTTCATGGGTTTTTGGATGCCGAAGCTATCATCTGTTTGATTTGGTTTGGTTTCTTTGTTGAATGGCATATCAACCTGCATGGGTTATCTAATGCCAACTCGCGTACTACGATTCCGCAGTCCATCGCTTTTACTATTACACCACGAGGACACCCCCAGTTTGGATATAATTTTTCAAAATGAATGTGAATTTATTCATGTTTTGGCTCTTCAAAAATTGGTATTGTAACGAATTATGAAGTATTTCCCTGTTTAAATTTAATGTGCACTTAACATATTCGCTCTTAGAAAATGATATTGCAATTAAGTATGAAACGTACAGCAAACGAATAATTATCCTAAAATTTAATTAAAGTGACTCTACATCCTTTATTTTTAATTATGAACATCTTATAGCCCATATGCAATATGGGTAAGGACTATTTAGGAATAATTATCCTAAACTTTAATAAGTGATTCTACATCCTTTATTTCGAACAATGACCATCTTACAGCCCATATGTAAAACGAATAAGTACAACTTGTCCGTGCAATTAGTGTATTTTAAATGAAAGTAACAGCAAGCAAATTGTGTCAAATAGTGACATGTGTGAAGGCTGTTTGCATTTCATATAGCGCTAAGACCATTAGGAAAGGCATGAATTCAATTATCCCCTGAACTAAAAATTCTTTTTAGAATTTGGTCGAGTTAAAATGATAAGATACACATTTATATCGACTAATGAACAAGAGAAAGTTTAATTTAATCTGGACAAATATCGAAAATAATATAAACATTCTGGAATATTAAAATATTTTATTCCGTAAAAAAATTCATCGACTCATTGAAAACAATTTAGATAAATATGGCTGATATATCGTTGTTTACAGTTTTGTTTTTACTTGTGGGGCATTTTTTGTTCTCATTACATTCTTAGTACACCATTGGACTAATGAGTAGAGTGTTCGCCAATGGCTCCGGAGACCGGGGTTCAATCCCAGGTCGAGTCATACCAAAGACCAAAGTCCCTTAGACATTCCCCTTTGGATTACTTCAGACGCCAAACGATATACCTAGCCCTTCTAAGAAGGAATTGCCTGGGAGGAAGTTCCTTGAGACGAGGCAACCAATTTACCATAACCCACCCTATGCGAACCTTAGAAGAAACAGCACAGGAGCAATATATATATATATATATATATATATATATATATATCACTCCTGGTTGCCGATAACGTATTTGTAAAAAGATATACGTAAAAGATTCTTACACTAACGCAGAGAGTGACAATTGCTCTTGGATAAGATATCCGACAAACATAAAGTCAGCCGGGTTTCGATCCCAGCTTGAAGTATCTCGCGTGTCTAGCCTCCCAGAAGGGTGAAGAGTTGTGATACAACGAAACTGTCAGTGGGATAGCTATCGATAAGCTATCGATCATATGGAAATCAGACCTGACTGATGAAATGAAACGCAGTTTCTTCCAGGCAGCGGTCGAGTCGATACTGCTGTATGGATGCACCACTTGGACGCTAACAAAACGGCTGGAGAAGAAGCTAGACGGCAATTACACAAGAATGTTGCGAGCAATATTGAACAAGTCCTGGCGGCAACACCCCACAAGGCACCAACTATACGGCCACCTGCCTCCCATCACGAAAACCATTCAAGTTAGACGAACCAGACATGCAGGACACTGCTTGAGAAGCAGGGACGAGCTCATAAGTGATGTACTCCTATGGACCCCCACATATGACCGAGCAAAAACAGAACGACCAGCTCGAACATACATACAGCAGCTATGTGAGGATACGGGATGTAGCCCAGAAGACCTGCCAGAGGCGATGAACGATAGGGAGAAGTGGCGAGTGAGGGTCAGGGATATCCGTGCTAGCGGCACCACTTGATGATATATATATATATATATATATGTATTTCGATTTGTTCGAAAACTGAAACAATGCTTCTCGAGTAAAGCCGTGTTCGGATTGCCTCGGCCGTCATTTGTGCGCTTTATGTTTTCATCGGCTCAACTTGCGTGTTCGAAAACCGAAAATTTGTTGGATCACTGAAGCATTTCTTACTCAAATATTTTGGTCGAACTCTGAACTGCTTGACATGAGAGTCATTCGATAACTTGTAATATTACGGACGGGCGCTGCCGTCAATCAGTGAAGGTGTCACGAGACTAGCACGTGCGGGCAGAATGACCAGCAAAGTTAGAGGTGATTCTAAAATTATCACAGATGAATTATCACGTATTACACGACAATTTCATTGGTGACATCGAACATTCGGGGTTCTTCGATTTGTTCCCCAAAATCTCTATATAAGAAAACAAGTCACGAGATTTTGGCAGAGTTAAAGGCAGCTTTCAAAACAGGCGAGTCAAAGGTTCCGAGGCTCTGACCCGTCCTACCCAGTCTGTTACGATCCAACTGACAGGAGCGTGTCAACAGCCAGCTATCCCCGACACCCGCCGTCGCCACCAAGAGGAAGGGAGAAGAAGAACGTGACAAAACGAACTTTTCGAATTGCAACGACCGTAGCCTTACTATATTTTCTTCCCTAACCTTCGAGTTTGAGTATTTCTTTTACCGCGGATTCCTTTCTTTAAAGCACAACACGTTGGTCCTATGGTACAAACTGAAGTTCCACTAAAATTATTGTTATCCGTACAGGTCTTGATTCGTACGCGGGCCCCACCATAAAACGGCCTTGGGCCATATTCTGTCACGGTGGAATGTCAGATAGATCGTATTAGACAGGACCGGGTGCAAAAAAAAATATTAAATGTAAATGTAAATATCAACGTTCAATGAACGCGATTCTCAAACTTTGAAGCATAAAATAACCCTGGGCAAGTTGATATTAAAAATCTGTACTAGAAATCAATTAAGATTGTCGATGATATCACCATTTCCTTTGAGAGAAGGGGAAAAACTATACAAAAAACGTGCTGTTTACGCTAAAGAAAGATCTCATTTCATTCCAACTGTTGCCAGGAAGTATTTCTTTAAAATTCACATCAGTATATAAACGATAAATCTAAGACGGTCGTAGTGTAATGGTTATCATCGTAGGAAATGGATACGGCAACCTTAGTTCGAACCTTGGACGAAGCTCTTTCCATGGTTTCGGTTTCTTTGTTTAATGGCATATAAACCTTTGTAGGTTATTTAATGCCAGAGCCATTCTCCGAGAAGAACAGTAGTGGTGCTATTTAACCCATAGCTGGAAGAATAAGGGGATTCAATACCTTTCCCAAGGGTATTTGCCCGAAAGTGAACATAATAGCGCGACTGGAGTACGAACTCGCTTACTACGATTCCGCAGGCCATCGCTTTAACCATTACACCACGAGAACACCCCCTCCAGCTACGGGAAATAGTAGAGCAGAGTGGGCTCTTCAATCCTGGTATGGCAACCGGTCTAGGAGGAAAAAAAAACGGAATTCAAACCTGTTAAACTCCGCTTAGAAATTGGCCTCGTATCTCAGCCTGCTCTTGGTGGAGTGGTTGGTATATACATATGTATTTAAGCTAAACGGAAACCTATGAATTCGCACGTGGCTAAAGGTAAATTTTCTAGATTGTTTAATTGATTGGCTGATATGATATCTAGTATTCATGTAATTCAAATTGTGGAGGTGCCCATGGTTGGTATAATGGTTATCGTCGTAGGAAACGGACACGGCGACACGAGTTCAAATCCTGGACGAGACTGGTTGCGTTTCACATAGCACTAATACCCTTGGGAAAGGTATGAATTCAATTAGAAGAATGAAAAGTCTGAATTCAAACCTGTTAAACTCCGCTTAAAAATTGACCTTGTGTCATATCCTGCCCGAGCGGAGGGGTTGGTAAATATGATGGAATATGATATGTAATTCAAATAATTTGCAAACCGACCTATTTGAATCATGGATGGGACCCTAACAGGTACTACCACTCCGGGTCACAGTGGACCTAAGAGTAATAGAAATGAAGGAGTAACCCAACCTTCTCAATGATTTAGTAGAACTGGAGCTTCACCATGAAATACAAGTTAGTGTTATACCCAGGATATCCCGGCGGGGTCTGCACCCTCTGCTCGTTATACAATCAACGTATTCTCCGATATTTTAATTGATTCAGAGATCAGATAGAAGTATATATATACTGATCTCTACCATGAGAATATGATAGATAGATAGATAGATAGATAGATAGATATGGTTTGGTTTGTTCAATGGTATACCAGCCTTCGAGGGTTATTTAATGCCAAAGCAATCCTTGATGAAGAACATTAATTTTACTATTTAACCCAGAGCTGGAGTATAAGAGGTGCAGACCTTTACCAAGGGCATTAGTTTGAACACGTTTACTACGATATCGCAGTTCAGCATGTTAGCCACTACGCCACAGTGACTCTTCCCATAGATAGATAGATAGATATGAACATTATGAGATAGATAGATAGATAGATAGATAGATAGATAGATAGATAGATATGAACATTATGAGATAGATAGATAGATAGATACGTACGTTCTGATTTTCTACCATGGCCTGAGTTCAATACCAGGTCGAGTCATACCAAAGACAAAAAAATGGTACTTTATTCTACCTTGCTTAACACTCAGCAATATAAGGTACATATCGAGGATAAAGTGGAGCAATCAAGGGAAAGGAGTAACGCCCTCCCCAACACCTTAGTGTAGTAGCTATCGAAAAGGGAGCCTTCTGTTCACCCTCGACTACGGTCGCCAGCTTTACTTACTCCAAACTCCACAGAGCTTCAGAACTGGAGCCTCACAACCAGGTGCAGCTTTGTGACATCCCAAGGAAACCTCCATCTGGTGGTGGTGAGTTGGAGGTGTAATTCTTCTGCAGCGAATATAGTCAGCCTATTCTAAGCTCTGCCCACTTGGCCGTAAGTTCTCTACAATCCTTTCCGACTTCTGTACAGTCGGATTCGGTAAGTTTTTTTGTTGTTGTTTTTTGTTTTTTTGTTTTTTTTTCTGTTATATTTTTGATGTTTCAAGGTTGTTCAGGTCCAGGGCTAAAAATAAGCTTAGATCTTATCGCCTGAACATTAACCCTAGAGCTACACCAGCAAGTGAAAGAGAAGACATTCCTTTAAAATCTGGTTTGGTTTGGTTTGTTTCGGTTTGGTTTTATGGCATATCAACCTTTGTAGGTTACTTAACGCCAAATCCATTTTATGTAAATAATCTGTTCTATTGAAAATAGTTCAGTTTAGCATAAGTACACAGTTTAATTGTCAAAAACATTTCCATTTCAAACTATTCAAGCAGTTATATGTAACAATTCAATTAAGTGTAAATACAGTTTTAATGTCGAAAAACAGTTCTATTTCAAATAATTCAGTTAAGCATAAGCACGCAGTTTAAGTGTAAGTACGGTTTAATTGTCAAAAACGTTTCTATTTCAAGCTATTCAGTTTACTAAAACAATTCATTTTAGCATAAGTATGCTGTTAGTTCTATTTAACCCATAGATAGGGCCCTATCAGGTGCTACCACTCCGGGCCAGAATGGACCTGGAAGCGATAGCAATGAAGGGGTACTCCGCATTCCCCAAAGCTCCAGCAGATTGTTTAGTATCATATCCAGGATACTCGTTGGTGGGGTCTTACCCCTCTGCAGAGAAGCAGTCGGTGTATTCTACAGCCCCAGCCGACTGGGCAATTTAAAATCTGGATTAGTAAAAATAAATAAATAGATAAATAAATAAAAAAAAGCAAATAAAAAGAAAACCACTGCGGTGAATTTATATGAGACAACTAGGTGTTAAAAAAATCAAATCAAATAAAAAAAAAAACTCGGAATAAACAAGACATATAAATAAAACAAATGCTTCCCCTTGCCCCAAAACTCTGTGTGGTTATCCCACACCTCCGCCCCTAAACAACGGGTGCACAACTCCCTACACACACACACACACACACACACATACGAAATCCCCACCCCAACACTGTGACCAAAAAACAAACAAAAAGAATGTGTCAGTGATACATCATTTTCTACAAGGAAGGGAAATGCTTTGAAGATTCTACGGGCATGGAAGAACAAAGAAGAATGAGAGAGGGAGAGATGAAGTGGAGGAAGGCTTTTAGAGGGAGAGATGAAGAGGAGGAAGGTTTGTAGCGGGAGAGATGAAGAGGAGGAAAATGAAAGAGAGAGGCTGAGATGAAGGGGAGGAAGGCTTGTAGCGGTAGAGATGAAGAGGAGGAATAATAATGAGAGAGGGAGAGATGAAGGAGAGAAAGGCTTGGAGAGGGAGAGATGAAGAGGTGGAAAATGAATGAGAGAAGCAGAGATGAAGAAGAGGAAGGCTTGTAGAGGGAGAGATAAAGGGGAGGAAGAATAATGAGAGAGGGAGATGTGAAGGGGAGGAAGGCTTGGAGGGGGAGAGGTGAAGAGGAGGGAGGCTTGGTGAGGGAGAGATGAAGGAGAGGTAACGCGTGGGGAGATAGACACGAAGGGGAAGGTAAAGAGAAGGAGAGAGAGATTGACTGAGATCCTATTTACCAACCCCTCCGCTGGGGCAGGATATGACACAAGGTCAATTTTTAAGCGGAGTTCAACAGGTTTGAATTCAGAGTTTTCATTCTCCTAGACTAGTTGCCTCACCAAGGCTGAAGAACCTAGTCTGTCCTACTATTTACCCATAGCTGGAGGGAGAATAATTGGATTCATACCTTTCCCAGGGGTATTAGTGCTATGTGAAATACAATCAGTCTCGTCCAGGATTTGAACTCGTGTCACCGTGTCCAATTCCTACGACGATAACCATAACTCCACGGGCACAGATTGACTGAGATGAGCAGTAAAACTATAAATAGTAAATAAAGTAAAGTTGGCAACCTTAGTCAAGGGTGACTCGAAGGCTCCCTTTTCAATAGCTACTACACCAAGGTGTTGGGAAGGGCACTACTCCACTTTACCATTGAGGTTTACCTTATAATGCTGCATGTTAAGCAAGGCGGCATCAAGTACCATTTTTTGAGTCTTTGGTATGACTCGACCTGGGATTGAACACTGGTCCGCCGGACCATTGGCGAACACCCGACTCATTAGACCAATACTTTCTATCTATTCATTTATATCTCAAACTATTATTATCTATCTGTATATCTATTTTCTTTTTCTTTCATATCTATCTACCCGCTAATCTCTCTCTGTCTCTTTCTCTCTCTCTCTCTCTCTCTATATATATATATATATATATGGGGGGGGTCTTTCTTTTTCTTTCGACTGGTATATCTATCACAGCTAATTCAAATCTGTTTATCATCTAATATCCATATGTTTATGTCTTTTCATATCTATCCATGTATCTGTCTGTCAGTCTGTCTGTGTGTCTTTTCAAATCTATCTATCTATCTATCTATCTATCTATCCGTCTGTTCGTATCTATCTTTCTATCTCGCTAGCTGTCTGTGGGCTCATATCTGTCAATCTATCTATTTATTTAGCTGTCTATCTATCTCGTTCTCGTGATAGAGTAATAAAAATTTAAAGTTATCTAATCTCTGTATTGATCAAAATATTATTCACTTAAATTTGTTACACAGTCTTCGTACACCAACTTGACATGGTATTGAACTAACTTAAGCTTAGTAAGTATTGATAATTTTATTTTAAATATATTTTTAGATTCTGAAGGGAAACAAAAATATATTCTTATAATTCAGGGTTTTCGAACTATTGTCTTCATCGTTATTGTTATATTCACAACGTTTCGGCCTATATGTCCTCCGGCCTTCTTCAGGTGATTTTTTTAAATCGAGAACCTACACGGAACTTCAAACCATGTCCTTTATTTAATCCATGGGGGTCACTTGCACTGATTCCAGCTGCACACATAAATTAACGGTTATAGGCGTTGATTCCCTAAGCTTCTAAGTGACAATCATCTGGAAGTTGCAGGGTTCAATCCTGACTGCAGGCGAGTAACAATACAGGAATACTTAACACTTGTACCTGGTTATGGTTAACTGAATCAGAGCAAGTGACTCCCGTAGATTAAATAAAGGACGTAGTTCGAAGTTCCGTGTAGGCACACTTGTTCGACAAAAAACACATGAAGAAGACCGGAGGACATATAGACCGAAACGTTGTAAATATAACAATAAAGATAAAGACAATAGTTCAGAAAGCCTGAATGATAAAAATCATCAATTCAGACAACTAAAAAAAGACATATTTAAAAAATAAGCTTTTTCTTATTAGAATAAAAACCAAATGTATGGAATAGAAATCGTTCTGAGAAGTGAAGCCAGTATGAAAAGAAATATTCGGAAAAGGTATTTAGAAAAGTAAGAAAGGGATAAGGAAATGAACGAAAAGGACTGGAGAAAGAAAGAAAGAAAGAAAGAAAGAAAGAAAGAAAATGACAGTGGAAAAAAGGGGAAAGAAAGAAAGAAAGAAAGAAAGAAAGAAAGAAGGAAAGAAAACGACTGTGGGGAAAAAAGGATAGAAAAAGGCAAAGAAAGAAACAAAGAAAGAAAATGACTGTGGAAAAAAGGGCCAAAAAAGCAAAGAAAAAGAAAGAAAGAAAGAAAGAAAGAAAGAAAATGACGGTGAAAAAAGTGCTATAAAAGCGAAGAAAGAAAGAAAGAAAAAAAGAAAAAAATAGTAAATGACTGTGGTAAAAAGAGCCAAAAAAAGCAAAGAAAAATAAAGGGGGAAGAAAGAAAGAAAGAAAGACAGAAAGAAAGAAAGGAAGAAAATGATTGTGGAAAAAGGGCTTAAGAAGCAAAAAAAAAAAAAAGAGAAAGAATGAATGAAAGAAAGAAAGAAAGAAAATGACTGTGGGAAAAGGGCCTAAGGATGAAAAAAAAATAAAAGAGAAAGAAAGAATGAAAGAAAGAATAGGTCTTTGGGGAAAAGAAAAAGGGGAAATAAAAGAATTGGAAAAGATGAATGAATAACAGATAAATAAGGCCAAGAAGTAACGCTTTAAAAAAAAGAAAAAAGTAATTTGTTGAAAGAAAGGCGACGACGATGACGCAAAGCATGCCGGTCGCTCCCGCCATGCTTACCCGGTCACGACCCCAGTCATAAATTTCAATGCGAAGACAATTCAGTTTATCAAACCTCCTAATATATTCCCGAATTCATTCGAAGTCGCTAATCTCAGAAACGCTCAGCCCTTGCATGGGCCTAAACTAGGCTACATATCTTAACATCCCTACCCCCAACAAGTGTTAAGTGCCGTTCTTCACACATCCACCCATAAGCACCCTGCACCCGACCCACATCACACACCGGAGGGGCTACTCTTAGCTTTTGACATGAAAAATATTCACCAGTTTGAGAGCAATAAACAATGTAGATATAATGTATATGTGTATCGTATTTTCCTGCTAATAAGATGCGTTATTTACAAGGGAGTTTGGAAGACTTATGCCCTCCATAACTTTATTCTAGAGGAAGAGACTTATATTTCGAACTTTAGATCGGTTTCCTTTAGTTTGGTTTGGTTTGATTTTATGGTATATCAACCATTGTAGGTTTTTAATCCTCTTAGCTTTGGTTTACACACAGTTAACTTTCAAAACAGTTCTATTTCAATCAATTCAGTTTAGCATAAGTACACAGTTTAAAATGTCAAAAACAGTTCTATTTCAAACAATTCAGTTTAGCATAAGTACACAGTTGAAAAGTCAAAGACAGTTCTATTTCAAACAATTCAGTTAAGCATAAGTACACAGTTTAAAATGTCAAAAACAGTTCTATTTCAAACAATTCAGTTTAGCATAAGTACACAGTTGAAAAGTCAAACATAGTTCTATTTCAAACAATTTAGTTTAGGATAAGTACACAGATGAAAAGTCAAAAACTGTTCTATTTCAAACAATTCAGTTTGGCATAAGTACACAGTTGAAAAGTCAAAAACAGTTCTATTTCAAACAATTTAGTTTAGTATAAGTACACAGTTTAAATGTCAAAAACTATTCTATTTCAAACAATTCAGTTTAGCATAAGTACACAGTTTAGTTCTTTTTGGCCCATAGATAAAAAAAGAAAAAAAGAGTGGACCTGCGAGTGATCGCAATGAAGGGGTACTCCGCATTCACCAAAGTTCCAGCATTACTGGAACCTCATTTTCAGATTGTTTAGTGTCATATGCAGGACACACGTTGGCTGGGTCTTACCCCCTTTGCAGAGATCTAGTTGGTGTATTCTACAGCCCCATCCAACTGGGCAAGTAGGTTTCCTTTTGTCGAAATACCAATGTATAAAATGCAGTATAATATAAAGTAAAGTAAAGTTGGCGACCATAGTCGAGGATAACCCGAAGGCTCCCTTTTCGATAGCTACTACACCAAGGTGTAGGGGAGGGCGCTACTCCTTCCCTGGATTGCTCTACTTTACCCTTGATCCGTACCTTATAATGCTGAGTGTTAAGCAAGGAGGCATCAAGTACCATTTTTTGAGTCTTTGGTATGACTCGACCTGGGACTGAACCCAGGTCTCCCAGGCCATTGGCGAACACTCTAACCGCTAGGCCAATGTCCGGTATAAATATAAGCGAAACTAACTTATCTGTTCAAGTGTGCGTCTTATAGATCTCAAACCTGTTAAACTCCGCTTAAAAATTGACCTTGTGTCATATCCTGCCCGAGCAGAGGGGTTGGGTAAATATGGTTGGATTTTGAAGAATAAAATATGTGGGTTTTAGGTTGTAGGATTAGTATCATGGTTATCGTCGTAAAACATGGAATCAGTGATCCGAGTCCATCCTTGGACAAGGCTGTTTGTGTTTATCTTCGCGTTGATGCCCCTAGGGAAAACTAAAGAATCCATTTCTTTCGCCACCCCTCAAAACTATGGGTAAATTGTTGGGCAGACTTGGTTTTTTAGCCTTGGCAAGGCAATCAGTCTTGTTGACGGAAAACTCAAAAGTTAAACTTGGTTTTCGCCAATGGTCCGGGAGACCTGGGTTCAATCCCAGGTCGTGTCAAACCAAAGACTTAAAAATGGTACTTGATACCTCCTTGCTTAACACTCAGTAATATAAGGTACGTATCAAGGGTAAAGTGGAGCAATTCAGAGACAGGAGTAGCGCCCACTCCTACACTTCAGTAGTAGCTACTGAAAAGGAGCCTTCTGGTCGCCCTCGACTACGGTCGCCAACTTTACTTAAAGACCGGCTTATTGACCTAGTGGGTAAAATGTTCGCCAATGGTCCGGAAGACCTGGGTTCAATCCCAGGTCGTGTTATACCAAAGACTTAAAAATGGTACTTGATACCTCCTTGTTTAACACTCAGCAATATAAGGTACGTATCAAGGGTAAAGTGGAGTAATCGAGGGAATGGAGTTGCGCCCTCCACGACACCTCGGTGTAGTAGCTACTGAAAAGGAGCCTTCTGGTCGCCCTCGACTACAGTCGCCAACTACAACTTAATCCGCAAAAAAAACCTGACCTTTTGTCGCATCCTGCCCGTGGAAGAGGAGGAATAAATATTTATATGGGTTTTAATTTTAATACCACAAATTTCGGACATAGAGACTAGAAGCAAATTTCATCTAAGGCACGAAAGTACTTGCCCAAAATGATGGTCCCACGAGGAACATAGTGTCATATAGGAATAAAGTGAGACATTGGCGATTGAACACCGATCGCCAATGTACAGAGGTGGCGGGCTTCTAGATAATACAAATATAAGTACTGTGCTGATTATCATGGGGCAATTAGTCGAGGCACGTTAGTCGAAAGACAAATTAATCGGTGTACAGTAGTCGGACGGGCCTCAGCGAGAAAGACTTTCTGTAATATCTTGACCGGCACAATTACGGTAAGTAACCAAGACCTGTTTTCTAATTCTAAAACGAGATTAAAGAATTTATATTTTTTAATTTTTCACTGGAAAAGGGTCTTACATGAATTGAACCAACTCCTACTTCACGAGTAGGTCACTTTTTGAGCGAATTACAGCTGACTTGAATTCAGTTTTCCTTCTCCAATATCGGTCGCTTTACCAAGGCTAAAGAACCCAGTCTGGTTTACTATTTACCCGTAACTGGGGGGAGAAATTATAGGTTCACACTCGTACTTTATTTGTACACGGGGTTTTGATCTCCATTTCCAACGACGTTAACAGTTACCCTGGTGAGGAGTGTTCGTTGTGAAGTGGATAACGTGCTGGGCTACGATATAGTTGTAATCCCCGAAGATTGGTGTGCCATTCAACAATGGAACCAAACTAAACCATAACTATTATTCTAAACACGATTATTTGTGCTTACCTCTATGTACGTTCAGATAATAGGACCCCAAAAATGGAAGCATTTTGTTTTGTGAGACTTTATTCGTAACTTTCGCTTACCAACTCGCGTCGTACTGCGTCGATGGTGATTTCAACAACCCGAGACAATTTGCATCGAGTAGACACAAACAAAATTTGAATAAGTTGTTCTTTTCCCTTTCTCGGGCATGAGTCGTCTGCTTCGCCTCAATTTACGCAGACCGGGCCATCTTGCTTACACAACGACTGTCTGCTCCAGCCGACGCCATGGAAAGGTCAGTCTTTGTTTAATATTAATGTCCTACTTGCTAGTCGGACAAAATGGCAATGGTCGGAAACTATTACAGTTTTTTGGGGCTTTTTTTTTTTTTTTTGCTTGTTTTTTTTTTTTTTGTGTTTTTTTTTTTTTTTTGGCGGGGGGGATTTTTTGTCCATTTTTTTGTCGTGGTTTTATATATTCAAAAGATAGAACAAGACACAGCCAAACACCAGCGTGTTCTCATTTGAAATGAGAAAACTGTGATTATCTTTGGAACTATTTTGAGTGTTAGAGTGAAAACTATTAAAGCTTTCATTTTAACTGTTATATTGTAAAATTCTGACTAGTATTATAAATCAGGTCTTCTTAAAGTGTTCCATATAAATCCGTATCAATCTTGCTATCAAACAATCAATCGAACTCTTTTCATATCAATCTATAGATATCGATCAATGTTTGTTCTAATCTATAATACTATCTGAGTCTATTCATATCTATCTATTTATCTTTCACCGATAATATATATATATATATATATATATATATATATATATATATGTGTGTGTGTGTGTGTGTGTGTGTGTGTGTGTGTGTGTGTGTGTGTGTGTGAAGAGCTTGTGGTTGGTACAGAATCTAAATATTGCTTTAAAAATCGTGACGATGGAACTAAGAACGTTTTAAAATCATGAAAAAAACGATTTAAAATTCTAATTTTAAATCGTTTTTTTTATAATTTCAAAACATTCTTAATAGCATGCACACAATTTTTAAAGCAATATATATATATATATATATATATTGCTTTAAAAATCGTGTACATGGTATCAAGAATGTTTTAAAATTCGATTCATTTCATTTTCTTAACTGCCTGATGATTGTTTTGCAAAAAACTCCATGAAACCTAGGGGTCACAGTCTAAATTCCATGAATTAGATATTTATTATATTATTATATTATTTATTATATTTATTATATTATTATATATTTATTTATTATTATTATTATTATTATTATATAATAGCTCTATCCGAGATATTGAGCACTTCCCATATCATATTGCACTTGGTTTGACAACCAACACTGTTATAATATGATATAATATATATATATATATATATATATATATATATATATATATATATATATATATATATATTGCAGTGTGTTCATATCTATCTATCTATCTATCAATGTCTGTTCATATTTGAAATAAAAAAAAATAGTAAGACATTCGCTAGATGGATCTACTTGCCTTCGTTCACTGGCACCAAAGAGGTAAATGTTTAAAATTAGGCGTTGGGGATATTTGTGCTGCACCTTATATTTCTGGCTGTTTTAGTTGGTCACACTTCTATGTACAGGTGATAAAAAGAGATTTATACCTTTCCTTAAAATTATTAGTCCAAAAATAAAAGTAATCGTCCGAGGAGAGTTCGAACTTGTTTTCTACAAGAATGGCTTTACCATAAAATAATGATATACCATTAAACAAAGATACCTGACTAAATTACAACTTAAAATAATTATTCTAAATAGGAATGATATTAGTCAATTATTTTCCCACACTAAACGGTAGCTCTCTGAAACTAGTTGACGAGTTCACCTACCTAGGAAGCAGTGTCTCATCAACCGGGACAGACATATACACTCGATTAGTAAAGGAATGGGCAACTTTCGATAGGCTATCGGTCATATGGAAGTCATGTAATATAATAGCCGAGGGATTTCGGTTTATGCCTTTGGGTTTAGTTAGGCTGAGAACCTTTCGGCTCAGTGCATGGGTTACTTAGGTGCAACATTAACCCAGGTAAAAAGTCAGTTAGTTGAGATGAGACCTGCCTCGTGGGAAGACGGTTAATTTTCGCTTGCTCGCGGAGACCTTTGTGGCGGCGCCACACGTGTTGGGGTGGGGCAGATGAAAAAGCCAGAATAGAAAGATTGTGCCTCTCTCCCCTTATGTCGAAGAACCTTTCAACTCAAAGGTAATAAAAAGTTTCGTACCTGAACAAAAAAGTCGTCAAGTGTTTTCCGTGTTTCGAGATTCCTATATCCTGTGTTATATATTTATACACATTCGATGTACGTTTCACACATAGCCGTATCTGGCTATGGTACAGTCAGACCTGACCGAAAAAATGAAGCGCGGTTTCTTGCAAGCAGCGGTCGTGTCGATACTGCTATATGGATGCACTACGTGGAGGCTAACTGAACGGATAGAGAAAAAGATTGAGAGAAACTACCCAAGAATGCTGCGATCAATACTGAACAAGTCCTGGAATCAACACAACACAAAGCAGCAGCCGTACGGCCACCTACCACCCATCACAAAAACTATCAAAATTAGACGAACCAGACATGCAGGACAATGCTGCAGAAGTAGGGACGAGCTCATAAGTGATGTACTCTTGTGGACCCCTTCGCATGGCCGAGCAAAAGCAGGGCGACCAGCTCGAATATACATACGGCAGCGTTGTGTAGATACGGGATGTAGCCCTGAAGACCTGCCAGAAGCGATTTACGATGGGGAGGGGTGGCAAGAGAGGGGTGGCGACATAATGATGATGATTTTCACACAGTTATATGGTTTCATGTATTCATATCCAATACTGATAATTTTACACAGACCCATTTGACCTATATATAAGACCCTAAAGCGTACTACCATAGATCAGAGTTGACCTGGGAGTAATAGCAATGAAGGGTTACTTCACACTCTCTAGGTTGGTTGGTTAGTTTTTATAGCATTTAAAGCCAAATCCTGTTCATATAATTGTAAATTAAAATATATTGGTGAAACATCTAGGAACCTTCACGTTCGCTTGAAAAAACACAAAAGAGACATAAGAATTGGTAACTTAAAAAATGCACTGGTTCAACACATTTCACAAAATAATTACAACTTCGATTTCAATTCTGCAAGGATGCTTATATACATTCATAAAACTAAGACGAATTTTCGAAGCTGCAGCTATTTCACTCTGTAATTCCCTAAATACTCATCCTGGCTTTTATAATATTTCTCCTTTCTTGAGCAAATCCATTTTAAATAGGTACAATATATTCCATCTTTAGTTAATATATTCCACATATATCATAGTCTTATACTTACTCTTTTTTCTTTTTGTCTTTCTTTTTCTTCCTCTTTTTGATTCGAATCTTTCCCGATAAACAAACGGAACATAAGTTCTACACAATATTTATAATAAGTCAAATGACGTAATTTAAAAAACAAACAAACGAACGCTGATTAACGAATTAAACGGCCAACTTTTTCTTGTTATACACATTTTCCCTTGTTTTTTTTTTTGTTTTTTGTTGTTTTTTTTTTGTTTTGTTTTTTTTTGCATTTTGGGCTTTTAAACATCCATCGTTGATTTAACATTAGTAATATCATCCCTCATAGTCTTTATGATGGTTCATTAGAACCGAAACGTTATAGTGTCGACTTTGCTTCTCAATAAATCTCTCCTTCTACTTGGATTACCTTGTTATCAATTTTTCTTTAACATTAATCAATCTATAATTTTGATGGTGTGAAAAAATCCAGATGCTATAATTAAATTGATATCCGGGAACAAAAAAAAAAACAAAAAATAAAACAAAAACATACCTACAACTTGAAAATAATCAACCAATATCGCAATGCCTAGCCAAGAGAAAGAACACCGACAGACTTCCGAAAGTGCTCAATACAATAAGAAGAGCGAAATATATATATATATATATATATATATATATATATAAGATATCCGATATTCCTTTCCCTTCCTTCCTGTGACCATTCCCATTATCTGGCTGGATTCAGTTTATGTTTCATGTTGGATCTGAAGAACTTCTATCAAAAATGTTTTTGGAGTTTTTGATTCATATCGATGCTCTTAACAGGATGGAAATAACTTCATAATCCTAATGTGACCGAATATTTTTTCTTGAAATAATTATATATATATATATATATATATATGATTTGTAAACAAATAGTTTGTTAGCAACATTTTAAACAAACCAGAGCTTACTGATAGTTTCAAATATTCTATCTAACACTAACAATTCAATTTAACGGCTTTTTTTTCCTTTTTATTTATTTTGCACAAGGTTAAATGGTTAAACTAATCTATTAGACGAATCAATGGGACTCTTTATAAGTTCTACCACTCTGGGCAACATGAAACTAGGAGTAATGCCAATGATAGAGTACTCCTCATTCCCCAAATCTCTAGGACTGTATCCTCACAATCAGATACAGTTTTGTATCCTACCAAGGACACTAGTTCTGGAACCCTTACGGGTATCACCACTCCAGGTCAGTGTGGATCTAAGAGTAATGACAATGAAAGGGTACTCCACATTCCCTAAAGCTCCAGCACTGGACCCTCCCAATCAAATGCAGTATAGCGTCATAAAAAGGACACTCGTTTGTAGGGGCTCTTACCCTTCTGCAGAGATGCAGTCAGTATATTCTATACCCTGATGGTCTTTCTCTTTTCAGAATTCTTAAAGTGGAATGAAGTCCCTCTAGATACAGTTTAGTGTCCAACCAAGAACAATTCTTTTTGGTGAGTGGAGGTTCTTTCTCGTGAGCTGAGGATAAAATCTGTGTATTCAAATTCATTTTGACTGAGTAAAGATATTTTATGCAATATTTACATATTGGGTGAAGCTTCTTTCAAAATTCAAAAATAGTCTTTTTTGTTTTAAACCCAGACGGCTGGGGCTGTAAAATACGCTGACTACATCTCTGCAATGAGTGTCTTGGATATGATACCAAACAATCTGATGGTGAGGCTGCCAGGTCCACTCTGACACGGGGTAGCACCTGATAGGGTCCTATCTATGGGTTAAATAAAATTGTTTGACATTTAAACTGTGTGCAGACACATGACTTATTCTAAATTGAATTATTTGAAATAGAACTGTTTGAACATTTAACTGTGTGTAGACAAATGACTAATGTTTTATTGAATTGTTTGTGTTACATATCAATACTTGGAACCATTAACTATGTGCAAAAGAATGAGTTTAAACAGTTTTAAAAACGTTATCAACAAAATGTATTTACAAGTTCTGTATATTTGATATATATGTATATAGAGGATTTGGCATTAAATAACCTATAATGGTTGATATGCCATAAAACCCAACCAAACCAAATCCTATATATTTGATATATATGTATAAAGAGGATTTGGCATTATATAACCTTTAATGTTTGATATGCCATAAAAACCAACCAAACCAAATCCTATATATTTGATATAAATGTATAAAGAGGTTTTGGCATTAAATAACCTTTAATGTTTGATATGCCATAAAACCCAACCAAACTAAATCCTATATATTTGATTTATATATAAAGAGGATTTGGCATTACATAGCCTAAAATGTTGGATATGCCATAAACCATACCAAATCAAAACCATCTATTTTTTTTCTTCTTGAACAGTTTGGTTTGATTGATCGAATGATTTTTATAACATTTCAACCTATCAAGGATCATTTTATGCCAAGAAGTTAGAGAATCGCGTTCATTTTACGTTCAAATTTACAAGTTTTTTAAAATCTTATTTTCAAACTGTTCTGTCGAATACGAATAATTTTTAAACCTGGCCCTTATTTGACCCATAGACGGGACCCTAATGGGTATTAACACTTCGGGTCTGGGTGGACCTGAGATTAAAGGCAAACGTGAGGTACTTCCACATGGCACAGATCTCTAGAACTGGTCCCTCACCGTCGGATGCAGTTTAGTGTCATACTCAGTACACTAAATTCTTCTTTAAAGGGGAGAAAATCTTGCCCCCACCCGGAAGAGGATACTGGCAGCATATTTTAAGCCCCGTTGCCAGTACGTTGAACAATTTGGGTTCGAAAGAACCCTGATATTGACTGTGACAAACCATTCCCATTAAGTTTTTCTGTCAGTATGGGAGTGAAAAGGCTACACTTCTGCAGGGGCTTAAAACCCCACCCTCCGTCGAATGTCTAGGGTATGACATTAAATTATGTTACGGTGGTGCTCCTGTCCTGGGGATATAGGCAATGTAGGCTACTCCTTCATTCCTATTATCCTGAAATCCACTTTAACCCAGAGAGGTAGTACCTGTTAGAGTCCCATCTATGAGTCAAATAGAACGATTTGATAATTTACTATACTTGAAACTATTTAACTGTGTGCAAACAAATAATTATTATTAAATTGAATTATTAGTATTAGATAGCAATACTTAAAACTATTTTACTGTGTGCGAACAAATGAGTTCTGGCTCGTTTAAAAATAAGGTTATCTACAAACTATTCACTTACAAGTCATATATATATATATATATATATATATATATATATATATATATATATATATATATATATATATATATATATATATATATATATATATATGTATGTATGTATATAAGATTTCGAATTGAATAATCCACAAAAGTTGTTATACTATAAAAAAACAACCGAACCAAACCAAATTGTTGTGAGTTCGATTCTTACTGAGCACCCAGGAATTATTGTCTTGTGCCAAACTAAAATGACTTTAATAAATGACTTCTTAAACCATGAATCTTTTTTACGGTTTTGTTTACGTCCCCGGCTCAGATTCACAATATTCCAAAAAAAATTCTTTTCGTTGCAATTATTTTTGAAAAAGTTACTGAGTGAGGCGTTGACATATTTCTTTTTTCTTTTTCCATTTTTCTTTTTTCTGTTTTCTTTTCATTTTTTTTTTAAGGCATTCCATGTGACGAAGGACAAAATGCGTAACCTGAAAATCTCAGATACATCGACTTTATTTTTGCTTTTAATCATCGGAAAATCCCAACAGAAAAACACTTTCAACAAAAATAAATAATTCAAATTTTACGCTATTTAATAAAGACAAAGCACTTCAGTTCTTTTCTTTTCTTTCTTTGTTTAATGGCATATCAACCTTCGTCGGCTGTTAAAAGCCATCTTCGCCAAAGCCATCTTCTCAGAAGAACAGTATTGATACTATTTAACTCATAGCTGGGGTTTTAGTTTGAAAGTGAATACAATAGTCACTAGATGTGGGTGCTCCATATTTTGGTATTGTGTCACATCTAAGCTAGACTTTGTAAATAACTTTTATTCGGGTATTTCAAGTGGTGTAATGGTTAACAAGCTCTATTAATTGACCATTATTACTAAGTTCGATTTTCACTGGATGCCCAAAACTTTTGGCCTTGTGCCTCACCTTCGGTAAGCTTAGTAAATAATTATATAGTCATGTAACTGGGCGCTTCATGTGATGTAATGGTTAGCAAGCTAGATTAGCAGACCATTGTTATTGAGTTTAATTCTCACTTGGTGCCCTATACTTCGGGCCTTGAGCCACTACTAAGCTGAGCTTAGAAAATGTTATTTGGGTACCTGATGTGGTTTAATGCTCAGCAAGCTAGATTAGTACACCATGGTTTGAGATTTCGATTCTCACTGGGTGCTCCATATTTCTGGCCTTGTGCCACAAATAAGCTAAGTTTTAACTACATCATAGTGGATTTTTTTTTGTTTTTTGATATGTAAACCTTGATTTTTATTCCTTTACGTTTTTAATCGCTTTTTGTTTTGTTTAATTATTTATTCATTCATATATATATATATATATATATATATATTATGTCTGTTAAGTAAAATTGTCTGTGTTAAGAGGTTAACTACCTTAAATTGCGATTTACAAGTTGACCTTTTAAGCCTGAAAAAACCTTTACCAAACTAGAGGTCGACTTATACGGTAGGACTATAATCCAAGCCTTTACCGCTGGTTGACCGCTTTGTAATATAAACATTTTGATTTTTTTTATAAACCGACCCCTGGTATTTTTAGAGGTTTTTTTCAGGATTTAAAGATCGACTTACACGTTGCGATTTACAGTATACATATTTACCAACCCCTCAACTCGGGCAGGATATGACACAAGGTCAATTTTTAAGCGGAGTTTAACAGTTTTAAATTCAGAGTTTTCCTTCTCCTAGACTAGTTGCCTCACCAAAGCTAAAGAACCTAGTCTGTCCTACTATTTACCCATACCTAGAGGGAGAATAATTGGATTCATACCTTTCCCAAGGGTATTAGTGCAATGTGAAATGCAATTAGCCTGGTCCAGGATTTGAACTCATGTCACCGTGTGCATTTCCTAGGACGGTGACCATTACACCACGGGCACCTCCATACAGTATACAAACACTTATCGAGGGCACCTCGGGAGGTGTAATGACTAGCAAACCTTCACGAATGAGTTTGAGTTTCATTTGGTGTCCCATTCATTTGGCTTTGTGCCACATCGAAGCAAAAAGCTTCGTAAATTATCGGTGTATTCTGATGATGCGTATGACGCGATGAAAATGGACCCAGTAAGACGAGTTCAATTCCATCCTTGGGAAAGGCATGAATCCATATCTTCTCGACAGACAGGACTTGACGCAAGATCATTTTATAGTGGGATTTGGGAAGAATCGCTCAAGAATCGCACAACAACCAACAAGGAGCTTGCACACGAGCCGATTTGTGTGCGCTGCCGGACAATGCTGGCCATAGGATCACAAGATGGAATTTGAACTCTGCTAGCCTTTGCAGAGTCTCCCGGCTTGTACACCAGGTGACATTGTCGATCCTAGATTGATGAGACCCGAAGGTCCAATACTATGCTTGTTGTTGATCCTTCTTCCACCAGGACGTGGCCCAACCGATATCTTCTCTCTCCAGTTTTGGCTAAAATTCGAAGGAAGACTCGTCTCTATCGTCCTTGGAACGCAGACTGGTCTAGGAGAAAAAGACAAAAATGACACGCAATTTATACCGAAGGATGGTGTCCCTAAGATACTCCGACATTATGTATGGCTTCGTTCTGGCAACTCTTGTAACCACACGGATACCAATTTCCTTGCCCTGCCCCAGGACAAACATAGATAAACAATCAAACTCACTAACAGTCGCTTGCGAAGCCTAGTTCGTTAATATACTATGCGATTCACCCCAAAAGATTTTGCAACCGGATACTACGCGTGGGGAATTGGCTAAAGTGCTAGACTGCAGCCTCAAAAAGAAGAAAACCAAATCCTATATATCTAATATATATGTATCATTGGTTGATATACCATAAAACCAAACCAAACCAAATCCTATATATTTAATATATATGTAAAAACAGGATTTTGCATAAAATAACCTACAATGGTTGATATGCCATCAAACCAAACTAAACCAAATCATATGGACATAATCGGCTGAGGTATGAAATACATAACTGCATCTCTGCATAGGAGTAAGACTCCTGGATATGACACTAAACAATCTGATGGTAAGGCTCTAAATGCGGAGTACCCCTTTATTGCCATCACTCTTAAGTCCACTCTGACCCGGAGTGTTAGCACCTGATAGGGTCCTATCTAATAGAACTAAATCAAATAGATCAAATAGAACTAAACAGTGTACTTTTGCGAAATTGAATTATTTAAAAAGTACTATTTTGACATTTAATTTGTATTATGTTAAATTGTATTGAAATAAAACTGTTTATATGTATAAAAATGGATTTGGCATTAAATAACCTACAATGGTTGATATGCCATAAAACAAAACCATACAAAACCAAACCAAATCTTATATATTTAATATATATGTATAAAGAGGATTTTGCATTAAATAACTTACAATGGTTGATATGCCATAAAACCCAACCAAATCATAGATATATAATGTATATGTATAAAGAGGATTTGGCATTAAATAACCTACAATGGTTGATATGCCATAAAACCTAATCAAACCAAATCCTATATATTTAATATATATGTATAAAGAGGATTTGGCATTAAATAACCTACAAAGGTTGATAGGCCATCAAACCAAACTAAACCAAATTATATATATTTGATACCAGCTCATTGGATAAGTGGGTAGAGTTTTCGCTAGTGGCCCGGAGACTAGGGTTCACTCTCAGATCGAGTTATTCCAAAGACTAAAGAAATTGTACTTGATGTGTCCTTGCTTAATATCTAATACAAGTAATTTACACACAGTTGTATGGTTTTAAGTATACAAATACAATAAGTATCCAATACAAATAATTTGCACCCAGTTGTAGGGTTTCAAGTATGCCTGTCTAATACAAATAATTTGCACACAGTTGTATTGTTTCAAGTATTCCTATCTAATACGAATAATTTGCACACAAATGCCTTCAAGCTTTCCTGTTCAATGATAGTAATTTTTAAACAAATCTACTTAATCCATAGATAAAAACTTAAAAGTTACTAACACGCCGGGTCTGCGTAGACATGTGAGTAATGGCAATGAAAATATGATTTCATACTCCTCATGGCTGCAAATCACCGGTATGCATTTTAGTATCATATACAGGACACTATAAAAGAAGACTAACATAGATAGATAGATAGATAGATATGAATATGAAGTAACATAGATAGATAGATAGATATGAATATGAAGTAACATAGATAGATAGATAGATATTAACAGATTGAGATAGATAGATAGATAGATAGATATGAATATGAATATGAATATAAAGTAACATAGATAGATAGATAGATAGATAGATAGATATTAAGAGATAGATAGACAGATAGATATTAACAGACCGAGATAGATAGATAGATAGATAGATATGAATATGAAGTAATATAGATAGATAGATAGATTTGCATGATTTTTGGTTTAATGGCATATAACCCTTTGATGGTTATTGAATGCCAAATCCTATTTATACATAATTTTTAAGTGAATAGTTATTAAAGGAATCAGAACTCTTTTCTTTTTTTCTTTTTTTTTTCTTTTTTTTTTTTTTTGCAAACGGTTAAATCGTTTCGAGTATTGCTATCGATTAGAATTTCGTTTGGTCTGGTTTGGTTTTATGGCATATCAACCATTGTAGGTTATTTATTGCCAAATCCATTTTTATACATATCATCATCATCATCATCATATCGTGCTGGCAGCACGGATATCCCTGACCCTCTTTCGCCACTCCTCCCTATCGTTCATCGCCCTAGGTAGGTCTTCAGGACAACAACCTGTATCCTCACATAGCTGCTGAATGTACGTTCGTGCTGGTCGTCCTGCTTTTGCGCGGCCGTGTGTGGGGATCCATAAGAGTACATCTCTTATGAGTTCATCTCTGCTTCTCCAGCAATGTCCTGCATGTCTGGTTCGCCTAACTTGAATAGTTTTCGTGATAGGGGGCAGGTGGCCGTACAGTTGGTGTCTTGTTGGGTGTTGCCGCCAGGACTTGTTGAGGATTGCACGCAGCATTCTTGTGTAATTGCCATCTAGTTTCTTCTCCAGCCGTTTTGTTAGCGTCCATGTAGTGCATCCATATAGCAGTATCGATGTGACCGCTGCCTGGAAGAAACTGCGTTTCATTTTATCGGTTAGGTCTGATTTCCATATAGTCGATAGCCTATTGATAGCTGTCCATGCTTTCGTTAACCTCGTTTCGATGTCCTTTTCGGTTGATTCGACGCTGCTTCCTAGGTACGTGAATTTGTCTACTAGTTTAAGAGGGGTTCCTTCTAGAGTGGAGATGTCCCCCGTTTGGTTATAGCACATATATTCCGTTTTATGTGCATTAACATGGAGGCCTATGCTTGCTGCTGTTCGTTCCAAACTATGCAGAAGTGTTTCGGCTTGGTCAGGTGTATTTGCCAGTATCGCTATGTCATCGGCGTAGTCGGCGTCGGTAATTGTTGTTGCGGGGTATCTTCTGCTTCTTTTCTTCGTCAGTTCGAAGCCATTCTCTTTGATTTTGTCAATCGATGTTCTAAGTACGTAGTCTAGACAAATGATAAAGAGATACGGAGCCAGCGTGTCTCCTTGTAGTACTCCTGCTACTATGTCGAAGTATTCTGTGTCTCCATCTGGTGATCGTACTTTTACTTTAGTGTTTCTATAGAGAATCGTTATTGCCGCTACGGTTGACGCATAGACAGGACCCTATCAAGTGCTACCACTCTGGGCCACAGAGGACCTGGGAGCGAAGAAAATAAATGGGTACTCCGCACTCACCAAAGCTCCAGTTTTAATGGAGCCTCATCATCAGATTATCTAGTATCATGTCCAGGACACTCGTTGAAATAATCTTACCGCTCTGCAGAGACGCAGTCGGTGTATTCAGCAGCCCCAACCGACTGGGCCATATCTAATAGGAATAATTCCACTTAATCATGTTTGGCTTGCTTTTATGGCATATCAACCATTGTAGATTATTTAATGCCAAACCCTTTATATATATATATATATATATATATATATATATATATATATAATTTGTAAACACATTTTGTAGATAACATTTTTAAATGAGTCGGAGCTCTTTTTTGCACAGTTAAATGTATTGCTATATAACAGTCACGATTTAACATCAGTCATTTATTTGCACACAGTTTGTTCTATTTGACGCATAACAGTTGCTACCACTCCGGGTCAGAGTGAACCGGGGAGCAATGGCAATGAAGGAGTACTCCACATTCCTTAAAGCTTGAGCCTCTTCATCAGATTATTTACTGTCATATCCAGGACACCCGTTGAGGCGAGGTCTACCCCGTTGCATTTAGTTTGTTTGTACACAGTAAAATAGTAAAACAGTTTTATTTGACTCATAGCTGAGACTTGAACAGTTACTACCACGGGTCAGAGTGGATCTGGAAGTAATGGCAATGAATGGAAGACTCCACACTCCCCAGATCACCGAAACTGGAACCTAACCCCTCGATGAAGTTTCGTGTCTTCACAAGACATATTTTGTATTAATAGTTCTCCACTAACCTACTCGATGTCACTAAGATTCGATGTCAGACGGAGGGTTTGAGTTCAAGCCCAAACACTTCCAATTGTAAGAAATATTCGGTTTTAGTTTGGTCAGGTTTCTATGTTTTTAATGACATCTAACTCTTCGTGGGTAATTTAAACCCGAGGTCATTCTTGTAAAAGAAATGTAGTGGTACGATTTAACCCATAAGTTGTGGGGGGATAAGGGAGTTCATGCCTTTCCGAAGGGTATTTGTCCGAAAGTTGTCGTAATATCGCTTACTAAGAGATTACAGTTCTGCACGTTAACCAATACGCCATGGGGACTCTCCTTCCTCCTTGAAAAAGGCATCGGCGTTTATATCATTGGCTGTGGACAGTCACGTGAGAATTAAAAGAGATTTTTTAAAGTAAAGAGTCGGGGTTTTGACGCCAAGCGTAACAGACGTATATTTTCGGTCTTAAGCGAGAACTCCCCACCCAACGCCCGTGTGGAGGGAGTTTCGAGTTATAAAAGAAGGAATCTTTTGCCCATTGACTGAACTGAAACCACCGGTTTATAAGACAGGTTCACAAAGAACGTGTAAAATCCAAAATAAACGTGAATTGGTTTTTCTTACGTGTTTTTCCGTGGGTTCATGCTTTTATCAAAGTTATTTATTAGTGGTATATAACACTCATTGAATGATTTTAAACGTATTGATAACATGGGCTGCCTTCCTGGTTTGGGGGCAATCTAGGGTTCGTACCAGGTAGTTGTTATTGAACTGATCGCAAGGTACCGGGGGGCCTTCCTTCAGGCACTACTTGATTTGTCTGAGACGTCTCTAAAGAGGAATGCCTAGGAGATCAAGTATTTTCTGTGACGGTCATGCAGGAGTCTCGATCCTTGCACGGCCCCATGTTGTATATTGACCTCCGACCCGGCCAAAAATGCCATTCCAAAGACGGCGGAAGTGACACATTCCGATGGCCAGTTATGGGAAGAAATCGCGTAGGCGGACTTGGCTGACAATATGGGACAGGTTTAAAATACCATGGTACAGTCAGACTTATTCACCGGAAGAGAGTGACCTGTGAACTGCATGATAGTTATTTCTGCTTGATGACGATCAAACATGCCATTCCAAAGACAGCTGAAGTGACACATTCCGATGGCCAGTTATGGGGAGATATTGAGTGGGCGATTGAACTATTATATAACTCGGTGAAGTCAGGAAGTCAGTTAGTTTGGAGACCAAACCTGTTGGTGACAAGATGCGGTAGAGAAAGCCAGTACCCAGCAGAGTGGGTCCCCAGGCCCCTTGTTGAGCCGCACAGGAGAACGGGAAAGAAACGCGGTTATGGCCAATAGAGTGGCGGTCAATATGTTGCAGTTTTGTTTGGTCTCCAACTCCCTCTCGCACGCAACCTTTCAAATAAAGTGAGAGGTGTATTTTTCTAAAAGACTGTGTCGCTCGTTCTTATTGCGTCTTCATTGTGTCGTTGTGTTTATGCATGTATATATGTATAGTTGTATATGTATTATGTGGCTATACAACACCCATACATCAAAATGATCTTGTAGTAAACCTGGCTTGATGGGAAGTTCGATGAATTCTTGGGCAGTTTTGCAGCAAATCTGCGCTTAAATAAAGTCATCGTTGATAAATAAGATGATGAATAAAATTACGTTGGTAGTGAGGTAGTTTTGATTACAGACAGACAGAAACACAATCTTTATTTTGATGAGATTTCTTTATTCTAACGACTTATTATTTTCTTATGCAGAAGTGCTTTGGTTGGTTGGTTGGTTGGTTGGTTGGTTTGGTTGGTTTGGTTTTTATAGCATATAAACCTTTATAGGTTATTCAATGCTAAATCCATTTTTATATAAATAATCAGTTCTATTTCAAACAATTCAGTTTAGTGTAAGTATAATTTAAATGTCAAAAACAGTTCCATTTCAAACAATTCAGTTTAGCATAAGTATGCAGTTTAAATGTAAGTTCACGGTTTATTTGCCAAAAACATTTCTATTTCAAGCTATTCAGTTTAGTCAAATAGATTTAATCCAAACAATTCAGTTTAGTATAAGTATAGTTTTTGTTTACACACTGTAAATGTGAAAAACATTTCTCTCTCAAACAATCCAGTTTACCATAAATACGCAGATTAAATATCAAGACTGTTCTATTTCAAGTAATTCAGTTTAGCATAGGTACGCATTTTAGTTCTATTGTACCTATAGTTCTATTGTACCCTATCAGGTGCTACCACTCCAGGCCACAGTGGACCTGGGAGTGATGGCAATGAAGTGGTGCTCTGCATTCCTCAAAGCTTCAGCATCACTGGAACCTCATCATCAGATTATCTAGTGTCATCTCAAGACACTCTTTGGCTGGGTGTCGTAACCCTCTGCAGCGAAGCAGTCGGTGTATTGTATACCCCCAGCCGACTGGGCAACAAGACACTAGTTGGGGGGGGGGGCTTTCTCCCCTGCAGAGAAGCAGTCGGTGTATTATATAGCTCCAGCCGACTGAGCAACAAGGCACTAGTTGGGGGAGTCTTACCTCTCTACAGAGGTGCAGTCGGTGTATTCTACAGCCCCCCCCTCCAGCCAACTGGGCAAACGGATGTGTGTAAATACAAAACGTATCAATATTAGGCAAATTATAGTTTACTGGTTGTACCAGTTGAAATTCCACTTTTTATCAGTTTTCTTTTCATCTTTCAAGGGGGAGGACCTTGGCAACCTTTTTCAAGCAGCATGTGACATTAGACTGGTCATTCTACTAAAAAAAAATCATGTTAATTTTACGACGAATGCACCGTAACCATTTTCACTACGGAAGACCATACGCGTAAGCAACTGCCTTAGAAATAGAAAAAAGTTGATTCTCTCTCTCTCTCTCTCTCTCTCTCTCTCTCTCTCTCTCTCTCTCTCTCTCTCTCTCTCTCTCTCTCTGCTAAAACAACTTTTGTATGAAAAATTGAAATCCTAAGTGAGTCATTCAAAGAGCCCAACTGATCGTATGAGACCCGAGGGCTGGTGTTTGCCCATGACTGACCTGAAGCTATGGAACACATGTTAATCATAATTCCCGTTTGTTTTATGGGTTATTTGTGAAGTTTTTTGTTTGTTGGGTTATTTACTTTAAGGGTTATTTGTTTCATTAGTTATTTGTTTTGTGGGTTATTTGCTTTATCGGTTATTTGTTTCAAGGGTTATTTGCTTTAAGGGTTATTTGTTTCATGAGTTATTTGTTTCATGAGTTATTTGCTTTATTGGTTATTTGTTTTGTGGGTGATTTGCTTTATGGGTTATTTATTTTATGGGTTATTTGTTTTGTGGGTTATTTGCTTTATGGGTTATTTGTTTTATGGGTTATTTGTCTTATGGTTTATTTGTTTTATGGATTATTTGCTTTAAGGATTATTTGCTTCATGGGTTATTTGCTTTGTGGGTTATTTGTTTTATGGGTTATTTAATGCCAAAGCCATCCTTGTAAGAAGCAGTGTAGAGATACTATTCAACCCATAAATAGGGAGATAAGAGGTTTCAAATCTTTCTTTGGAGTATAAATCCGAAAGTGAATATAATGGTGTAACTGGAGTTCGAACTCGCTTACTACGCAGTCCCAGTCCAGCGCATTTACCATGACGACTCCCCTATTCGGATTTGGCATTAAGTAACCTACAATAGTTGATATACCGTAAAACCCAACCCAACCTGTCCCTGCCGACTGGGCTGAAGAACGTCAGGAATTAATTATGATATAAAAAATATTTATATCCACAACAGAAAACCGGAAATATTTTTGCTTATAAAGTTGTTTACTAGTTTTCTCTGTCAATATCACTGTGACAAAATAATTTATGAGAAAATTTTACGAGAAAGACACCCAGGATTAAAAAAAGAAAATAAGCTGTAAACAATTTTTTTTCAAATTTTTCAATTATTTGCCAAACAGAAAAGTACTCTTTTTTCCCGACACACAATTACACTTTAATCTCGGAATTTTAAGATTTAACAATGTTGTACAACTAGTCCACGCAAAAAAGCAGCAATACAGTTCTCAGACCATTGGGTAGCCTCAGTTGACTAAAAATAATAACACACGTGACAAGCAGCCCTTCCTCAGTATACCTCTGGTCAACTCGTTCGTTCTGTCAGTCTGTCAGTCAGTCAAAAAAGCAGTCCGCAAAGAACAACAACAACCACACTCCTGCTGCTGGCATGCTCTTTTATGCAAGTTCTGGCATATAGAAATTTATATGCGCGCTAGATTTCTTCTCGTGAGAGACGAGATCGGCACACTATAACTTCTGCTTCCAGAAGTGAACTTATTTTTTACTGCTTGACAAACAAGGCATAGTCTTACGCACTTTGATCCAGGAGGTAAGTTTCTTCTCTCGCTACAAACAATATATATCACAAAGGAAAGAGTTAGTATTAATAAACAACGTATTCCTCCTGAATAATAAAAACTACTGATGCGAACTACGCAGATGATCCATTGATTCTTCCAAATATACCTGCACAAGACGATTATCAGCTGCTTAACCTTGAGCAGGTTGCAAAAAGCATTAGTCTCTTCGTGAAACTCAAATAGAACAAAGTCCATGTGTTTTAATCAAGATAGTGCCATCTCCTCATGATATGGCAAGCCTCTGAAATTGGTTGGCCAATGCCTCGGTAGCAATATCTCAACTACTAAAAGTGCTGTCAACATACGCATAAGTAAAATAAGTAGTAAATTAAAGTTGGCGACTTTAGTCGAGGGTAACCCGAAGGCTCCCTTTTCGATTGCTCCACTTTACCCTTGATCCGTACCTTATAGTACAGAGTTTTAAGCAAGGCGGCATCAGGTACCATTTTTTGAATCTTTGGTATGATTCAACCTGGGATTGAACCCCGATCTCCCGGACCATTGGTAAACACTCTACTGATTAGGTCAATGGCCCAGTGAACTGCTATTTACTGGTCATTGACCAAATGAAAATCTGATCACTGATAAAACAAAAAGGGAATTCTCCCAAACTGTAGCCGTGTCGGTTATTTAATCCTATTTACCAACACCTCTGCTCGGGCAGGATATGATACAAGGTCAATTTTTTAGCGGAGTTTAACAGGTTTGAATTTACAGTTTTCCTTCTCCTAGACTAGTTGCCTCACCAAGAAGAACCCAGTCTGTCCTACAATTTATCCATAGCTGGAGGGAGAATAATTAGATACATACCTTTCCAAGGGTATTAGTGCTATGTGAAATGCAATAAGTCTCGTCCAGGATTTGAACTCATGTCGCCGTGTCCATTTCCTACGACGATAACCATTACACCACGGGCACCTCGGTTATTTAATGCCAAATCTATTTTTATACAAATAAACATTTCTATTTCAAACAATTCAATTTAACATAGGTACACAGTTTAAATACCAAAAACAGTTCTATTTCAAACAAATCAGTTAAAAATAACTACATTGTTTAGTTCTATTTGACCTATAGATAGAACCTTATCAATTACTACCTCTCCGGTACTCCGCATTCATCCAAACTCCAGCATGACTACAGCCTCACCATCAGAGTGTTTAGTGTCATATCCAGGAAACACGTTGGGGAAGTCTTACCCCTCTGCAAAGATACAGTCAGTCTATTCTAGAACCTCAGCCGACTTGGCTATCAGATAGTTTAGTGTCATATACAGGCGCTCGTTGGGAGGTTTGTCGTAACCCTCTCTAGAGATGTATTCGGTGTATTCTACAGCCTCAGCCGACTGGGCCATCAGATTTTTTAGCGTCATAAACAGGACAATTTTTGGGAGGGGTGTATTAACCCTCTCTTGAGATGCAGTCGGTGTATTCTACGGCCCCAGTTGACGGGACTTAATAGTTTTTTTCAAATATTTTGCTTCGTATGAATATAACATGCATCAAAACGATACGGAAATAATCCAGAAGATTTTCGTCAGAGCTAGATCGTTCCTTCATTGAAATGATCATTTATTTGGGTTTGAGGGCATATTGTTTAATATTGACCCTTGACCGAGCCGTCAATCAGAGACGCACCTGTGTAAATAATCGGAAGTGATCTTGTCGGAAGTTATGAAATAATATATGAAGTTGCCCGCTTGTCAGTTGGAGTCAGTTGGAGTCAGTGAGTACCTGAGTCAGACCCAGACTGCATTCACTGAGAGCGCCCTTCTTGGGACGGCGGTCTCAGGGCCTCTGTTTGCGTAAACCCGGCTGAGAAGCAGAAGAAATGCCAAGTGGGGTCTTGAAAAAAACACAGCGTGGTATGGTCAAGAGAAAAAGAAGTTAAGTGTCAATATAGCAATCTGTCTCACACCGTCCGTCTGTCACACGCTACAGAAGCTTCAACCTATTTCGTGAATAAAGTGTAAGACGTTTATATGTTTATAACCAAACGTTGTGATTCTTCCCTCATCACGTTATACAACAATATCAACCATTGTAGGTTATCTAATGCCAAATCCTCTTTATACATATATATTAAATATATAGGATTTGGTTTGGTTGGGTTTTATGGCATATCAACCATTATATGTTATTTAATGCCAAATCCTCTTTATACATATATAATAAATATATATGATTTGGTTTGGTTGGGTTTTATGGCATATCAACCATTATAGGTTATTTAATGCCAAATCTTCTTTATACATATTAAATATATAGGATTTGGTTTGGTTAGGTTTTATGGCATATCAACCATTGCAGGTTATTTAATCCCAAATCCCCTTTATACATATATATTAAATATATAGAATTTAGTTGGGTTGGGTTTTATGGCATATCACCCATTGTAGGTTATATAATGCCAAATCCTCTTTATACATATATTTTAGATATATAGGATTTGGTTTGGTAGGGTTTTATGGCATATCAACCCTTGTAGGTTATTTAATGCCAAATCCTCTTTATACATATATATTGAATATCTCATCTCTTGACCTATTTTGTAAATATCATTTGTATATGAGCTTGAGCTTTTTTGGGGGGTGCGCAGTTAAATGGATTCAAGTATTTTTAACATGAAGAATCCTATTTACTATTAATCATTAATTTAAACACAGTTAAATGGTTATAAATATTGCAATGTAACACGAACAATTTAATTTATCATCAGTCATTTATTAGCGCAAAGTTAAATGGTTATCCATATATCATTTGTAAGAGATTAGTTTGTCGGTAATTTCATTTTTGAATGAGTTAGAGCTAATTTGTTTGCACGCGAGTATTGCTATTGTTTCTTCGTATATATATATATATATATATATACAAAGTGTTGTGATACAACGGAAGAGTCCGTCCAAGGATGATAATATATACGCTCTCCTCCCGGGGATTTAGCACTCTGGTGAAAGAATTAACGGCTGCCACCCGCGTAATACAAAGCTCTTCTAACGAACTACGCACTCCGGTATCCGATAGCGCAAAATGTAAAACGAACGAAAGCTAATACAAACTGCGTTAATTTTCCGAGCTGAGGTTGATCGCAGAATTGGCTGAGCCGTTTGATATCAGTCTAGTGTAAAGTTAGACGGGTTTCGATCCCAGCTTAAAGCATCCTAGCCACACTGAAGAGTTGTGATACAACGAAACTGTTTGTCTGTGAATGACTATATATATGTATGTATAGTTTGTAAGTTGGCCGACCGTAGTCGAGAGCAACCCGAAAGTGACCTTTTCAATATCTACTACACCGGGGTGTAAGAAAAGACGCTACTCCTTTCTCTGGAATGGTCTACTTACCCTCAATCGGTATTTTGTAATGCTAAGTGTCAAAGAAGGAGTCATCAAGTACAACATTTTTTAGTGTTTGGTATGACTTGGCCTGGGATTGAACCCCGGTCTCCCAGACCATTGACAAAAACTTTAACCATTAAATATGATTTCAGCCGTACAGTTTGTTTGTTTGTTTTTTTCGTAATTTAGTGATTCCATAACTCGATTATCAATTTAAAGGGGGTGTCCTCGTGGTGTAATAGTTAAAGCGATGGACTGCGAAATCGTTGTAAGCGAGTTCGTACTCCAGTCACGCTATTACGTTCACTTTCGGTTAAGTACCCTTGGGAAAGATATTGAACCCCCTTATCCTCCCAGCTATAGGGTTAAATAGTACCGCTACTGTTCTTCAAGGAGAATGGCTTTGGCATTCAATAACCTACTAAGGTTAATATGCCATTAAACAAAGAAACCAAACCAAACCTATCATTTTAAAGTAATTTCAATTAATTCGAGGTATGTTTCATGAATCCAGGATTATTATTATTATTCATAGTGAATTTTCTCATCAGCGTTAGCTGACGATCTTTCATTGGAGTCTGAGTGACAGCAAGTCTTGTCAGGTCTTCAGGACTCTTCTCAGTATTCTTGCCTATCTCAACAATGCTGTTGTCTGGATAGTCTCGATTCATTTTTCGATTTTCAGCTTTTAGCTGATGGCTTCACACTAAAGTTTGGGTGGCAACAAGTCTTCTCAAGTCTACAGGACTCTTCTCAGTATTCTGGCAGATCTCAATAATACCGTAGTTTGGATGGTCTCTACTTGTCCTGTTATTTCTAAGTCCACCAGTCTTTGTAGTAATCCTTTGGTGACTGTTCCAAGAGCACCAATTACAATTGGTATTATCGTCACTTTCAGGTTCCACATTATTATTATTAATTACTTTAAACCAAGAAACTGCTTGAAAACTTAAGTTCCCGTGGCATAGTGGTTAACGTGTTGGACTGCGACGTCGTAGTAAGCGAGTTCGAACTCTAGTCACGCTATTACGCCCACTTTCAGACTAATACCCTTGGTTAAGATACGAATTCCCATAATGCCCCGGATGTTGGTAAGGTAGTACCACTACTATTCTTCTACAAGGCTTGATTTGGCATTAAATTACCCAAGTAAGTTGATATGCCATTAAACAAATTCATGTATAAATTAATATTAGATAAGTATACTTAAAACCGTATAAATAATTTTACTACAGAAATGCATTGTTCAATAATTTTATTACAGAAATGCATTGCAAAAGATGTTACTATAGAAATTCATTGTGAATAGAGTTACTGTAGAAATGTATAGTAAATAATGTTACTATAGAAATACAGTCTCAGAAACGTTACTCAGAAATACATTGTAAATAATCTTACTAGAGAAATACGTTAGATAATGTAACTATAGAAATACATTGTAAATAATGTCAGTATAGAAATACATTGTAAATAATGTTACTATAGAAATATACTGATAATAATTTACCAAAGAGATAGGGGTGTCCTCGTGGTGTAATGGTTAAAGCGATGGACTGCGGAATCGTAGTACGCGAGTTCGTACTCCAGTCGCGCTATTACAAATACCCTTGGGGAAGGTATGAACCCCCTTATCATAGGTAGGGCTGAAGCAGGAGATAATTGTTGCGCTGGGGTTGCCATTAAACGTAGCTACTATCGTCCTAGGTTTTATTTTCTCGATGCTATTTAGCGATTTGAGGGCCTGTGGTCCAATAAGCATAACTACACCTTCTATCACGGCATAGACAGAGTTTTTACAAGCTAATGCCAAGACAAGCGTCCATCCATATCTAATATCTTCGTTATGAAAGTATCTGTACGCATATTAAGCCTATGTTATGATCTATCACAATAGCTGTCAGCTCCGGTAGTTTGCCTATTCTATTTAAAGTTCTAATGTTAAACGTCACTATATGTATAGTGCTTTTGCATTTTACTAATATTTTGTTTTAGTTTGAGCTCTGTAGCTGATTTTTTAAACACTGGGGCCAGTACCACTACTGTTCTTCTAGGAGAATGGCTTTGGCATTAAATAACCTAAAAAGAGTTGTTTGCTATTAAACAAAGAAACCGAACCGAACCCAACCCAACCCAACCCAAAGAAATAGATTGTTTAATAATATTATTATTTACAAGGAATGAGTAAAAAAAACTAGTAAAGTTGGCGACCCGAAGGCTCCCTTTTCAATAGCTACTACACCGACATGTAGAAGAGGCGCTATTCCATTCCTTAGGTTCTTCCACTTTATAGTGTGGAGTGATAAGCAAGGCGGCATTAAGTACCATTTTTTGAGTCTTTTGAGATTGAAACCTGGTTTCCCACACCATTGGAGAACACGCTACTCATTAGGCCAAGGAATCGTTAGCATCATCATGTCGTGCCGCTAGCACGGATATCCCTGATCCTCTCTCGCCACTTCTCCCTATCGTCCATCGCCTCTTGCAGGTCTTCAGGGCTACATCCCGTATCCTCACATAGCTGCTGTATATATGTTCGAGCTGGTCGTCCTGCTTTTGCCTGGCCATATGTGGGGGTCCATAGGAGTATATCACTTATGAGCTCGTCCCTGCTTCTCCAGCAGTGTCCTGCATGTCTGGTTCGTCTAACTTGGATAGTTTACGTGATGGGAGGCAAGTGGCCGTATAGTTGGTGTCTTGTGGGGTGTTGCTACCAGGACTTGTTCAATATTGCTCGCAACGTTCTTGTGTAATTGCCGTCTAGCTTCTTCTCCAGCCGTTTAGTCAGCGTCCAGGTAGTGCATCCATATAGCTGTATCGATACGACCGCTGCCTGGAAGGAACTGCATTTCATTTTATCGGTCAGGTCTGATTTCCATATGATCGATAGCCTATCGATAGCTGTCCATGCCTTCGTTAGCCGTGTGTCGATGTCTTTTTCGGTTGATGAGACACTGCTTCCTAGGTAGGTGAATTTGATCATAGCGCATATGTTCCATTTTAACTCTACAAACTATATGGTAGTGTATGAATTATAAGTTATTACGCATAATAGTTGAAAACACCTGAATGCGTGCAATTTATTTGTATTAAGAATAGTTACTTAAAGCTATAAGTATTTCTAAAGTATTATCATTTTCAACCAATTTAAACCGCGTAATTGCTTACAAATTATCGATGTTTGATAGGAATACTTGAAACTATATAACTGGTTACTTTAATCCATATACGTGTATATCAAATATAAAGGATTAGGTTTAGTTGAGTTTTATGGCATATCAACCACTGTTGGCTATTCAGTGTCAAATCCTCTTTATATATAAATATATATGTGTGTGTGTGTTTTGGTTGGGTTGGGTTTTTTGGCATATCAACCATTATAGGTTATTTAATGCTAAATCTTCTTTACACATATATATCAAATATAAAGGATTTGGTTCAGTTGGGTTTTATGGCATATCAACCATTGTGGGCTATTCAGAGCCAAATTAAATATATATGTTTTGTTATCATAAGGGGCACAGGTAACAAATCATACGTAATTGTAATAATCCTAGTCAAGTAAGAACATTAAGTTTATAAGTCCCAAAAATTCATTCTGAATTGTGCAGCAGGACGCATAGCGTAATAGTTATAGGCGTTGGCTCCCTAAGCTTCAAAGCAGACAATCACATGGGAGTTGCAGGTTCAATCCTGACAGCAGGCGAGTAACAATACAGGAATACTTAACACTTGTACCCGGTTATGACTAACGGAGTCAGAACAGGCGACCCCATGGATTCAATAAAGGATGTAGTTCGAAGTTCCGTGAAGGTTCCCGAGTTCTACAAACCCCTGAAGAAGGCCGGAGGATATATCGCTATTTGGAAATAACAATAAAGATGAAGACAATAGTCCGTAAACCCTAAATGATAATAATCATCAAGCTTCGTCTCAGAAATTTAGACAACTACATATATGTGTTGGTTTGGTTGGGGTTTATGGCATATCAATCAACATAAGTTATTTAATGCCAAATCCTCCTTACACACACACACACACACACATATATATATATATATATATATATATATATATATATATAATTTGTAAACGAATAGTTTTGTTGATAACATTTCTAAACGAGCCTAAGCTCATTCTTTTGCAACACAGTTAAATGATTCCAAGTACGCCTGCGTATCACTAACAATCCAATTAATCATCTGTCATTTGTTTACACACAGTTAAATAATCAAAGAGTTCTATTTCTAGCAATTACTTTTAGTATAATTCATTTGTTTGCACATAGTGTAAATGTGAAACAGTTCATAGATAGGGCCCTGTCAGGTGCAACCGGGCCAGAATGGACCTGGGAGCGGTGGCAATGAAGGGGTACTCCGCATTCCCCAAAGTTCCAGCATTTCTCATGTCTCACCATCAGATTGTTTAGTGTCATATCCCGGAGACACATTGGGAGAGTTTTAACCCTCTGCAGGGATGCAGTTAGTATATTCAACAGCCCCAGCTGACTGGGCTAAGTGCAAATAAATTATTAATGTCAGATAGGTATATTCCATATTTACCAACCCCTCCGCTCGGGCAGGATATGACACGGGGTCAATTTTTAAGCCGAGTTTAACCGGTTTGAATTCAGAGTTTTCCTTCTCCTAGACTAGTTGCCTCACCAAGGCTGAAGAACCTAGTCTGCCCTACTATTTACCCATAGCTGGAGGGAGAATAATTGGATTCATGCCTTTCCCAAGGGTATTAGTGTTATGTGAAATGCAATCAGTCTCGTCCAGGATTTGAACTCGTGTCGCCGTGTCCAGTTCCTACGACGATAACCATTGCACCACGGGCACCTCAGATAGGTATATTCAATACCATGTAAATGCGCAGAGATTGTTTTTATTAAGAATACTTACTAGAAGCTATAATTGATAACATAGGATTATTAATAGTTACTTGAAATTATCTAATTGTTTCAAAAAGAATAGAGTGTTTTTGTTGTTAAATAGCCTAAGAAGGGTTGACACGTACTAAAATCAACCAACCAACCAACCAACTAAACTTGTCTGTATTTTAAACAACTTAAGATTGATGCAGTTTACACAAGCAGATGACTGTTTTGTCACCCGTTAGAGTTATTACATTTCTACCTCAGCGACATTGTCGGGTACACTCGTCTCCGTTCGTTGTACGAACATCGCCCAAATATGCTGTTACATAGAATGCTGATTTGGGACTCAGTGGAAACTCTGCGATTTTTTTTGATTTTTTTTTTTTTTTTTTACTAAAATATTTTCAAACGCATGATATAATCTGTCTTGTTTTAAAGAAATTGATATAATAAGCGACAGCCAGTCGACAGTGTTGACTACATATCTGCTGCCTTGGTGGGAAAAAAGGAGGTTGGACCTTTCGGTGTTTTTTTTTTTGTGTGTGTTTTTTGTTGTTTTTTTTTTTATTGTTTTGTTTTGTGTGTTTTGAGCTTTTGTTTCTTTTTTTTTTTTCGTTTTTTGTTTGTTTTCGTTTTTGTTTTGTTTGTTTTTTAATTTTTTTTTCTTTTCATTCTTACAAAAATGTTTGTTGTTGTCGAAGAAAAAAAAACCGGTGTTGCGTTAACGGAAGTTGGCCTAGCGGAAGTTACGTAAAAGTCTATTTTATTCTTAGGGATAGCGAAGGTTGTGAAACACAACGCAACATAATCGGAGAAGATAGCTGGTAACGCGAGAAGGAGAAGTCCTTTGATGAAAAGCTATACAAAAGCCGGAAGCGCACCCCTCCATACCCCGAACTTTAGGTGACCACGTACCAGCAGTGGGGAAAAAATTGTCGTTAGGCATGGAATTGGTCCAGGAGTAAAAGAGTCAGTCCTTTGGTAGGTGAACGGTCAGGAGTGGTGGATGAGTGTTGAATGTTCTATATGCTACAAAAAAAGTTTATCCTGTCTGTCCGAAGGGAAATGGTGTGAGTGGTGAAGATAGAGAAAGGAAAATGATGGGGGTGGAAGTAAAAAGTATTTATAAGATATTTTGTTTACTTGGCAGTGATTCTGTGAATATATGCGTGTGTGAGACTGACAGACAGACAGACAGACAGATGAATGGATTTGACCGTTTGCAGACTCTTTCTTAATGAGAGCAATTTATACTTCTAAAGTAAAATATTTTTCTATTTATTTCTATAGTAAAATACACATGTAATAACCATATTCTCTCAATGACTATATTAATAACTGATCACGGACCATACCTTTCTTCTACATGATCAATATATTTCTATAGTAAAATCATTACCATTACATTGACAATTCAAATAGAGTAACCACGTTCTCTTAGTGGTTATATTATTTCTACATCACAGACAATCCCTTTCTTACAGAATTTCAATTTATTTCTATAGTAAAATCATAGAGCTTATATAAATTCCTGATCACAGACAAAGCCTTTATTCTCGATGTTCGATGTATTTCTATAGCAAAATCAATAGCTATTCATTTGCATTATACATATAGTCTCCCTTTTCTCTCAATAATACCTGAACACTAACAATCCCTAATTCCTGGTTGCCCAGTCGGTGGGGGCTATAGAATACATCGGCTGCGTCTCTGCAGAGGGGTAAGACCCCCACCAAAGAGTGTCCTGAAAATTACACAAAACTATCTGATGGTGAGATTCCAATAATGCTGAAGCTTTGGGGAATGTGGAGCACTCCTTCATTGCCATCGCTCGCAGGTCCACTCTGGCGCGGAGAAGTAGCACAAGAGAGGATCCTATCTATGGGTCAAATAGAACTAAACTGTGTACTTATGCTAAATTGAATTGATTGAGATAGTATTGTTTCGGAGATTTAACCTGTGTACTTTGGCTAAACTGAATTGTTTGATATAGAGCTGTTTTGACATTTAACTGTGTGTAAACTGTACTTATACTAAACTGAATTGTTTGAATTAGAACTGTTTGACTAAACTTAATAGCTAGAAATAGAAATGTTTTTTTAAACTGTGTCCTTACATTTAAACTGCATACTTATGCTAAACTGAATTGTTTGAAATGGAATGGTTTTTGACATTGAAACTGTACTTACGCTAAAGTGAATTGTTTAATATAGATCTGTTTTGATATTTAACTGTGTGTAAACAAAATCAATTCTGAATTGGCTGAATTAGAACTGTTTGAATAAACTGAATAGTTTAAAATAGAAATGTTTTTGATAATTGAACTGTGTACTCATGATAAAATGAATTGTTTGAAATAAAGTAAGTAAAATTGGCGATTGTAGTCGAGGGCGACTAGAAGGCTCCCTTTTCAACAGCTACTACACCGAGGTGTAGGTGAGAGCGCTACTCCTTTCCCTGAATTGCTCCACTTTACCCTTGATACGTATCTTATATTGTGGAGTTTTAAGCAAGGAGGTATCAAGTACGAACTGATTATTTGCATAAAAATGGATTTTGCATTAAATAACCTACAAAGATTGATATGCCATAAAACCCAAGCAAACAAACAAACAATAATACCTGACCACTAACAATACCTAATTCTTGAGGAATTTCTCTGGAGGACAAGTGATAGCAAGTCTATTCACAACTCGTGCACGCTTCTCAATAATCTTCATTACAACATCTAATTCATTGATAATTTCGTATTTGTAATGTCTGGATGGATGTATACACTAGAGGTTTAAATGACAGCATCATACTGGGTATTCTTGATTTTGGTAATATTGTCGTCTGGATAAATTCTTCAAATATAAATTGCCCAGTCAGCTGGGACTGTAGAATACACCGACTGCACCTCTGCAGAGGGGTTAGACCCCCCCCCCACGAGTATCTTGATATGACACTAAACAATCTGATGGTGAGGTTCCAGTGATGCTTTGGGGAATGCGGAGTACGCTTCATTGCCATTGTTCCCAGGTTCACTCTGGCCCGGAATGGTAGCACCAGATAGGGCCCTATCTATGGGTTAAATAGAACTAAACTGCATACTTATGCTAAACTGAATTGTTTGAATTAGAACTATTTGACTAAACTGAATAGCATAAAATAGAAATGTTTTGACAATTAAACTGTGTATTTACATTTAAACTGCGTACTTATGCTAAACTGAATGGTTTGAAATGGAACGGTTTTTGACACTGAAACTATATTTACACTAAACTGAATTGTTTAATATAGAACTGTTTTAACATTTAACTGTGTGTAAACAAAATCTGTACTTATACTAAACTGAATAAGCTGAATTAGAACTGTTTGACTAAACTGAATAGTTTGAAAAAGGAATGTTTTTGACAATTAAAGTTTGTTCTTACATTTAAACTGCGTACTTATGCTAAAATGAATTGTTTGAAAGGGAACGGTTTTTGACATTGAAATTGTACTTACCCTAAAGTGAATTGTTTAATATTGACTTGTTTGTCATTTAACTGTGTAAACAAAATCTATACCTATACTAAACTGAATTGGCTGAATTAGAAGTGTTTGACTAAACTGAATTGCTTGAAATAGAAATGTTTTTGACAATTAAACTGTGTACTCAAGCTAAACTGAATTGTTTAAAATAGAACTGATTATTTGTATAAAAATAGATTTGGCATTAAATAACCTACAAAGGTTGATATGCTATAAAACCCAAACAACCAACCAACAACCAACTTCGAATATAAAAACACAGGCAATCATATCTATACATACATTCATAGATATAAACAGACATCGATAGATAAATAGATAGATAGATAGATATGAATATTTTGCAAATGAAGAAAAATGCTTTACAACTCATCTTTTATTAAACCCAGTTAGCGTAGGCAGTTGAATACACCGACAGTATCCCTACCCCAAACGAGTGTCTAGGATTATGACACGAAACAATCTGTTGGTGGGGCTTCAGATATGCGGGAGCTTTGGGGAAATGTGGTGTACTCCTTCTTTGCCATCGCTCCCAGGTCCACTCTGACCCTTGGTGATAGCACCTGATAGGTTTCTATCTATGAGTCAGATAGAACTGTTTAATATTTAGACTGTGTGCAGACCAATGACTTGTGCTAAATTCAAGTGATAGAAATAGAACTGTTTGATCATTTAACTGAATGAATAAATGCCTGCTGTTTAATTGAATTATTAGTGATATATAGCAATAGATTGGATCATTTAAATGTGTTCAAACGAATAAGCAATGTTGAATAGATTTATTAGTGTTAAATAGTAATACTCGTTTGAAACCATTTAATTGTGTGCAAAAAATGAGCTCAGGCTCGTTTGAAAATGTTATCAACAAAACATGTTTACAATCACATATATTAAATATATATGTATAAACAAGATTTGGCATTAAATAACCAACAATCGTTGATATGCCATAAAACCCTCCCAAACCAAATCCTATATATTTAATATATATGTATAAACAAGATTTGGCATTAAATAACCAACAATCGTTGATATGCCATAAAACCCTCCCAAATCAAATTCTATATATTAAATATATATGTATAAACAAGATTTGGCATTAAATAACCAACAATCGTTAATATGCCATAAAACCCTCCCAAATCAAATTCTATATATTAAATATATATGTATAAACAAGATTTGGCATTAAATAACCAACAATCGTTGATATGCCATAAAACCCTCCCAAACCAAATCCTATATATTTAATATATATGTATAAACAAGATTTGGCATTAAATAACCAACAATCGTTGATATGCCATAAAACCCTCCCAAATCAAATCCTATATATTAAATATATATGTATAAACAAGATTTGGCATTAAATAACCAACAATCGTTGATATGCCATAAAACCCTCCCAAACCAAATCCTATATATTTAATATATATGTATAAACAAGATTTGGCATTAAATAACCAACAATCGTTGATATGCCATAAAACCCTCCCAAATCAAATCCTATATATTAAATATATATGTATAAACAAGATTTGGCATTAAATAACCAACAATCGTTGATATGCCATAAAACCCTCCCAAACCAAATCCTATATATTTAATATATATGTATGAACAAAATTTGGCATTAAATAACCTATAATGGTTGATATGCCATAAAACCCAACCAAACCAAATCCTATATATTTAATATATATGTATAAAGAGGATTTGGCATTACATAACCTACCATGGTTGATATGCCATAAAACCCAACCAAAGTAAATCCCATATATTTAATATATATGTATAAAGAGGATTTGGCATTAAATAATCTACAATGCTTGATATGCCATAAACCCAACCAAACCAAATCCTATATATTCAATATATATGTATAAAAAAGATTTGGTATTAAATAACCTACAATTGTTGATATGACATAAAACCCAACCAAATCAAACCACTATAATAGAGAACTACCAGGCCACTATAAAATAAGAAGCACAAGGGCCACTATAAAAAAGAAACACCAGGCCACTGTAAAAAAAAGCACCAGGCTACTATAAAAAAGATAGAAGCATCAGACCACTATCAAAAAGAAGCACCTGGCCACTATAAAAGAGCATCTATTGAAGAGTGTACAATAATGTCTGTCTACCTGTGAAAAGTTTACTTCCTTAGTAATTAGAGCAGTTTAGATCTCGTATTTAAGATATTTACGACTGATAATGAATAAGTTTTGAAAATGTTTACTCGTTGATAATTTATTGGCGTTTAGATTAGATTATTATTGATGTAATATCTTGCCATTTATTGTTTAAAGATAAAATTCCAGAATAAGTCTACTTTTTTAAATAAGCGTTTTTCATTTAATTCTTTTATTCCTCTCTCTCTCTCTCTCTCTCTCTCTCTCTCTCTCTCTCTCTCTGTGTGTGTGTGTGTGTGTTTGTGTGTTTTTATCTATATCCAGATAGCTAGCTATCTCATTCTATTTATATCTATGTATCGATCCATCTCATTCTGTTTATGCCTATCTTATTCTATTCAGCTCTCTTTCTCTCTCTCTCTCTCTCTCTCTCTTTCTCTTTCTCTCTCTCTCTTTCTCTTTCTCTCTCTCTCTCTCTATCTTTCTCTCTCTCTATATATATATATAATTCATGATGTACTCTTATGGACCCCCACACATGGCCGTGCAAAAGCAGGACGACCAGCACGAACATACATTCAGCAACTATGTGAGGATACAGGATGTTGTCCAGTAGACCTGCCTGAGGCGATGAACGATAGGGAAAAGTGGCGAGAGAGGGTCAGGAATATCCGTGCTACCAGCACGACATGATGATGATATAATTCATTCTATTCATGTCTCAATCTGAATCTATCTATCTATCTATCTATCTATCTCATTTCTTTCTTTCTATATCAGTCCTTTTTTTTCTTTTTCCTCTCTTCTTCCTTCCTTTTAATCTATTGCAACACAGGATAAGCGCACGATATATAACGTTCTTGCTCACTTTCAATGGCTTGCTTTTTCTTTCTGTCTTTCTTTCTTGCTATATCTCCTTTCTTTTTTCCCTCTGACGTGTAGGGAGTTCTTTTTCACCTCTTTCTTTCCTTCACAAGCAAAACAGAATGGTCCATTATTTATCTGAGGTGATGACAGGTCATTACCATTCGAACCCAAGCTCTCAAGTCTTATTCTCATAATATTATAGTTCAGAAGATGTTATGACCATCTCCACTCTTGGTCTCCTGGAAGTATCGTTTTCAACTCATTAGCTCGACCACACACGCACACACACACTTCAGATTTCTTAAGCCTAAAAAGGCCTAGGGGTGCGTGTTATACGCAAGAACAAACTATTAACTTTTTTTGTTGTTGTTTTTAATGGCATATCAACCTTTTTGGGTTATTTAATACCGAATCTATCTTTGTAGAATAACAGTGGTGGTTGGGAAGATAAGACGGTTAATGTCTTTCCCAATGGTATTTGCCTAAAAATGGAACGTAATAACGCTACTGGAGTTCGAACTCGTGTACTACGACTCCACAGTCCAGGAGGTGCCCGTGGTGTAATGGTTATCGTCGTAGTCAATGGACACGGCGATACGAGTTCAAAACCTGGACAAGACTGATTGCATTTCACATAGCACTAATACCCTTGGGAAAGGTATGAATCCAATTATTCTCCCTTCAGCTATGGGTAAATAGTAGGACAGACTAGGTTCTTCACCCTTGGTGAGGTAACTAGTCTAGGAGAAGGAAAACTCTGAATTCAAACCTGTTAAACTTCGCTTTAAAAAAATTGACCTTGTGTCATATCCTTCCCGTGCGGAGGGGTTGGATAAATATGGACTCCGCAGTCCAGTGCTATAACCATTACACAACGAAGACAACCTGCTGCCCTTATAACCATATTCAGGAGAGTATGACCGAATGTAAGACATCTACGATCCAAACTGATGAAGGAATAATGAACACTTCTGTTTTAGGCTGCTAGAGAGAAATAGCCACTGGAATGTGTGTTCGTGAATAATTTTATTTCTGTTTGAGTCAGCTAATTTTTTTGCCGCAGACTTGTTGCGTTTTTGTCTGAACTAATCCGTCTGTTGCTCGAAATACGGAGGAAAAGTTTTGTTTCAAAATATAAGTCATCATCATCATCATCATCATCATCAATAAGGCGTGATAGCAGGGATTCCCATAACTCTTACTTTCGCACGCTCTCTTTCTCTCTCTTGGTAAGTCCACCGTCCGAACAGAACTGATCAATGCATGCATCTACCAACCCCTCCGCTAGGGCATGATATGACACAAGGTCAATTTTTTAAGAGGAACTTAACAGGTTTGAATTCAGTGTTTTCCTTCTCCTACACTGGTTGCCAAAACAAGGCAGAAGAAATCAGTCTGTCCAGCTATTTACCCACAGCTGAAGGGAAAGTAATTGGAGGCATACCATTCCAAAGGGTATTAGTGTTATGTGATATGCAATATACCGCGTCCAGAGTTTGATCTCATGTTACCGAGTTCATTTTCTTACAACGATAACCATTACACCACGAGCACCTCCTTATAACTGCCTCTACGCAAACAGGATGTGACACAAGGTCAATTTTTAAGCGGATTTTAACCGGTTTAAATTTAGTGTTTTTCTTCCCCTAAAGCGATTGCCATACCAAAGTTGAAGAACCAAGTCTGCCCGATTATTTATTTGTTAAAGCTGGAAGGAGAATAGTAGGATGCAGTTAGAGCTTTATCTTAGATCTTTTGTATTTCCTCTATATACGAGGATCATTAAATAAGTTTCCAGACTTTTTTCGTATGGGCACTTTTATTGATCGTACACACATGAAACTCTAGTCGCCTTCGAAGTAATCTCCTCCGGCTGCAATGCACTTGTACCGTTCAAACAACTTCTGGAAGGCCCCATCGAAGTCCTCTTGTGTTTGTGTGTCAATGATCTTCGTCACTGCCTCTTTCATCTCCTCAATTGTCTCATAACGACAGCCTCTGAGCTTAGGGAATAAGCAAAAGTCACAGGCAGCAAGGTCTGGACTATAGGGAGGCTGAGAAACTGTCTTGATGCCCATCTTGCTCAAATAGCCTTTGACAAGGATGGAGTTGTTGACTGGTGTATTGTCCTGGTGGAAATGCCACTGACCCGATTTCAAGAGTGCTGGCCTCTTCCGACAGAATCTCTTCCTGAACTCCCTTAAAACCTCAACATAGTAACCCTAACCCTTTGTCCAATCAACTCTGGTGTATTGACTTCCCTACTCCTCCCACACCTCTCATCATCCCCCACAGACTCCGTGCCTTGAATCTCTTATGCCACTCAAAAACTGATGCTCGATTCATGCAAGATGCTCCAAAAGCAGTCTGAAGCATTCCATATGTTTCTGTGGCATTTTTTCCAAGGTTAAAAAAGAATTTTATTGCATATCGTACTTCTAAAGTGTCAGATTGCATTTTTGAAATTGACCAGCTGTGACAATTAGGCTTTAGTAGGGTGTATTCCAATTCCTGCTGTATCTGTTCATTTGAACCTGAAATCATAAAAATTGATCAGTCATCTCATAAGATGTATAGCAATAACATAGTGAATTTTCAAGAGTCTACGCCATTTCTAAACGCCTGTACAAAAAAGTCTGGAAACTTATTGAAGGCACCTCGTAAGTAGGATGTGACACAAAGTCAATTTTGAGCGGACTTTAACTGGTTTGAATTCAGAGTTTTCCTTCTAGACCGGTTGCCATACCAAAGTTGAAGAGTCTAGACAGCCCGACTATTTACCCATAGCTGGAAGGTATTAGCGCTATGTGAAATTCGAACAGCATCGTCCAGGGTTTGAACTGATTAATGCAAGTCTTTGGTCGTCGTCGGACAACACTGGTGTATCAATGTGTAGAAGTCCATTAGAGAAAGTTACTTACTAGTTCGTCCTAACTTCACCAGCATGTCTTGTTCGTCTTGAATAGTTTGCTTGATGCGATGTAAGTGGCTGCTGCTTTGTAGGGGTGCTGCTTCCAGTATTTTCTCAAAAGAGTACGTAGCATCCTCGCATAGTTTCCATCTAACTTTTTCTTCAAACTTTTCGTCCAAGTGGTGCAAACATACAATACTACTGACATGGCTACAGCTTGGAAATTTTTCCTTTGCTCATTAACCTATCAATTGCAGTCAATGCCTTTCCAACGATCTCATTCTAATGTTGTGGCTTTCTGTTGATGAGATATTAATACCGAGGTATGTGAACTAGTCTACTAATTTCAGAGGCTTGCCATTCAAAATTGTATAATTTTTTAGCCTATACGAACCCAATAAAAGTTTGGCAAATGTTAAATTTAGCTGCTATGAATTCTACAAAGTCAGAGCATATTATATACAAGATGATTTATTTTTTAGGGGTGCATTTTATACACGAATAATTACGATATATGAGTAACTCTCTCAGTGAGGAACGTAAGCGTTAAAAAGCGAATGGTTACCTGGTCAAATGACTCCGTTGTTGGAATCTTTTATCATTTTTGGAACAAAGGGAAACGAAAAGGTTGACAGGGCAAACAAGTCAGCTTTAAATATGGCCCCGATAAAGTTACACTAACTTTAAACCAAAAATCAAAAAGATCTTTGACACAAAATGGCAACAACATTGGAATGACAGCGTACACAATAAACTCTTCCTGATAAAACCCACGCTACAAGAATGGAAACTAGCTTTCAGAAAATCAAGAAAGGAACCAGTCACTATATCACGATTGTGCATTGGTCACACAAGACTTACGCTCTCCTTTGTACTCAAACAAAAAGAACGACCACAGTATACAGCTTATCAAACACCCTACACTGTCAAAAATTTTCACATAGAATACGGAGATTTAGCTCTAATCAGACATTTTTCAATGCAATCAATATGAAGAACTTATTTAAAAATGTTGGTATGTATGACATTTAGTCGTAATACCAAAAATATATATATGGGGGTGTCCTCGTAGTGTAATGGTTAAAGCGATGGCCTGCGGAATCGTAGTATGCGAGTTCGTACTCCAGTCGCGCTATGAGTTTCACTTTCGGGCAAATACCCTTGGGAAAGGTATGAACACCCTTATCCTTCCAGCTATGAGTTAAATAGTACCACTACTGTTCTTCTAGGCGAATGCCTTTAGCATTAAATAACCTACAAAGGTTGATATGCCATTAAACAAAGAAATCAAAAATATAAACGCGTATATATATAATAATGAATAGAGGGATTGAAATATTATGTTTGAAATTACCATGACAAGAAAATCCGGCACACACCTACTGAACAGCTGTTTCGACCTTATTAGCTCTCATCAGCAGTACACACCGTCATCTCCACTCGTGGAGATTCGAACCAACAGTCACAGTATACAGAAGCGGAAACTCTACCACCGGGCCACCGGTTCATGCCACATATAAGCGAACCCGAATTAACAAGTCATGGTGAATTGCGCGACCTCTTGACCTAATGTGTCTTTTTTTATAGGTACGTATTCCCAACAGCAGACACGGCCACCCCCGGGGCTACGCCTTCCCAAGTCGGAGTTACGAGTCCTCATAACATAAACCTCATGGGCAGGAAATAATTATAATTATGAATGGAGGAATTGAAATATTAAGTTAGAAATTACCATGACAAGAAAATCCGGCACCCACCTACGTGCGTCATACGGAACACTGAACAGCTGTTTCGACCCTATTAGGTCTCATCACCGTGATCTCCACCACAGGAGACCCAACCAACAACCACAGTATGCAGAAGCCGAAACTCTACCACCATCACTTGTTAATTCGGCATCGTTTATATGTGCCATGAACCGGTAGCCCGGTGGAAGGGTTTCGGCTTCTGCCAACTGTGGTTGTTGGTTCGATCTTCAGTGGTGGAGATCACAGCTGTTCAATGCTCCGTATGTAGGTGTGTGCCGGATTTTCTTGTCATTGTAATTTCCAATTTTGTATATATATATATATATATATATATATATATACAGAGTGTCTCAAAGTAGATGCAACCCATTAATATGATAATGATTTATTACTGACACAAGCACAATGGTGGTCATTTGGAACATACCTTGTAAAAGATGAGCAAGAGACATCAAATCAATGTTGTTTTTTTATTGTTATTATATCAGCTTCCAGGACATACAGTCTTTTTTGCGGGGGTGTCCTCGTGGTGTAATGGTTAAAGCGATGGACGGCGGAATCATAGTACGCGAGTTCGTATTCCAGTCGCGCTATTACGTTCACTTTCGGGCAAATACCCTTGGGAAAGGTATGAACCCCCTTATCCTCCCAGCTACGGGTTAAATAGTACCACTACTCTTCTTCTACGAGAATGGCTTTGGCATTAAATAACCTACAAAGGTTGATATGCCATTAAACAAAGAAACCAAACCAAGTTTTTTTTGTGTTTCGTGTCTCAGTAATAAATCATTATCATATTAATGGGTTGCATCTATTTTGAGACAGTTTTCAATGATTTTGTCTTTAAATAAGTAGTGACGCAAAATATTTTCCAAGACGTTGTGATTAAGGATTGATAGTTGCTATAGTATACTATTTTAGAATCTGAAACAAAAAAGAACAACTTATTAGTCGAATTATTAGCAGTCACATGTGTCCCATGTATATTGAGAAATCCTATATTAATGGGTTGCATCTATTTTGAGACAGTTTTCAATGATTCTGTCTCCAAATAAGCAGTGAGGCAAAATATTTTTCCTCTCTTGTCCAAGACATTATTTGTGATCGAGGATTAATAGTTGTTATACTATTTTCAAATCTGAAACCAAAATGAACACATTATCATTAGTAGAGTTATTAGCAGTCACATGGGTCCCATGTATATTGAGACACCCTGTATATCTGCAATAGCAAAGAAAGAAAATTCAACAGATTGACACCATGCCATTAAAGATTTATCATCTGAAGAGGCGAACTGCATTTTGCGACTTGTCGAAATAAATTCATAATGGTATTGTATCTATCCGATAAATTTTATTTATTTGATATTTCATATATATATATATATATATATATATATATATATATATATATAATGTAACTGGAAGAAAACTGAATTACGCTTAAATTGTCATTATAAATTTATTTCGGTGAAGAAGATAATCTTCGTCTCTTCAGATGACATACACATTTCAAATTAAGCGTGTATGTAATCTGAAGAGACAAAAATTATATTCTTCGCTGAAATAAATTTATTATGACAACTCCGTGGTTGAGTTTTCTTCCAGTTACATTATATATATATATATATATATATATATATATACGCTCTGTATGTGAGTTTTATTATATAAACTAAAAAAGGAATATACAATAATGTCCATATATCAAACACTCCCATAGATTTATATGGAATCCCTCATATAGTCTACACACGAATAATCCACACCCATAGTCTTCGGACGCCGACTGGATATTACAGATATATATATATATATATATATATATATATATATATATAAATGGTCATCCACAGACAGATCTGTTTCGTTCTATCAGAACTCATCAGTGTGGCTAGACAGTATCTTCCCGTAGCTGGGATCGAAACCCGGTTGACTCAAACGCCAAGTCCAAGCTTCTAACCGTTCAGCCACGAGGAGATATTAGCTGCGAAGTAAATTTTAAACGGTTATGAATCACAATTACTATTGTTTACATACATCCGTTCAATATATATATATATATATATGTGTGTGTGTGTGTGTGTGTGTGTGTGTGTGTGTGTGTGTGTGTGTGTGTGTGTGTAAATGCGCTAATCTGGAAGTAATGCCAATGAAGTTGTAATCCATACTCATCAGATCTCCAGAAATGAAGCCTCACTATCAGATGCATTTTAGAGTCATACACAGAATATTCCTTTAAGAAGGGGCCTTAATCTTCTGTAGGAATAGAATATTCTAAGCCCCACCAACGGGATAGTTATACACTGAAAACAAATTACTCGGTATTATTCATTATCAAACTCTCCAGCATTGAGGTGGTGGGGTTAGTCCCGTACAATGTAATTATTTAGGAAAAAACTAGTTCAGAGGATTTTGACATATCATTTAAACGGAACATTTATTTAAAAAATGTATAGAAAAATGATTATACAAAAATATAAATGTATTCCCTAACCTCTAGGCATAAAATAAGCGTAGTTGGGTTGACATGCCATTAAATCAATCAATCAATCATAAAGAAACAGCTACATAAAAAATGTAAATACAAGCATGCAATGAGCGCGATTCTCTAACCTCTCGGCATGAAATAACCTCAGATGTGTTGACATCAGTCAATCAATCTTAAGAAACAGCTTCACAAAAGAAATGTAAGTAGAAACATGCAATGAACGCGATTCCCTAACCCCTAGGCATGAAATAATCCCAAACGGGTTGACACGCCGTTAAAATCAATCAATCCGTTATTGTGTCTTCAAACATAAAGAAAAACTAAACTGATAGTTTGACTGGCTCCAGCCAAGTTTCATACTTCTTTTTTTAGTTGCTTTGTTGTTCTTTTGTTTTTGTTTTTTGTGGGTTTTTTTGGGGGGGTTGTTTTTTTGTTTTGTTTTTTGTTTTCTTTGTTTTGTTTTTTGTTTTCTTATTCAGCGACAATCATGTACTTTTATTTCAAGCGTCCAGTGAAATGAATACAGACAGAGAGAATCGTAACTTACCGATTGGAGAGCGATACGTTGTTGAAATGGGGAAGGCATCTTATTTCTTTGGAGATGTGAAGAATTTGAGGTCGCACCCAAACTCATAACAAAGTCAGCCTGATGATCTCTTCTGACTGACGGCAAAAAACACGCCCGAAAACATTATGACAACCAACAAAACAAAACAAAGAGCACAAAGGACGAAGACAAGGAAAACCATCCGAAACTGTCGTAAAATAAAGTTTGGTCTACGGCATCTTTTTCTGGTCTGCCATTACCGAATCGCCTCCAGCTGAGCACAAACACTGAAGTTACATATCTTGAATTTACAAAAAAATATACATATTCAGTATCACCGCTGAACAAATAGACACCCAAACAATGTTTTATATATATATATATATATATATATATATATATATATATAGCGACGGATGTTTTATTTCATCAAATATTCAGCGCTATTTTAAGAACTCTTTTCATGATTTTAAAGTCCTGAAGAAGGTTATAATAACCGGAATGTTCAACGTCGACTTTCATTATAGATTTATCAAATTTTGGATTATTTGCTCTTTCAGCTTTTCCTCAAACTGTCAGATTTATTTCCAATTTTTCTTTCATTTATATATATATATATATATATATATATATATATATTATAACAATGTTGGTTGTCATTCTCTCACTTGGAGGGTTTGTGGCAGAGCAAATGCCGTATAATTTGGAGAGTGCTCAATACCTGTGATAGAATAATAGATATATATTAGTTTATATATATATATATATATATATATATATATATATATATATATATATATATATATATAATATGGCAAACAATAAACGAAGTGAGCAGAAGAAAGAACACAGCCAAAGCAAAACTTAAAGCAGCAAACCAACAAGAAAGAATAAGACTGTGGAAACAGCACTTCGAAAACTTACTTGGAAACCCACCAAAAATAACGCATGAACCAATCACCAGAATAATTAGCAAACAATTAGACATTAAACTAGGACCGTTCACACAAGAAGAACTCGACTCGGTTCTCAAAAAAATTAAAAATAGGAAAGCTGCAGGGCTGGACGAAATTCCCCCGGAAGTATGGAAGACCAGACAATTCGACGACATACTGCTCCGACACTGCAACGCAGTATACAATCAAAATCCGATAGATAGATGGATGAAGGGATGCATACTCCCCTTCCCTAAAAAGGGGGACCTCGGATTAGCCAAAAACTACCGAGGCATAACGCTTACATCCATAGCTGCCAAAATCTACAATGCCCTACTACGAAACCGAATAGAACCCAAAATCAACATCATACTTAGAAAAAACCAAAATGGCTTCCGAAGAAATAGATCCACGACCTCACAAATATTAACCATCCGCAGAATCCTTGAAGGTGTACGGGCAAAGAACCTACAAGCGACATTAATATTCGTCGACTTTACCAAGGCTTTCGACTCCATTCACAGAGGAAAGATGGAACAAATCCTACTAGCGTACGGCATACCTAAAGAAACCGTAGCGGCAATAACAATTCTCTATAGAAACACTAAAGTAAAAGTACGATCACCGGATGGAGACACAGAATACTTTGACATTGTAGCAGGAGTACTACAAGGGGACACGCTGGCCCCGTACCTCTTTATCATTTGTCTAGACTACGTACTTAGAACATCGATTGACAAAATCAGAGAGAATGGCTTCGAACTGACGAAGAAAAGAAGCAGAAGATACCCCGCAACAACAATTACCGACGCCGACTACGCCGATGACATAGCGATACTGGCAAATACACCTGACCAAGCCGAAACACTTCTGCATAGTTTGGAACGAGCAGCAGCAAGCATAGGCCTCTATGTTAATGCACACAAAACAGAATATATGTGCTATAACCAAACGGGGGACATCTCCACTCTAGATGGAACCCCACTTAAACTAGTAGACAAATTCACGTACCTAGGAAGCAGCGTCGAATCAACCGAAAAGGACATCGAAACGAGGCTAACGAAAGCATGGACAGCTATCAATAGGCTATCGATTATATGGAAATCAGACCTAACCGATAAAATGAAACGCAGTTTCTTCCAGGCAGCGGTCACATCGATACTGCTATATGGATGCACTACATGGACGCTAACAAAACGGCTGGAGAAAAAACTGGATGGCAATTACACAAGAATGCTGCGTGCAATCCTCAACAAGTCCTGGCAGCAGCACCCCACAAGACACCAACTGTACGGCCACCCGCCCCCTATCACGAAAACTATTCAAGTTAGACGAACCAGACATGCAGGACACTGCTGGAGAAGCAGAGATGAACTGATAAGAGATGTACTCTTATGGATCCCCACACATGGCCGCGCAAAAGCAGGACTACCAGCTCGAACGTACATTCAGCAGCTATGTGAGGATACAGGATGTTGTCCTGAAGACCTACCTAGGGCGATGAACGATAGGGAGGAGTGGTGAGAGAGGATCAGGGATATCCGTGCTACCAGCGCGATATGATGATGATGATAATAGCATGGATGCTTATCGATCTGATGATTATCGTAATAAAAGGGCATGAAACCTGTAGTCGCAGATAAGCTTTCATGTTATTACATATATATAAAAACTAGTAATATTTGTCGACTTTACCAAGGCTTTCGATTCCATTCACAGAGGAAAGATGGAACAAATCCTACTAGCGTACGGCATACCTAAAGAAACCGTAGCGGCAATAACGATTCTCTATAGAAACACTAAAGTAAAAGTACGATCACCGGATGGAGACACAGAATACTTTGACATTGTAGCAGGAGTACTACAAGGGGACACGCTGGCCCCGTACCTCTTTATCATTTGTCTAGACTACGTACTTAGAACATCGATTGACAAAATCAGAGAGAATGGCTTCGAACTGACGAAGAAAAGAAGCAGAAGGTACCCCGCAAAAACAATTACCGACGCCGACTACGCCGATGACATAGCGATACTGGCAAATACACCTAACCAAGCCGAAACACTTCTGCATAGTTTGGAACGAGCAGCAGCAAGCATAGGCCTCTATGTTAATGCACACAAAATGGAATATATGTGCTATAACCAAATGGGGGACATCTCCACTCTAGAAGGAACCCCACTTAAACTAGTAGACAAATTCACTTACCTAGGAAGCAGCGTCGAATCAACCGAAAAGGACATCGAAACGAGGTTAACGAAAGCATGGACAGCTATCAATAGGCTATCGATTATATGGAAATCAGACCTAACCGATAAAATGAAACGCAGTTTCTTCCAGGCAGCGGTCACATCGATACTGCTATATGGATGCACTACATGGACGCTAACAAAACGGCTGGAGAAGAAGCTAGATGGCAATTACACAAGAATGCTGCGTGCAATCCTGAACAAGTCCTGGCGGCAACACCCCACAAGACACCAACTGTACGGCCACCCGCCCCCTATCACGAAAACTATTCAAGTTAGACGAACCAGACATGCAGGACACTGCTGGAGAAGCAGAGATGAACTGATAAGAGATGTACTCTTATGGATCCCCACACATGGCCGCGCAAAAGCAGGACGACCAGCACAAACGTACATTCAGCAGCTATGTGAGGATACGGGATGTTGTCCTGAAGACCTACCTAGGGCGATGAACGATAGGGAGGAGTGGCGAGAGAGGATCAGGGATATCCGTGCTACCAGCGCGATATGATGATGATGATGATGATATATATATATGTGTGTGTGTGTGTGTGTGTGTGTGTGTGTGTGTGTGTGTGTGTGTGTGTGTGTATAAAGAAAATTAGTTTTTTATGTGTTTGTATATATATATACAGACATATAAAAAGCCAATTTTCTTCTAAACCAAAAATGTTTTGTGCTAACACGCTAACTAGGGTGTCATAACGATGAAAGGGTATTACAGAATATCTAAATCGACAGAATTGGAGTATCAGCATCAGATGCTGTTTAATGTCTCATCAAATATATATATATATATATATATATATATATATATTGTTTTACGTGTTTGTTTTAATTTTATCTTAGTTGTATTTTGGTTGTTTTTTCTCGTTTTTCAACTAATTAAATTTTGCCTACTTGCCTGGGGCTGTAGAATACACCGACTGCACCTCTGCAGAGGGGTAAGATCCCAACCCCAACGAGTGTCCTGATATGACACTAAACAATCTGATGGTGAGGCTGCAATAATGCTGAAGCTTTAGGGAATGGGTCAAATAGAACTAAACTGTGCACTTATGCTAAACTGAAGAGCTTGAAATAGAACTGTTTTGACAAGTAAACTGCATGCTTGTGCTAAACTGAATTACTTCAAAAAACTTTTTGACATTGAAACTGTACTACGGTAAACTGAATTGTTCGAAATAGAACTATTTTGACATTCAACTGTGTGCAAACAAAAACTATACTTATACTAAACAAAATTGTTTACATTAGAACTGTTTGACTAAACTGAATAGCTTGAAGTTGAAATGTTTTTGGCAATTAAACTGCGTACATATGCTAAATTGAATTGTTTGAAAGAGAACTATTTGGATTTGGCATTAAATAACCTACAAAGGTTGATATGTCCTAAAACCCAACCAAACCAAATTCTATATATTCAAAACAAACAAACAAACAAACAATTAATTTATCTATTCATGTATTTTTTTTCTCGGGTGGGGGGGAGAGAGGATGTTGAAGTTTTTGACGTTAGTGTGCTAGTCTTAACCTACGACGCCAGTACATGGAATGTCTGTCCAAAAACCTATCGTTTCAATTGACTTAGAATACCCAGACGCAGCACCTCCCTTAAAGAAGGAGTCTTAATCCTCTGCAGTGTATAAGAGTATTCTTAGGTATTTTGGAATTTTTAATGGAACGTTATACACTGGAAACAAATTATTACAGTATCGAGGTGGGAGGGGGTCAACGTGGCACAGTGGCTTACGTGCAAGTCTGCGACATCGTAGAAACGAGTTCGAACTCCTGTGGCGCTAACGAAAAAGGTATGAATCAATTTATGGGTTAAATAGTACCTCTACTGTTCCACGATGAAAAATTACGCATCGAATAACCCACAAAGGTAGATATGCCGTTAAACAAAAACCAAGCCGACCTACAACATTGAAAATCTATATCCAAGAATAAAATCTCGCAAATACTTATGAAATGTGATTTTATTTTCAAACTGCTAAAGGTTTAGTTTGGTTTGGTTTTATGGCATATCAACCATTGTATGTTATTTAATGCCAGATCCATTTTTTACATTGAAACAATTCAATTTCAAACTAGTCAGTTTAACATAAGTACAGTTTTTTGTTATTCACAATTATGTGCAAAAACATTTCTGCTTCAAACAATTCAGTTTAGCATAAGTACATAGTTTAATGCTATTTGATCCTTAGATAGGACCCTATCAGGTGCTACCACTCCAGGCCAGAGTGGACCTGGGAGCGATGGCAATAAAGGGGTGCTCCGCATTCCCCGAAACTCCAGCATTACTGAAGACTCACCGTCAGATTGCTTAGTGTCATATCTGGATACTCACAGTAAAAATCTTAACCCTCCGATGCAGTTGCTGTATTCTGCAGGCTGACTGGGCCTCACTGCTTCTGATATACATAATGGTTCGGTTTGGTTTAATTCTTTAATGACATATCAAACGTTGTGGGTTACTTAATGTCATAGCCATTCTTTTAAAAGAACAGTAGTGGTGCTATTTAACTCATAGCTGAGAGGAAGAAGTGGGGTTATACGTTTCGCAAGTGTATTATATTATGGAGGAGACGCGTATAGCATAACGGTTATCGTCGTAGGAAATGGAATAGGTGACCAAGGTTCAACTCCTGGACGCGGCTGTTTGCGTTTCACTTGGTTTTAATCCTCCTTGAAAATCCATGAGTCCATCTTTTGTTTTCCATTCGCAGCTATTGCTGAAGGGTAGGGCTGACTGGGTTCTTTAGTTTTGGCCACTCAACCAATCTAAGAGAAGGAAAACTGCGAATTGAAACCAGTTTTACTCCCCTTAAAAATTGACCTTGTATCACGTCCTTCTTGTGGCACTGGAGTCAGCTGAATGCATGCTTTTCATTTCCTTGCTTGCTAGGCGACCAATTTCGGAGAAGGAAAACTGAATTGTGAGTTGATCATTGTGAGTTTGTGGCATTTTGTCATAAGCTAACCTTATTAAATATCTATTTAGTCGTGCAATGGGGCACGTGGTGTAATCGCAAGCAGACCATTGATAATGGCTTCGATTCTCACTGGGTGCCTCGTACTCCCGGCATTTAACCACAATTAAGCTATACCAACCCGAATTTGATGTTTTACCTTGTTTTTTTTAGGGGGTGTGTTGTTTTTTTGTTTATTCGTCTGTTTTAGTTTTGTCTTCTTTTTTCTTTTTCTTTTTTAAGGACTTTTTAGCTGTTATTTTTTGTTGTTTTTTCCGGGTTTTTTGTTTTTTCTATTGTTTTTGTTCTTGTTGTTTTTTGTTTGTTTGTTTGTTTGTTTGTTTGTTAGATTCGTATTTTCTAAGACTCGTTTTGGAAGATAGTGTGCAGGTCTTATGTCACGTTTCCTTCTTTTTTTTTTCTTTTTTTCTTTTTTTTGACGAGCTTTCAGGATGAATTTCAACTTTAAGAACGAGAGAAGAAAAAAAAAAGCTCAACGCCTGTATATGGAATGTCTGTTCAAAAACAAATCATCTCTATTGACTTAAAAGAAAGAAAGAAAGAAAGAAAGAAGAATAACGCCCGAAAACATTTATGACAACCAAAATGGAAGAAGATGAAGAAACTGACTCGAAATTATAACACAAAGGAAAGACTGGGGATGAGACGGTTGTGTTTTGGCTGGGTTCCAAAACCCAGTAGACTCCACATGTGAAAAGTACACACGTCCCGAGAAAGACATAACTGGAACAAACCCTGATTAAGACTCCTTTTTATTTTACCCAATCGAACCTGGCAAAGTATTTAATCCACGCGTACTTTACTTCTGAAATGGACACCTGACCCCTGACGTACCAAAATCTTCAATTACGGACTTTCTCTTCCAGAAATGAATATTTCGAGCATTCAAGTTTAACCTCAAACTCCATATGAATCACGAAGAACATCCTTCTGAAAAAGAAAATTAATTATTTGTCAAAATTTCTGAGATGAAGCTTGATAATTGTTATTATTTAGAATATTCGAACTATTGACCTCATCTTCATTGTTATACTCTCAACGTTTCGGCCGATATATCCTTCGGCTTTCTTAAGGTGTTTCATGTCGAACTCTGGAGCCCACACAGAATCTCGAACTGAACTCATAATTGGGACTACTTTAAAGAGATCTGTTTGACTCATAGATGATGCCCTAACAAGTAGTACCACTCCCGGTCTGAGTGGACTTGGGAGTAATGACAGTGAAAGGGTTCTTCCCACTCCTCATATCACCAGAATTGTAGCCTCACCAACAGATGCAGTTTAGTGTCACGTACCCAAAAGTCAGCTTTTTGGTTGCGATGTTTTCTCAGCCCCGTCGACGGGCCAAACTAAATAAGAACAAACAGATACTCTACTCTGTGAAACATATTGATTTTCATAGATTTCGATAAGATTGGCCATATTTATGTTGAACTTCAGAATTATGTTCAGGGAAAATTCCCGTGGCGTTGTAGCTAATGTTCTGGACTGCAACATCGGTGTAAGCGAGTTCGAACTCCAGTCACGTTATTATATTTACTTTCCGACTAAAATTATTGGAAAAAGTATGAAGACTTTTATCTCCATCAACTATGGGTTAGATAGTACCATTAGATAGTACCTTTAGGTGCCCGTGGTGTAATGGGTATCGTCGTAGGAAATGGACACGGCGACACGAGTTCAAATCCTGGACGAGACTGATAGCATTTCACATAGCACTAATACCCTTGGGAAAGGTATGAATCCAATTATTCTCCCTCCAGCTATGGGTAAATAGTAGGACAGACTAGGTTCTTCAGCCTTGGTTAGGCAACTAGTCTAGGAGAAGGAAAACTCTGAATTCAAACCTGTTAAACTCCGCTTAAAAATCGACCTTGTGTCATATCCTGCCCGAGCGGAGGGGTTGGTTAATATGGTTTGATAGTACCACTATTGTTCTTTTACAAGGGTGGTTTTGGCATTAAATAACTCACAAAGATTGATATGTCATAAAGAAATAAAATCGAAATCAAAATTATGTTCAGTATTTTGGTAACGTCTTGTGTTTTCTACGATGCCATGAAACAGTTTTTGTTTATTTTGTTTTATTTTGCTTTGTTTGTTTGTTTGTTTGTTTTGTATCGTGGTAAGGAAGAGATACACAGTGAAATAAAGAGTTAATTATTTATTAACTGATGTGGTACAGCCCAACAAATATTATAAGTCTCGCGCTGTGGATGTTACGTCCGAAGTTAGTCTTACTACTTACTAACCGAGATCTTGCAGAACCCTCGTGTTTAAGAAACACGATATCTTTTATACCTCCGTGATACCGGAAGTCACGTGGTACGAGCCACTATACAATAGTTTGTTTTATATTTTTTGGTTGTTTCGGAAACAGGATCTCATCTACGGAAAATGACATCAGTTCGCAACTAGCCAAGGCATGTACAGCTATCGGTAGGTTATCGGTCATATGAAAGTCAGACCTACCCGATAAAACAAAGCGCATTTTTTCCAAGCTGCTGTCGTGTCCATACTAATATATGGATGCACCACATGAACACTGACTAAGTGTTTAGAGGAAACGTTTGACGGCTATTACACAAGGATGCTACGAGCTAAATTGAACAAATCCTTGAAACAACATCCCACAAAACAGCAGCTGTGCGGACACCTACCTCCCATCTAAAAAACATTCAAATTAGGCGAATGAGACATGCGGCAACCTGTTGGAGAAATAAGGAAGATCTCATTAGCGACATTCTCCTTTGGACCCCTTTACACGAACGAGCAAATGTTGGACGACCAGCTAGAACTTATCTACAACAGCTCTGTACGAATACAAGTTGTTGTTCCTTGGATAGTTTGCAAGGTGGGAGATAAATGGCCGTCGAACCACAGCTTTGTAGAGTACTGCTTCCAGGATTCGTTTTAAACCACACGCAGCGTCCTTTCGTTATTCCTATCTAGCTTTTTCTCCAATCGCTTTGTTAAAGTCCAAGTGGTGCCGCCATATTGTAGTACTGATACGACTACAGATCGGACGAAATATCGTTTTATATTATCAGCGAGATCAAATTTCCATGTGGTTGATAACCTATCTGTAGGAGTCCTTCCTTGCCTTTCCTATGTATCACGAATGGTGCGAACCGTAATATCAGGCAAAATGTCGGGTTTCAGAAATTAGCATCATCATCATCATCATTTCGTGCCGCTAGCACGGATATCCCTGACCCCCTCTCACCACTTCTCCCTATCGTTCATCGCCTCTGGCAGGTCTTCAGGGCTACATCCCGTATCTTCACATAGCTGCTGTATGTATTTTCGAGCTGGTCCTCCTGCTTTTGCTCGGTCATATGTGGGGGTCCATAGGAGTATATCACTTATGAGCTCGTCCCTGCTTCTCCAGCAGTGTCCTGCATGTCTGATTTGTCTAGCTTGGATAGTTTTCGTGATGGGAGGCAGATGGCCGTACAGTTGGTGCCTTGTGGGGTGTTGCCGCCAGGACTTGTTCAATATTGCTCGCAACATTCTTGTGTAATTGCCGTCGAGCTTTCTCCAGCCGTTTAGTTAGCGTCCAAGTAGTGCATCCATACAGCAGTATCGATACGACCGCTGCCTGGAAGAAACTGCGTTTCATTTTATCGGTCAGGTCTGATTTCCATATGATCGATAGCTTATCGATAGCTGTCCATGCCTTCGTTAGTCGATGTCTTTTTCGGTTAATGAGACAGCTTCCTTGGTAGGTAAATTTGTCTACCAGTTTCAGAGAGGTTCTGTCTAGTGTGGAAATTTCGCCTGTTTGATTATAGCACATATATTCCGTTTTGTGTGCATTGACATCGAGGCCAAAACACTACAGCATAGTTTGGAACGAGCCGCCGAAATTAGTATAATACACGATTATATACGGTATTTAATTCTTTAAAAAACTGCTTTTTATAATTGCCACTTCAGATACTTTTCTTTAATGTCACTTTCGGTAGGTGAGATATTGCTACCTAGGTATCTGAACCGGTCAACTAATTTTTAGAGATTTGCCATTTAATGAGTTGGCTCCATCTTGGTTAAAACACATGAATTCTGTTTTATTTGAATTCATGTAGAAACAAAGGCTTCTTGCTGTCTGCTCCAGGCTATGCCATAGAGATTCGGCTTGGGCAGGTGCATGTGTAAAAAGCTATAGTTCATTAATAATATAGATATTGTGACGTAATGGTCTCCATCTACTCCGGCACCCTGGATAGTGGATGTTTTGGACATTTGAAGAAGCGTAATTTACAGGTGGTGAGTCAAATTTAAGCTCAGCTGAACCAAGCCTAAGAAACTAAGAAACGCATCAGTACTCATTGATTGACTAGGGGTAGCTACGCGGAACTTAGGCGATTTAGATGAGAAAAGTTCAGACTCAGAAGAAATAGTAGGTGTTCTGGAGGTTTTGAGATTTCTAAACCTTCTTTGAGAAACGAAAAAGATGAAGAAAGTTTTCTACTTTCTCATGAGTGACGGTTAAAAATTCCCTAAAAACACCGGCCTGATTTCTTACGAAATCATTTATCCTATTTACCCAACCCCTCCGCTCGGGCAGGATATGACACAAGGTCAATTTTTAAGCGGAGTTTAACAGGTTTGAATTCAGAGTTTTCCTTCTCCAAGACTAGTTGCCTCACCAAGGCTGAAGAACCTTGTCTGCCCTACTATTTACCCATAGCTGGAGGGAGAATAATAGGAGTTATACCTTTCCCAAGGGTATTAGTGCTATGTGAAATGTAATCAGGCTCGTCCAGGATTTGAACTCGTGTCGTCGTGTCCACATCCTGCGACGATAACCATTACACCATTGCACCTCTTACGAGATCATTTATAAACATGATTTTAAGTAATAATAGTCTCTCTAACACCACTACCAATAAAAACACCACCCCCGGTAATTCAGTGGAAATGTGAAGGCGTAATAGACAGATGACAGGTCAGAGTTCAAATAGATAGATAGATAGATAGATAGATACGGGTGTTAACGAAATAATTGAGACATAAACGTTGGTTAATAGATGATATTAATTATCTTTCTTCCCAACCACTTTCGGCCTTACGCCATCCTCAAAAGATAGATAGATAGATAGATATGAACAGAATAGTTGGATGGGTGGATCTGATCAGAACAGAGAGTTAAGAAACAGACTTAGATAGAAAGATAGATAGATAGATACCGGGAAAAATAGAGAGATAGGAAGATAGATAATATACATAGATTCCGCGGTAACGTAATAGAAAATGACAGAGTTCAATCCCTGGCAGTTCTAACAGTGAGAAAGGCATGAAAACTCATTTCCTTTTTATGAGTTTTCAGAGATACTTTCAGTCATATTAAAACTTAGTGACAGTGGAGAATAAGGTAGCCGAAAATTAAATCATATATTTTGGGGTTTTAGTGAACAGCCTTTTTCTTCTTGGATGAGGGTGGGGGAGAACGTCGATTTATAAAGTTAAAAGAAAATCTATCTATCTCATTCCCTTCCTATCTAAGTAAACTAAGAACGTTAGGTTTCTTTGTTTAATGATATATCAACCTCTGTGGGTTATTTAATGCCAAATCCATCATTGCAGAACACTAATAGTATTATTTAACCTATTGCTGGTGGGATAAGGAGTTCATACTGTTATGTCTAAAGCCCGGCTCACGGGTAACAAAGAAAAGAACGGAACACGAAGAGATGTTAACAGCTCGCTGCCGGAGTTAGGACTAACTTATTCCCCGGCAATATACTTTATTTATATTATTTACAAGTGCCGCTGTTTTGCTCATGACCCAAGAGTTACTTCCTTTTTCCGGATAGAAGTGGGACGTGATTTGGGGTTACTTCCCTTTGACTGATCACTCATACCTTTCCCCAAAGCATTAGTCTGAAAGTGAACATAATAGAGTGGCTGGAGTTCGAACTCGCTTACTACGATGTCGCGGGATGGCCCGTTAACCACTACGCCACGGGTGTTGTATCAATAACAACAGTAATTCAAATACAAATACAGGCCGACTCTGTCATTCCCGGATACGAACGGTTTTCTTAATTTCTGGCTTCGGTCCTTGGCGACAGGAGGAGAGAGACACAAATCATAAAAGCCTATGTTAACCATATTATGCTGACACTCCCCCCCTCGCGCGGCGCATCTTGAGGTGTTTAAGATCTCAATTCGTCTCTGCCGGTCGAGACCCCAAAAATATGATCTGATCAGATCCGAAAATTCAACTGCACGCTTCAACGGCCAAACTGCTGTCAAATTTTCAGGACATCTCTTCCGGGCATGACGTCATCGACACTCTCAATTCACTCCAACGGCCATCCAGCCCATTTCTTGTCTGGGGGTTTATTATGACAGATGATGATTGTCATATCCTTTCCACACAAGCGTAAGAGTGCATCATCTGACTATTGCACCTGAACTAAGAGACACTGAATATTTCAAAGCCTTACGAAACTAAATAATAAAATAAAAAAATGACTAATATAAAAAAAAATCATTTCTTTATTATATAACACGGGTACCCCCAAGAACATTCATGAACCGCCAAAAATCAACCCCAGGTAGTAAAGAAAAGTATCTGAAGTGGAATTTATAAAAAGCAATTTTTTAAAGAATTAAATACCGTATATAATGGTTTGGTTTGGTTTGTTGGGTTTTATGGCATATCAACCTTTGTAGGTTATTTAACGCTAAATCCATTTTATGTAAAAATCAGTTCTATTTAAAACAATTCAGTTTAACATGAGTACACAGTTTAATTGTCAAAAACATTTCTATTTCACACTATTCAAGCAGTTATATATAACAATTCAGTTTAATGTAAGTACAGTTTCAATGTCAAAAATAGTTCAATTTAAAACAATTGAGTTTAGCAAAAGCACACAGTTTAAATGCAAGTCCAGTTTAATTGAGAAAAACATTTTTATTTCGAGCTATCTAGTTTAGTCAAACAATTCTACTTCAGCTAATTCAGTTTAGTAAAAGTACAGATTTTGTTTACACACAGTTACATGTCAGAACAGTTCTATGTTAAACAATTGTCAAAAAACATTTCTATTTCAAGATATTCAGTTTAGCATAAGTATGCCGTTAGTTCTATTTAACCCATAGATAGGGCCCTATCAGGTGCTACCACGCCGGGTCAGAGTGGACCAGGGAGCAATGGCAATGAAGGGGTGCTCCGTATTCCCCAAGGCCCCAGCATTACTGGGACCTCACCGTGTCATAACAGGACCTTCGTTGGGGGTGGGGTCTTACCCCTCTGCAGAGGTGCAGTCAGTGTATTCTACAGCCCCAGCCGACTGGGCAACCGTATATAATCCTGTATTATGCAAATTTCTGAAAATTGACATTTTACCTGATATTAGTGTTCGCACCATTCGTGATACAAATTTTGTGTGCGCATGAATTTTTGGCCTCGTCTACACTTAGGTCAACTGGTAGACCTACAATTTCCAGCTGCAAAATGTCAACAAATGGTCTCGTTTCATTACTTTGCTGACTATTTCCCATTACATGATAGGTTGTTTTATTTTCTTATCATTCATTTATAAGATCAGTTATTGTTTCAAAAAGCTAAGTGAGTTGAAACTATAGTCGCGCAATCGCATTCATTTAGGGATTAATTCCATGAGGAGAAGTGTCTCGTCAAGCTATGAATTAAATTGTACCAATGCTTTTCTTCACCAAGAATTACTTTAGTATTAAATGAACCACGAAGGTTGATGTGACATTAAATGCCAAATCCTTTTTCATCATCTATTAAATATATGATTTCTAAATACATTTTGAAGATAACATTTTTAAATTAGCCAGGGCTCCATTTGTTTGGCACAGTTAAATGGTTTCACTTAATTTCAAACAATTCAGTTTAGCGTAAGCACAGTCTTTTGTTTACACACAGTTCGTCATTGGTTTAAATACAGGTTTTTATCTAAACACAGTTAAGTGTAAAAACAGTTCTATTTCAAACAATTCAGTTTAACATGTCAACTAAGTTAAATAGTTCGAACTAGTGCTATATATCACTAATAATCTAATTAAACATCAGTCGTTTGTTTACACACAGTTAAATGAACGAACAGTTCTATTTCAAGCAATTCAATTTAGCATAAGTACATCGTTTACAAAAATTTAAATCTAAATGCAGTTAATTTCAAATAATTCAGTGTTGCGTGATTACACAGTTTTGTTCTATTTGACCCATAGATATGACCCTATCAGATGCAACCACTCCGGGCCAGAGTGGACCTAGGAGCAATGGCAATGAAGGGATACTCCGCATTTCGCAAAGTTCCAATATTAGCGGGGGTGGGTAATAGGTCTACTGTATATTAGACCAGCTGGCAACTGCAAGGCAATTTTTAAGTCTCAAAAAGTCCTTATTAGGATAATGATAAGGAAGTATTGAATTTAGAATAGAATTAACAAATCCCCATTCATTACCATAGTTCGTTCAGCCTAGTTAGCATGGGCTGTAGAATACACCGACCCCATCACTGCAGAGGGTTAAGACCCCCCCCCCACAACGAGTGTCTTCGATATAACACAAAACTATCTGATGGCGAGGCTTCAGTCTTGGAGCTCTGGGGAATTTGGAGTACCCCTTGATTGCCATTGTTTCTTTATCCCCTCTGGCCTGGAGTGGTAGCAACCGACTGAGTTCTATCAATGGATCAAATAGAATTGTTTGACACTTAGACTGTGTACAAACAAATGACTTATGCTAAATTGAATTGTTTGAAATAGAACTGTTTGATCCTTTAACTTTGTAAACAAATGACAGGTGTTTAATTGAATTGTTAGTGATACATAGCAATACTTGGAACCATTTAACCTTCTTAACATGCTAAATTGAATTGTTTGAAATAGAACTATTTGATCATTTAACTGTGTGTAAACAAATGACTGGTGTTTAATTGAATTATTAGTGATAAATAGCAATACTTGGAACCATTTAACTTTGTTGACTTATGCTGAATCGAATTGTTTGAAATAGAACTGTTTGATCATTTAACCGTGTGTAAACAAATGACAGGTGTTTAATAGAATTGTTATTGATACATAGCAATACTTAGAACCAGTTTACTGTAGCCAAACGAATGAATAATTTATCAGGAAAATGTGTTCACAATTGATATATATTTAATAGATATGTGTAAATTGGATTTGGCATTAAATAACCCACAATGATTAGTATACCTTAAAAACCAACCAACCAAACAAACATAGTTTGTTAACCGTTGTTGTTTAGCCTAGATAATCAGTAGTTTATTTTTTGCCACTAGATGGCTCACTGTACTGGTTCCTTATCATGAGTTAATATTGTCGTGGTGGGTGCCGTATTTTCGTTAAAATCACTCAAATTATTCAAAAATTACAGAAAACCAAGTACGTTACAGAGAAAATATATTTCCACAAACATACTATTTTCTAGAATAGTTTAAAATCTTTCAAAGCATGACTCTGAAAGTTTGGTTGAAATTAGGCCAAAAATGGCAGAGCCTTAGTTGTATGGACAGACAGACATTTTGTGAATTATAAGATTATGATAAGTAAAGGTAAAGTTGACAACCATAGTAGAGAGTAACCCGAAGGCTTCCTTTTCAATAGCTACTACACCGAGGTGTAGGGGAGAGCACTACTCCATTCTCTGAATTGCTCCACTTTACCCTTAATCCTTATCTTATAATGCTGAGTGTTGAGCAAGGCAGCATCAAGTACTAACTTTTGAGTCTTTAGTATGACTCGTCCTGGGATTTAACCCTGGTTACCCAGACCATTGGCAAACACTCTACTCATTAGGCCAATGGCCCGGTTCAGAAGAACAAACAAACAAACGTTACAGAGAAAATATATTTCCACAAACATATACGAGCCTTAGGGTAGCCAAGGGAAAATAGAAATCGTATTATGCCTGGGATATATAATGAAATAATGTTTTGAAAATCAAATATGAGGGGGTCACGTGATCGAAGGATACTTGTGTATATTTGGTGAGTATGCAAAATGTGCATCAAAAAATAAAAATAAATAAATAGATAAACAAGACATGTCCAAAAAATAAAAATCAATTCTTTAAAAAAAATGAATGAATAAATAAACAAAATAAATGAATAAATAAAAAGACGAAATCCATCAAAATTTTTTTTTTAATAAGTATATATACGAAATGCATTGACAAAAAATTCTTAAATAAATACATGAACAAGTTGTGTCCAAAAAAAAAAAAAATTTAAAAAAACAAAAAAACAAATCAGATTCTTAAAAAATAGATAGATCATTAATTAACTAATTATTGATTAATCAATCAATTATTGATTAGTTGATTAATTAAATTATTAAAACTTATAATGAAAATAAATCCTGGGCGCGACTAATTGCATTTCACATAGCCCTAATACCCTTGGGAAATGTATGAATCCAATTATTCTCCCCCCAGCTATGGGTAAATAGTAGGGCAGACTGATTTCTTCAGCCTTGGTGAGGCAACTAGTCTAGGAGAAGGAAAACTCTGAATTCATAACTGTTAAACTCCGCTTAAAAATTGACCTTGTGTCATATCCTGCCCGAGCGGAGGGGTTGGGAAAAAGGAGGTGCCCGTGGTGTAATGGTTACCTTCGTAGGAAGTGGACACGGCGACACGAGTTCAAATCCTGGCCGAGACTAATTGCATTTCACATAGCACTAATACCCTTGGGAAAGGTATGAATCCAATTATTCTCCCTCCAGCTATGGGTAAATAGTAGGGCAGACTGGTTTCTTCAGCCTTGGTCAGGCAATTAGTCAAGAAGGAAAACTCTGAATTCAAACCTGTTAAACTCCGCTTAAAATCATTGACCTAGTGTCATATCCTGCCCAAGCGGAGGGGTTGGGTAAATATGATAATAAAAATAAACAATAAAACCTGCTTCTCAAAAACTTGAAATCTTTGGCCGAAATAATTGTCACCATTGACTCAATGAAAGAATTAGTTTGCTTTCTTTTTTTAATGACATATCAACCTTCGTGGATAATTTAATGCTAACTCCATCCTTGTAGAAGAACTGCAGTGGTACAAGGGGATAAGGGAGTTCATGCCTCTCCCCCAAGTACTGTAGTCTGAAAGTGAACGCAACAGCGTGACTGGATTTCGAACTCACTTACTTTGAGTTTATATATATATATATATATATATATATATGTGTGTGTGTGTGTGTGTGTGTGTATATATATAGGGTGGAGTATACACCCTGTCTGAAGTTATTTAGCAAATCATTAAAATTGGTCAGAAAAATGTCAAATTTCAAACAAACAATTTATATGTCAAAATAAGGATTGTAGTCTGAAACTGAACGCAACAGCGTTACTGGATTTCGAACCCACTTACTTTGAGTATATATATATATATATATATAGGGTGGACACCCTGTCTGAAGTTATTTTGCAAATCATTAAAATTTGGTTTGAAAAAATGTCAAATTTAAAACAAACAATTTACATGTCAAAATAAAGCTTTTGTAAAAATATTTGGTAATATCAATGTTTTATTGACACAGTTGAAGTTATTTGATATATTTTCAAAAACCGCCGTCTAAATTTATTAGACAAAACTAAATAATCAAGTTTGACTTCAATAAAAATGTGATAAAATCATCAGAAATTGATCAGCATCTTTCATCATCATCATCATCATGTCATGCCGCTAGCACGGATATCCCTGACCCTCTCTCGCCGCTTCTCCCTATCGTTCATCGCCTCCGGCAGGTCTTCAGAGCTACATCCCGTATCCTCACATTGCTGCTGTATGTTCGAGCTGGTCGTTCTGCTTTTGCCCGGTCATATGTGGGGGTCCATAGGAGTACATCACTTATGAGCTCGTCCCTGCTTCTCCAGCAGTGTCCTGCATGTCTAGTTCTTCTAACTAGGATAGTTTTCGTGATGGGAGGCAGGTGGCCGTATAGTTGGTGCCTTATGGGGTGTTGCCGCCAGGACTTGTTCAATATTACTCGCAACATTCTTGTATAATTGCCGTCTAGCTTTCTCCAGCCGTTTAGTTAGCATCCAAGTAGTGCATCCATACAGCAGTATCGATACGACCGCTGCCTGGAAGAAACTGCGTTTCATTCTATCGGTCAGGTTTGGTTTCCATATGATCGATAGCCTATCGATAGCTGTCCATGCCTTCGTTAACCGCGTATCGATGTCTTTTTCGGTCAGGTCTGATTTCCATATGATCGGCACCTTTAATAGGACAAATAACAAACACATATGGTAAGTATTTGGATACTTTACATTTTAATATAGTGACCCTTCAGCAGGTTCAGCTTCAGACATGATTGTTTTTATTGCTTCTCGTGGGTCTGATTTGCTATTATATTATTTGCCTCCTTTATATCATTCTATCTTCATAATTGACCCTAGCTTTTCGATCGAATTCGGATCAGACTTGATGTCGGCAATTCCATTATCTTCTCTTCTGTAAATCTTTTATTCTCAAAGAATTCATATGCAAACTTAAATATATGAGAAGGAACACTGACGCACATAATATACACTCTTCACTTTGACAATACGAAACTGGGACTTGAACCATCCAAAAAGGTTTTCTCCATAAACTCCAATATCGATTTTAAATGGTCCATAAATAGTTTGGTCGACAATTCTTGTTCTTATCATCACACGACCGCTTCTTTTAACCACAAGCATGTCTGAGTTGGATAAAATCCATCTTTTGGTCCAACAAGTGTCACTGGAGATTCGTTCGTGAAAACTACTTCTAAAAAATTAAGTTTCATGAATTTCTTGAGCCAATTTTAAAGCTTTAAAATATTTGCTTTAGTGAGAGGAGGTTGCCTAGGAGATGTTTTACAGATCTCAATTCACTAACTATTCTACACTTTTTGTCTTTCTAGACCCCTTCTCAATACCAGCTTTTTCAAAGTTCTGAGAGCTGGTCAAAACTGGTTGCTTCGCGATAACTCACTTTAGTTTAAATTCATCTCGAGGAAGCAAGTTTTTAAAGCCTTTTTCCTTTGCTTCGAGTTCTAAACATAGTTATATTTTCAACAGCCTTCTTTACTGTTCGATAATTACTGCAAAGCTCTTTTGATATCTCCAAAATGAGCATTCCCTCACTTAATAACTTTGTCATTTTCAGTTATTTGATCCTTTAACATGTTTGCCCAGTTGACTGGAGCTATAGAACACTCCAACTACATCTCTTCAGAGGGGTAAGACCCCCCACCACCAACACCATGACTGTTCTAGATATGAAACTAAACAATCTGAGGCTGAGGTTCCAGTAATGCCGGAGCTTTGAGAAATGTGGAGTACCCTTTCATTGCCATCGCTCACAGGTTCACTCTGGCCCAGAGAGGTAGCACCAGATAGGGTCCTATCTATGGGTCAAATAGAATCAAACTGTATACTTATGCTAAACTGAATTGTTTGAAATCGAACTCTTTATTTAAATAACCTAGAAAGGTTGATATGCCATAAAACCCAAATAAACAAACAAATTTTCAGAAGTCTTAAGTTGATATTACTTTAATCTGCATAGCAACTAAAGTTTTCGTAAATTTCAAATATCTCAAAAACTAAATATTAACAATGGCAGAAAATCTAGTTAAATATCTTACTAAACTAAAAGTGGATATGGACGAGTTTAAATTGGACAAATATTGGTTCGGTTATTGAGGCTTATTTAATTTACTTAATAAGTTTATACTGGCTATATATATATATATATATATATATATATATATATATATATATATAGTGTGTGTGTGTGTGTGTGTGTGTGTGTGTGTGTGTGTGTGTGTGTGTGTGTGTGTGTGTGTGTGTATACGAAAAAATTGACACTTGAACGTTGACAAATAAATACTATTAATTTGTTATAAGACTCAACCGGTTTTAGCTGAACGCTATCATCAAGAGTTCTTATTTCAAGAACTATAACTTTTAAGATAAATAGATACACACACACATACATACATACATACATACATACATACATTAGCAGATGAACATAGATAGATAGAAGCAAATAAGCATAGATAGATTGATGCAAATATAGATAGATAGATAGATAGATTAACAAAGAACATAGATAGATAGATAGATAGATAGATATGAACAGACTAAGATAGATAGATAGATAGATATTCTCTTTGAGAGTATATCCAAATAGATACATAGATGGATAGATAGATAAATAGATTAACAAAGAACATAGATAGATAGATATGAACAGACTAAGATAGATAGATAGATAGATAGATTAACAAAGAACATAGATAGATAGATAGATAGATAGATATGAACAGACTAAGATATATAGATAGATAGATAGATAGATCTAATAAGACGCCAATAAATCGGCCATTTTATCTTTATCGACATAAGCCGTCATATGTTTACGTACTTTTTTGTATTGTCATATGACTACGTGAATTTGCACACACACACACACACACACACACACACACACACACACACACACACATATATATATATATATATATATATATATGTGTGTGTGTGTGTGTGTGTGTGTGTGTGTGTTCTTTCCTCTGTATGTGCAAGTGTGCGAGCGCCCTCAGACCCATCTCCGTCCCGACTGAGTTAGTCAAGTTATGAACAAACTCGCATTGTTCTCAGCCTGTTATTTCTTGTTTGCTTTGATGTTTTGTAGTAACACTGTCCGTCATTCACTCCCAGGAGCCTCTCATCTCCACCCGGCACAGTACGCAGCTGAAAAAAAAAGGCAATGCTCTTTTGCATGTGTCCTCTACCCACATCCCCCATACCCTACTCTCCATCCCTAATTTTGAACCTTATTTTTGTCTGCCGTTCAAACTAGTGATACATACATACATACATACATATATATATATATATATATATATATAGTGCCGAAATGCATCTGAAGTTATACACGCAACAAAGCTGCAAACAGATATTGACCCACAGATCAGGTATGGTTTCAGGGTCGGGGATTAAAAAATACACACACGCACACGTACACGCATACACATACTCAGGATGTCCACAAAAGAAATAGACAGTTTAAAAAATTATGATTGGTTGGTTGGTTGGTTTTTTCAGTCTTTTTCATCCAAGTAATTATATGAATTTTAAGTAACTATACTTTATCATCAAGTCGTGCTAGAAGCACGGAGTTCACGGAGTCTTTCGCTCTTTCTCTTTTTCCATCCGTTCCTAAGGAAGGTCCTCTAAATGGCATCCAGTGTCTTTACAGTGTCTTTACATGTCATTCTTTGTTAAATTATTTAATGACCAAGTCAGACGTTTTCATCCATTAAGAAAATTAAGTACATGATCATAGTGTTTGTTTGTTTGTTTGTTTGTTTTTATGACCTTTTTATGACCTTTATTGGTTATTTAATGCCAAATCCATTTAATACAAATAAACAGTTCTATTTCAAACAATTCAGTTTAGCATAAGTACACGGTTGAGTTGTCAAAACATTTCTATTACAAACTATTCAGTTCAATCAAACAGTTCTAATTCAAATAATTCAGTTTAGCATAAGTATAATTTTTGTTTACACACAGTTAAATGTCAAAACAATTCTTTTTCGAACAATTCAGTTTAGCGTAAATAGAGTTTCAATGTCAAAAATAGTTCTATTTCAAACAATCCAGTTTAGTATTCAAAAACAGTTCCATTTCATACAACTTAGTTTAGCATAAATACGCAGTTTATGTTTCAAAACAGTTCTATTTCAAGCAATTCAGTTTAGTATGATTACACAGTTTAGTTCTATTTGGCCCATAGATAGGATTCTATCAGGAGCTACTACTCTGGGCCAGAGTGGACCTGGGAGCAATGGCAATAAAGAAGTACTCAGCATTCCCTAAAGCTCTGCATTACTGGAACCTCACCATCAGATTATCATATCCAGAACACTCATTGGGGCGGGGTCTTACTTCTCCGCAGAAATGCAGCGGACAGGGCCAAGTAAGTAAGTGAAGAGGTATGTTACTCGCTTGAATACCGGAAACTATTTCCAGGAGAACAGAACGATTATCGCAAGGGAACAAAAGAAACATATGACCTAATATATAAGGAAATGAACATGCGCAAGAAGTTTTTTAAAAAGGCGGGAAAACGTCGCCATGGCATCCAGTGGCTACAAAAAGGCATATGATATGGTCCCGTAAACTTGGATAATAGAATGACTGAAAATGTTCCAAATATTTAACAAAGTCATAATCTTCTTCTCGAAACATATGGAGAACAGGAAAGTGGGATTAATAGCAAAAACTCTAGCAGAAATTAAAATCCAGAAAGGCATCATCTATGAAGACGCATTCTCTCCGTTACTCTTTGTTATAAAGATATTATCACAAAGAAAATGGAATAGACGCAAAAAGTTTACAAAGTCACCAAAAAAAAAACAACCAACGACGGCTCCAAATAGATGATATTAAAAAGTAAAAACTGCTTAAAATCTTGGAAACGAACTATTAGAATCCTTAAACAAATAATAAGAATCTTAACACAAACTATCAAATTCCTTAACACAAGCTATGAGAATCCTTTAAAAACAAACAATAAGAATCTTAAAACAAGCTATAAAAATCCTTAACACAGGCTATTAAAATCCTTGACACAAGCTATGAGAATCTACAGTCAATGTTTGGGAATGGAATCTGGGATTGAAAATTGTGCCACGCTTCAAATGAAAAAAAAGGATCAAATAAAGGAATAGAAGTGCCCAATCCTATTTTTTTTTGTTTTGTTTTGGGTTTTTGGAGGGGGTTGTTGTTGTTTTGTATTGTTTTGTTTTGTTTGTTTTTTTGGCGGGGGGCTTTTGTTTGTTTTTTTCATCATACGAGGATTTTCAGATAAATTGAAAATCGTCACTGAAAATGCCTGCATGACGAAAACCAAAACGTTTAGCGCAAAATATTTCTTTATTTAGTGTCCTAAAAACACTAAAACGCAGCCACAAGACATTTTTTAACGTGGGATCCGGGCGCAGGGCCAAGCCCAGACACTTTTGACGGCTCCAAAAATACCTTCGACCCCGTCCTCATTCTCCTAAAAGCAAGCACCAGGTAAGCCCTGCCGGAGCTAGCGAAAACCTGTGGGTTGGGGTACAGCTCCCTGTGGCCCAAAGAGTGTCGGTCTTAGCCTCGCGACCTGAATGCTAAGTTTCTTCGGCACCCATGTCCGGCGGGCGGCCTTAAGTGACAGGCCAAGCCAAGCAGACGAGAACAAGTCTGGTCGGCTTTATTCGGCATGAATATTATATATTCAGTTAATCGGAAATTGAAACAATCGTAACACCGATTTAACGTCTTTACCTCACATTTCTTACTATATATATATATATATATTCTCTATCCTTGATATTAGGTTATATTTATTTAAAAATATAACAAGCTATACTACCAATATTTATTAGTATCGCATAAGGCTCGGTAAAAATCGTCTAGCTAGCCGTGAAGTTGTCGAAGTTGATATACAGCGTCTGACTTTATGTAGGTAGAGAAAGCTCACATAAAAATTATGAATTCATTGAATTTTTTGCCTTTCTTTTCAGATCACACGCCTTCCTGTCATAATCGTCGATTTCTTTGTTGCCAATAATTATTTTCCTTTGAAAAGGATCGGTCAAAAGGCGCCTCAGGGTCGATATGCCATAAAAGCCAACCAAACCAAATTTTATATATTTAGTATACGTGTATAAAGAGGATTTGGCATTAAATAACCAACAATGGTTGATATGCCATGAAACCTTACAAAACCAAATCCTAAATATTTAATATATATGTATAAAGAGGATTTGGCATTAAATACTGTTTCATATACCATAAAACCCTCCGAAACCAAATCCTATATATTTAATATATATGTATAAAGAGGATTTGGTATTAAATAACCTACAATAGTTCATATGCTATAAAACCCTACCAAACCAAATCCTATATATCTAATATATATGTATAAAGAGGATTTGGCATCAAATAACCTACAATGGTTGATATGCCATAAAAACTACCCGAACCAAATCATATATATATATATATATATATAGAGGAGGATCATTAAATAAGTTTCCAGACTTTTTTCGTATGGGCACTTTTATTGATAGTACACACATGAAACTCTAGTCCCCTTCAAAGTTATCTCCGACTGCAATACACTTGTTGTATCGTTCCAACAACTTCTGGAAGGCTCCCTGGAAGTCCTCTTGTGTGAGCGTGTCAATGACTTTCGTCACAGCTTGTTTCATCTCCTCAATTGTCTCATCACGACAGCCTCTGAGCTTAGAGAATAACCAAATGTCACAGGGAGCAAGGTCTGGACTATAGGGAGGCTGAGGAATTGTCTTGATGCCCACCTTGCTCAAATAGTCTGTGACAAGGATGGAGTTGTGGACTGGTGCATTGTCCTACTGGTGGAAATGCCCCTGACCCGATTTCAAGAGTACTGGCCTCTTCCGATGGAATCTCTTCCTGAACTCCCTTAAAACCTCAACATAGTAACCCTAACCGTAACCCTTAACCCTTTGGCCAATCAACTCTGGTGTATTGACTTCCTTACTCCTCCCACACCTCTCATCATCCGTCACAGTATCCGTGCTTTCCTTGAATCTCTTATGCCACTCAAAAACTGATGCTTGATTCATGTAAGATGGTCGAAAAGCTGTCTGAAGCATTCCATACGTTTCTGTGGCATTTGGTCCAAGTTTAAAACAGAATATTATTGCATATCGTTCTTCTAAAGTGTCCTCACATCCAGATTGCATTTTTGAAATTCACCAGATGTGACAATCAGGCTTTAGTAGGGTGTATTCCAATTGCTGCTGTAGCTGTTCATTTGAACCTGAAATCAAAGATTGGTCAGTCATCTCATAAGATGTATAGCAATAAGATACTGAATTTTCAGGAGTCTACGACAATTTTAAATGTCAGTACAAAAAAGTCTTGAAACTTATCGAAGGCATCACGTACATGTATATATATATATATATATATATATAAAGGATTTGGCATTAGATGACTACAATGGTTGATATGACACGAAATCAAACTAAACCAAACCAAACCATATTTTAGATCAGCAGTATATATAAGTATATATATAAGCATATATATATAGGATTTGGTTAGGGTGGGTTTTATGGCATATCAACCATTGTAGGTTATTTAATGCCAAAATGTAATTCGGCTACTCTTAGAGATTCAAACTCATTAATAATCACACGATTCTAGGCACACTAGTTATTTAAAAAGCTTAGCTTACTTAAGTATAAAGCCAGATGTACAGAGCACTCAGTGAGAATCGAACTCACTAACAGGAATGTTGTTACCCAAGATCGCTAATGTAATATCAATTAAGGCAACCAGATTATATAAGTAAGTAAAGTAAAGTTGGCGACCGTACTCGAGGGTGACCCGAAGGCTCCCTTTTCGATAGCTACTACACCAAGGTGTAGGGGAGGGCGCTACTCCTTTCAATGGATTGATCCACTTTACCCTTGATACATACCTTATATTGCTGAGTGTTAAGCAAGGGGGAATCAAGTACCATTTTCAAAGTCATTGGTATGACGCGAACTTGGATTGAACCCAGGTCTCTCGGACCATTGGCGAACACTTTATCCACTTGGGCAATGAGCCGGATTATATATCCAAGTAAAAATCTTCATCATCATTTGTTTGCATACTGTTATAATATTAAATAATTCTATCTTCTACAAATAATTTACACATAATAGTATGGTTTCAAGTATTCCTAACTAATATAAATAATTTACACACAATTGTATGGTTTTAGGTATTCCTGTCTAATATTAATTATACAATTATATCGTTTCAAGTAACTATTTCTATTTTTATAAGACGTTTGTTTGCACACAGTTCTATCGTTTTAAATAAATAATAATAATCCTTAGTAAACTGTTGTGTAGTCTTCATGGCGTTGATGGTTTGGTTTGGTTTCTTTGTTTAATGGCATATTAACCTTTGTAGGTTATTTAATGCCAAACCTATTCTCCTACAAGAACAGTAGTGGTACTATTTAAGCCATAGCTGGGAGGATAAGGGGGTTCATGCCTTTCCCAAGGGTATTTGTCCGAAAGTGAACGTAATAGCGCGATTGGAGTACGAATTCGCTTTCTACGATTCCGCAGTCCATCGCTTTAACCATTACACCACGAGTTCGTGACGTAGAGCCAAACGTGCTGGACTGTAATATCAAAGTAAGTGAGTTCGAGCTCCAGACACAGTTGCGTTCACTTTTGAACCAATTCACTTTAGAAGGGTAACGAAACCCCTTATCTCCTCGGCTAAGGGGTAAATAGTACCGCTGTTGTTTTATAAGGTTGGCTTTGACATTAAATAACCCACGAAGGTCGATATGTAATTTAATAAAGAAACCAGTTGTTAACAATTATAGCTTCAAGTAACTATTCTTGATATAAATAATTCTCAAACAGTTGTATGGTTTCAAGTATTTCTATCTAATACTAATAATATATATACAATTATATAGTTTCAAGTATTCCTTTATAATACAAATCATTTTTATATAATTATATAGTTTCAATTATTCCAAATACAAATAATTTATATATGATTATATAGTTTCAAATATTCCCATATAATACAAATGATTTATATACTGTATATACAATTATATAGTTTCAAGTATTCTTATCTAATACAGATAATTTATATATGATTATATAGTTTCTAGTATTCTTATGTAATACAAATAATATATATATGATTTTATAGTTTCAAGTATTCTTATCTAATACAGATAATTTATATATGATTATATAGTTTCTAGTATTCTTATGTAATACAAATAATATATATATGATTATATAGTTTCAAGTATTCTTATCTAATACAAATAATTTATATACAATTACATAGTTTCAAGTATTCCTATCTAATACAAATAATGTATATACAATTAAATAGTTTCAAGTATTCATATCGAATACAAATAATGTATATACAATTAGATAGTTTCAAGTATTCCTATCTAATGCAAATAATGTATATGCAATTAAATAGTTTCAAGTATTCCTATATAATACAAAAGATTTATGTACAACTAAATAGTTTCAAGTATTCCTATCTAATACAAATAATGTATATACAATCAAATAGTTTCAAGTATTCCTATCTAATACAAATGATGTATATACAACTAAATAGTTTCAAGTATTCCTATCTAATACAAATAATGTATATACAATTAGATAGTTTCAAGTATTCCTATCTAATACAAATAATTTATATATAATAATATAGTTTCAAAAATTCTAATCTATTACAAATCATTTATACATAATTATATCGTTTCAAGTGACTTTTTCTATTTAATAATGATTTGCTTGCAAAATTTATTTGGTCTCAAATAAAACAATTATGATCCTTGGTAAACAATTATAGCTTTAATTAGCTCCTTTAACAAAATAATTTGCACACGGTAAAATATCAATTATTCCTTTCTAATACAAATAATTTTCAAGCGAGTCAATTTGACCCATAGATGGGACTCTAATTAGTAATACCATTCCGATAATGACAATGAAATAGGTACTGCATAGTTCCAGAACAGGAGCCTCATTATATCCAGAGACACAATAATTATAATTCAGCTTACCAAAAATTACACCTATATAAGATGCACTAGTCATTTGCTAAGTTTACCTTAGTTAAGTGTGAGGCCAGATGTATTAGGTACCCAGTGAGAATCGAACTCACAATAATCCGTTAGCCAAATTAATGGTTCGCCTTGGTTTATTTGTTAAACGGCATATTAACTCCTTATGGGTAATTCAATGCCGAAATTTGATTCATTTCTAAACGTGTGGTTCTAATCATTACTATTTATCAATTTGGTTTGATTTATTTGTTTAATGGCATTTTAACTCCCTATTGGTTATCTATGGCCAAAATTTGATTCATTTCTGAACGTGTCATTCTAATCATAACAATGTTGTATTCTATTTTTTTCTAATTGAAAATTTACTTTTGTCTATAATCATTTCTTTGCACGGTTGGTTGGTTGGGTTTTATGGCATATCAACCTTTGTAGGTTATTTAACGCCAAATCCGTTTTTATGCAAATAGTTCTATTTCAAACAATTCAGTTTAGCATGAGTACAAGCAGTGTCCTCGTAGTGTAATGGTTAAAGTGATGGACTGCGGAATCGTAGTAAGCGAGTTCGTACTCCAGTCGCGCTATTACGTTCACTTTCGGACAAATACCCTCCCAGCTATGCGTTAAATAGTACCGCTACTGTTCTTCTAGGAGAATGGCTTTGGCATTAAATAACCTACAAATGTTGATATGCCATTAAAAAAAGACACCAAACCAAATAGTCAACAAAACAATAAGTAAATAAATGTTTTTTAATGTCAAGGAGCCGAAATTAAAATACAGAATGATAAAATGAAAATTTTTTTCCGGTATATACGTTTCTGTACCATGTATCTTTTCGATTTATTTGTAAATAAATAACTTTATGTTTTTCATCGTCCGTTTGAATAATAAATCAAGACACACCCAAAGCAAGTTATAAATATTTCTTTAATAAAGATAGATATTATATGTGGAGACTCACACATAATACTACTCATACAAATATTAATAAGAAGTTTGCTGAGAAAGTAATAAGATTTGGTTTGGTTGGGGTTTTATAGCATATCAACTATTGTAGGCTATTTAATGCCAAATCCTCTTTGTACGTATTATTTAAGATTTGTAAACACATAGTTTGTAGATAACGTTTTTAAACGAGCCAGGGAGCGGTTTCAAACTAACAAAAGAAAGAAGCAGAAGGTACCCCGCAAAAACAATTACCGACGTCGACTACGCCGATGATATAGCGCTTCTGGCAAATGCACCCGCCCAAGCCGAAACCCTGCTACATAGTCTGGAACGAGCCGCAGCAGGCATCGGCCACCATATCAATGCGCACAAGACAGAATATATGTGCTTTAATAAAAAAGGTGATATCTCCACACTAAACGGTAGCACTTTGAAACTAGTAGATATGTTCACCTACCTTGGGAGGAATGTCTCATCAACTGAGACAGACATCGACACGCGACTAGCAAAAGCATAAATAGCTATCGGTCATATGGAAGTCAAACCTGACCGATAAAATGAAGCACAGTTTCTTCCAAGCAGCGATCGTGTCGATACTACTATATGGATGCACTACATGGACGCTTACTAAACGGATGGAGAAAAAGCTTGACGGCAATTACACAAGAATCCTGCGAGCGATATTTAACAAGTCCTGGAGATAGCACCCCACAAAGCAGCAGCTATACGGCCACCTTCCACCCATCACGAAAACTATCAAAATTAGACGAACCAGACACGCGGGACACTGCTGGAGGAGTAGGGACGTGCTCATAAGTGATGTACTCCAGTGGACCCCTTCACATGGACGAGCAAAGGCAGGACGTTCAGCTCGAACATACATACAACAGCTCTGTGCCGATACGGGATGTAGCCCTGAGGATCTGCCGAAAGCAATGGACGATAGGGAGGTGTGGCGAGAGAGGGTCAGGGAGATCCGTGCTGATAGCGTGACATGATGACAAATGACATGGTTATACATAGTATTGGTAAGTGAAATGAATTAGAGGGTTTTTTTTTACCCACAGGTATTACTATTGTTTGCACACAGTTAATTGGTTCCAAATATTCTGACACGAATAGTTCTATCTACTATTAATCCTTTGTTTGCACTCACTTAAATGGTTTCAAATATTGCTTGATGGCATGAATAGTTTTATTTGCACACAGTTAAATGGTTTCAAGCATCTCTACGTAATACTAACTATTCAATTTAGCGCTCTGTCGACTGAAGCTGGAGAATACGCCGACTGCACCTCTGCGGAAGGGTAAGCCCCCTCGCCAAATAGAACTGAACTGTGTACTTATACTAAACTGAATTGCTTAAATTAGGACTGTTTTGACATTTAAACTGCGTAGTTATGCTAAACTGAATTATTTGTAATGGAACTGTTTGACTAAGCTGAATAGCTTGAAATAGAAATGTTTTTGACAATTAAACTGTGTTCTTATGTTAAATTGAATTGTTTGAAGTAAAATTGTCTATTTGTATGAAAATGGATTTGGCATTAAATAACCTACAAAGGTTGATAAAATTCTTTTTAACATTACTTATTCATTAGCAAACAATTAAATTATTCCAAGTAATACCATGTATCACAAACAAATTAGTTAAACATCAGTCATTTGTTTAAATGATCCAACAGTTCTATTTCTAACGATTACTTTTAACGTAAGTCATTTGTTTGCTCGCAGTTTAAATTGTCAAACAGTTCTATTCGACCCATAGATAGAATCCTATCAAGTGCTACCACTCTGGATTTAGTGTGGGCCTGGAAGCAATGGCAATTAAGGGGTACTCCATATTCCCCAAAGCTCAGATGGTTTAATTTCATAACAAGAAACCCGTTGTGGGTGGGGGCGTCTTACCTCTCTGTAGAGATACAGTTGATGTATTCTACAGCCCCAGCCGACAGGGTGAAAGTAATAAGAGAATTTTCTTATTTTTCAGATGAGCAACGTTGTTTAAATTCAGTTCATGTTGTCGCTCACCAAGCTTAGCATAGTTTATAACAATTACAGAAGTATGGAGTACCCAATGAAAAAAGTAAGACCCTACCTGAAAAGTGTGTCCTGAGTAAGACTCTAAACTGCATCTGATGGTGAGACTCCTGTTCTGGAGCTCTGGGGAGTGTGTTGTAACCTTTCATTGCCATTACTCCCTGTTTCACTCTGACACTGTTAAGATCCTATCAGTGGTCTGCTAGACTTGTTCGTTAAGATTTCACGACGTGAGGCGCCCAATGTTCAGTTTATATTTGCCCTTCAAAATTCATACTCAGCTGAATAATCTTGGATTATCAAAACTGCATTTGATTATGTATATCAAAACAATGATTTTTTTAAGTTGGTAACCCTGCTTAAATATCAACTGATCAATGGAAACCTAGAACACGTTTGAAAAAATTCGATCCATTTTTGTTCCTCGGAATTCCCGTTCTGCTGAGTAATCTTTAATTATTGTAAGTGTGCATCAAACTTTAGAACCATCGACAGAAACATTTAACAAATCAACACAGGATTGTAGAGATAAGGTTAAATCCCGGGCACAGGTTTTCAGGTAGCATAAAGCATTATGGGATGAGCCTCGTTCTGATTGACCTGTCACTTCACGAATTAAAGAAAATATGAGAAAAGTTACGTCTATAATCAGATCAGTGAGGATGTTTGGAGATGAATTAAAATTGGTCAGCAGGTTACCAACCTGAAAAAAACAGAAACAACTGAACGCGTTTTTAGCCAAAAATTCTCCTGTGGAACTATACTCTCTTGCTGATGAAATTTATTTTCTAACATCAAACATACTGCTAGACCGACCTTTGATTATTAAATAAAGTTTTCTCATCTTTTTTTTTAAATTATTAATCACTTATCTTATTTTCAGTTGCTTTTTATCGCAATACTACTTCCAGATTTCAGAATTGGAGTCCCCATAGTGTAAGGGGTGACTCTAAAATTGGTTTTGTTTGGTTTGGTTTATATATTTAATGGCATATCAACCCACATAGGTCTTTGATGCCAAATCCATCCTTGTAGAAGAAAAGTAGGAGTACTAAGTCAGTAAGTTGGTGACCGTAGTCGAGGGCGACCTGAAGGCTCCCTTTTCAATAGCTACTACATCATAGTATAGGGGAGGGCGCCACTCTTTTCCCTGGATTGCTCCACTTGTCTTTGATCTGTAGCTTATAATGCTAAGTGTTAAGCAAGGAGGCATCCAGCACCATTTTTTGAGTCTTTAGTATGACTCGAGCAAAGATTGAACCCCGGTCTTCCGATCCGTTGGTGAATACCCAAAGATATTGTTCGAAAGTGAATGTAATAGTACGTACTGGGGTTTGAACTCGCTTCCTATGATGTTGCAGTTTAGCATGTTAGCTACACCACCACAGGAACTCCCTCCCCACAAAAAGGGGTATAACATGAAACCAAAACCATTTTGATAGCACAACGTAGAAGTCTATTTTCTGCAAATGCCTTCCTTTGTGACCCCGAAGACACATGGCTCAATGGATATAGAGGTTTGGTTGAAAAGTGCTCCTAAATGAAATCATCGGGAGGTTGCAGGTTCAATCCCAAAAACAGGTAAATAGCAAGGAATACTTATTGGTCTAATGAGTAGAGTGTTCATCAATGGTTCGGGAAACCAGGGTTCAATCCCAGGTCGAGTCATACCAAAGACTGAAAAATAGTACTTGGTACGCTCTCGCTTAATACTCAGCATTATAATTTACGGATCAAGTGTAAAGTGGAGCAATCCAGGGAATGTGGTAGCACCCTCTCCTACACCTCAGTGCAGTAGCTATGGAAAAGGGAGCCTTCTGGTCGCCCAAGACTAAGATTGCCAACTTTAATTACTTTCTTGTACCCGTCCATAGTTAGCGGAACAGGAACGGTTTGCCCCCATTTATTAGGTAGGAGGTTCTGTTCGAAGTTCTGTGTGGGCTCCCGAGTTCGACAATTGAAGAAGACCAAAGCACCCATCAGTCGAAGCGTCGTTAGTATAACCATATTTACCAACCCCTCCGCTCAGGCAGGATATGACGCAAGGTCAATTTTTAAGCGGTGTTTAACAGGTTTGAATTCAGAGTATTCCTTCTCCTAGACTAGTTGCCTCACCAAGGCTGAAGAGTCTAGTCTGTCCTACTATTTACCCATAGCTGGAGGGAGAATATTTGGATTCACACCTTTCCCAAGGGTATTAGTGCTATGTGAAATGCAATCAGTCTCGTCCAGGTTTTAAACTCGTGTCGCCGTGTCCATTGCTATGGTATAACAACGGTGACAATAGTCCAAATATTCTAAATGATAAAAATTATCCAGCTTTATCTCGGAAATTTAAACAAATATTTCATAAAGCCTTTCAGCTCAAGTGTACTCTTTGATAAACTGAAAAAAAATCCTTATTAGAATCCTTCACTCCTTCCTAAATACAATTCTATATATTACGGTAAGCTCCATCTAGTTGTCAGACTCCGATCCTGGAGTTTGTAAGGGTAGGGAGTATTTTTTTCATTACTCCCAGGTCCACCCTGATCCTAAGTGGTAGTTCAGATTTAATCAATGGGTAGGATAGATGTGTTTGAATATTATTAGTTATGTAATACGTGAAACTATATAACAGTGTACAAATTATTTGGATTAGATAGGAATACTTTATACCATATAAAATTGCGCAAAAATTTATTAGTAGATAGAATCATTAATGTTTGACGAGAATAAGTGAAACCATATAACTGTGGACAAATTATTTGTATGAGATAGTGTAACATATTGAGCCTCGACCGAGCCGTCAATCAAGAGATGAACCTGTGTAAATAAGCAGGAGAACAGCGAAACAGGTGCATCCGGTCGAAGATATCGGAATATCACCTTGACATGTGGACGTGGTTGAATTCGGTGCAGATGCGTATGCCCACAGAATTCAGGTGGATGTCAAACAATTATATAACCAGGTGCCACGGACGGCTTGAGTGAGTCAGTTCAGTTCCAGTCGCAGTTCGAGTCATTTGGAGATAAGATGCCGAATTGAGAACCAGCGGCAGACAGAGGGTTTGGGCCCTTAGTGGCCCACGGTTTAGCAGCCCAGCCAAGATGAGAAAGAAGTGCTGCTATGATCAGAAGAACTTTGGGTCAATATGTGGCAGTCTGTCCCCGTCTCCAACTCACCTCTCACACATAACCAACCTCAACCCTTTCGAAACCCTTTCGCAACCCTTTCGAGAATAAAGTGTGGGAGGAATATTTTTTTATAAAGAAGTGTGTTCGTTCATTCATTGAAGTTGTCAGTATGTTGACTATGTTTCCGCTTATATTTATATTATGTATGTGTATGCAGCTATACAACCATAGTAATACTTAAAATCATATAACAGTGTACAAGTTATTTTTATTAGACTGCTATATGGCTGCACTACATGGACGCTAACAAAACGGCTGGAGAAGAAGCTAGACGGCAATTACACAAGAATGCTACGTGCAATCTTAAACAAGTCCTGGCGGCAACACCCCACAAGACACCAACTGTACGGCCACCTGCCCCCTATCACGAAAACTATTCAATTTAGACGAACCAGACATGCAGGACACTGCTGGAGAAGCAGGGACGAACTCATAAGAGATGTACTCTTATCGACCCCCACACATGGCCGTGCAAAAGCAGGACGATCAGCACGAACATACATTCAGCAGCTATGTGAGGATACGGGATGTTGTCCTGAAGACCTACCTAAGGCGATGAACGATAGGGAGGAGTGGCGAGAGAGGGTCAGGGATATCCGTGCTACCAGCGCGATATGATGATGATGATACTATATAAATTTGCGCAAAAATTATCTGTAGATGGGATTATTAGTTTGGTTTAGTTTGGTTTGGTTTTATGGTATATCAACCATTGTACGTTATTTAATGCCAAATTCTCTTAATACATATATCATCATCACCTATTTACCAACCCCTCCGCTCGGGCAGGATACGACACAAGGTCAATTTTTAAGCGGAGTTTAACAGGTTTGAATTCACAGTTTTCCTTCTCCTAGACTAGTTGCCTAACCAAGGCTGAAGAACCCAGTCTTTAAGAACCTACTATTTACCCATAGCTGGAGGGAGAATAATTGGATTCATACCTTTCCCAAGGGTATTAGTGCTATGTGAAATGCAATCAGTCTCGTCCAGGATTTGAACTCGTGTCACCGTGTTCATTTCCTACGACGATAACAATTACACCACGGGCACCTCCACATCATCATCAAAATCATGTCGTGCCGTAGGCACAGATATCCCTGACCCTTTCTCGCCACTTCTCCCCATGGTTCATCGCCTCTGGCAGGTCTTCAGGGCAACATCCCGTATCTTCACATAACTGCTGTATGTATGTTCGAACTGGTTCTCCTGCTTTTGCCCGGCCATATGTGGGGGTCCATAGGAGTACATCACTTATGAGCTCGTCCCTGCTTCTCGGGCAGTGTCCTGCATGTCTGGTTCGTCTGACTTGGATAGTTTTCGTGATGGGGGCAGGTGGCCGTATAATTGGTGCCTTGTGAGGTGTTGCCGCCAGGACTTGCTCAATATTGCTCGCAACATTCTTGTGTAATTGCCGTCTAGCTTCTTCTCCAGCCGTTTTGTTAGCGCCCAAGTAGTGCATCCATACAGCAGTATCGATATGACCGCTGCCTGGAAGAAACTGCGTTTCATTTTATCAGTCAGGTCTGATTTCCATATGACCGATAGCCTATCGATAGCTGTCCATGCCTTCGTTAGCTGTGTGTCGATGTCTTTTTCGGTTGATTAGACACTGCTTCCTAGATAGGTGAATTTGTCAACCAGTTTCAAAGAGGTTGAGATGTCGCCTGTTTGATTTTAGCACATATATTCCGTTTTGTGTGCACTGACATGGAGGCCAATGCCTGCGGTGGCTCGTTCTAAACTATGCAGTAGTGTTTCGACTTGGTTGGGTGTATTTGCCGGGATCGCTATATCATCGGCGTAGTCGGCGTCGGTAATTGTTTTTGCGGGGTACTTTCAGCTTATTTTCTTTGTCAGCTCGAAGGCGTTCTCTCTGATTTTATACATACATATATACTGAATATATATATATATATATATATATATATATATATATATATATATATATATATGTGTGTGTGTGTGTGTGTGTGTGTGTGTGTGTGTGTGTAATTTGTGAACACATTTCGTTGCTAACATTCTTAAACGAGCCTGAGTTCTTTTTTGCAAACAGTTAACTGGTTTCAAGTATAGCCAGACAACAGACACAATTTTATATAAGTCATTTGTTTGCACACAGCCTGTTCGATTTGTTTCATAGATAGGACCCTATCAGGTGCTACCACTCCGGGTCAGAGTAGACCTGGGATTTATGGCAATGAAGGGGTACTCTACATTCCCCAAAGCTCTAAGGCTAGAGCCTCACCATCAGTTTATTTAAGGTCATATTGAGGAAACTCGTTGGGTAGAGGGTTCCTCCTCTGTAGAGATGCAGTCAGTGTATTCTACACCCCCACCCAACTAGGCTGATATAGAATAATTAATGTTAGATGAGAATTCGGGAAATCATATAACAGTGTACAAATTATTTTCGTTAAGAACTGTTATTTGAAACTACAATTGTTTATAAAGGATTATTATTAGTTACTTGAAATCATATAATTGTGGAAATTATCTCTATCCTTGTTGGTGAGGCTAAGAATATGTCGGCTGCATTCTCTGCAGAATGATAAGACACCCCCGTTCAAAAAATGAGGTGTATTAGGTGTAGCACTAAACTGATGATCTAGGGAGTGTGGAGTACACCTTAACTGCCATTACTCCCAGGTCCACTCTGACCCAGGTAGGTAGTGTCTGTTAGGGTCCCATCTATGGATCAGATTGATCTGTTAAAAAATTATTTGTGTTTGATAGGAATACGTGAAACCATAAAACGGTAGTCGGGAACACTTGATACTATATAAGGCTGGTTGGTTTGGTTTTATGGCATATCAATCATTGTAGGTTATTTCATGCCAAATGCTCTTTATAAATTTTTTTTTTTCATCGTACAACGGGCGAAAGCACGTGCGATACCCTTCCCTCATCAGCCACCAACCAGAGGTGATAACACAGTTTCTGTAGCTCAACGCGGTACTGCCACTCCTGGCTCTACCAAGCAGCTTTTGCCACCGGACAGGGTATATAAAAGGATTATATATATATATATATATATATATATATATATATATATATATATATATATATAATTTGTAAAAACACTCTTTCATAACATTCTTAAATGTGCCTGAGCTCTTTTTTGCGCATAGTTAACTGGTTTCAAGTATACCTATATAACAGTCACAATTTAACATCAGTCATTTGCTTGCTTGCAGTTTGTTCTATTTGACCCGCAGATAGGACCCTATCAGATGCTACCACTACGAGTCAGAGTGAACCTGGGAGTAATGGCAATTTATCAGTCAACCCTTATACTTCCTTTCGATAGCAGTTTCATTATTATCTCTGATCAAAAAATTGTTTTTATAAGATTAAAGACTTCATTTATCATTCAACCCTTATACTTCCTTTTGA
>OY757944.1:19131035-19156035 GCA_963585895.1 Sepioteuthis lessoniana
CCTACTATTTACCCATAGCTGGGGGGAGAATAATTGGATTCATACCTTTCCCAAGGGTATTAGTACTATGTGAAATGCAATTAGCCTGGTCCAGGATTTAAACTCGTGTCGTCGTGTCCATTTCCTACGACGATAACCATTACACCACGAGCACCTCCACTTGTAATTTATGATTAATAAAAATTATAATCTTTTTTTTTCTTTTTCTGATAAAATTTTTCGCCTTTTTTCTTTCAAGTAAAAACAAAGAAATTCTATATGATTTTATTTCATTTTAATTAATGAAAAAAAAATAGGCAAAGATTGTTTATACCCTGGATATACCAATTAGTCCTTTATAAAGCTTCGATTAGTTTGAAACAAAAGTAGAAACACCCAGTGAGAATCGTACTCACTAGCAATAAGTCGGCGAACTGCTCTTGCTACTCATTAAGCTAATCGAGCCGCATATATATACCGAGCATATTTATACCTAACAAATATACTCCTAGCATATATATACCGAACAAATATACTCCTAGCATATATATACCTAACAAATATACTCCTAGCTTATATATACCGAACAAATATACTCCTAGCATATATATACCGAACAAATATACACCTAGCAAATATATACCTAACAAATATACTCCTAGCATATATATACCGAACAAATATACTCCTAGCATATATATACCTAACAAATATACTCCTAGCTTATATATACCTAACAAATATACTCCTAGCATATATATACCTAACAAATATACTCCTAGCATATATATACCTAACAAATATACTCCTAGCATATATACACCAAACAAATATACTCCTAGCATATATATACCTAACAAATATACTCCTAGCATATATATACCGAACAAATATACTCCTAGCATATATATACCTAACAAATATGATTTGAGCTCACTCTCAATATTCACCAGCTGTAGAGGTCTTGGAACCAACCTACAATGCGAAACGAAGTCTTGTTATATTTTTCTAATGTTAAAAGTCGCTTCTCACATTCTCACTAGACACAAATTTGAGCTTAATATATATATATATATATATAAATTTTTTACTCGCTTAATTTTCACATCAAGAAATTTAAAATTCTCTTTTTTTCTTTTTCTTTATTTAATTCAACCCTCGACTAATACACGATTACAACCGGAGGAGAACTTGTTGACTCTGAAATTCAATACTGATGTAGGTATGACCTGAGTGTACTAAAAGGCTTAACTTCGGCGTATCCACATGGTCCTTGAAATGTACGTTGAGGAGGCTAGAAATAAACGTGAGCTTAAAAAATATGTACTTAGCATAGTGGTTAGACTGTTGGCCAATGGTCTAGGAGATTGCTGGTTCAATCCCAGGTCATTCCAAAGACTCAGAAAATGGGACTTGAATGCCTCCTGGCTTAACACTCAGCATGACAAGGTACAGATCAAGGGTAAGTGAAGCAATCCTGGAGAGGGAGTATCACCCTACCCAACACCTCGGAGTAGTAGCTATTAGAAAAAGGAACCTTCGAGTCCCCCTCGATTACGGTCGACGAACTAATATATATATATATATATATGTGTGTGTGTGTGTGTGTGTGTATATATATATATATATATATATATACTACCAGAGTAGTATCGCTTCAAACAGTTCGTTTGCTGGTTTTTTATAGATTAAAACTGCACATCAAACTGTTCGGAGTTATTTTATGCTTCGAGGTTAATGGCTTGCTGGTTGGTTTGGTTTGGTTTGGTTTGGTTTCTTTGTTTAATGGCATATCAACCTTTGAAGGTTATTCAATGCCAAAGCCATTCTTCTAGTAGAACAGTTGTCTTACTATTTAATCCATAGCTGGAGTATTTTTCCGAAAGTGAACGTAATAGCACGACTGGAGTTCGAACTCGCTAACTACGATTCCGCAATTCATTGCTTTAACGATTTGTGACTTGTGTACATTTTACGCAAATATTTACATTTTGAGTAGTTTTCAAAAATTTTTTGCTCACGGTTTTTAGATGCCAACAATTCCTATCAAATACAAGTAACTTAGCCACAGATCTATTTCCCTCATAGATGGGACTCTAAAAGATTACTACCATTCCGAATCAGAGTGGACCTGGAACTAATGGCAGTTAAGAGGTAATCCACATGCCTCCAGAGCTCCAGATGAAGTTAGTGTCATATCCAGGACATCTCTTTGGGGGCGGGACCTTACTCTTCTAAAGTGTATAAAGTAAATTTGGCGACCGTAGTCGAGGGCGACTCGAGGGTTCCCTTTTCAATTGCAACTACACTGAGTTGTAGGAAAGGGCGCTAATTCTTTCCTTGGATTGCTCCACTTCACCCTTGATACGTACCTTATAATGCTGAGTTTTAAGCAATGAGGTATCAAGTACCATTTTTTGAGTCGTTGGTATAAATCGACCTGGGATCGAACCCCGGTCTCCCAGGACATTGGTGAACACTCTAGCCACGAGGTCAGCATATTCTAAGCCCCGCCGACTGGGCCTGCCCAAACATTTCAGTTTCAAAATATTTGAGTAAATTTTCAGATAAAAATAAACTTTTCCTATTTAATATATTCCCAAGATAAATTCTGGAAGGCGGGGATTCCCCGTGGTGCAGTTGTTAACGTGTTGTGTTGTAACATCTGAGTAAGCCAGTTCGAACCTCGGTCGTATTAATACGATCACTTTCGGACTAATACTCATTGAAAAGGTGTTGAACTCCCTTTATTCTACCTCCAAGCTAAGTAAAGTAAAATTGTCTCCATTTAGTCGAGGGCGACCCAAAAGCTCCCTTTTCAATAGCTACAACACCAAGGTGTAGGGGAGGGCGCTACTCCTTTCCCTGGATTGTTCCACTTACCCCTTGATACGTACCTTGTAATGCTGAGTGTTAAGCAAGGAGGTATCAAGTACCATTTTTAAAGTCTTTGGTATGACGCGACCTGGGATTGAACCGCGGACTCCCGGACCATTGGCGAACCCACTCTACCCACTGGGCCAATAAGCCTCCAAGCTAATGGGTTAAATTGTATCACTTCTGGCATAATACAAGGACTGCTTTAGCATTAAATAATCCACGAAAGTTCATATGCCGTTAAACAAAAATGGCAAACTGAAATAATGTCTGTCATAATATATTCAAATATTTTCAAGATTTTTTGTTACAGATATATCTCAATTATGGAAGAAGGAAATGAGAAAATATTTCGGTTGAATATATTGTTTCATTAGGTTTTATCATAATCATAATCATCATGGCGAAGTCACGTTGGCAGCATGGATTCCTTTGACTCTCTCACACACTCACACACTCTCGCCGTCCGTCCCTATCGACCATCGCTTTTGGCAAGTCCACTAGACGGCATCCAGTCTCAGCACCGATAAATATATATATTTACCAACACCTGCGCACGTGCAGGTTGTGACACAAGGTCAATTTTCTATACAAAGTTTAATAGGTTTGAATTCAGAGTTTTCCTTCTCCTAAATCGGTTGCCATACAAAGGCTAAAGAACCCAATCTGTTTTACAATTATTTACATTAAACTGAGTTGTTGGAAATAGAACTGTTTATATGAATAAAAATGGATTGAGCATTGATAACCTACAATAGTTGATATGCCATAAAACCCAACCAAACCAAATCCTATATATTTAATATATATGTATGGAGAGGATTTGGCATTAAATAACCTACAATGGTTGATGTGCCATAAAACTAAACCAAACCAAACCAAACCAAGGATCAATGTGTAGTATATTTACGCTCAACTGAAGATCGAAGTGTAACTCTAGTCACAAAAGCAAAAATTTGATCGATCCCTGCCCTTTTGGTTGCGATTGACGTGTAGTACCTGTCCGTCTTCATCAGCCGAGATTTCGTGGCATCGCCTTTCTCGTCTTCAAACAAGACGCGGCAGAAAATATACGAAGTGTGCCAGGCCCCGAAGTTTCAAACTTACGGTAGCACCTTCTCCGTCGCACGCCTACGTAAGAGCGATTGCAGGGACCAGAGCTATTTTTGCCAAGAAAACGTACACGAGACTTCCAATTAAAGACATCATGACAAAAATTCTGTGACCACAAATATGAATCTGGAACAGTAAAAGTAAAAATACGTACTCGTCTTTTTTTAAATACATAAATAATGTCTTCAGACTAAAAAAAAAAAAAAAAAGAGGCAAGACGCTGTTGATATCCAGCAGAATCTATTACTGATGAAGATTACGCTGATAATCCTGTACTTCTTGCGGGTACACCTGCTCAAGCCAAATCTCTGATGCATCACCAGCAGCAGGTAGCAAGAAGCAGTGGTGTCTCTGCGAACTCAGATAAAACGGAGTTCATGAGTTTTGATTCAAATGGGAAGTCTCGGAAATTTGTTAACTTGTTCAAATTCTTCGGTAACAATATCTCATCAACTGAAAAGGATATCAACATACGCATTACAATAGATTATGAATTATAAAAAAAAGGTAAGATTCTCAGACACGATTATCAAGTGAGCTGATAATTCTCACGTCTGACATACAGGTACGTTGGGGATATAACGTAGGGTCTAGAAGATGCGGGTACTCGTTACTTTCATGTTATAATACTGTCCATCATAATATTGATGCTTCTGTTTAAGAAGGAGTGAAAAATTCTAATTAGCTTTTCATAGTGACCGCTATAATTATCATTGTTACGATAAAAAATAAATGACAAGAACAAAAACCCTACAAAATGACCATTCGAGTTGCAAGTTGAGCTGGAAATGTCTTCATTCTCTATGTTCCAGCACTTTAAGCGTATTTCTCTAATAAAAAAAAATGTATCATCAGTTATTAAGAGGAGGGTTAATGCATGTTATTTTGAAACTGATATTTTGGACTCTTGTCTTTATCTTTATTTTGTTTGTTGTAACACCTTTCGAACGCTGTATCCTCCGGTCTTGCCCAGGAGTCCCTTGTTTTCTTGGGCATAGAAATGATTCAACCAGGGAAATTATTTGTAAAGTTTGACTATATATATATATATATATAAGTCAATTTTAATGAATTTTGAAAATTTAAATACCAAGATTTAATTCATGTGTCTATGTTTTTTGTCATACAATATATATATATATACATATAGTTAGTTAGTTAGTTAGGTAAATAAGGAAGCTGACTGTAGTCGAAGGCGACCCGAAGGCTCCCTTTTCAATAGCTACTTCACCGAGGTGTAGGGAAGGGGACTACTCCTTTCCCTGGATATATATATATATATATATATATATATATATATATATATATATATATATATATATATTCTGAACCACAAAGAGACTTAGAAAAATATTGATGAATTAATTTCAAAAATTTGTTATCATATTTACCAACCCCTCAGCTCGGGCAGGATATGACACAAGGTCAATTTTTAAGTGGAGTTTAACAGGTTTGAATTCAGAGTTTTCCTTCTCCTAGACGAGTTGCCTTACCAAGGCTGAAAAATCCAATCTGCCCTATTATTTACCCATAGCTGGAGGGAGAATAATTGGATTCATACCTTTCCCAAGGGTATTAGTGCTATGTGAAATGCAATCAGTCTCGTCGAGAATTTGAACTCGTGTCGCCGTGTCCATTTCCTACCACGATAACCATTACACCACGGGCACCTCCCAAAAATTTGTTATAACTAACCGTTTTGCCTATAGGTAATCTTTTGGGGTGTTTATTTCTTAACTGATAATATTTTAGGACTGATAGACTTACGAACGCCAGGGAATAAGCGTTTACATATGAATGAAAATAGACGTTGTTTACGAAATTTCATTTCAGTGGGAAACGCATTGTTGTTTAGAACATTTTCAAATTTGAAAATAATTCTGACTGATCCTTCCCCAGGAATGGTGACCTCGGAATTACTAAGAAATTGCACAGGCACCACTCTTGTTGCAATTGCTGCAAAGTTTTATAATGCCCAGCTTTTCAATCGTACCCAATCTGAAATCAAAAAATATTCTTAGGAAAAATTAGTACGGCTTTAGGAGGAATCGATCTACCTCCTCACAATCCATGAAATCGTCGAAGGAGTACGGGCAAAATATCTTAAGGTAACACTACTGTTCATAGATTTCACCAAGGATTTCGATTCCATACGCAGAGGAAAGATAAAGCAAATACTTTGCCAAAGAAAACTCTCTCACACGAAAGCAATGGTCCGTTCAGCTGACAGAGACACCGACTTCTTCAACATTCTCAGTGGAGTCTTGCAAGGAGATAAACTTGCGCCATATTTGTTTCTAATCTCCCTAGATTACGTACTCCGACACATGGTCTACTTAACATTGACGCACCAATGCTGGCTACCTAACAAATGCTTACGGCAGCTTCGTGCGGACCCTGGATGCAGCATAAACGACCTTCCAGGAGCGATAGTTGAGAGGGATGGATGACCAGAGAGAATCTGGGAACCCCATCATGTAAGTGCAACTTGATGAGGATAATATCTATCTATACACACACATACACACACACACATACACACACACACACACGTATATATATATATATATATATATATATATACTAACTATCTGAATTTATCTTCATATTTCTTAAACGACTTACCTGACCTACAGTCAAACTTTAAAAATAATCTCCCTGGTTGAATCATTTCCATACCCAGATAAACAACGGACACCTTAAGAAGGACAGGGTATATAGCGGCCGAAACGTTGTGTCACAGCAGACTGAAAAATAACACTCAAAATATTGCATATATATATATATATATATATATATATATATATAAGTAAATATGGATAAAATCCGACAGAATTAAGGTAACAGAAAAAATAGGTGAATATATTATTTCTCAATAAACGGGAGGTTTTGTCTCGTTTCTTTAGGAAACGTGCCAGACACGTTCTAATGGCTTTTGAATAATTAACGCTATGTGCACGTTTGTGTATCTTTTCGTTGTATATTTCTCATTTGCTCCTGTTATCTTAGCAAGTATCCATTGCTATGTGAACTATTTTGATATCCAAGTCCTGATGATGGTAACTGAAACCGAAACGTTAACGTCGACTTTACATCATAATATATTCACCTATATGGATTATGTTTTTTCTGCAACCTTCATGTATATATATATATATATTTGTACAACTTTCGTGTATTTTACAGATTTTATCAGTGTCCAATATTTTATCTATCGGTGCGATGGCTAAATTCTCGCTTAAAAAACTCAAAAATAAAAATTAATAAAAAACAGATAACTCACTTGATCAGATATATTTACCAAAATTAAATGAAAATATCTTGAAATTCTATAGATAAAATTCGTTCAAGAAATCACCATCAACTTCAACCACAGCCTCCAGATGACTTTAGAATCTTCTGCAAGTTTTTTTTACGGTCTTCTTGTTTAAATTGCAGCTATTATCCTTGCCTTCAGTTTATCTTTGGTATTATGGAGAGTTCCGTTGGTTTATCACTCCACCGCGCCCCATATATAATAATCAAGGGGGTTGCAATCCGGGGAGTTAAGCGGTCAGATGTTAAGGGTGAAATCGTTGCAGAAATTTTCTCACTGAGAAAACTAGGTTCACCTACTTGAGTGACATAGCGTAGAGCCCTGTTGCCAGACGTAGGGTCCTCCAACAGCCACCCTCTAAATCCAGTCCAACACTAACTCCTCCTGGTACTTTGTGGAGGTCTCCGTGTTGATTCTAAGGCCATGTTGGAAAATGAATAAAATCATAACGTAACAATCGCTAGTGACCACCTCAAATACAATGACATGGATTGGTTGTTTAATGGAGGTGCCCGTAGTGTAATGGTTATCGTCGCAGGATATGGACACGGCGACACGAGTTCAAATCCTCGACGAGACTGATTGCATTTCACATAGCACTAATACCCTTGGGAAAGGTATGAATCCAAATATTCTCCCTCCAGCTATGGGTAAATAGTAGGACAGACTATGTTCTTCAGCCTTGGTGAGGCAACTAGTCTAGGAGAAGGAAAACTCTGAATTCAAACCTGTTAAACTCCGCTTAAAAATTGACTTTGTGTCATATGCTGCCCGAGCGGAGGGGTTGGGTAAATATGACATGGATTGGGTGTTTATATATATATATATATATATATATATATATATATATATATATATATATGTATATATATGACTGTCGTATATATATATATATATATATATATATACGCAACAGTCATTGGGCGGAGGGAATGCATTTTGGAAGAGATGAGAGAGTAGAAGGAATATAGTCAAGCAAGTTTTTGCGACACACACTCACATACACATACACACACACACAAACACACACACAAAGACGCAATTCTATCGTAAAAATTCTTTATCTTTTCGATTTTTTCGATTGCTCAAAAATCTTTTTCTGCCTGATGACTGTCGTATAAAGACGGCATGAAATCAATGGTGGCAAATAAGTATCCATGCTAGTAAATATATATATAAACTAATATATATATATATATATATATATATATATATATATATATATATATATATATAAGTATTGGATACATGGCACCAATTATACGGCCACTAGCCTTCCATCACGAAAACTATCCAAGCTAGACGAACCAGACACGCAGGACACTGCTGGAGAAGCAAGGACTAACTCATTAGTGATGTACTCCAATGGACCCCCGCATATGGCCAAGCAAAAGTTGGACAACCAGCTCGAACATACATACAGCAGCTATGTGAGGATACGGGATGTAGCCCTGAAGACCTGCCAGAGGCGATGAATGATAGGGAGCAGTGGCGAGAGAGGGTCAGGGATATCCGTGCTAGCGGCATGACATGATGATGATGATGATGAATGGATACATGTTTTTTTCTGTTATAACTCTAGTTTATGTTCGCCATTATATATATATATATATATATATATATATATATATATATATATATATATATATAACAGAAAATAACTAGCATCCAATTCTTATATATATAGTGGCCTAGTTGCTAGAGTGTTCGCCTGTGGGCCGAGAATCCTACGTTTAATCGCAAGTCGCGTTATACCAGAGACTTTAAAAATGGTACTTGATACTTTTTTTCTCAACACTCAGCAATATAAGGTACGTATCAAGGGGAGAGTGGAGAAATTCAGGGAAAGGAGTTGCACCCTCCCCTACACCTCAGTGTTGTAGCTATTGAAAAGGGAGCTTTCTGGTCGCCCTCGACTACCGTAGCCAACTTTACTTATGTATACATATGTGTGTGTGTATACACGCACATATATATATATATATATATATATATATATATATATATATATATACCATATGCAAATGTTTTTAAAAATTTTGACAAATTCAAATCATTCAATACATCAAGTGTCGTAGAATATTTCTTGAATGAAATAAAGAAAAGAAAGTATTTATTCCAGGAGATGCAGCAATGTTTCAGTGTAAAACGGACAGGTAAAATAAGGCAATATAAACTAAATTGCTGTAAATGTACAAAAAATATAACCTTAATTGCAATAAATGTACAGGTGCTCTAAACTTGATTACAATAAATATACAGGTACTCTAAACTTGATTGCAATAAATGTACAGGTAATATAAACTTTATTACGCAAAGAGAGATAAATATAGAGATCAGATTCCATAAGAATAGAATATCTATGTTACTTTGCGTATAGTTTCCCATATACTGAATCGTGCGTACAGTTATTAAACACCATCTTATATTGCGTTGTACCCTGCCTATTGCACGTGTAGATGTAATGCAGCAAGAATTGTATTTGGCGGCAAAGCATCGGTCATCATATCCCACACATGCTTAGAAAAGATTTCTCAGGCGATGGTGACGACTAAGGACGTTATCAAATATCATGTAGAGAATATTGATTTCAAAAAGATCTATTCCACCCCCTGCTAGATGGGACCCTAACAGGTACTACCAGTCCAGATGAGTAAAACCCTGGGAGTGATGGCTATGAAGGAGTACTACTCACTCCTCACAACTCTAGAACAAGAGCCCATCAGATGCAATTTTAGGGGGAGTGTCTTAGCCCCTCAGCAGTGGATACAGTCAGCGTATTCTAAACCTTGCTGTCAAGATAGGTAGGACAGTGACTAAATACTGGCTGTCAGTCTCTTGATGAAACAAAACATCCCCTTTCTGTGACAAAAAAAAAAACGACTGAACAATATTTTGGATGTATCTACTTCTGGTCAACGTTACCTTCACAGGTAAGGAGGTGCCCGCGGTGTAATGGTTATCGTCGGAGGAAATGAACACGGCGACACGAGTTCAAATCCTCGACGAGACTGATTGTATTTCACATAGCACTAATACCCTTGGGAAAGGTATGAATCCAATTATTCTCCCTCCAGCTATGGGTAAATAGTAGGGCAGACTAGGTTCTTTAGCCTTGGTGAGGCAACTAGTCTAGAAGGAAAACTGTGAATTCAAACCTGTTAAACTCCGCTTAAAAATTGACCTTGTGTCATATCCTGCCCGAGCGGAGGGGTTGGGTAAATATGGTTACCTTCACAGGTAAGCATGAGTTTCAACTTATGACCCCCCCCCCACTACTACCAATACACACATTATGATATCAGGTTTTAGGCCTGTATGTGAAGTGAGAACACACACTGAAACATAAATTGCATGAAGGCAAAACCCCACTATGAGCTAGGGTCAGACATAGGGTATTTTTGAAAATTTTTAGTTTAACGGGACATGTGCATATCCTTAATCGTGAATTTTTGCGTTAAGACACGTTTTTTAATTTCATTTCTATCATTTTTTATTGAAAAGTTCCGGTGTTTTGAAGTTGGCAGTTTTAGCGAAAAATTAATGTTATGATTAGTGCATACAAATTCATCATTGAAACTGTGAAGCAATCTTTGAAATGATTTTTCTTGCTTGTGTACGATAAAATACCTCGTGTAAGATAAAATACCTCTAGACGTGTTCTGATTTTTTTAACTGAAACGTTTAGTAAAATATATGATTATTTCAGTAAAATGTTACTTTTTATAATAAGATTTTAACATACAGGACCAAATTTTTCTTTAAATCGCGACTATTTTATTGCCAAAGATGATTTCCAGGATAAATATTAAATAAAAAAGTAAGTAAAGATGGCGACCAGAAACCTCCCTTTTCAATAGCTACAACACCAACGTGTAGGGGAGGGCGTTACTCCTTTCCCTAGATTGCTTCACTTTACCCTAGATACGTAACTTATATTGCTGAGTGTTAAGCAAAGATGTATAAAGTACCAGTTTTAAAGTCTTTGGTATGGCGTGACCTGGGATTGAACTCAGGTCTTCCAGATCATTGGTGAACACTCTACCCACTAGACCAACATATATAATTGCATTATTAGAAGTAAAAATCCAAGTCAAATTGTCTGTATTCATTTCATTTAGTTTGAGATTAACATGTGCTCTTCCAAAATCTCGTTTTGGGTGTAATTTTTGCACTTTTATGCCAGTCTAATAAATATTAAATTCCTTCCAACCTAAGCCTATTGAGAGGTAATAAATAGATTCCTGGTGAAATTCTGGCCCATAAACATGTTCCCATTGAACGGTTTATCATAATTTTTGACAAATTCGCAATGTTCAATCCAATTGTCCACGAAAAGACCAATTTAGTTGACTGTGAGCATAATCTCATCCTTGAATTCTACTGCTAAAATTGCCGGAAAAAGTCAGACTCTACACCACCTAAGAAATACCACTTTATTATTGGTACGAGGTGTATACGATAGGTTTCCAGACTTTTTTCGTATAGGCATTTAAAATTGTCGTAGACTCTTGAAAATTCACTATGTTATTACGATACATGTTATGAGATGACTGATTAATTTTTATGATTTCAGGTTCAAATGAATAGCTACAGCAGCTATTGGAATATACCCTACTAGAACCTGATTGTCACAGCTGGTCAATTTCAAAAATGCAATCTGACACTTTAAAATAACGATATGCAATAAAATTCTGTTTTAAACTCGGAAAAAATGCCACAGAAACCTATGGAATGCTTCAGACTGCTTTTGGAGCATCTTGCATTAGTTTATGAGTGGCATAAGAGAATCAAGGAAGGCAGGGTGTCTGTGAGGGATGATGAGAGGTGTGGGACGAATAAGGAAGTCAATAGACCAGAGTTGATTGACCAAAGGGTTAGGTTTAGGGTTAGGGTTACTATGTTGAGGTTTTAAGGGGGTTAAGGAAGAGATCCCGTCGGAAAAGGCCAGCACTCTTCAAATCGGGTCAGTGGCATTTCCAGCAGGACAATACACCAGTCCACAACTATTTGACCAAGATGGACATCAAGACAGTTCCTCAGCCTCCCTATTGTCCAGACCTTGCTCCCTAAGCTTAGAGGCTGTCGTTATGAGACAAGTGAGATGAAAGAGGCTGTGACGAAAGTCACTGACATGCTCACACAAGAGGACTTCCATGGAGCCTTCCAGAAGTTGTTGGAACGGTACAACAAGTGCATTGCAGCTGGAGGAGATTACTTCGAAGGGGATTAGAGTTTCATGTGTATACAATCAATAAAAGTGCCCATACGAAAAAAGTCTGGAAACTTATCGTATGCACCACGTATTTCGACCTTCCTCTAGAACTTTTACAAAACAAGAAGTGTCAGCATAGTCGGCTGGGGCTGTAAAATACACCAACTGCATCTCTTGGAGAGGAATAGGTCACACCCAACGAGTGTTCTGGATATGATATTAAACAATCTGATAGTGAACCTCCAGGAATGCTTTAGCTTTGGGAAATACGGAGTACCCTTTCACTGTCATTACTCCCAGATCCACTTTAACCCGGAGAAGTAGTACCTGATAGGGTCCTATCTATGGGTCAAATTGAACTGTTTGACATTTAAACTGTGTGCAAACAAATGACTTATGCTGAATTTAATTGTTTGAAATAGAACTGTTTGATCATTTAACTGTGTGTAAACAAATGATTGATGTTAAATTGAATTGTTAGTGATAAATAGCAATACTTGGAACCATTTAGCTTTGTTGACTCATGTTTATAAGCTATATATATCAAATGAATATGTATAAACCGGATTTGGCATTAAATAACCTACAATAGTTGATATGCCATAAAACCAAATAAAACCAAGGAGAAATGATATTTTTCAGTCAATGAAGGAATCGTTAAATCGTAGCCTATTTCCAAATAGGGAGGTGCGATTTGCCCTTTTCTGATTACGGACTGAGTGACTCTTCGAAAATTCTCTCCTGTGACCGTTTCTTGCTACCACTGCGAAATTTCCCGTGATTGATCGCTTGTTGTTGGTCACACAGCTGCAAACCAGGTTCTCTAGTGCTACTATGTGGTGAATTCAATAAGTTTCCAGACTTTTTTGTACAAGCATTTAAAATTGTCGTAGATTCTTGAAAATTCAGTATCTTCTGGCTATACAACTTATGAGACGAGAGACCAATTTTTATGATTTCAGGTTCAAATGAACAGCTACAGCAGCAATTAGAATACACCCTACTAAAGCCTGATTGTCACAGCTGGTTAATTTCAAAAATGCAATCTGGACGTGAGGACACTTTAGAAGAAGGATATACAATAAAACTGTGTTTTAAACTTGGAAAAAATGCCACAGAAACGTGTGGAATGCTTCAAACTGCTTTTGGAGCATCTTGCATGAATCGAGCCTCAGTTTTTGAGTGGCATAAGAGATTCAAGGAAGGAAGGGAGTCTGTATGGAATGATGAGAGGTGTGGGAGGAGTAAGGAAGTCAATACACCAGAGTTGATTGGCCAAAGGCTTAGGGTTAGGGTCACTATGTTGAGGTTTTAAGGGAGTTCAGGAAGAGATTCCTTCAAATCGGGTCAGGGGCATTTCCAGCAGGACAATGCACCAGTCCACAACTCCATCCTTGTCACAGACTATTTGACCAAGATGGGCATCAAGACAGTTCCTCAGCCTCTCTATATTCTAGACCTTGCTCTTTTGGTTATTCCCTAAGCCCAGAGGCTGTCGTTATGAGAATTAAATTATGAGGATTTAAAAGAGGCTATGACTAAGATCGTTGACACGCTCACACAAGAGGACTTCCATGGGGCCTTCCAGAAGTTGTTGGAACGGCACAAGTACATTGCAGCCGGAGGAGATTACTTCGAAGGGGTCTAGAGTTTTATGTGTGTACTATCAATAAAAGTGCCCATACGAAAAAAGTCTGGAAACTTATTTCATGATCCTCGTACATTACGCTACAGAAAGTTATTCGACCCCACCCCACTGGTAACGTTCTTACAACACCGCTAGAAATGTGCACGACGTGTTGTTCAGAAAGTGAAAGTGAAACTAGAAATTTTGGTATGGTTTCGTCACTCGTACTTGATGCAAGTAAAAAAATTCCTAACAGATCGCATAGGCTCTCCTTGTGTCTCATTGGCTCTTGCTTTGACTGTGGACACAGTTTATTTTGCCATTGCTACTCTTACAATACATCGATCTTGGAGAGTGTGTTTTGTGTGTCAGTCTTGAGCATTGTCTATAGGTGAAAGAATGTCTGTTCATGTGGTCATCATCAAAATATCATCGGTGTGTCTTGTCTAACTTGTGCAGCTAAAATGGTCATTCAGGCCAACAAACCAACCCTTCTCAAGCAGCTCTAATGAAAAAAATTATGAAAAAATAAAAACAATAAAATTTTAAAACAAATGAAACTCGTGTGAGTGACTTTGGCGCGAAGCCCGCTTGTACTGGATTCATTCACCACACTGTCTAAAGGTCGGACACTGAATGGAAACTGTTAAGGGGTACTACGCCAGCAGATGACCAAAGGCAATGAAAACTGTATTAGGATATGAACTACCCCTTTGATTGAAGCTATTGTACCAAGGTCAAAATCGGCATCTTTTTACATGGTCGTAACTCAATGTTTGGTCATTGGATATATATATATATATATATATATATATATATATATAAAGCAAGGCTCTTCGAAAGAATTGAGCTCTTGGTAGCCGTTAAGCGAATATAGGTAAACAAAATAAGTGTGATACATAAGCGTTTAAAATTCATTCGCTTACGCTAGTTTCCTCGTTGCTGAATGGTAGAATCTTGGTATTGGCATCTGAGTCAGCCGGGTTTCGATCCCAGCTTCAAGAATCTTGCTTGTCTAGCCACACTGAAGAGTTGTGATACAACGAAACAGTCTGTCCGTGGATGACAATATATATATAGCCGATCGTTCGATCCTTCTTGCTTAAAAAAAATCAATTGCATTTTGTGTAATTATCGACAGACAAATAATAAAAGTAAAACTGAGATTACTTGCGTGTGTTTCGGTGATTCTTAATGTGATAAGACATATATCTTGCATCGAGACTGATTGCATTTCATATAGCACTAATACCCTTGGGAAAGGTATGAATCCAATTATTCTCCCTCCAGCTACGGGTAAATAGTAGGACAGACTAGGTTCTTCAGCCTTGGTGGGGCAACTAGGCTAGGAGAAGGAAAACTCTGAATTAAAACCCGTTTAACTCCGCTTAAAATTGACCTTGTGTCATATCCTGCCCGAGCGGAGGGGTCGGGTAAATATGATATCTTGCATCGAGGAAGAAATCGTGAACCTCAGTGCTTCTCGGGGAAAATAAGGATGACAACCACTTTTCACAGAAAAGACACGTGAAAAGCCGAGCTGTGCTTTGAGTGCCACACTAATCACTCTCCGAAAAATCCTCACCCAACATAGCTGTCCAAATCAGCTGTCCATCACGCACCCCTCTGACCACAAAGCACAGAGCCATTTGACCACACGGCTACTACTGAAGAGAAATACTACGGTGAATATGAAAGATAATTTGTTTTAGAGCGGCAACGGTACATTAACGGTAAGAAAAGAATAAAAAGGGATTAATTAGGAGTAACAAAAGAGTTAGAATGTATCTTTTAGGAGTAACAACATAATTACAGTCTATTAGGAGTAACAATAGAATTGTACTCATTTGGAAGTAATAAGAAAATACAATATCAGGAATTAGAAGAGAATGACTGTTAACTTACGAGTTTACAATTTACTAAGTCGACTTGTCTCCTTACTCCTGATAACTCGACTATTATTCGACTTATTAGGAGTAACGAAAGAATTACAATCTATTGTAAAAAATTTAATAGGAGTAACAAATACTTTTCTTTAGATTTATAAGGAGTAAAAAGATAATTAAGCTGCTTTATAAGGAGTAGCAAGATAATTACTGGAAATGTATATGTAGTAGCAAGATAATTACGGACTACGAGGAGTAACAAGAGAACTGCTGTCTATTGGGAGTAACATGAAAATTTCTGTTGATTTATTAATCGTAGCAAGATAATTAGTAAATTAATAAGGAGTAACAAGTGAATGTCCACTGTTCTATAGGAGTATTCGGGAATAACCACTGATTTATTAAGAGTGTTAACAGAATAAACGTTGATTTATTACGAGTAACAAGAAAATGTGAATTGATCAATAGGAATATTTAGAGAATGACGACTGATCTTTAGGAGTATCAAGAGAATGACTGTTGATTTATTAAAAGTATCAAAAGAATAATTGATAATTTATAAGGGGTATCGAAAGAACTTCTATCGAGTTATGAAGAGTAACAAAAGAATTATCGTTGCTTTATTAAGAGTACCAAGGTAATAACAGTTGATTTATTTGGAGAAATAAGGGAATGTCTCTTGGTTTATTAGGAGTATCAAAAGAATGACCATTGATTTTTGAAGATTACCAAGAGAATAACCGTTGATTTATTAAGAGTATCAAGAAGATTCCATTGATCTATAGGAGTATTAAGAGGAAGACCATTGATTTTTGAGGAGTACGATAATGACAGATAATCTATTAGGAGTATCAAGAGAATTTCTATCGATTTATGAAGATTGATAAGAGAGTTACCGTTGATTTATGAAGAGTAAGTAACATGAGAATGACCATTTATCAATTAGGAGTATCAAAGAGAATTTCCATTGATAAATAAGAGTATTTAGAGCATGACCATTGATTTATTAAGAACATCAAGATAATAACCGTTGGTTTATTGGGAGTACCAAGGGAATGCCCATTGATCTATAGAAGTATTAAAAGAATAACCACTAATTTTCTGGGAGTTTCAAGAGAATGACGGTTGATTTATCATGAGTAACAAGAGAATAAACAATAATTTATAAGGAGTATCAAGAGAATGTTTAACGATTCATGAAGAGTATCAGGAGAATTACTATTGATTTATTAGGAGTACCAAGAGAATAATCGTTGATTATTAAGAGAATGACCATTGATTTTTGAGGAGTACGTTAATCTATTTGGAGTATCAAGGGAATTTCTATCAATTTATGAAAATTGATAAGAGAGTTACCGTTGATTTATGAAGAATAAGTAACACGAGAATGCCCATTTATCAATTAGGAGTATCAAAGAGAATTTCCATTGATTAATAAGAGTATTAAGAGAATGTCCATTGATCTGTTAGGAGTATGAGGACAATGACCATTAATTTTCTAGGAGTATCAAGAGAATCTCCATTGATTTATGAGATGTATTAAGAGAATGACCTTTGATTTAAGAGTAACATGAGAATGTCCATTGATCTATGAGGAGCATTAAGAGAATGACCCTTAATTTTTAGGAGTATCAAGAGAATGAGCGTTGATTCATAAGGAGTATCAAGAGAATAACAATAAATTGCTGTCAGTTCATTATGAGTATCAAGAGAAATGATGTTAATCAATCAATAACGTCATTTCTAAGTCACCAAACAATTAGGACGATTTCTTTTGAATAACAGGATTGTTAACGTGTTATTTATTATAAGTAACAAGAGATTTAGTGTTGATTAATTACTGGAAACAAGAGACTTACGGTCGATTTATTCCGACTAACAAGGGAATTGATGTTAATTGCAAGCAACAAGGGAAATGCTGGTAATTAATTAAGTGAATTGCAGACATGACGTCCCATGGCAGCTTCCCATATCCTTAACCAAATTCTACTAAAAAAAAAAAAGGAAAAAAAGCAGCCCTCCTCTCTACGCATCATCCAGATCATCAAGACATGCACAGATTCTCTTCAGTCTCTCATTCTCTCTCACACCATCAGTCCCTATCGTACATCGTACTTAATAAGTCTTTTAGATGGCAACTAGTGTCAGTGCAACGCCGAGGAATGCAAGTTTGTTTTGTAGAGCAGACAACACTGGTGTGTCCATGTGTAGTAGTTCAAAGGAGAATATCACTTCTGAGTTCGTCTTTACTTCACCAGCAATACCCAGAATGTCTTGCTCGTCTGACTTGGTTGCTTTTTTAGATAGGCGGTAGGTGGCCGTACAACTGGTTTTGTGTGTGCAGCTTCTACAATTTGCTTAAAATGCCACGCAGCACCATTGTGTAAGTCCAAACTCGTTTTTGTTATATTTATACTGACAAGGCTACAGTTTAGAAGATTTCTCGTTTTATTTTATCCGAGAAATCAAATTTCCACATGGCCGTTGACAGTGCATGTCTTATTTGTGCATATGATGACATCAATTTAAGTAGATGAGATCTTACTACCAAGGTATAAGAACTGATCTCTTAATTTTCGTAACTTGCAATTTTCTGGGCTCAATTTGAATCTCTTTTAATTCGCAAAGCTTCTGTGAACCATATTTACCAACCCCTCCGCTCGGGCAGGATATGACACAAGGTCAATTTTTAAGCGGAGTTTAACAGGTTTGAATTCAGAGTATTCCTTCTCCTAGACGAGTTGCCTCACCAAGGCTGAAGAACCTAGTCTGTCCTACCATTTACCCATAGCTGGAGGGAGAATAATTGGAGTTATACCTTTCCCAAGGGTATTAGTGCTATGTGAAATGCAAGGATTTGAACTCGTGTCACCGTGTCCATTTCCTACGACGATAACCATTACACCACGGGCAAAACTTCAGTGAACAATGTTTCTGATCTCTTATCTTGATCAGACATCGTACGACCTGATGTTTTTTAGACCAGGTTGCATATCTGGTCGAAGTGTGTTGACTGATTTCTTGGAATACGCACTTGATGAAACACGCAGGTGATGTCCTCCAAATGAAAACAAAGTGATAGTCGGGCGTCTGCTTTGCCGCAGGATTTGATAGAAAGAATCAAACTTTGCATCCCAGGGAATTCAACTTCCTAGTTTGGAAGCACTTTTTGTCTATCTCCTAAACTGGTCGCTAACAAAAGCTGAAGAGTTTAGTCAGCTCCGAAATTTACCCGTAAATGTTAGGGGCGGAAAGGTAGACATTCATATATACAAACATTCATACATTTCGGAGAGAAACAATCTGATTGGCCTATAAATCTCTATATTTTATAGCATATAAATCACATTTCTTCTTTTCTTCGTATGTCTCAACTGATTCAATCTTGTCAATTGCCCAGTCAGCTGGGAAGGCTGTAGAATACACTGACTGCAGTGGGGTAAGACCCCCCCCTAACGAGTGTCCTGGATATGTCTCTAAACAATCTGATGGTGACGTTCCAGCAGTGCTGGAGCTTTGGGGAATGCGGAGTACCCCTTCATTGCCATCGCTCCCAGGTCCACTCTGGCCCGGAGTGGTAGCACCTGATAAGGGTCCTATCTATGGGTTAAATAGAACTACGTGCTTCTTTCACTATACTGATTTTTGCATTTAAACTGAATTGTTTAAAATAGAACTGTTTTGACATTGGAACTGCGTACTAGTGCAGAACTGAATTGCTCGAAATAGAACTGTTTTTGACATCTAAACTGTGTACTTATTCTGAACTGAATTATCTGAAATAAAACTATCTGACATTTAAATCTGTGTATTGCCCAGTCAGCTGGGGCTGTAGAATACACTGACTGCACCTGATAGGGCCCTATCTATGGGTTAAATAGAACTAACAGCATACTTATGCTAAAATGAATTGAGTAAACTGAATAGCTTGAAATAGAAACGTTTTTGACAATTAAACCCTACTTACACTTAAACTGCGTGCTTATGCTTAACTGAATTATTTCAAATAGAACTGTTTTTCGACATTAAAACTGTATTTACACTTAACGGAATTGTTACATATAACTGCTTGAATAGTTTGAAATAGAAATGTTTTTGACAATTAAACTGTACTTATGCTAGACTGAATTGTTTTAAATAGAACAGATTATCTACATAAAATTGGATTTGGCGTTAAATAACCTACAAAGGTTGATATGCCATAAAACCCAACAAACCAAAACAAACCAAACCAATCTTGTCAAATTGTCGATTGGTTTAAAAAAGTTCATTACGTTATGTGCTATAAAGCACATTTCTTCCTGGGGAGTGTCCAAGTAGTGTAATGGTTAAAACGATGGACTACGAAATCGTTGTAAACGAGTTCGAACTCCAGTCGCGCACTTCTCGGAGACTGGCTTTGGTACTAAATAACCTACAAAGGTTGATATGCCATTAAACAAAGAAACCAAACCAAACATTTCTTTCTTTTCATCATATGCCTTATGTAGAGGTTGACCCCACTGACTCAAACCCAGCTAGCTAGCTAGCTAGGGATGGGTGTAGAATACGCCGATTGCATCTCTGCAGAGGGGTAAGACCACATAATGAATATCTTAATATGACCCCACATCTGATGGTGAGGATTTAGGGAATGCGGCGTACCCTTCATTGCCATTACTCTCAGGTCCACTTTGACCCAGTATGGTCGTACCTGTTAGAGTCCCATCATTTACTCATTTAACTGAATGATAACAAATGACTTATGTCAAATTAAATTGTTAGTGTTACATAGGAATACTTGAAACCATTTAACTGTGTGGAAATATATGAGCTTTGGTTTGTTTAAAATATTACCTACGAACTATTGGTTTACAAATTATATATTTAATATATGTATAAACAGGATTTGGCATTAAATAAACTACAGGGGTTGCTATGCCATTAAAAAAAGCAACCAACTAACTCTTATGACTCACAGGAATCTAACAGTCGATTGGGCTAACAAAGATCCTCATCTTTTGCCGAGTTAAACACGTTTCTTTTTTTTTTATCGTATGTCTCGTGTATAGGTCGACTCCATTGATTCCCGCTTTTCTGCCAAGTGGGCTAACAAAGATCCTTATCTTTTGCCATGTTAAAAACATTTTTTTTTATCGTATGTCTCGTGTATAGGTCGACAACTCATTCCCACTTGTTACTAAGGATTATTATTAGTTTTTTGAAACCATATAACTGTGTGCAAAGAAATGATTGTTATTTGATAGGAATAGTTATTTGAAATCATGTAATTATTAGTATTAGATAAGAATACTTAAAACCAAATAACTGTGTGTAAGTTATCAGTTGGGAATGATTGATATTATCAAACCATAAAAAAAAAAACTCTCAAGAATAATTATGCAAGAAATGTAAATATCAATGTGCGATGAACGTGATTCCCTAACCTCTACGCATTAGATAGCTCTAGATAGGTTGACATAACAATAAAATTAACCAATCCACGCATATATATATATGTGTGTGTATATTTTAGTGAGGAAGATGGAAATATGTGGTATGGAGGGGTTTTGAGAAAATTAGAAATGAAAGGGGAGGAATGTAGAGGGTAGGGGTTCAGGCGTATCCCGTTTCATCAAAGACATTAACCACAATGGAGTGTTTCCTGTCCCCCATCCCACTCCTTTCATTTCCAAATTTCTCAAAACTTCTCCCCACCCTCACATTTCCATCTTTCTCGCTAAAATTAATCCACCTCTGGTCAAATCTCTTGTCTTCCAATATCCCTACATATATACATATATATATATATATATATATATATATATATATATATATATATATATGATAAAAAATAAAGGGAAAAGTGGATAAATCAAACACTTACGAGTTTAGTAGTAATATTTCGTTCTTTATGCACAGAAGAACTTCTTCAGACTAAACATTTTTTAAGTTTTTCTTCATTTTAGCAATTGAGGAAATAAATGAAATAATGGTGAATATAAAAAGACTTAAAGGAAGGGCACAGTCAAAACCAAATAACCCCTACAACCATCACTCCAGGTTATATCTATTTCCCTCTCTGTTCTTTCTTTATTTTTTTTCTTGTCTTTTTATCACCCCCCTTTAATACCTTTTTTCATTCTCCATTATTTTATCTATTCCCTCAGTTGCTAAACTGTAAAAAAACACAATGTCTAGTCTGAAGAAGTTCTTTCCTTGAATAAAGAACGAAATATTACTTCTAAATCCGTTGTAATTGTTTGATTTATCCACTTTCCCACTTATTTCTATCATCTTGTCTACCATTTCTCGATATATATATATCGAGAAATGGTAGACAAGATGATAGAAATAAGTGGGAAATATATATATATATATATATATATATATATATATATATATATATATATATATATAATAGCGTCGACTCAGCATAACAGTGCATGGTGACTATCCATTTCTCATTTATGCGATCATTTGACCACGTCTTGATACTTATGCTGTGTACCAAATATTGAACACTCTTTATTTAAAAATATAGCAAGCTCTCTCTCTCTCTCTCTATATATATATATATATATATAATAAAGAGGTTTATGGTTCTTACTAGCTCACTTGGTGAGTTAATGGAGGTCCGAATGCTGCAGTATTTTCAAATAGTGTTCAATATCAAGGATAGAGCTTTTACATACTTATAAATAAATAAATAAATAAATCATCATCATCATCATCATCATCATCATGTCGTGCCGCTAGCACGGATATCCCTGACCCTATCTCGCCACTTTTCCCTATCGTTCATCGCCTCTGGCAGGTCTTCAGGGCTACATCCCGTATTCTCACATAGCTGCTGAATGTATGTTCGAGCTGGTCGTCCTGCTTTTGCCCGGCCATATGTGGGGGTCACTAGGAGTACATCACTTATGAGATCGTCCCTGCTTCTCCAGTAGTGTCCTGCATATCTGGCACGTCTAACTTGTAAAGTTTTAGTGATGGGAGGCAGGTGGTTGAATAGTTGGTGCCTTGTGAGGTGTTGCCGCCAGGACTTGTTCAATATTGCTAGCAGCATTCTTGTGTAATTGCCGTCTAGCTTCTTCTCCAGCCGTTTAGTCAGCGTCCAAGTAGTGCATCCATACAGCAGTATCGAAACGACCGCTGCCTGGAAGAAACTGCATTTCAATTTATCGGTCATATATTGCTTGGCAAAGTCTGTGATCCTGAGTTTCATCCTATCCGCTTGTCTGACGAATGCAGATAGTATGAAACACAGGGTCATAAACTCTGCCATCTAATATATATATATATATATATATAATTTTCAGTGTAAAAAACAAATATCCCTTATGCTGTTTCCTTTATAGTGCTCAATATTTACAATAGAGCAATTTTTAACCCGTTATTAAATTTCTTTTTGAAAAAACTTTTGAAATAAAGCCTTAGAAATATTTTAATGAAAGCACTTTTGCACAACCGTCATAGTCAGCGCCGATAAAAATGTAAATATTCATTGTATCGTTATTTCAAAGACACGTTTTTTGTTTTTTGTTTTTCTTTTTGTTTTTTTTTGTTTGTTTTTTTACTCCTTACGTTTTATTTATATATTTATTTATTTATTTCATTTTTTTTTTCCTCAGTCGGGAGTTAATATGAAGAACACTCACCAAGGAGACAGGAAATACTTGCATTTTAATATCCCCCCTACACACATACATACATACATACACACACAAACGCGCACACCGATACATATATTAAATATATATATATATATATATATATATAAAGTAAAGTTGGCGACGTTAGTCGAAGGTGACTCAAAGGCTCCCTTTCCAATAGCTACTACACCACGGTGTAGGGGAGGGCGCGACTCCATTCCCTGGATTGCTCCACTTTACCCTTGATCCTTACCTTAGCTGAGTGTTAAGCAAAGCGGCATTTAGTACCATACTTTTCGTCTTTGGTATTACCCGACCTGGGATTGAAACCCGGTCTCCCGGACCATTGGCGAACTTTCTCAAAAGCGATTTAAAAGGTACTCCATGATTTTAAAGAAGTTTCTAAATATCCTAAAGTTTTTAAATTCCGGGGTTCAATCCCAGGTCGAGTCATACCAAAGACTTTAAAAAATGGTACTTGATACCTCCTTGCTTAAAACTCAGCATTATAAGATACGTATCAAGGATACAGTGGAGCAATCCAGGGAAAGGAGTAGTGCCCTTCCCTACCCCTCGGTGTAGTAGCTTTTGAAACGGGAGCCTTCAGGTTGCCCTCGACTAAAGGGAGACAACTTTACTTTACTTACGTATACACACACACACACACACACATACAGTTATATTTAAAGATATATATACATGCACGCACTCATTTATATGTATACATATGTATACACATGCAAACACACGCATCTAAATATATATATATATATATTTATATATATATATATATATATATATATATATATGTGTGTGTGTGTGTGTGTGTGTGTGTGTTTAGGGGTATTGGAAGACAATTTAAAAAAAAAAGCTTTCAGTTTGTAAATGAAGTAAGTAAAGTTAGCGACCATAGTCGAGGGTGACCCGAAGGCTCCCTTTTCGATAGCTACTACACCAAGGTGTAGGGGAGGGCGCTACTCCATTCCCAGGATTGCTCCACTTTACCCTTGAACCGTACCTTATAATGCTGAGTGTTAAGCAAGGTGGTATCAAGTACCATTTTTAAAGTCTTTGGTATGACTCGAGAGATTGAACCCAGGTCTCCCGGGCCATTGGCGAACACTCTAACCGCTGGGCCAATGTCCCGGTATTAAATGAAGTAGTTGGTTTGAAATATAATGGATAGATACTTTAATTGATACAGAGTTCAGATGGACATAAATTTATACTGATTTTTATATAACGAGAGAAACATAGATAGATAGATAGATAGATTGATAGATAGATAGATAATAAGAGACTGGGATAGATAGATAGATAGATAAGAAAAAAGACGTGCATTCATATATG
>OY757944.1:19161035-19308535 GCA_963585895.1 Sepioteuthis lessoniana
TGAACATACAATGAACGCTATTCTCTAACCTTTTGGCATGAAATAAACCTACACGGATTGATATGCCGTTAAAATTAGTTAATTAATTTCTTTGGTCAAAAATGTAGATTGTAAAATAATTTTTATTAGTTGAACTGAAAATTACTTTATTATTTGACAATACTTTAAACGTTTTGCTCTAACAAAAATCACGGTACGTGTACTGTTATTGTTGGTTTTCAATCAAACAAGTCCACAAAAAGAATTTTTTTAAAGTTTTCTTCTGAACCAAGAATATCAGGATTTTATAATTTTTGTAGAACATTAGACAATCAAAACGAATATTGTTTGGTATTATTTATTACCAAATTCAACAAAATTATAACTCTGTGACTAAAGATATGAATGCCCAGTCCGCGAGGCTTAGAATATGTTGACTGCATCCGCTGAAGAGGAGTAGGACCGCCCCCTAAAAAAAAGTGCCCTTGGTATGACAAAGTGATCTCATACTCGTTCGAAAATATCATCAACAAAATGTGTTTACAAATCCTATATATCTAATATACATGTATAAAGAGGATTTAGCTTTAAATAACCATCAATGGTTGATAACCGAAACAAACCAAATCCTATATATATATATATAAGTATTTGGCTTTAAATGACCTACATGGGTTGATATGCCATAAAAAGTAAAAGTAAAGTTAGTGACCTTAGTCGAGAGTGACCCAAAGGCTATCTTTTAAATAGCTACCACCCCTAGGTGTAGGGGAGGACGCTACTCCATTCCCTGGATTGCTCCACTTTAACCTTGATGTAATTTACGAAGCTCTTTGCTTCGATGCGGCACAAGGCCGAATGAATGGGGCACCCAATGAGACTCGAACTCACTCTTGCAGGTTTGCTAGTCAATCTTGCTAACCATTACACTACCCGAGGTGCCCCTCCTCTTTAACCTTGATCCTTACCATATAATGCTGAGTGTTAAGCAAGGAGGCACCAAGTACCATTTTTTGAGTCTTCGGTATGACTCGACCTAGGATTGAACCCCAGTCTGCCGGGCCATTGGTGAACACTCTACTCATTAGCCAATGGCCCACAGCCATATACATTTGATATATATGCATAAAGAGGACTTGGCATTAAATAACTAACAATGGTTGATACGGCATAAAACCCAACCAACCAACCAACCATTTCACAGTGTAAAAATATTAGTATTAGATAGGAATACTTGAAACCATGCAACTGTGTGCAAATTATTCGATTTAGGAATACTTGATATTGTGTGCAAAAAGATTATGAAACAAAACGGAAATGTAAATAAGAACATACAATGTACACAATTCCCTAACCTCTAGGCACAAAGACAGACAGGTTAACGTGCTGTTAAAAATCAATCTGACATTCAATTAAGTTTACGAAAATATCAATATGAAGCACTCCTTGTATATACTTTTTTTGGTAACAAAGTTTCAATGGCGTAGAGTTTAGTAATAATAATCATCATCAAAATCATGTCGTACCGTTATCACGGATATCCCTGATCCTCTCTCGCCACTTCTCCCTATCGTTCATCACCTCTGGCTGGTCTTCAGGGCTACATCCCGTATCCTCACATAGCTGCTGTATGTTCGAGCTGGTCGTCCTGATTTTGCTCGGCCATATGTGGAGGTCCATAGGAGTACATCACTTATGAGCTCGTCCCTGCTTCTCCAGCAGTGTCCTGCATGTCTAGTTCGTCTAACTTTGATAGTTTTCGTGATGGAGGTAGGTGGCCGTATAGTTGGTGTCTTGTGGGGTGTTGCCGCCAGGACTTGTTCAATATTGCTCGCAGCATTCTTGTGTAATTGCCGTCTAGCTTCTTCTCCAGCCGTTTGTTAGCGTCCAAGTACTGCATCCAGGACTTGTTGCCGCCAGGACTTATTGTTGCGAGCAATATTGGTAATAATACCTAATGATATATATAAGAGGTGTACTTATTTTTGAATAGCTACATATTCATTTTGGTTGGCCAACTTACTAGTCAGAAGTATTTAGCCACCCTCATATCTTAATATCTCTCATCCAAAACGTTAGTCTTTAATGAAACTAGTAAAGCACCATAATGGTTTTATTTATTTTACAAACAAGTCTTCCTGGGCCACATTACATACAAATTAAACCAAAAAAACACGAAAAAAATTCTTAAGGTTTTCCACCAAAGACGAGAGGTAGACCGAAAATAGTTCTTCCCTACTTTTCTGCAAGAGTTGTTAGAGTTGAGCTGCACTTGTGTCTTGTTTAGCTCTAACTTTTGGTCAAGTTCATCCTATGCCAGTTCAATGGGATTTAAGTCTGCTGATTGTGCCAGCCAAGACATCAGTTAAAGGACATACTGTCTCTTTATTTTTAATGTACCTCTGACAGTGTTTACTAGTATACTTTGGATCATTATTTTGTATGAGTAAAAATCCTTAACCCACAAGCCACATTCCAGATAGAATCATGTGATGCTGCAGTATGGTGTGATTGCCAGTCTGATTTAATTTGCCCATCACCTGGTGCAAATCCCCGACATAGAGATTGGCAAAAGCTCCCCATGCCATAACAGAGCCTCCTCCAGTTGGTGTGATACAGGGGCTTGCAGCTCTTTCACCAACTCTTCACTGTAGATAGACCCTCCTATTTGACCCAAAGATTTCGAACTTTGATTCATCAATCCAAAGGACTTTATTCCACTGCTCTATTGTCCAGTCTTTGTGTGCCTTGACCCACTGGAGCCTTTTGCCATTGTTTTGCTTCCTCAACCATGGCAATTCTGCCATATAGGCCAGCTTCACAGTCTTCTCCTCGCAGTGGATGTTGGCACATTTTTTTTTCACAACATTGGTTCAGTTGTGCAGTGATGTTTTGAACAGTCAGCCTTCTTTCACACAAGCTGGTAACTTTAATGAAATTGTCCTCTGTAAAACAGGTAGTATTTTGCAAGCAGTAATTCATAACAATATAGTTTAATTTGAGTTCAAGTGGTGGTATAATGTAACATTTGGGAAATGTTTTATTCATACTCAGTACTAAAGATGAAAAATGCTTTCAAATTAATTTTTCAAAAGATACCTGGTTATACTAGGGTCAAAGTTATTGAGGAAGACTTATGTGTGTGTGTGTGTGTATATATATATAAGTTGGCGACCATAGTCGAGGGTGACCCGAAGTCTCCCTTTTCGATAACAACTACACCAAGGTGTAGGGAAGGGCGCTACTCCTTTCCCAGGATTTCTCCACTTTACCCTTGATCCGTACCTTATAATGCTGAGTGTTAAGCAAGGAGACATCAAGTACCATTTTTAAAGTCTTTGGTATGACTCGACTTGAGATTGAACCCAGGCCTCCCGGGCCATTGGCGAACACTATAACCATTGTTTTTATGTATATGTATGTATGTGTGTTTTATCTATATGTTTTTATGTGTATATATATATATATATATATATATGAGTGTGAGTGAATATGTGTTTGTGTGTGTGTGTGTATGTATGTTTGTGTATGTGTGAATATATGTGTTTTGTGTGTGTATATATATATATATGTGTGTGTGTGTGTGTGTGTGTGTGTGCGTGTGTGATAGAAATATGTGGAAAGTTGGATAAATCAAACACTTAAAACTAGTTAAGAGGTTTGATTTTTTTTGTTCTTTCATTTCATTTTTAATGAAAAAACGAAAAGAAAAAATTGAAAATGAAATAAAAGAAAGAAATATTGCAGCTCTAAACCAGTTTTTAGTGTTTGATTTATCCAACTTTCCACATATTTCTATCATTTCAATATATATAATGTGTGTGTGTGTGTGTGTGTGTGTGTGTAATTGTGTGTATATATATATATTAATTGAATTACACAACTAAAAATGCAGCAAGCACTCCATGTGACATACGGAACACTGAACAACTGTTTCGACCTTGTTAGGTCTCATCAGCAGTGCATACCATGATCTCCACCACTGGAGATCAAACCAGCAACCACAGAATACAAAGCCGAAACTCTACCACTGGATCAACACTCCACATCGCACACAAGGGATATCAAATCAACCAGTCATATATCTATCAATCTATCTCTCTCTCTCTCTATATATATATATATAGTTTAATTTGGGAACTGTTTTATTCATACTCAACCATTGGTCGAATAAGTAGAGTGTTCGACAATGGGCCGGGAGACCAGGGTTCAACCACAGGTCAAGTCATACCAAAGACTCAAAAATGGTACGAGATACCGCCTTCCTTAACACTTAGCATTATAAGATAAGGATCAAGCTTAAAGTCGAGAAATACAGGGAATGGAGTAGCACCCTCCTTAAAGAGAGCCTTTGGGTCACCCTCGAATATAGTCGCTAAATTTACTCTACTTACTAAAGAAGAAAAACGCTTTCAACTCATTATTTAAAAGATATCTGGTTATACTAATGTCAAAGTTACTGAGGATGACTTGTATTTAGTATAATAAATAAAAAGATTGTGGTGTTTAACTTGTTTCATTAAAAATAACACTTAGAGGATGAGAAATGAAATTTTTTAGTGCTACCAAATATTTTACTAGTAATATATATATGGGGTTTGCAGAGTTGATGAGTAATTAGAGAAACGGTTATCGTCAGAGGAAATGGAATCAGTAACTCGATTGGTTGGTTGGTTTCTTTGTTTAATGGCATATCAACCTTTGTAGGTTATTTAATGCCAGAGCCATTCTCCTAGAAGAACAGTAATGGTAGTATTTAACCCATAGCTGGGAGGATAAAGGGGTTCATACATTTCCCAAGGGTATTTGCCCGAAAGTGAACGTAATAGCGCAACTGGAGTACGAACTCGCTTACTACGATTCCGTAGTCCATCGCTTTAACCATTACACCGCGAGGACACCCCCTCAGTAACTCGAGTTCAAATTCTGGACAAGGCAGATTGCGTTTCACTTCGTGCTAATTCCCGTGGGGAAGGTATAAATCTACCTGTTCTTTACAAATATGGGTAAATAGTTGGGCAGAGTGGGTTCTTTAACCATGGAACGACTACCAATCTAAAAGTAAAACTCCAAATCAAAGCCAGCTGTTCTCTACTCAACAAATTCGCATTCGATTACATCCTTTTTGTGGCGAAGTGGTTGAATATATATATATATATATTGTTCTCCACAGACAGACCTGTTTCGTTCAATCAGAACTCTTCAGTGTGGCTAGACAGGTAAGATTCCGAAGCTGGGATCGAAATCTGGTTGACTCAAACGCCAATCCAAGATTCTACCGTTCAGCCACGAGGAAACCAGCGCAAGCGAAGGAAATTTAAACGCTTATGTATCACAATTGTTTTTGTTTACATATATCCGCTGAACGGCTACCGAGAGCTCAATTCATTTGAAGAGCCTTGCATTACGCTAGTGGCAACTATTTACTTCCCTTGCTAGAGAGAACTCAACCCTACCGGGGTAGGGGAGCATATATATTGTCATCCACAGACAGACCTGTTTCGTTCTATCAGAACTCTTCAGTGTGTGTATATATATATATCGCGAATACCTTCGGGACTGATATGAAATCATTTATTCTCTCTTCAGTTATGTAAAAATAGTAAAGCAGACTAGGTTCTTTAACCTCGGTTAAGAAACCAATCTAGGAGAAGGAAAACCCTGAATTGAAATCTGTCAAACTCCGATTAAAAATTTACCTTATGACACATTCTACCTGTGCGAAGAGGTTGGTAAATATATATATATATATATATATATATATAGAGAGAGAGAGAGAGTCCTGTGGCATTGTGGCTAATGTACTGTGACATTATAGTGCGTGAGTCTGAATTCCAGTTTTGGCATTATATTACCCTGGGAAAGGTATTGAAACCCCTTATCATCATTGCTGTTCTTCCACAAGGCTAGCTTAGGCATTAAATAACCCACGAAGGTTGATATGTAAAATTACGAACGGGCGCCGTCATTAAATTGCGGCGTTCTTAAGGTTAAAGAACATTCGAGCACATCAGCTGTCATCAGTCATTGGGTACAAAAGTCTGACGATCAAAAAATGTCACGAACCTCGCTCGAGCAGGCAGAGTGACCTGTAGAGAAAAAACATGATTTTAATATAATCGCGCGTGAACTTTCACGTGTTGCACAACTGTAATACTGGTGAGCGTCGAACCTCCAGGAACCTTCAAATTGATTCCATCAAATCATTATATAAGAAAATCAAATAGCGAGATTTTGGCAGTTCAAGGCAGGTTTTCAAACAGGTTTCAACAGAGGCGCACGATGCATGTCATATAGAGCCCAGCCTGTCAAAGCAAAATGACTCCAGCTGAGCTGTCATTCTATTAAAATCAATCAATCAGTCACTTCATACATAGGATCGATAACCATTCTTTTAAGAAGCAATGTATTAAAACGGTTTACAATCATTTTAAATGTTATTTCAGATCTTATCTCAGAATTCGTTATTTAAACACGTCCGGTTAAAGATCACGGATTATTTCCTTTCCAAAATCTTCAAGTGAAGACGTTCGAGTCTTCTTGTTATTTTTTTATGCGTGGACCAAGATGGTGAAGAAAGCGCTTAGACTAGTATGGGGTACTTTCTTCACAGTCTTCACCTCGACATAAGAAAAATAACAAGAAGACTCAAACGTCTTCACTTGAAGATTTTGAAAAGGAAACAATCGGCGGTCTTTAACTGAAAATGTTTATATATATAGTCATCCACAGACAGATCTGTTTCGTTCTACCAGAACTCATCAGTGTGGCTAGACAGTAGCTGCCCGTAGCTAGGATCGAAACCCAAGTTGACTCAAACGCCAAACCAAAGCTTCTAACCCTTCAGCCACGAGGAGCCATTAGCTGCGAAGAAAATTTTAAACGAAGTAAATTTTAATCACAATTACTATTGTTTACATACATCCGTTCAACGGCTGCCGAGACCTCAGTTCATATACGAAGAGGCTTGCAATGAACGCTAATGGCAATACGATTACTTCTTCGCAAGAGAACTCAACTCTACGTGGGTAGGGGAGTATATATATATATATATATATATATATATATATGCAGAAGTAGCAGTATTTTGTCTACCGTAAGCGATGTCAATATACTCATTGGTAAGGACTGGAGCACTATTGACAAATTTAATGGTCAATGCAAACCTGATCTTTCTGATAAAACAAGAAATAGAAATTCATCCAACCTGAAGTTATATCAGTACTATTTTATGGTTGCAACACTGATAAAAAGCCCCAAACATACTAGGAACCTGTGTGCCGTTTTGAACAAATCCTAAAAATAGCTACCGACAGTTGCTGTACAGTCACTTACCTCCCATCTCACAAAAGACGAGCAAGACATATTGAGCTCTATTGGGGAAGTAAGGACGAACTCAAGAGTGACGTTCTCCTATACATCTTATGAGATGACTGACCAATTTTTATGATTTCAGGTTTAAATGAACAGCTACAGCAGCTATTGGAATACACCCTACTAAAGCCTGATTGTTACAGCTGGTGAATTTCAAAAATGCAATCTGACACTTTAGAAGAACGATATGCAATAAAATTCTGTTCTAAACTTGGAAAAAATGCCACAGAAACCTATGGAATGCTTCAGACTGCTTTTGGAGCATCTTGCATGAATCGAGCATCAGTCTTTGAGTGGCATAAAAGATTCTAGAAAGGCAGGTAGTCTGTGAAGGATGGAGAGAGTTGTGGGGGTAGTAAGGAAGTCAGAACACCAGAGTTGATTGGTCAAAGGGTTAGGGTTAGGGTTACTATGTAGAGGTTTTAACGGAGTTCAGGAAGAGATTCCTAGGGAAGAGGCCAACACTATTCAAATTGGGTCAGTAGCATTTCCAGCAGGACAATGCACCAGTCCACAACTACATCCTTGTCACATACTATTTGACCAAGATGGGCATCAACACAGTTCCTCAGCCTCCATATTATCCAGACCTTGCTCCCTGTGACTTTTGCTTATTCCCTAAGCTTAGAGGCTGTCGTTATGAGACAATTGAGGACGTGAAAGAGGCTGTGACGAAGGTCATTGACACGCTCACACAAGAGGACTTCCTTGAGGCCTTCCAGAAGTTATTGGAACGGTACAAAAAGTGCATTTGCAGCTGGAGGAGATTACTTCGAAGGGGACTAGAGTTTCATGTGTGTCCTCTCAATAAAAGTTCCCCTTCGAAAAAAGTCAGGAAACTTATTTAATAATCCTCGTATATATATATATATATATATATATACATATGTGTGTGTGTGTGTGTGTGTGTGTGTGTGTGTGTACTTCAGACATCCTTTTTAAATAGTTATTATCAATCTTATATAATCGCAAAAAGACCTTGCTCCCTGTGACTTTTGGTTATTCCCTAAGCTCAAGGAAAAACTTAGAGGCTGTCGTTATGAGACAATTGAGGAGATTAAAGAGCCTGTGACGAAGGTAATTGACACGCTCATTCAAAAGGACTTCCATGGGGCTTTCCATAAGTTGTTGGAACGGTACAACAAGTGAATGGCAGCGTGGGGAGATTACTTCGAAGGGGACTAGAGTTTCATGTGTGTACTATCAATAAAAGTGCCTATACGAAAAAAGTCTGGAAACTTATCGTATGCACTTCGTAATTTATAATATCCATCCACCCCCTTTTATTCACTTCAATTTCGGTCATATTAGGATTATAGATTTATTTCCATCGTATGCACCTCCTATATATACAATGTATGCGCGTAATTTCTCATATAAAAGGAAACTTTGTGAATTCAAGCTTGAAGCCCGTGTGGGTGGTATTGACGAAGCTCCAGTGAATACTAGGAAATACTGCTGATGTTGAAAATCAGTGCTAAAATAATTTTAAAAGCTTTGGGAAATGCGCTGGAGCGTTAAAAAGACTCGAAATCATTCGATATTCATTGAATGATACCCGATAATAACTTATATGACATCGTTGTAGATATCGATGTTTCTATTTCGCAAGCGACGATTTCTAATTGGTATTTTACAGCTATCTCAGACATATCAAGTTTGAGTGATTTCAGAAATAACAGTCGGAACGAACGCAAACCCCACAAAGTTATCGCCTATCGGCAAATTTAATTGAAAATTACATCATGATATAAGAGCATTTTAAGCATGTTGCTTTGATTTGAATCGTGCTGTGATGTGTGATTTTTTGTTGAGTTAAAGTTACATATATACTATGGGTTGTTGGTTTTTTTTAATTTTATGGCATATCAATCATTTTCGGGTCATTTAATGCTGAATTAAGTCATTTTGATAAACGTTTAAAAATTCAGTTTAGTATAAGTACATATTTTTTTAAAAACAGTTCTATTTCAAACTATTCAGTTTGGCATCAGTACATAGTTTAGTTCTATTTGACCCATAGATAGAACACTAGCATAAATCAACCAAGTTAAATGGTTCCAAGTATTGCTATGAATCATTTAACAATTCAATTAAACATCAGTCATTTGTTTACACACAGTTGAATGATCAAACAGTTCTATTTCAAACAATTCGGTTTAGTATCAGTACAGTTTTTTGTTTATACAAAGTTAAATGTAATAACAGTTAATTTCAAACAATTCAGAGGAGCATAAGTACACAGTTTAGTTCTATTTGACACGTAGATAGAACCCTATCCGGTACTACCACTCCTGGCCCGAGTGGACCTGAGAGTGATAGCAGTGAAGGGGTACTCCGCATTTCCCAAAGCTCTAGCATTACTGGAACCACACCATCATATTGTTTAGTATCATATCAGGACACTCGTTAAGGGAGTCCTACCCCTCAGCAGAGAAACAGTCGATGTATTCTACAGCCCCAGGTGACTGGGCCACTTACTTGGGGAGGGTGCTAAGTGGAATGGTTATTGTCATAGTAAATGGAATTGGTCATCTGCGTTCGAATACTTAAAGGGGCTGTTTACATGTCACTTTACGCTAATACCCTTGAGAAAGTCACGAATCAATCTCATCTCCTTAACTATGGGTAGGGTAAGACTTTCTTCTTTGGTCTTGATTAGGCAACTATTCTACGAGAAGGAAAACTCTTTAGTTCAAACCATGTTTAAAGATTGACCAAGTGTTACATCTTACCTGGAGCGGAATGTTTGGAGAGTTTTAAAAAAACTGGCACCCTTTCAGATGGACAAGTTGTGTTGTATAGTCGCATACATATACATATATATGCAGAATATATATATATATATATATATATATATATATATATATATATATATATATATATATATATGCGGAATATACATATACATATATGCGGAACATAATAAAACATAATGACGAACTTCAATGAACGAACGAACACACTTCTTTATAGAAATATATCTCTCACACTTTATTCTCGAAATGGTTGATGTTGGTTGTGTGTGAGAGGTGAGTTGGAGACGGGGACAGACTGCTACATATTGACCCAAGTTCTTCTGACCATAGCAGCTCTTCTTCCTCATTTTGGCTGGGCTGCTCAACTGTGGTTCACGGAGAGCCCAAAGTCCTCTGTCTGCCGCTGGCTCTCACGCTGGCATCTGGTCCCCAACTGACTCCAACTAGGTCGAACCGCTTCGAGCACCTGGTTATATAATTGTCTTACTGACACCTGCTTCTACTGTTCCTCTGCTTATTTACACAGGTGCATCTCTTGATTGACGGCTCGGTCGAGGGTCAGTATGTTACAGGTGTTTCAGAAAACTTAACATTTCGTCATTTAAACACTTGACTAATTCTCGTTCAAATGATTTGAAATTTTTAACTGCTAATGTAGAAACAATACAAAATTCTAGGTTTGATTATTTAAACGCCTTTTCTTTGCTAATGAATGACATTTCTATACCTGAAAAGAAAAAAACACAACAGACTGCATCTCTGAAGAGGCGTAGGACTCCCCGAGCTAGTGTCCTGGATAGCTGTAGAATACACTGACTTCATCCCTGCGGAGGGGTAAGACTCCCCTAACGAGTCTTATGGATATGACACGAAACAATCTGATGGTGAGGCTTGGGTAATGCGGGAGCTTTGGGGAATGCAGAGCACCCCTTCATTACCATCGCTCCCAGGTCCACTCTGGCCCGGAGTGGTAGCACTTGATTGGGTCCAATCTCTGGGTCAAATAGATCTAAACTGTGTAATTACGCTAAACTGAATTGTTTGAAATTAACTGCTTTTACATTTAACAGTGTGTAAACAAAAAAAACTGTACTTATGCCAAACTGAATTGTTTGAAATAGAACTGTTGATCATTCAAATGTTTGTAAATAAATGACTGATGTTTAATTGAATTGTTAGGGATACATAGCAATACTTAGAACCATTTTACTTTGTTGACTTATGCTAAATTGAATTGTTAGAAATAGAACTGTTTGATCATTTAACTGTGTGTAAACAAATGACTACTGTTTAATGGAATTGTTAGTGATACATAGCAATACTTGGAACCACTTTACTTTGTTGACTTATGCTAAATTGAATTGTTAGAAATAGAAATGTTTGATCATTTAACTGTGTGTAAACAAATGCCTGATGTTTAATTGAATTTTTTAGTGATACATAGCAATACTTGGACCATCTAACTTTGTTGACATGCTAAACTAAATAGTTTGAAATAGAATTGTTTATATGTTCAAAAATGGATTTGGCTACCGACAATGGTAGATATGCCATAAAACCAAACCAAGCCATTTGAATGTGAATTGGTCAAGATATTAGATTACGAAATGATATCATTTTATAAGTAAACTTGGCGACTGTAGTCAAGGGCGACCCGAAGGCTCTCTTTTCGATTGCTACTCCTTCCATGGATTGCTCCACTTTACCCTTATAATGCTGACTGTTACGCAAGGAGGTATCAAGTATCATTTTTAAGTTTTGGGCATGACTGGACCTGGGATTGAACAGTAGTCTCCCGAGCCATTGGCGAACACTCTATCCACTAGTCCAATATTTGTTGTTTCTACACATACTGTTGAAATTTAAGATCACTTAAACGAGAATTGGTCATTTTATTTGTTTACGATCAATTTTTTTCGAAATTTAAGGTAAAATTTGGAGAAAGGGTTTTAGCTTTTTTTCCCCCTTTTATTCGAAACATAAGATTTTTTCCACTGACGTGAAAATATTGTTTTTAATTCTTTTTAATTGAGGCCAATACAAACGCGCGCGATCGGAATTGATGAAGCAATAAATAAGTAAATAAATCAAACGACTCGATTCTCTCCCCCTTGTTATGTGCAGAATAAGTTTTGACGAAAAAAGATTTTGTTACCGATGAAGTCGTCGTTTATAGCAACAAAACATTCCAATTTAATTTTCTGTGGTCTTTTTTTCTCAAATCTATCTATCTATCTATCTATCTATCTATCTATGTTTGTCTATGTCTATCTATCAATCTATCCATCCATGTCTGTTCATATATATCTGTCTAGCTATCTATGTTCGTCCATATCTATCTATCTAAATTCGTCCCTGCCTATCTATCAATCTATCTATCTGTGTCTGTCAAGATTTATCTCTAATTCTATCTATGTATCGATTTATTTATCTATGTCTGTTCATATCTATCTGTCTAGCTATCTATATACGTGGTGCATTCAATAAGCTTCCAGACTTTTTTGTACAGGCATTTAAAATTGTCGTAGACTCTTGAAAATTCACTATGTTATTACTACACATCCTGTGAGATGACTGACCAATTTTTAGGATTTCAGGTTCAAATCAACAGCTACAGCAGCAATTGGAATACACCCTACTAAAACCTGATTGTCATGGCTGGTGAATTTCAAAAATGCAATCTGGACGTGAGGACACTTTAGAAGGGCGATATGCAATAAAATTCTGTTTTAAACTTGGAAAAAATGCCACAGAAACGTGTGGAATACTTCAGAATGCTTTTGGAGCATCTTACAATAATCGAGCATCAGTTTTTGAGTGGCATAAGAGATTCAAGGAAAGCAGGGAGTCTGTGAGGGATGATGAGGGGGTGGGGTAGTAAAGAAGTCAGAACACCATAGTTGATTGGTCAAAGGGTTAGGGTTGGGGTTACTATGTTGAGGTTTTAAGGAAGTTCAAGAAAGGATTCCTTCGGAAGAGACCAGCACTCTTCAAATCGAGTCAGTGGCATTTCCACTAGGACAATGCACCAGCCCACAACTCCATCCTTGTCACAGATTATTTGACCAAGTTGGGCATCAACACAGTTCCTAAACCTCTCTATAGTCCAGATCTTGCTCCCTGTCACTTTTGCTTATTCCCTAAGCTCACAGGCTGTCGTTTTGAGACAATTGTGGAGATGAAAGAGGCTGTGACGAAGGTCATTGACACGCTCACACAGGAGGACATCCATGGAGCCTTCCAGAAGTTATTGGAACGGCACAACAAGTGCATTACAGCCGGAGGAGATTACTTCGAAGGGGACAAGAGTTTCATGTGTGTACTATCAATAAAAGTGCCCATACGAAAAAAGTCTTGAAACTTATTTAATGATCCTCGTATCTATCTATCTATCATCTATCTATCTTAGTCTTTTCATCTCAATCTATCGATCTATTTTCGTTTGTTCATATTTATCAATCATTCTATCTATCGATTTATGTATCTATGTCAGGTCAGATCTATCTACCTATCTATCTATCTATCTATATATATATATATTTATTCATCGTCCAATCGATGTTCATTCATATCTATCAATCTATCTATGTTCATACTTAGTTATCTATCGATCAGTCGATCTATTTTTGTTTTTTCATATTTATCAATCATTCTATCTATCGATCTACCTATCTATGTCTGGTCATATATATATATATATATATATATATATCTTTTTATTCATCGACCAATCTATGTTCATTCATATCTATCTATCTATGTTCATACTTAGTTATCTATCGATCTATCTATCTCAGTCCCTTCATATCTCTCTCTCTCTCTCTCTCTCTCTCTCTCTCTCTCTCTCTCTCTCTCTCTCTGTATTCAGGTATACACACATAATAAGAATCTTTATAATACAAGAATGAGTCAAAAGTTTTGTAATATTTTGGTAACATGCGACAATTCAGCAGCTTTAGATGTTTTGAACTGTTAAGCTAGTGAAGGCGAATAACCACACTGGACAGTGAGATGCCGAGTTCGCCTGATACTCTCCGAGTGTTACACTCCTGATTTGCCTCTCATGACTAAGGGAACAGCCTCAGAATCCACGATTTTAGGCCTATATGACTTTGCTTGATTGTCGAGGTTCATGCAAACCAATCACAATGTCTTCAATCATTTGGTTTCTCTGCTTGTGATCAAATGCGCCTTTAACTTTCGTACAACAAATGTTTGGGGTTGCTTTGCTCGGGTTATGACTCAGTTCGAACTCATTAAGCTTGAGTTCCAGAATTAGTCAACGTTGGGCATTCATCCGTGCAGCTTTCGACTCACACGTGACCGAGTGAAATAATACACGTGTGAACGCACCATCTACCACGATACTACACACTACAACAAATACCAACCTCGTAAGTAAATTGCTCGTAAGTAGTTTGTAAATAGTTTGTAAATAGTTTTTTAAGTTCGTAGTTTGTAAGCAAATTGTTTGTAAGCAGTTTGCAGCGATTGATTTCAATCAACTGAATCCAATTGATGGGTCACACTTCGTCCGGCCGTGGTATCAACGGCACGGATCTGGTCGGGTGTGTCCCATCTTCTGGACATAACTCGAGCCTTAGGGGGGCGTCCATCCAGGCTTTAATCCTCCTCGGAGGAGTGGGGTTTATCGCCTGGCACTAGAGGCGCCCCTTGGTAAGGGAATGCTGACGGGGCCCGAGGCATTTTTGGGAATGCCGGGCGCATCTGAGCTCCAGCCCTGCGCCCGGACCCACCTTAAAAAAGGCCTTGTGCCATATTCGTCCGGTTGATGGAACGGCCGACAAATAACGTTAGCAGTTTGCAGCTAAATAGTTTGTAAGTAAATAGTTTGTTAATAAGTTTTTAAGTTAAGTAGTTTTTCTACACAAGAATGCTGCGAGCAATATTGAACAAATCCTGGAGGCAACACCCCACAAAGCAGCAGCTACACGGCCACCGACCACCCATCACGAAAACTATCAAAGTTAGATGAACCAGACATGCAGGACACTGCTGGAGAAGTAGGGACGAGCTCATAAGTGATGTACTCCGGTGTACCCCTTCATATGGCCGAGCAAAGTTATGGCGACCAGCTCGAACCTACATACAGCAGCTCTGTGTAGATACGGGGTGTAGTCCTGAAGGCCTGCCGGAAACGATGAACGATAACGAGGGGTGGCGAGAGAGGGTCACGGATATCCGTGCTGATGGCACGACAAGGTGATGATGATGATGATTTCAAAATTCATTTTTTTAATCCTTTTTTAAAATTTTATATACTTTTATAAATTCATTTTTAAATCATTTATTTCCTCTCAGTTTAAATGGTTTCAAATTTTGCCGTTTTTAATTATATTTATCAAATATTCCTATTAAATACAAACATTTTGCACTCAGCTGAGTTTTTGCCCAGTCGGCAGGGTGGGGGCTGTAGAATACACTGACTGCACCTTTGCAGAACGGTAAGACCCCTCTCCCACTGAGTGTCCTGGTTATGACACTAAACAATCTGATGGTAAGATTCCTGTAATGCGGGGGCTTTGGGGAATACCGAGCACTTCTTCATTACCATTGCTCCCAGGTCCACTCTAGCCCGGTGTGGTAGCACCTGATTGGGTCCGATCTATGGGTTAAATAGAACTAACGGCATAGTTATGCCAAACTGAATTGTTCGACTAAACTAAATAGCTTGAAATAGAAATGTTTTTGACAATTAAACCGTACTTACATTTAAACTTCGTGCTTATGCTAAACTGAATTGTTTGAAATGGAACTGTTTTTTGACATTGAAACTGTACTTACACTAAACTGATTAGTTTAATATAGAACTGTTTTGATATTTAACTGTGTGTAAACAAAATGTGTACTTATACTAAACTGAATAAGCTGAATTAGAACTGCTTGACTAAACTGAATAGCTTGAAATAGAAATGTTTTTCACGATTAAACTGTACTTACATTTAAACTGCGTGCTTATGCTAAACTGAATTGTTTGAAATAAAACTGATTATTTACATAAAAATGGATTTGGCGTTAAATAACCTACAAAGATTGATATGCCATAAAACCCAACCAACCATCAGCTGAGATTTATCAAACCTCTCAGTAGGTTTTACTTAGCACCTAGTCATTTTATTGTGAGTAGCCTAACATAAATTGAGACTTATGCATGGCCATCACAAAAAAAGGTTTGATCTCGTTGGCATTCCTCTTTTTGGGCGCCTCAGGCGCCAAGCAATAAACTCAACCCTGCGAACTGGTACTACTTGGTGAGAAGATAGTTAACTTGATGATAATAACCATCCCGAATAAATAGAACCCGGGTATGGGTATACCTCACCTTATGTCAATAATTTGTTCCAGAAGAGGCAACTCAAGTCAAATTTACTTGTCTCCGAATTTACTTGTCACCAGGCTAAACCACAAATAACCATAAAAAGTAATCTGTGCCTGTGGTGTAATTGTTATCGTCGTAGGAAATGAACACGGCGACACGAGTTCAAATCCTGGACGAGACTGATTGCATTTCACATATCACTAATACCCTTGGGAAAGGTATGAATCCAATTATTCTCCCTCCAGCTATGGGTAAATAGTAGGTCAGACTAGGTTCTTCAGCCTTGGTTAGTCAACTAGTCTAGGAGAAGGAAAACTCTGAATTGAAACCTGTTAAACTCCGCTTAAAATTTGACCTTGTGTCATATCCTACCCGAGCGGAGGGGTTGGTAAATAGGATAAAAAGTAATCTAAATTTCCGAATACATGTACGTACATACTTGTAAATGTAGATGTTTACAATTTGGCGATCTTTACCAATACATTGCAGACTCTTTATTTGGGAATGTGGTTTGCTCTAAGATATTATAAAATAAAATGAGCTTTTAAAAACCCCTAAATAAGACAACACAAAGTCAGATATTTTCCTTTTTCGTTCCCTAGGATTTATGATGATTATATCAACATTTACTGTAAATGTACGAATTTTAATATGATTTTATATACTTTTATTCTTATTTATTGTAGAGGTATATGATTTTATATGATTTAAACGCTTTTCTCATATTTACCAACCCCTCAGCTCGGGCAGGATCTGACACAAGGTCAATTTTTAAGTGAAGTCTAACAGGTTTGAATTCAGAGTTTTCCTTCTCCTAGACTAGTCAACTAGACTAGTCACCAAGGCTGAAGAACCTAGTCTGCCCTACTATTTACCCATAGCTGGAGGGAGAATAATTGGATTCATACTTTTCCCAAGGGTATTAGTGCTATGTGAAATGCAATCATTTTCGTCCAGGATTTGAACTCGTGTCACCGTGTCCATTTCCATTATAATAGACCAGATAAATCTCCCCACTAGTAAACCAAGTGCCCAGATGCGTGACTGTCAACAAATGGTCAATCACTAGAGAACTCACAGTAAGTGCGAGAAACGGTCATACACAAGAATTTTAAATTTTTGAAAAGGGTGAGTTAGTTACCAGAAGACCTACCAGAAGACTACGCACTTAAATCTCAAAACTGTTCCATTTCAAACAATTCAATTTAGCATAAGTACACAGGTTAAATGTTGAAAAATAGTGTCATTTCAAACAATTCAGTTTAGCATAAGTATAAGGTTTAAATGTCAAAACAGTTCTATTTCAAATAATTCAGTTTAGCATAAGCACACAATTGTCAAAACTGTTCTATTTCAAACAATTCCATTCAGCATAAGTACGCATCTTAGTTCTATTTGACCCATAGGGAGGACCCTATCAGGTTCTACCACTCCAGGACAGAGTGGAACTGGGAGTGATAGCAATGAAGGGGTACTCCGTATTCCCCAAAGCTCCAGCATTACTGGAATCTCACCATGAGACTGTTTATTGTCATGTCAAGGACACTTGCTGGAGTGGGGTCTTACTCCTCTGGAGAGATGCAATCGATGTATTCTACAGTACCCGCCGACTGGGCAGTTAGATACCAGATAAATGGTATTAGATACCAGGTAAAATGTTAAGGATAATCATGATCATGTCGTGCTGCTAGCACGGATTTCTCTGACTCTCTCCCTATTTGTCCCTATCATCCATCGCTCCAGGTAAGTCTTCTAGACTACATCCTGTGTCCATACAGAGATGTATATAGGTTCTTGTTGGTCGGCCAACACTCGCACGTCCGTGTGAAAGGGTTTCATATGAGTTTTTCCTTGTTTCTCCAGCAGTGTCCTGCATGCCTTTTTCGTCTTATTTAGATCATTTTAGAGATAGGAGGTAGGTGGCTCTACAACTGCTGTTTTGTGAGATTTTGCTTCCAGGATAATAGGTATGGGTTATATTTGGTAGTATATACTACGTAATATATAATGCGAAACTAAAATAATGTAATAGTTAGGGTGTGAACGTAGCGAGCATGTCGCGAAATGACCAAGCCGTCAGCTGGGCTTGGCTCAAAGACACGCTACTCGCGGTGAATTCGCCAGAAATAATAATTAAGCTTCAACGACACACCTTTCATTTAAGTAAGTCTTTGTACAGTCGAAAGATACGTTTCACGCTTCCTATTTAGATTCAAAGTACGAAAATAAACCCTAACCCTAACCTACTTAATAATGGGCGTATTAGTTATATATATATATATATATATATATATATATATATATATATATATATAATATTGCACATAAATAGTACTCCCACCTATAACATTTTTTTTTAGATATCAGTTTTTTCTAAACCAAAGATAGCAGGATTTTGTTATTTCTAGTGGAATGTTATACTATCAAATTAGATATCATTGGGTATTATTTATTACTAATCTCCATAGCATTATACTATCAAATCAGATATTAATAGGTATTATTTATTACTAAGCTCCACAACATTATACTCTCAAATAAGATATTATTAGGTATCATTTATTACTAAACTCCATAACATTAAAAATGAGAAAAAAATAAACTTACATTTAAAAGATGATCTTATTTTTACGTTGCTACATATTTTTATATTTGGTTGCAGAGTCTATCCTTCATATATATATATATATATGTGTGTGTGTGTGTGTGTGATACAACACTTTGTCAGCTAGGCTTTCAATATACAAATGTATCCCTTGCAGATAGGTAAGACTATCCTTCAAACTATAAAATCACAGCGGTTATTATTTAGTATTATTTATAGCCACCCTCTACAGCATTGAAACCGAGTCATAAAAATTATGAATGTTCAGCTGTCCAAAAAAGTAAACTTCTTATTTATATTTATTTTTTGTTCATTTGTTACAAACGTGTTGCTAATTTTTGTTACAAACGTGTTGCAAATTTTTGTTGCAAGCGTATTGCAAATTTTTGTTACAGACGTGTTGCAAATTTTTGTTACAGACGTGTTGCAAATTTTTGTTACAAACGAGTTGCAAATTTTTGTTACAAACGTGTTGCCATTTATTCATAATCCCTAATATCATCCGTTTTCATTGGATAATGTTTCTCTTGAAATAACAAAATCCCAGTAACTTTTGATTAGAAGAAAATCAACATTTTAATATTTTCTTTATTGTTCGAAGTGTACTTATCTATGAACTATATATCAGTGACGTATCCAATAAGATTCGGTGCTAAGTCAATAACATTTATGGGTGAGACTCCGCGGTGTAGTGGCTAACGTACTGGACTGCGACATTGAAGTAATGACACTTTAATCAACTTGTATATGAAATTAAAAACATCACATTACCTCTGAAGTGCTTGTGTTTATAATTATTAATTTCGAAGCGAAATTTTCGAAATGAAATTTAATTTGTAACTTATATAATCATTCAGGAGGTTTTATTATAAGTAATGAATTCAAGTGAAACATTTTTAATTAATTTTTTACTGTGGGCTAAAAATTTGGAATGACGTTCTGCGTATTGGCTCATTATCACTTTCATCAAACCAGGAGCAGCCGAACGCTATGTGTACTCGCTCAGAAAAGTCGTAACCTAAACTCACCCCCAAATTCGCCGGGAAATGTCATGTCATCTTATTACGGGAAGAGACTACTGCAAATCTAATTTTTGCTCTTCAGAGATTCATTACACTTGGTATACACCCGTCCACTCTCTCTGAAGTGCTTGGTTTGGTTTGGTTTGGTTTTATGGCATATCAACCGCTGTTGGTTATTTAATGCCAAATCCTTTTTATACATATATATAGAATATATGATTTCCCACCACATTTTTGTAGATTTTTAATGAACCTGAGCTCTTTTTTTTTTTTTTTTTTTTGCATCCAGTTAAATGATTTCACTTATTTCTATCTAATAAGAATAATTCTATTTGCAATTAATCATTTGTTTGCACACAGTTAAATATTTTTCACAAAAATAACTAGCTAAACATCAGTCATTTATTTACGCACAATTAAATGTAAAAACAGTTATATTTCAAACAATTCAGTTTAGCATAAGTTCACAGTTTAGTTGCATGTGTACCATAGTTATGACCTAATCAGGTGCTACCACGCCGAGTCAAAGTGGCCCTGGGAGCAACGGCAATGAAGGGATAATCCGCATTTCCCAAAGTTCCAGCATTGCTGAATCCTCACGATTTGATTGTTTAGTGTCATATACCAGGATATTCGTCGGAGTAGTCATACCCCTGAACAGAGAATGCAGTCGGTATATTCTACAGCCCCAGACGACTAGGCCACAGGACACTTGTTGGGGGAGTCTTATTCCTCTGCAGAGATGCAGTCGGTGTGTTGTACAGTCTCAGCCGACTGTGCCCCCCTCGTGAAGTGCATTATCCCACGAAAATTAATACGTTATTAAACAAAGAAAAAACATCAAATGAAAGGGCTTCATGAGAGAACCGAAATAAATCATACTTCTACTTTTAATAAATAATGGTATCTTCAGTCATTATATCTTATTTCTTAGGAATACACGTAACTATATATATATATATATATATATATATATATATATATATATATATATATATATATATATATATATATATGAAATTAATGTAATCTTATTGCGGGAAGACACTACTGCAAATTTAATTTTTGCTCTTCAGAGATTCATTACACTAGGTATACATCCGTTCGCACTCTCTCTGAAGTGCTGGGTTTGGTTTGGTTTTATGGCATATCAACCACTGTAGGTCATTCAATGCCAAATCCTTTTTATACATATATATAAAATATATGATTTCCCAGCACATTTTTGTAGATAATATTTTTAAACGAGCCTGAGCTCTTTCTTTTGCATCCAGTTAAATGATATATATATATATATATATATATATATATATATATATATATATTAGAAAGCCCACAATAAAATCTTCAAAATTTTTACAACTATTTGATATCAAGATTAACCTGTGCTGCAAACAATCTAAATCAACCAACTCATTCACTCGTATCACAACTAGAAAGAGTTTCAAAATTTATCGTGAATCAGGTTGGTTGGTTGGTTGGTTGGGTTTTATGGTATATCAACCTTTGTAGGTTATTTAACGCCAGATCCATTTTTATGAAAATAGTTCTATTTCAAACAATTCAGTTTAGTATGAGTAAACACTTTAATCATCAAAAAAATTCTATTTTAAGCTATTCAGTTTATTCAAACAGTTCTAATTCACCTAATTCAGTTTAATATAAGTACAGATGTTGTTTACACACGGTTAAATGTCAAAACTGTTCTATATTAAACAATTCAGTTTAACTTAAGTACAGTTTCAATGTCAAAAACAGTTCCATTTCAAACAATTCAGTTTAGCATGACTACGCAGTTTATATGTAAGTACAGTTTAATTGTCAAAAACATTTCTATTTCAAGGTATTCAGTTTAGTCAAACAGTTCTAATTCAAACAATTCAGTTTAGCATAAGTATGCAGTTAGTTCTATTTAACCCACAGGTATGGCCCTATCTGGTGCTACCATTCTGGGCAAGAATGGACATGAGAGCAATGGCAATGAAGGGGTGCTTTGCATTCCCCAAAGCACCAGCATCACTGAAACTTCACCATTAGATTGTTTTGTGTCATATCAGGACACTCATTGGGGGGGTCTTACCTCTCTGCAGAGGTGCAGTCAGTGTATTCTACAACCCCAGCCGACTGGGCGACGCGAATTAGAAGCTAAGATGTTATTCGTTTACTGGAATGCACACACTGTAAAAAAACAATATATTGGAATGTCAAAATGGTCTCGTTTTTATTTTAGATTAAATGACTACAGACACACGATCAAATCTATGGATCATAACAATCTAATTTTCATCGAACAATTCTTCGGCTAAAATGTCCACGATTTTAACAGAAATGCCAAATTCACCATCATAGAAAATTTTTAAAAAAATATCAACATCTAAAAGAAAATTTTAAAAAGACAATTGCTTAAGGTGTAAGGGTTATCGTCGTAGGAAATGGACACGGCGACTCGAGTTCAAATCCTGGACGAGACTGATTGCATTTTACATAGCAATGGCTGTGACGAAGGTCATTGACGCGCTCACACAAAAGGGCTTCCATGGGGCCTTCCAGAGGTTTTGGAATGGTACAACAAGTGCATTGTAGCCGGAGGAGATTACTTCGAAGGGGACTAGAGTTTCATATGTATACTATCAATAAAAGTGCCCATACAAAAAAAGTCTGGAAACTTATTTAATGATCCTCGTATATATTTAATATATATGGTTGGGTTGGGTTGGGTTGGGTTTGATGTCATATCAATCATTTATGGAGGTGCCCGTGGTGTAATGGTTATCGTCGTAGGAAATGGACACGGCGACTCGAGTTCAAATCCTGGACGAGACTGATTGCATTTCACATAGTACCCTTGGGAAAGGTATGAATCCAAATAATAGTACCCTTGGGAAAGGTATGAATCCAATGATAGTACCCTTGGGAAAGGTATGAATCCAATAATTCTCCCTCCAGCTATGGGTAAATAGTAGGACAGACTGAATTCTTCAGCTTTGATGAGGCAACTAGTCTAGGAGAAGGAAAACTCTGAATTCAAAAACCTGTTAAACTCCGCTTCAAAATTGACCTTGTGTCATATCCTGCCCGAGCGGAGGGGTTGGGTAAATAGGATTGCATAAAAAAATTAGAAAACATTTGCCATTTGAACTAAATGTAAAACTTAATCACCATGCCTTGAAATAAGAATTTGACAACCACAATCTTCTAAATAAACAAATAAACCCAAGAATAAGTCACTGCTAATTTGAAAGCCCTTTCCTTAGATAATAACATGGACAAAAAAAAAAAGTCCAGATAAAACAAAGACTCAGATAAGAGGGCTTAAGTCACAGCTAATTCAAAACGCATTCCTCCTATAACACTAATGAAAACACATTAACTTGATAGGCTTACAACACACACACACACACACACACACACACACACTGGCACAGTCAGTTTGGGAGGCTGTAGAATACACCGATTGCATCTCTGCAGATGAGACCCACCCCCCAACGAGTGTCCAGGATATGACACTAAACAATCTGATGGTACTATTTACCAACCCCTCCGCTCGGGCAGGATATGACACAAGGTCAATTTTTAAGCGGAGTTTAACAGGTTTGAATTCAGAGTTTTCCTTCTCCTAGACTAGTTGCCTCACCAAGGCTGAAGAACCTAGTCCGTCCTACTATTTATCCATAGCTGGAGGGAGAATAAGGGGGTTCATACCTTTCCCAAGGGTATTTGCCCGAAAGTGAACGTAATAGCGCGACTGGAGTACGAACTCGCGTACTCCGATTCCGCAGTTCATCGCTTTAACCATTACACCACGAGGACACCCTAAACCCTAAACAATCTGATGGTGAGGCTTCACGAATGCTGGAGTTTTGGGGAATACGAAGTACCCATTTATTGCCATCGCTCCCAAGTCCTCTCTGACCCGGAATGGTAGCACCGGATAGGGTTTTATGTATGGGTCAAATAGAATTAAACAGTATACTTATGCTAAGTGGAATTGCTTGAAATAGAACTATTTTGACTTTGAAACTGCGTTCTTACTTTAAACTGAATTGTTTGAAATAGAACTGTTTTGACATTTAACTGTGTGTAAACAAATGACTGGTTTTAATTGAATTGTTAGTGATACATAATAATACTTGGAACCATTTAACTTTGTAGACTAAACTAAATAGCTTGAAAAAGAACTGTCTTTGACATTTAAATTGTGTACTTATGCTAAATTGTATTGTTTTAAATTGAAGTATTTATATGTAAAAATATGAATTTGGTATTAAATAACCTATAATGGTTGATATGTCATAAATCCAAATAAAACTAAACTAAACAAAACACACACATATATATTTATATATTTATAACAGTGCAAAAAACTCCATGAAACTCGGGGATCGCAGTCTAAATTCCTTGAATGAAATATATATATATATATATATATATATATATATATATATATATATATATATATATATATATATATATATATTTAATCTTTTTACCTATTCTATAATTCTGACAGAGTGAAAAAAACAAACTTATGATACAATTTGCAAATAAATTTTTTTTACACAAACTGTTATCTGAGAGAAAATTTCTATATAAAAAAAAATTAAAGCACTCTTTGAAAATAATCAACCAATAATGCATGCCTAGTCAAAAGAAAAAAAACATCGACGAAAAAAAGACACAGACCTAGTTTATCTACCTATGTGTGGGAAGTTGAAAAGAAGCTTGATGCCGATCCAATATTTAAATGGGAGATAGTAAAAAAAAAATGTCGTGAATAAAAGGCAGGTGATAAATATTGTAATTTACGCATGGAGGAAAAACTTGCTATAGCTTCGTATCATATTTACCAACCCCTCCGCTCGGGCAGGATATGACACAAGGTCATTTTTAAGCGGAGTTTAACAGGTTTGAATTCAGAGTTTTCCTTCTCCTAGACTAGTTGCCTCACCAAGGCTGAAGAACCTAGTCTGCCCTACTATTTACCCATAGCTGGAGGGAGAATAATTGGATTCATACCTTTCCCAAGGGTATTAGTGCTATGTGAAATGCAATCAGTCATGTCCAGGATTTGAACTCGTGTCGCCGTGTCCACATTCCAAAGGTCGGAAATACTTAATATTTGTGGGGATAAAAAAGTTTGGTTACTTGGCTGGTAAAGTATAACTTTTCTTTTTTTTAATGCTAATGTTATTCTTTCTGGTGGCCTTTTAATCAATAAAATGTAGTGTGGTCCAACCCCTCTTTGGTTAGAATTATTCCAATGATCCGGTTAGGTGAAACCTAGGTAGAATCGTACATATATTTGGGTAGAATTTCTTTATTGGTACATATTTGATTGAACATTATAGACATTTTTTTGTCTAACTATTTTTTGTTAATTTTTTCGAGTTGCCGTATCGATCTTATGATATCCGGCGGGAATTGGTTAATAAACCTTCCATAATAACTTATTTCCCAAGTACTTTCTGCCCAATCTTGGGTCATCATCGGGGGGTGTATTGCAAAAGGGATGTAACTTTTGCGTTGTACATTACTATTTTGTAAGAATGAGCGTTTATATATATATATATATATATATAAGACCAAACAAAGACTCTTTCATCAGAAATTATTCTTGATTAACCCAATGAATATGTAACTCCAACCGAACAGTTTATATATAGATATATTTTTGCGTGTGTGTGTGTGTGTTTTCTTAAGTTTTTCTTAAACCACAAACTTTTACTTTCTCCGATTTTGTCTTTTCTCTAGCTTCTTTATATTGGAGACCAATTGATGGAGAAGTTGCCCCAAGTTTTGCTCCCAAGCGCTCATATCAGTTGTTGGTACGGCTTATTTTGTATGGGGCCTTTTGTAACATAATTGCGGAGGGATTTTTTTGTTATATTATCGTTTTTCGTTTTAAATATCTTGTCTTTCGGTTTAGTAAGGCTGAGAACCTTTCGGCTTAGTGCATGGGTTAGTTAGGTGCACACATTGAGTGCAGGTGTTCACAGTTCTATTTCAAATAATTCAGTTTAGCACAAGCACGCAGTTCAAATGTAAGCACAGTTCACATATCTGATTGTCACAGCTGGTGAATTTCAAAAATACAATAGGGACTTTAGAAGAACGATATTCAATAAAATTCTGTTTTAAACTTGGAAAAAAATGTCATGCGGTGAAAGCTGGATCTACCGCTATGACCCAGAGACCAAGAGACAGAATTCCCAGTGGAAGCATGCTGGCTCTCCCAGACCCAAGAAGGCCAGACAGAGCAAATCCACCCACAAACATTTGATGATACCTTTTTTTTTTTTTTTTTTTTTTGGCAGCACTGGCATGATCTACATGCACTGGGTTCCCACTGGACAGTCTGTCAACAAAGAATACAATGTTGAGATTTTAAGGGAGTTCAGGAAGAGATTCTGTTGGAAGAGGCCAGCACTCTTCAAATCGGGTCAGTGGCATTTCCACCAGTCCTCAACTCCATCCTTGTCACAGACTATTTGAGCAAGATGGGCATCAAGACAGTTCCTTACCCTCCATATAGTTCAGACCTTGTTCCCTGTGACTTTTGCTTATTCCCAAAGCTCAGAGGCTGTCGTTATGAGACAATTGAGGACGTGAAAGAGGCTGTGACGAAGGTCATTGACACGCTCACACAAGAGGGCTTCCATGGGGCCTTCCAGAGGTTTTGGAATGGTATAACAAGTGCATTGTAGCCGGAGGAGATTACTTCGAGGGGGACTAGGGTTTCATATGTATACTATCAATAAAAGTGCCCATAAAAAAAAAGTCTGGAAACTTATTTAATGATCCTCGTATATATTTAATATATATGGTTTGGTTGGGTTGGGTTGGGTTTGATGTCATATCAATCATTTATGGAGGTGCCCGTGGTGTAATGGTTATCGTCGTAGGAAATGGACACGGCGACTCGAGTTCAAATCCTGGACGAGACTGATTGCATTTCACATAGCACTAATACCCTTGGGAAAGGTATGAATCCAATTATTCTTCCTCCAGCTATGGGTAAATAGTAGGACAGACTGAGTTCTTCAGGAACTAACAATTCAAATCGGTCAAACTCCGCTTAAAAATTGACCTTGGCTCATATCCTGCCCGAGCGGAGAGGTTGGTAAATAGGATCAATCATTGTAGGTTATTTAATGCCAAATCCTCTTTATACATATATGTTAAATATATATGATTTGGTTGGGTTGGGTTTGATGGCATATCAACCATTCTAGGTTATTTAGTCCCAAATCCTCCTAATACATATATATTAAATATATAGGATTTGGTTTGGTTTGGTTTGGTCTTATGGCATATCAACCACTGTATATTATTTAATGCCAAATTCTTTTTATACGTACATACTAAATATACGATTTCTATACACATTCTGTAGATAATATTTTTAAATGAGCCAAAGCTCATTTTTTTCGCACACAGTTAAATGGTTTTACTTATTTCAATCGAATAAGAATAATTCTATTGACTATTAATTAATCATTTGCTTGCACACAGTTAAATGCTTTCAAGTATTGTTATATATCTCTAACAATTTAATTAAAGTCATTTGTTTACACACGGTTAAATGATCAAACAGTTCTATTTCAAACTCTTCAGTTTAGCATATCAACAAAGTTTAATGATTCCAAGTACTACTGCGTATCACTAACAATTTAAACGTCAGTCATTTGTTTAGACACAGTTGAATGATTAAATGGTTCTATTTCAAGCAATTCCGTTTAGCATAAGTCATTTGTTTGCCCTCAGTTTAAATTTGAAAGTACATACTTTAAATGTCAAACTTTTATTCGACCCATAGATAGGACCCTATCAGATGCTACCACTCCGGGCCAGAGTGGATCTGGGAGCAATGGTAACGAAAGGGTACACCACATTCCTTAAAGCCCCAGTATTACTGCAGCCTCACCATCCGATTGTTTAGTGTCATGTCCAGGCAACTCGTTGGGGATGCAGTCGGTGCATTCTAAAGCCCCAGCCGACTGGGCTTTTAAAATGATTGTAAAGATAGATAATTGTACTGTATATAACCGTTGAACTGGCTTCGGCATAAAATAACCCAACAGCGATCTGCGTGCCGTAAAACTGACTAATCAACTAGATTGATAGATATGAACAAACTAGGGTCGATGGATAGAAAAGTACAAACTGACATAGATAGATAGATAGATAGATAGATAGGATTGGTTACTTTTGTTCAACGGCATATCAACCTAAATGGTTTATCTAATGCCAAAGCTATCATTGCTGATATTTATTTACTCAAATATTTATTTACTCTATACTCCCTCCTACCGTGACCCGGGAGTTGGGCACTCTCGCAAAGGAATGACCGGTTACCGCTGGCGTAATGCAATGCTCTTCTAAAGAACTGAGTACTCCGGTAGCCATTAAGCGTATATGTAAACAAAAAAAATGATACATATGTGTTAAGATCCCTTCGTTTACGCTGAGTTTGCTGATGGCAATGCGATAGAAAATCCGGCTGGCGTTAAAGTCAGCCGAGTTTCGATCCCGGCTTCAAGCATCTCGCATGGATAGCAAAACTGAAGAGTTGTGATTCAACGAAACAGTCTGTCTGTGGATGACAATATATATATATATATATATATATATGTTTGTATGTGTGTGTGTGTTCTTTATGTCTGTAAGATATAAATGGACAGAAAAAAAAGAGAAATATGGATGTACAATAATAAACAGTACGTAACTATAATTTAGAGAATTTCTGAATCTATGAACTTGCGATACACCATCCCCCTTAATAAAGTGCGTTTGTCTGTTTTGTTTTTCCGTTTTTTTTTTTTTTTTACGAAATTATGATCTAAGGTATTAACTTTGTATCAAGCGTTTATTTTCAGCTCTCTGCGATATCACATCTTTTCGGTTCTCGATATTACTGGATTATATATATATATATATCAAAAATGCAATCTGACAATTTACAAGAACATGCAATAAGATTCTGTTTTAAACTTGGAAAAAATGCCACAGAAACTTATGGAATACTTCAGACTGCTTTTTGACCAGCTTGCTAAAATCGAGCATGAGTTTTTGAGTGGCATGAGAGATTCAAAGAAGGCAGGGAGTCTGTGAGGGATGATAAGAGGCGTGGGAGGAGTAAGGAAGTCAATACACCAGGGTTGATAGACTAACGGGTTAGGGTTAGGATTACTATGTTGAGGCTTTAAGGAAGTTCAGGAAGAGATTTCTTGGGAAGAAGCCTGCAAGCTTCAAATTGGGTCAGTGGCATTTCCACGAGGACAATACACTAGTCCACAACTCCATCCTTGTTCCAAACTATTTGACCAAGATGGGCATCAAGACAATTCCACAGCCTCCCTATAATCCAGATCTTGCTCTTTGTGACTTTTTCTAATTCCCTAAGCTCACAGGCTGTCGTTATGAGATAATTGAGGAGATAAAAGAGGCTGTGACGAAGGTCATTGACACGCTCACACAAAAGGGCTTCCATGGGGACTTCAAAAAGTTTTTGGAACGGTACAACAAGTGCATTGCAGCCGGAGGAGATTACTTCGAAGGGGACAAGAGTTTCATGTGTGTACTATCAATAAAAGTGCCCATACGAAAAAAGTCTGGAAACTTATTGTATGCACTTCGTAATTTATAATATCCATCCACCCCCTTTTATTCACTACATCTTCAATTTCGGTCACATTAGGATTATAGATTTATTTCCATCCTGTTAAGAGCATTGATATGAATCAACAACTCCCCAAAACTCCATATATGTATATATCTATATATTGATATCCATAGATTATTTCGTTTTATCACAACTCTTTACTGTGGCTAGACCCGCGAGATGCTTCAAGTCACGATAGAAACCCTGCTGACTTAACGTCATTCGGATATCTTACCCCAGAGCTATCGTCATTTTTAGCCTTAGCGAAGGAAGTTTTTATTAATAACTTTTTACATTTACATTATCGGATATCGGAATACTCAATTCATGAGAATTATAATCCATAAATAGTTAATTTGGCATCGTTTGTGTGATATGTTGACCAGTAGCTCACTGGGAGAGTCTCGGCTCTGTATTCTCGAGTCGATGGTTCGATCTCCAGTGGGAGAGATCACGGTACACACTACTGATGAGACCTAATACGGTCGAAATATCTGTCCAGTGATTCCGTATGTCTCACGCAGTGTTTGCTGAATTTTCTGCTCATGGTAATTCAATTTATAAAAGTACATTAAAATGTATATACCGTACGATGAAATATTTACATCGAAATATTGCTAACGAATACATGCCATTACTTTGTTCATTCATCTTTTTAAAAATTCAGTTGGTTGGTTGGTTGGTTTGTTGGGTTTTATGGCATATCAACCATCTGTAGGTTATTTAACGCCAAATCAATTTTTATGTAAATAATCTGTTCTATTCAAAACGATTCAGTGCATAAGTACACAGTTTAATAGTCAAAAACATTTCTATGTCAAACTATTGAAGCAGTTATATGTAACAATTCAGTTAAGTGTAAATACTGTTTTAATGTCGAAAAACAGTTCTATTTCAAATAATTCAGTTTAGCATAAGCACACAGTTTAAATATAAGTACGGTTTAATTGTCAAAAACATTTCTATTTCAAGCTATTCAGTTTACTCAAACAATTCAGTTTAGCATAAGTATGTTGTTAGTTCTATTTAACCCATAGATAGGACCCTTATCAGGTGCTACCACACCGGGCCAGAGTGGACCTGGGAGCAATGGCAATGAAGGGGTACTCCGTATTCTCCAAAGCTCCAGCACTGCTGGAACATCACCATCAGATTGTTTAGTATCATATCCAGGACACTCGTGGGGGGGTCTTACTCCTCTGCAGAGAAGCAGTCGGTGTATTCTACAACCCCAGCCGACTGGGCAAAAAAAAAAAATAAAATGAAATTTTTTTTTTAAATAATAAGAAGAAATTCGGACCAAAAGGTGTTTTTATTATTTTTTAAGGTTTAGTAATTTGTGTCATACTAAACACTTTAAAAAGGGTACGTTATACCTCCTTGTTTAACACTTAGCAATATAAGGTACATATCAAGGGTAAAGTGGAGCAATCAAGGGGAAAGGGGTAGAGCCCCCTAAATTATTACCGCTTTTCTTTTACAATTGTTATATTCTTTCACAAGTTATCTCCGTTAGTTTTATTGTGTTTGTTCTCATTTTATGATATGTTTTCGGATAATGTAAAGACCAGATTGCTTCACGGCATTTGGAACCAATTAATGGCGTTGGGATATATATGTCACATCTTTTCAGATCTTGACATTACGGGATTATGTATATATATATATATACATATATATATATATATATATATATATATATTAGTTAATGTCATATCTTAAACGAAGATACCAGCACTTTTTTTTTATTTCTCATAGAACATTATACAATCAAACCAGATGTTATTAGGTAGTTTTTCTGCCAAATTGTCATGAATGAATATATATATATATAAGTAAGTAAGATGTCGACCGTTACCGAGGGCGACCAGAATGCTCCCTTTTCAATAGCTACTACACCGAAGTGTAAGGAAGGGCGTTACTCCTTTCCCTGGATTGTTCCACTTTACCCTTGATACGTACCGTATATCGCTGAGTGTTAAGCAAGGAGGTATAAAGTACCATTTTTAAAGTCTTTGGTATAACGCGACCTGGGATTGAACCTAGGTCTCCCGGACTATAGGCGAACACTCTACCCACTATATATATATATAAAGTAAAAGTAAAGTTGGCGACCTTATTTGAGGGTGATCAAAATCTCCCTTTTCATTAACTACTACACCGATGTGTAAGGGAAGATACCGCTACTCCTTTCCCTGGATTTCTCTACTTTACCCTTGATACGTACCTTATAACGCTGAATGTTAAACAAGGACGAATCAAGTACAATTTTTTTCAGTCTTTGGTATGACTAGACCTGGGATTGAACCCCAGAATATATATATAATCCGCTCTGTTTTACAGAAAATTTGAATGATAAAATTTGATGTTCTGCGAAAAATCAAAATATAATAACTTATAATAACTTGCAAATTGTTCAGGAAATTGCTTTATTCTTTAAATTAGAACAACACACACACACACACACACACACTCGCACGCACACACACATATTAAATACTATTAACATACGGTATCCGAAAAGGAACTATGACTGTTATAATGACGGTATACAAGAATAGGAAAGCAATGCCATTACATTGTTCATCTAAGACAGTTAAACAAACTAATGGCATTGCTTTCCTAGTCTTGTTCATTATTCATTCATCTTGTTCATTCATCTTTTTAAAAAATATGGACTGAAATGTGTTTTTATTTTTTCTAGAGTCTTGTAAGGAAATACAATATCGCCATATATGCTTATAATCTGCCTAGATTACGTATTATGTAGTTCATTAAATCTAATTAAAATCTAATTAAATCTAATTAAACTCTAGCTAAATCTAATTAAAATCTAATTAAATCTAATAAAATGAAATAGTTTTGCATTAAAGAAATACAATTACATGATATCCTGCAGAAACTATGATAGACGAAGACAACGCATATGATCTAGCACTTCACGCAAATACACTCGCCCAAGCAGAACCCTTGCTACATAGCAAGAAGGAGCCATCTCTACTTTAAGTCGAGAGCCTCTGAAATAAGTAGAGCAGTTAACATACCTTGGTAGCAATATCTCATCTACTGAAAGTGGTGTCAACATACTCATAGCAATACAATGGTTTTGATGATCTCTATTCATCCATTGATCTCTAATTCCTCCTGTCTTTTTGTCAAACCACTCGTAACCGTTTCAAGTGGTTTGGTTTCTTTGTTTAGTGGCATATCAACCTTTGTAAGATATTTAATGTCAAAGCGATTCTCCTTGAAGAACAGTAGTAGTACTATTTAACCCATAGCTGGGAGGATAAGGGGGTTCATACATTTCCCAAGGGTATTTGCCCGAAAGTGAACGTAATAGCGCGACTGGAGTACGAACTCGCTTCCTACGATTCCCCAGTCCATCACTTTAACCATTACACCACGAGGACATAAGGAAAGTACCTTCGTTCCCATTTTCCCTTATAGGCTGCCGTGTATGGATTCTGCTTAAACCTTTAGTACAATAAACCTGTTATTGTTATTCCATGCGTGTTCGTATAAGTTTTTCCACTCAGACTTATCGTATTTTGCACGATATAACACTAAGATATCATATGGAAACAACATGCCAATTTATCTATTTTTCTATTGTATATATCTCGGGGTCGATGAGAGATGAAATGTTCCATGAAGAGGTCGATAGTCAAAATGTTTTATGACCCAAGTTTAACAAGATTATTTTGACCTTCTTGTAACTTTAAGGTTTGAAACAAAATTAATTCATGCTTTTTTATTTATAAAGGAAAAGAGATTTTCCGAAAATGCTAATTAGTGACAAATGTATTGGAAATGGTTTTTACTTTAAAATGCATTGGAAAATATTTTTTACTATTAAAATGCATTGTAGATTAATTTTTCTATACAAATGCATTAAGAGTGATTATTACTATAAAAAGCATGGGAAATGAATTTCATTATAAAAATGTATTGGATTGATTTTTACTATAAAAATGCATTATAAATTATTTTACTATAAAAATGCCTTGAAACGATATTCACTATCAAATATGTTAGAAATTATTTTTATCATGAAATACATTGGAAATGATTTTCACTATAAAATACATTGGAAATGATTTTCACAATAAAATATATTGGAAATGATTTTCACTATAAAATACATTGGAAATGATTTTCACTATAAAATACATTGGAAATGATTTTTACTATAAAATATATTGCAAATGATTTTCACAATAAAATATATTGGAAATGATTTTTACTATAAAATATATTGGAAATGATTTTCCCTATAAAATACATTGGAAATGATTTTCACTATGAAATACATTGGAAATGATTTTCACTATAAAATACATTGGAAATGATTTTCACGGTAAAATATATTGGAAATGATTTTCACTATAAAATACATTGGAAATGATTTTCACTATGAAATACATTGGAAATGATTTTCACTATAAAATACATTGGAAATGATTTTCACTATAAAATACATTGGAAATGTTTTCACTATAAAATACATTGGAAATGATTTTCACGGTAAAATATATTGGAAATGATTTCCTCTATAAAATACATTGGAAATGATTTTCACTATGAAATACATTGGAAATGATTTTCACTATAAAATACATTGGAAATGATTTTCACTGTAAAATATATTGGAAATGATTTTCACTATAAAATACATTGGAAATGATTTTCACTATAAAATACATTGGAAATGATTTTCACTATAAAATACATTGGAAATGATTTTCTCTATAAAATACATTGGAAATAAATTTTGAAATTTTATATAAAAATACATTGGGAATGATTTTTACAATAAAATGCATTGTAAATCAATTTTACAATAACAATGCATTAGAAATTATTTTTACAATAAAAATGTAGTGAGAATTGATTTACTGTGAAAATGCATTGTATATGAATTATACTATAAAAGTGTGTTATAAATGATTTTTACCATAAAAATGTTTTGTAAATAAATTTTGCAATAAAAATACATCGGAAATAATTCTTACTATAAAAATGCATTGTAAATCAATTTTACGATGAAAATCCATTGAACATGATTTTTATCACGAAAATGCATTGGAAATGATTTCAACAAATAAAATTATTGGTGTGTCCTCGTAGAGTAATGGTTAAAGCGATGGACTGCGGAATCGCGGTAAGCGGGTTCGTATTCCAGTCGCCCTATTATGTTCACTTTCGATCAAATACCCTTGGGAAATGTATGAATCCTCTTATCCTCCCAGCTATGGGCTAAATAGTACCACTACTGTTCTTCTATGAGAATATCTTTGGCTTTGAATAACCTACAAAGGCTGATATGCCATTAAACAAAGAAACCAGACCCGACTAAAAATACATAGTAAATAATTTTCAGAGTAAAAACCCATTGCAAATGATTTTTGCTATAGAAAATCATTTGCAGAAGTTGTAGAATATCCCGACAGCTGAGAAGTAAGACTTTCCCCAGCGAATGTGCAAACAAATGACGAATGCTAAACTGAACTGTTAGAAATAGAACTGTGTTGATCATTTAACTGTGTGTAAACAAATGAGCGATGTTTAATAGAATTATTAGTGATACATAGCAGTATTTGGAACCATTTAACTGTCAAACAAACAAATGATTAATATTGAATAGGATTATAATTGAAACCATTTAACATTTTAAAAACAATAGCCATGCTAATGTGCAAACAAATTAGTTCTGACTCATTTAAAAATGAAATTACCAACAAACTATTCATTCACAAATCATACATGTATAGACATTTGAGTGGGTGTCCTCGTGGGGTAATGGTTAAGGCGATGGACTGCGGAATCGTAGTATGCGAGTTCGTACTCCAGTCGCGCTATTACGTTCACTTTCGGGCAAATACTCTTAGGAAAGATATGAACTCCCCTTATCCTCCCAGCTATGGGTTAAATAGTATCACTACTGTTCTTCTAGGAGAATGGCTTTGGCATTAAATAGCCTACAAAGGTTGATATGCCATTAAAAACAAAGGAACCAAACCAAAGACATTCGAATATACACAAAAAAAGGATTGAAAAGGATAATTCATGTTTGATAGAAATGCTAACGTGGTGCATTCAATAAATTTCCAGCCTTTTTTGTACAGGCCTTTAAAATTGTCGTAAACTCTTGAAAATTCAGTATCTTATTGTTATACATCTTATGAGATGACAGACCAATTTTTATGATTTCAGGTTCAGATCAGCAGCTACAATAGGAATTGGAATACACCCTACTAAAGCCTGATTGTCACAGCTGGTGAATTTCAAAAATTCACTCTGGATGTACGGAAACTTTAAAAAGAACGATATGCAATAAAATTCTGCTTTAAACTTGAAAAAAATGCCACAGAAACGTATGGAATGCTTCAGACTGCTTTTGGAGCATCTTACATGAATCAAGCATCAGTTTTGAGTGGCATAAGAGATTCAAGTAAGCCAGGGACTCTGTGAGGGATGATGAGAGTTGTGGGAGGAGTAAGGAAGTCAATACACCAGAGTTGATTGACCAAAGGGTTAGGGTTAGGGTTACTATGTTGAGGTTTTAAGGGAGTTCAGCAAGAGATTCCTTCGGAAGAGGCCAGTACTCTTCAAATCGGGTCAGTGGCATTTCCGCCAGGATAATGCACCAGTCCACAACTCCATCCTTGTCACAGACTATTTGACCAATATGGGCATCAAGACTGTTCCTCAGCCTCCCTATTGTCCAGATCTTGCTCCCAGTGACTTTTGCTTATTCCCTTAGCTCACAGGCTGTCGTTAGGAGACAATTGAGGAGATGAAAGAGGCTGTGATGAAGGTCATTGACACGCTCACACAAAAGTACTTCCATGGGGCCTTCTAGAAGTTGTTGGAACGGCACAACAAGTGCATTGCAGCCGAAGAAGATTATTTCGAAGGGGACTAGAGTTTCATGCGTGTACTATCAATAAAATTGCCCATACGAAAAAATCTGGAAACTTATTTGATGATCCTCGTAAATCTATTCAACTGTACAAAGAAAATTAACTCAGGCTCATTTAAAAAAGGTTATCAATAAAATGTGTTTATAACTCATATATATATAATATGGCGTAATGGTTAGACTATTCGCCAATAGCCCGGGAGACCTGGAGTTCAATGCCAGGTCGAGTCATACCAATGACTCAAAAAATGGTACTTGATGCTACCTTGCTTAACACTCAGCATTATAAGGTAAGTATCAAGGATAAAGTGGAGCAATCCAGGGAAAGGAGTAGCGCCCTCCCCTACACCTTGGTATAGCTGCTATCGAAAAGGGAGCCCTCGGGTCACCCTCAACTACGGTCGCCAAATTTACTTTTACTTTATGTATAAAGTGGATTTGGCATTAAACAGCCTAAATCGTTGATATGCCATAAAACCCAACCAAACTAAACCAAAAACGCTTTGGCAATGATTTTACGATAAAAATCCATTGAAAATGATTTCACGATAAAAATCCATTGGAAATGATTTTACGATAGTAGCACCTGTTGGGGCCCTATCTATGAGTTAAACAGAACTAAACTGCATGCTTATGCTAAACTGAATCGCTTAAATTAGAACTGTTTGACTAAAATGAATAGCTTGAAATAGAAATTTTTTTGATAATTAAACTGTGTACTTTCGTTTAAACTACGTACTTTTGTTAAACTGAATTATTTGAAATGGAACTGATTTGACATTGAAACTGTGCTTACGCTAAACTTAATTGTTTGATATAGAACCGTTTTGACATCTGTGTGTAAAGAAAATCTATACTTATACTAAACCGAATCAGCTGAATTAAAAGTGTGAGACTAAACTGAATAGCTTGAAATAGAAATGCTTTTGACAAATTCTGTACTCATGCTAAACTGAATTGTTTCAAATAGAACTGATTATTTGTTTAAAAATGGATTTGGCATTAAATAACCTACAAACGTTGGTATGTCATGAAACCCAAACAACCAACCAACTATGTCAAAAATTACAAAATCCTGCACAATGCACTGACAAAAACAAAAAAATATTTCCTAACTACATTCCAAAATCTGGCAATTTTCACGGGTTACTAAAAATTCACAAGTCCAAGGAAATAAAAATAGCAGTAAAAACACAAAAATCTGAATACATACAAATTCCAAACTCCAATAACCTCAAATTTTGACCCATAGTAGCAGGCCCATCATGCTCAACCAGTAGATTCGGCAAACTTCAACTATTCCTATATAAGATAAAAAGCTAAGTTGGAGATGACATCAACTTTTTAAAAATCCATACCACAAAAAACAGATCCCAGGACACTCATGGTAACAATTGACGTCACCAACCTATATGGCAATATCCCAGATGAATTAGGAAAACAGGCCGTTTCGTTTTAGTCAGAAAAATACTCAGAAATATTACACCCAAGATTTAATAAAAAATTTATCATTGACAGTATAGAACAAATCCTAAAAAATAACTCTTTCCAATTCGACAACATAAATTACATCAAAATCCTAGGAACAGGTTGGGAAACTAAAATGGCACCAACAGACGCCACTTTAACCTTTGCATACTTAAAGGAAAGTCTGTATGAAATCATTAGGAAAAATACAATATAAAAACAGAATTCATTCGGTCATAGAAAAGATACCGAGATAACTCTATCATATTTTTGGAAATGTTTCAGAACTAACATTAACGATTTACATAACTAACTCCAAAACCTACACCTTAAAATAAAACTCCCCATAGAAAACCTTTTTAAAGAACCACAATTTTAGAAATCCTCATTAAAAGTCAAAATGGCCAAATTATCACCAACATTTACCACAACCCACAGACACCCAATAATGCCTCCACTTCAAGAACCACATCCCCCCAAAAAATCAATCCTTTACACCCTAGCATGTAGTATCCGCATCATAGTCGCACTAACCTCCAACAAGCCTTCATGAAAGAATTACGTGTAATCCTCCCCTAGAAGGGATATTCCGCAACGATAATAAATTAGGGATTTGAATCATCGGAAAAATACCATTAAAAGAACTACGAAACCCACAAAACATAGCAATGAACACCCCTTTACATATGTCTCAACATACAACTAAAACAACCCTGAGTTATTGGCAGAAATATCAAAGAATCTCAAACAATTAGAAAAATAATAGAATTAAAAACATAGCAGACAACAAAACACATTCAAAGCAAACCGCAAACAAAAAACTTAAAACATATTCCAACCACATGAAAATTTGGGGAACATATAACACGTCTCAAAATGCAAAAACTTAAAGATATGGCGTATGTAATAAAATCGTAGAAGGAAAATTCTACTCGTTGGAAAACACGAAAACAACAATAATAATAGATAAAAAATTTAAGCTGCAATTCAAAAAATGTTGTCTATATCAACAAATGTACAAACTGCAAAGATATATATATATATATATATATATATATATATATATATATATATATATATATATTGGCTCTGAAAATGGAGTCTCTTTTTATAAAAGCAACTTAAAATTATTTGACAATAACAAAAAAATTGTATCAAAATACATTTATGAATGCAACAAGGGAAACTAATACCAATATACTAGACTGATGACTAGTTATTAATCATAAAAAAAGTTTATATATATATATATATATATATATATATATATATATCTACATTAAAGAAAGCCAAACTACATTCAAACATGCACTCACGCACACACACATATATACATACCGACTACTTTTAAAATACATCTATTTATGGGGTCAAATATATTCTGACCCATGATGAACCCTATGCCCTAGAAACTATACATTCGTTTGTATACACAAGTTGTACATACATATATACGTCTGCACACACAAACTCACTCACACACAGAGGATATATATATATATATATATATATATATATATATATATATATATATATATATGTATCATCCCATTGGTATAATGGTTACAGTGTTCGCCAATGGTCCGGGAGATCGGAGTTCTATCGCAGGTCAAGTCATACCAAAGACTCAGAAAATGGTACTTGAGGCCTCATTGCTTAACTCTCAGCATTATAAAGTATGAATCAAGGGTAAGTGAAGCATTCCAGAGAAACGAGCGGCACTCTGCCCTACACCTCAGTGTAGTAGCAATTGAAAAGGGAGCTTACGGGTCTTCCTAGACTACGGTCGGTTAACTCACTTACTTACATATACATACATGCATTTCTCTAGAATTTAGCACTCCCGGTTGCCGTTAACATATATGTAAAAAGTTATTCGTAAAAAAAATTCCTTCACTAACGCCGTGAATGACGACTTTTACAGCAGGATTTTGATCCCAGCTTGAAACATCTCGTGGGTCTAGCCATCCTAATGAGTTGTGATACAACGAAACAGTCTGTCCATGGATGACAATATATATATATGTATATATATATATATATATATTAAAAACATTTACATCGACAAGAGATCTTCACGGATAATTAACTCTGATGAGAATTTCACAAACGCCAAAAAAAACTGAAATCAGACAAAATCATAACGACCTTTACTTTAAAAAGAGCAATCAGAACTTAACTTAGCCATTTAAATCACCTGATGAGAATGTAAGTAAAGTAAGTAAGTAAAGTTAGCGACCATAGTCGAGGGTGACCCGAAGGCTCCCTTTTCGATAGCTACTACACCAAGGTGTAGGGGAGGGCGCTACTCCATTCCCTGGATTGCTACACTTTACCCTTGAACCGTACCTTATAATGCTGAGTGTTAAGCAGGGTGGTATCAAGTTCCATTTTTAAAGTCTTTGGTATGACTCGACCTGGGATTGAACCCAGGTCTCCCGGGCCATTGGCGAACACTCTAACCGCTGGGCCAATGTCCCGGTTTGATGAGAATGTAAAAGTCTTAAACAAGTGTAGTACACAAGTATATGAAATATTAATAATCAAAAACGCTAAATTAGAAATGATTTGCGGACCTGAGGTGGGTTTCGATCCCAGCTTGGAGTGTCTCACGTGTCTAACCACACTGAAGAGTTGTGATACAACGAAACAGTCCGTCTGTGGATGACAATATATACGTTTCCCCCTTCACCGTCAGGTTGAGCACTGGGGAAAGAATATAACGGTTACCACTGATGTAATTCAAAGCTCTTTAACCGAATTGAGCACTCAGGCATCCGATAGCGCAAAATGTAAACAAACGACATTTGATACATATGTGTTGATTCCCGAGCTTGGCCTGACATATAGTTTAGCGGGTTTCGATCCTGGCTTAGAGTGTCTCACGTATGTAGCCACATTGAAGAGTTGTGATATAACTAGACAGTCTATATATATATCAAGAAAATAAAAAAAAACAAAGTAATCAAAAGTGATGATTTTATTAAAATGTTTCGCTTTTGATAAACGTTCATCAGGACTTTAAGATGGTGAAAAATGTTGCTTGAATAGCGATGGATGTTTTATTTGTTCCATCAACATTTTTCACAGTCCTGATGAAGGTTTATTAAAACTGAAACGTTTTAACGTTGACTTTCCATTATAATAAATTCATCACTTTTGATTACTTTGTTTTTCAATTTTCTTCATACTGTCAGATTTATTTCCATTATTTACTTCCACACACACACATATATATATATATATATATATATATATATATATATATATATCAGTTTGAGTTTTTAACATTAGAATCATATTTCCCATGGTATAAAGCTTATCAAAGTCTTTGAGGTTCAAGGACTGATTCATTTATTCTTCTTAGATTGAAAGACTTTATTATTTCTACTGAAGCATATATATACTCAAAACGAATATAATTAGATAATATTTGTAACCTCAAAATCACCAGGCGCTCTTGGCTCTGTGTCTGCGCTGTTCTAACTTAGATCTATGAATTCATTGACTTAATGAGTAAAGAGTTCGGAAGACTTGGGTTCAATCCCGGGTCGAGTTATACCAAAGACTCAAAAAATGGTACTTGATGCTGCCTTGCTTAACACTCTGCATTATAAGGTAAGGAACAAGAGTAAAGTGGAGCAATCCAGGGAAAAGAGTAGCGCCCTGCCCAAAACATCGGTGTAGTAGCTATTGAAAAGGGAGCCTTCGGGTCACCCTCGAATGAAGACGATATAGAGCACCATACATAAATATAAAAAAATTATATATATATATATATATATATAACTGTAAATTTTTGTTGATATTTTTACAATGATTTTCTTCATCTTCGTAGATCTTGCGTAATAAAGTTTTCAAATTTCTGTCTACATTTTTACACACACATACATACACACACATATATTTATATATAGATATGTGTGTGGTGAAGGTGGATTCTTATATATATATATATATATATGTGTGTGTGTGTGTGTGTGTGTGTGTGTGCGTGAGTGTGAGTGTGTGCATACACATACATATTCAGAAGTACATATAAACGTAGATTTTTATAAGCATCCACCCCTACACACACACACACACACACACACACACACAAACATATATATATATATATATATATATCAAGCGTGTCCAGGGCGTTGTTCCCAATTCTGGGTAGGGAGAATACCATTTCTTTCTCCTAATCTACTGTCTTTGATTTCTTTTTGTTGTTGTTCTTTTCTGATTCTTTCTACAGGGAATTGAATTGGCCGACGCCGCCCCTTCGTCTGTGACACTAAATTCCTCTGAACGAAGTCCAACAGTATCAAGAAAAGAAATTGACACCCTTTCACAGATCCAGTTCCTCCTCTCTTGCGCCGTCACTTTCTGCAGGTCATTCCAATTCTTCCTCCTCTTCGTCGTCGTCATCGTCGTCGTCTTCTTTTCGCTTCCTTCTTTGGTCTCAACATTATCATACGCTTCTTTTTGTGTTTTAAATCTCAATATGTTTCTTCTTCATGCAGTTCTTTTCACACCGTCAGTATTCATGTTCTTCTCTTTCTAATTCTTCTTTGTAAAACTCAATACGCGTATTTTCCATGCAATTCTTCTGTGCAGTTCTTCCTCGTTGAAAGGATCAATACGTATCTTCTTCGCGTTCTTCTTCACTTCTTCGTTTTTATATTCTTTTTCTCCTTCCTCTTCTTCTTCTTCTTCTTTGTAAATCTTTGTACATCTTGTCTTCATGCAATTCTTCTTCTTCTTCTTCTTCTTCTTCTTCTTCTTCTTCTTCTTCTTCTTCTTCTTCTTCTTTATTCTGTAGTTCTTTCTTTCCTTTATAGACTCAACACAATATTTGATTTTCTTCTTTTACTTTGCTATTCAGGTTTTCTTTCTCTTTTTCTACTTCATCAATTTCTTCGTTTAATATTTCTTCTTCTTCTTCTTCTTCTTCTTCTTCTTCTTCTTCTTCTTCTTCTAATTTATGTACGTTCACCTTTCTTGTTTGGCTTTGGGGAGTTTGTATTAGGGAGGGAATTGTTCTCCCTGATGACCGGAAGTTACACAATGTGCCACCTACACCCATTCTTTTATTTATATTTTGTGTCAAACTTTTCGATTTCAGTTGGGCAACAGAGTGGAAAGAAAGAAAGAAAGAAATCACAGAAGAACGGAAGTTTGTCATCAAGAAAGAAAGAAAGGAAGAAAGAAATATTTCCTAATAGGGTGTAGATTTGAAACAAAGAAAGAAAGAATTTTTTCAAAAAAGAGCAACGATGGTTTAGTTTGGTTTGGTTGGTTTTATGGCATATCAACCTTTGTAGGTTATTTAACGCCAAATCAATTTTTATGTAAATAATCTGTTCTATTTAAACCAATTCAGTTTAGAATAAGTACACAGTTTAACTGTCAAAAACATTTCTATTTCAAACTATTCAAGCAGTTATATGTAATAATTCAGTTAAGTGTAAATACAGTTTTAATGTCGAAAAACAGTTCTATTTCAAATAAGTCAGTTAAGCATAAGTACGCAGTTTAAATGTAAGTACGGTTTAATTGTCAAAAACATTTCTATTTCAAGCTATTCAGTTTACTCAAACAATTCAGTTTAGCATAAGTATACTGTTAGTTCTATTTAACCCATATATAGGACCCTATCAGGTGCTACCACTCCGGGTCCGAGTGTATCTGGGAGCGATGGCAATGAAGGGGTACTCCACATTCACCAAAGCTCCAGCACTGCTGGAACCTCACCATCGGATTGTTTAGTGTCATATCTAGGACACTCGTTAGGGGTCTTACCTCCCCCCGCTGCAGAGGTGCAGTCAGTGTATTCTACAGCCCCAGCGGACTGAGCAATACACAGAGTTAAATGCCAAACAGTTTTATTTCAGATAATTCAGTTCAGCATAAGTACACAGTTTAGACGTCAAAACAGTTCTACTTCAAACAATTCAGTTCAGCACTAGTACGCAGTTCCAATGTCAAAACAGTTCTATATTAAACAGTTCAGTTTAGCATAAATACGCAATTTGAATGCAAAAATCTGTATCGCGAAAGAAGCACGGTTTAGTTCTATTTAAGTATACTGTTAGTTCTATTTAAGCCATAGATAGGGCCCTTATCAGGTGATACCACTTCGGACCAGAGTGGACCCAGGAGCGATGGCAATGAAGGGGTACTTCGCATTCCCCAAAGCTCCAGAATATCTGGACCTCACCATCAGATTGTTTAGTGTCATATATAGGACACTCGTTGGAAGGGGGTCTTACCCCTCAGCAGAGAAGCAGTCGGTGTATTCTACAGCCCCAGCCGACTGGGCAAAAAGAGCAACAAGGAAAAACGACAAAAATGATAGAAAAAATAGGAAAAGACAGAATGACGGAATATCATAAGAAAGAAAGAAAGAAAGAAAGAAAGAAAGAAAGAAAGAAAGAAAGAATAAGGTTAGGAGAAAGAAAGAAAGAAAGAAATATATCATAGAAGAGGGAAAGTATACCATCGTGAAAGAAAGAAAGAAAGAAAGAAAGAAAGAAAGAAAGAAAGAAAGAAAGAAAGAAAGAAAGAAAGAAAAAAAGAAAGAAAGAAAGAAAGTAAGAAAGAATAGGGTTAGAAGAAAGAAAGAAAGAAAGAATAAGGTTAGGAGAAAGAAAGAAAGTAAGAAAGAAAGAAAGAAAGAAAGAAAGAAAGAATAAGGTTAGGAGAAAGAAAGAAAGAGAGAAAGAATGAATGAAAGAAAGAAAGAAAGAAAGAATAAGGTTAGGAGAAAGAAAGAAAGAAATATATCATAGAAGAGAAAAAGTATACCATGGTGAAAGAAAGAAAGAAAGAAAGAAAGAAAGAAAGAATAAGGTTAGGAGAAAGAAAGAAGGAGAGAATAGGGCTAGGAGAAAGAAAGAAAGAAAGAAAGAATAGGGTTAGAAGAAAGAAAGAAAGAAAGAAAGAAAGAAAGAAAGAATAGGGTTAGGAGAAAGAAAGAAAGAAAGAAAGAAAGAAAGAAAGAAAGAAAGAAAGAAAGAATAAGGTAAGGAGAAAAAAAAGAAAGAAAGAATAAGGTTAGGAGAAAGAAAGAAAGAAAGATATAGAAAAGTGAAAGTATATCATCGTGAAAGAAAGAAAGAAAGAAAGAAAGAAAGAAAGAAAGAAAGAAAGAAAGAAAGAAAGAAAAAAATTTATCATAGAAGGGAGAAAGTATACCATAAAGAAAGAAAGAAAGAAAGAAAGAAAGAAAGAAAGAAAGAAAGAAAGAATAAGGTTAGAAGAAAGAAAGAAAGAAAGAAGTATATCATCGAAAAAGAAAGAAAGAAAGAAGTATATCATCGAAAAAGAAAGAAAGAAAGAAGTACATCATAGAAAAAGAAAGAAAGGTGACAACAAAAGGACGGAAAAAAGGAAAGGACTTTGCCAAGATAGAACAGACGGTTGAATAAATCAAAATGTGAATAGAAACTTTTGTTTGCCTTGTATGCTTTGCACTTTGTAGGGAGTTCGGATTTTTTTATTGGTTTTGTTTTTTGTTTTGTTTTCTTTTCTTTTCTTTTTTCATTTTGTTTCGTTTTGTTTTGTTCCTGTTTCCTTTGACTACCCCCCACTTTTTTCGGGTTTTTTTCTTTATTTTTTCTCATTGCATAAAAAGGTCAAAAGTACAGAAGATCGCTTACGACAGGACAGTCGTACTGACCTTGATAGATAGATAGATAGATAGATAGATAGATAGATAGATATGAACCGATTGAGATAGATATGAAAAATCTGAGAAAGAAAGAAAGAAGGAAAGAAAGAATGCAGAGTACCTCTTTATTGCCATTGCTACCAGGTCAACTTCTGGCCAAAGTGGTTGCACCTGATAGAGTTCTATCTATGGGTCAAATATAACTAAAATAAAAATAAAGTTGGTGACACTAGTCGAGAGCGACCCGAAGGCTCCCTTTTCAATAGCTACTACACTGAGATGTAGGAGAGGGCACTACTCCTTTCCCTGGATTGCTCCACTTTACCCTTGATACGCATCTCATAATGCAGAGTGTTAGGCAAGGAAGTATCAAGTACCATTTTTTTAAGTCTTTAGTATGACTCGACCTGGGATTGAACTCGGGTCTCACGGACCATAAACTGAATTGTTTGAAATAGAACTCTTTTGACATGTAACTGTGTGCAAACTAATGACTGGTGTTTAATTGAATTGTTCGTGCTGCATAGCAATGCGTGGAACTACTTAACGTTGTTGACTAAATTGAATAGTTTGAAATAGAAACGTTTTTGACATTTAAACTGTGCACTTCGACTAAACTGAATTGTTTGATATAGAACAGTTTATATGTATAAAATTGATTTGGCATTAAATAACCTTCAATGGTTGATATACTGTAAAATCTAACCAACCAACCAACCAACCAATCTTTATTGCCATCGTTCCCAGGTCCACTCTAGCCCGGAATGGTAGCACCTGATAAGCTTCTATCGATTCTATAGGTCAAATAGAACTAAACTATGTACTCATGCTAAATTGAATTTTTAAAAATAGAACTCTTTATATGTATAAAAATGGATTTGGCATTAAATAACCTACAATGGTTGATATGCCATAAAACCAAACCAAACCAAACCAAAGCCGATGTATCAATAGGAGGAGTCGAAGACTACATTAAAACAAGCAAAGAAAGACAAATTACAGTAACTAGTAACAGCATTAACGTAAGGATAAACAGAACACAAAAAAAACTAGGAAATAAGAGTTAGAAGAAAAACGACTGTATGGATATTTTAAGCGAAACACTGGCGAAATTTCACACGAGAAGACCTAGACATGGCTACGAAAGGTAATCCTCGATAGAGAAACTGAATCTCTTCAAATAACAACACAAAATAATGCTTGCCCTGTCGGCTGAGGCTGTAGAATACACCGACTGCTTCTCTGCAGATGGTTAAGACCCCCTCCCAACGAGTGTCCTGTATATGACACTAAACAATCTGATGGTGAGGTTCCAGCAGTGCTGGAGCTTTGGGGAATGCAGAGTACCCCTTCATTGCCATCGCTCCCAGGTCCACTCTGGCCCGGAGTGGTAGCCCCTGATAAGGGTCCAATCTATGGGTTGAATTGAACTAACAGCATACTTATGTTCGAGTAAACTGAATAGCTTGAAATAGAAATGTTTTTGGCAATTAAACCTATCACTATACTGATTTTTGAATTTAAACTGCGTATTTATGCTAAACTGAATTGTTTAAAATAGAACTGTTTTGACATTGGAACTGCGTACTAGTGCTGAACTGAATTGTTTGAAGTAGAACAGTTTTGACGTCTAAACTGGGTACTTATGCTGAACTGAATTATCTGAAATAAAACTGTTTGACATTTAACTCTGTGGATTGTCGAGTTGGCTGGGGCTGTAAAATACACCGACTGCAGACTAAGACCCGCTTTACGAGTGTACTGATATGACACTAAACAATCTGATGGTGAGGTTCCAGCAGTGTTGGAGCTTTGGGGAATGTGGAGTACCCCTTCATTGACATCGCTCCCAGGTACACTCTGGCCCGGAGTGGTAGCACCTGATAGGGCCCTATCTATGGGTTAAATAGAACTAACAGCATACTTATGTTTGAGTAAACTAAATAGCTTGAAATAGAAATGTTTTTGACTATTAAACCATACTTACATTTAAATAGCGTGCTTATGCTAAACTGAATTATTTGAAATAGAACTGTTTTCGACATTAAAACTGTATTTACACTTAACTGAATTGTTACATATAACTGCTTCAAAAGTTTGAAACAGAAATGTTTTTGACAATTAAATTGTGTACTTATTCTAAACTGAATTGGTTTAAATAGAACAGATTATTTACATAAAAATTGATTTAGCGTTAAATAACCTACAAAGGTTGATATGCCATAAAACTCAACAAACTAAACCAAACCAAACAAAATAACGCCATATCGACCAATTATGTTAAAACCAAAATCGACAATACATAACAGAATAGAAAATGTTGATTATGTCGTGACAAAGAGAAAACGATTAATCACATAAGCGAATGTAACAACATAAGGATTATTAGGAGTTAAAGACTAGACACGATTGAGTGAGGAAGGTGATAAACTGAGAATTATCCAAAATATTGAAATTTGGACATATTACCAAATGGTATATGCACCAACTAAACCCGTCTGAGAGAATTAGATGCATAAAATTCTCTGGAATTTTAAGATACAAACAGACTACCAAATCCCAGTCAGAAGACCAGACTTAGTGATAATTAACAAAAAAAAAAAAAAGAAAGAAAACCTGCCGTTTCGTAGATTTTGCCGTCCCAGCGAACAACAAAGTGAAAATCAAAGAAAGTTAAAAGAGAAACAAGTACTTAGACCTTGCTAGAGAGATAAGAAAGCCGTGAAACATGAGTGATGGTGATACCAATTTCTATTGGCGTGTGTGGAACAGTACTCAGAAGCTTGAAAAGTGGACTGGAATAGTTAAAAATCAGAGGAAGAATCACGACTATCCAGACTAAAGCATTGTTGATATCGGCCAGAATACTGAGAAAAGTCATGGAGATCTGAGGGGACTTGCTGTCACTCGAATTATCCAGTGAAATCTCAGCAGCTAACGCTAGTGTAAAAAAAAAAAAACAGGCAAGAAGTGATATAATAGTAAGAATAATAATTAATTGGCCCGCTTGAAACGGTCCCAAAATGCTTTGTTTGTTTTCTTTGTTTAATGGCATATCAACCTTTGTAGGTTATTTAATGCCAAAGCCATCCTTCGAGAAAAACAGTAGTGGTACTATTTAACCCATAGCTGGGAGGATAAGGGGGTTCATATCTTTCCCAAGGGTATTTGTCCGTAAGTGAATGTAATAGCGCGACTAGAGTACGAACTCACTTACTACGATTCCGCAGTCTATCGCTTTAACCATTACACCACGAGGACACCCCCCCAAAAAATGCTTTGCCAAAGGGACTGAAAGCGTTGGAAATCGGTGGACAAATCGAGACCATTCAAACTACTGTACTGTTGAGATCGGTCAGAATACTCAGAAGAGTCCTGGAGACCTGAGAAGACTTGCTGTCACTCGGTCTCTTGGGAAAGACCATCAGCGCTAACGCTGGAGGAGAAAAACCCATAAGAAGTAAAATAATAATGAAAAAGGGTTTTTGAACAGCGAGTTAAAACAGCTCAAAATTTTTAGAATAGATCTTGTCAGAAAACTAAAATTTAAATTTGCAACCCGCTACTCAGTGCTTCACGTATCAGAAGGATAAGAAATGAAGAAACTCTCTCATGATCGTTGTGACACGTGAAACCCTATAACAGTAGGAGTACAGGTGGATTATGATTTTTAATTATATATATATATATATATACAGGGCGCGGGAGCAAAATATGGAATAATTTCTAAAACTTTTTTTAGTCTGATTATTCCATTTTTTGAAAAAAAAAAACAATAAATCTAAATTTTCATGATTAGCTCTATTATTCAATCACTTCTTTAAATCAAAATTCAGTGACCAAGAAAAGAAACGACAAAGAATCTATGATAACGCCGAAACCAAACCAAAGTTTCTTTGTCTAACATATATAAAGCAAAGAAATTTTTTTTTGCAAAAAAAGAGTTTTTTAAGAAAAAGTGGAAGTGGAGAATTGAACAAAAAACGAAAAGAAGGTTTTTTAACTGCTCGGGCTACGGCCTTCAAGAGGGACCCCACAATGTCAATAAGAAAACACGCTAATGAATTAAAAGTCCACAAGAAAACTGTGACGAGAGCAATTAGATAAGATTTAAACCCAGACCTTAACCCATTGGATTAAGCTATATGGGGTGTTTTAGAAAATCAAACAAATGCAACTTCCCATCGAAATATTGGTTCGCTTAAGACAGCTTTTGCGGAGGAATGGAATAAAATGTCTGAAGAATTTATTTTTCAGGTTTGAAAATTGTTTCGAAAGCGTGCTGATACAATAACTGGAAAAATTGATGGCCATATTGAGTAAATTTACTGTTTTGTGTCCATTTCCCTATTTTGTTGCTTATTTTTTAAATTTAAATTAATCTTGTTTTATAATAGAGTGATTTATGATTATACTAGAATATTCTTAATTTTGCTCCCACACCCATTATATATATATATATAATATCACCCATAAATAAGTATACCGGACAAATACATTTAAGCAACTCTGTCAATGGGATGACTGTATCTCTTGCAGAGGAATAAGAGCCTTCCTACAAAAAAGGTGTATCCTACGGATGCCTTGAAACTTCATTCGATGGTGAGGCTCAAGATCTGGAGATATGAGGAATATAAAATACTCCTTCTTTGCCATTACTCTCATGTCCACAGTGTGTGGTAGTTTCTGATTGGATCGCGACTTTGGATTAAATAGATTTGTTAAAAAATTGTCTTTATCATATTTACCCCACCCCTCCGCGCGGGCAGGATATGACACAAGGTCAATTTTTTAAGCGGAGTTTAACAGGTTTGAATTCAGAGTTTTCCTTCTCCTAGACTAGTTGTCCCACCAAGGCTGAAGAACCTTGTCTGCCCTACTATTTATCCATAGCTGGAGGGAGAATAATTGGATTCATACCTTTCCCAACAGTATTACTGCTATGTGAAATGCAATCGGTCTCGTCCAGGATTTGAACTCGTGTCGCCGTGTCCATTTCCTGCGACGATAACCATTACACCACGGGCACCTGTCTTTATAGCACCGTGTACAAAAAAAAATCGCTAGAACCGATGATAAAAAAATGTAATTATGTTCATGGAGGCGATTTTTTTTTGTCTTCTGGATGAAAATTGTTTGTTTGTTATTATTTAATGACATATCAACCTTCCCGGGTTATTTAATGCCAAATCCATCCTTTCTTTAAAAAGCACTAGTGGTTCTACAGGATGGAACGATAAAATTGTCGTCCTAAAGAAAACAACACTACAGCTTTATTTTAAAACTTTTATTGAAAAAATCAATTCAGCTAACTTGATTATGCAGTAGACCTGACATCTATTCAATGTAACCGCTTTCAGCCTCAATTACCGCTTCGATACGGATCCGGAACTGGAAGCAAGCCTTTTCCACAAGCGCCGGTGGGAGCTCGGCGAATACCCGGCGGATGGCGGCGATCAGGCTGGCTTTGGTGTCGTGGGAGGTCATGTTGGTAATGTTCTCGACGTATGATCAAACGAAGTAGTCCAGCGTGTTCAGGTCGGGGGAGGAGGAGGGCAGTGAGAGAAGGGTACCAAGTCGTAGCACTCCTTCTGAAGCCAAACCTGGGTCTCTTTGAACTTGTGGGCCGGCGCCGAGTCCTACTGCCACACCCAGGGTCTGCCACCGGCCACCTGATTGCACCAGGGGATCACCACACTCTTCAGCACATCCAGGTACACTTTGGTGTTGACTTTCAAGCCGACTTCGAAGATGTGAGGTGGCATTATGTGGCCCCCATTTGAAACGATAACCGTAGCCGGAAACTTTGTTTTCATTACCCTGGGCACGTCCCTGTTATTCGTGGCGTTCCAGATTTGCATTTTGTGGGTGCTGGCAATGGTCCTGTTGTCATAACTTGGATCGGTAGAGAGCATGGGTTGTACAGCGGCGCATCTCCGATCTCGCTCGTTGAACATTGTGTCACTTTCAGACATGATAGAAGGCTCCTATCGCTCATGGTCTGCAACAAAAAAAAAACAAAAAAAAAACGGCTTTCATTAAACGGAAATGGAATCATTTCGTCTTTTCTAGGGCGACAATTTTATCATTCTACCATGTATTTAACCCATAGATAGGAGGATAAGGGAATTCATACCTTTTGCCAAGGGTATTTGTCCCACAGTGAACGTAATAGCGCGAAAGGAGTTCGAATTCGCGAACTACGATTCCGCAATCCAGCGTTTTAACCATTACTCCACGAATGAAAATCAATAATGTGTTTAAATTATTAAAATATTATTTTTAAGATATTGATAATAATATCTTTTAGTAATATTATTATCAAAATATTATTTCATATAGATATGTATTAAATTGTTAAAATTGATAAAGTAATTAAATCATCAAAATATAATTTTTATTTCATACGTATATTATCATTGATATTGTTATCAAAATATTATTTCATATGCGTCAAATTGTTAAAATTGATAATGTAATTAAATTATTCAAATATCATTTTAAAGATATTAATAATAAAATATTAATAATATCGTTAAAAAATCATTAAAATATTTTTCATGTAAGTAAAGTTTGTGACTTTAATCGAGGGTGACCCGGGGGCTCCCTTTTCAATAGCTACTACACCGAGGTGGAGGGGAGGGCGCCACTTCTTTCTCTGGATTGCTCCACTTCACCCTTAATTCTTACCTTATAATGCTGAGTGTTAAGCAAGGTAGCATCAAGTACCATTTCTTGAGTCTTTGGTTTGACTCGACCTGGGATTGAACCCCGATCTCCCGAACCATAAGTGAACCCTCTACTCATTAGGTCAATGACCCGTTTTTTCTTTTTTCCTGAACATTTGTACTAATTTTTTAAAACTTATCATGCAATTAAATTATTGAGATATTTTGAATATATTATTGTTAATATTAGAATTGATATTATTAAAGTATTTTATTTGTTAAATTGTTAAAATTTGTAATTCAATTTAATCACTCAAACATTATTTTAAATATATCAAAAATGATATCTGTATCAATATTATTATTAAAGTATTTTTCCATATAACTAAAGTAAAGTTGGTGACCATCGTCGAGGGTTACCTGAAGGCTCCCTTTTCAACAGCTACTACACCGAGGTGTAGAGGAGGGTGCTCCTCCTTTCCCAGAATTGCTCCACTTTACCCTTGATACGTACCTTATAATGCTGAGTATTAAGCAAGGAGGTATCAAGTACCATTTTTAAAGTCTTTGGTATGACTCGACTTGGGATTGAACCTAGGTCTCCCGGACCATTGGCGGTAAGTATTAAATTATTAAAATTGATAATGTAATTAAATCATGAAAATATTATTTTGAACATATTAATAATAATAATATTATTAATGTAACAATATTATCAATATTTTAATTAAAAGGATATTTCTTATAGATATGCATTAAATTGTTAAAATCGATAATGAAATTAATTCACTAAAATATCATTTTAAACTTATTTATCATAGTATTATTAATATTATTATTCAAATAATATTTCATATGTGACAATACTCAGCTGGCCGATCCCGACTATTTCAACCAACCAAACTACTTGTGGCCATCAGAATCGTCTCGTGGGATAAATCGTCTAGTGGGATAAAGCGAGCGAAATTCCCACAAAGCCTCTAGCAATGCTGACTTATCTTCTTGCGTTGGTCAACCCGGCATCTATAGGTCAACAGGTCTTAGAAGTCGCCTTTCTGACTTCTGTTGACTGGTCTCCTCTCTGCCCTGCTCTCATCTCTTGACTGACTTTCTCTTGACTGCTCTCTCCTACCGACTGGTTCTCTGGGACCTTCCTTCTGTCGTCCTCTTCCGGTCTCGTGGGAGATCTTGCGCACAAACTCTTTGTGTGGGTTTCGCGCCAAAACAGACAAAAGAATCTTCTGACTGGCACTTACCTACACCCACAGAAATGAATGCCACCCATCGTATCACACGTATATATATAAATATGTATTAAATTGTTAAGGTTGATAATGTGATTAAAATCGAAACAAAAGATTTGACAAAAAGACCGTATTTTCACGATCAAAATTTAATTTTTTGTTTATTAAAAAAGAGTTAAAAGAAAAATAAAGAAAATAGGTTACTGCTGAATGTCTCGATTTTTTTTTTCTGGTTTCGTATTGTGCTAAAGTAAGTTTCTTACGATAAGTTTCCTGCAACAAACCTTATAAAAATCTCAAAAAAGTCATTTCTCATCGAGATTTTCTTACATTTTATACCCCTGCTTATTGAAACAAGTTCATCATCATCATCATCATCTCGGGCCTCTTGCTTGGATTTCCCTGACTCTCCATCGTCACTCGTCTCTATCGTCCCTCGCTTCCGGCAGGTCTTCTCGACTACATCCTGTGTCCGTACAGAGCTGCTGTAGATAAGCTCTAGCAGGTCTTCCAACACTTGCTCGTCCGTGTGAAGGGGTCCACAGGCGAACCTCGCTTATGACTTCATCCTTACTTCTCCAGCAATGTCCAGCATGTCTTGTTCGTCAGACTTAGATGGTTTTAAAGATGGGAGGTAGGTGGCCGTATAGCTGCTGCTTTGTGTGATGTTACTTCAATGAATTGTTCGTTACAGCTCGCTGCATTCTTGTGCAATTGCGTCAAGCTTTTTCTCCATAAGCTTAGTCAACGTCCATGTGGTGCATCCAAATAGCAGTATGGGCACTACTGCTACCAGGAAAAAAAATGCATTATATTTCATCGGACAACTCTGACCTCCTTATGATCGATAGCCAATCGATAGCAGTCCAAGCCTTCGTTAGTCGCATATTGATGACATTATCCGTAGATGAGATGCTGCTTCCGAGGTATGTGAACTTGTCCACTAGTTTCAGAGACCCACCTTTTAGTGTGGAGTTGTCTCAATATTGATTTTGATTAAAGCACACATATTCCGTTTAGTCTGCATTGACATATGCCGCCTGCTGACTTCTCCAGATTATGCAGCAGGGATTCGGCCTGGGCGAGCGTATTCATCAGAAGCTCTATATCATCAGCGTAGTCTACGTACATTGAACAATGTTAATTGGTCATAATAAACCTTTTATGACCAAAAGAATATTTCGATGACATGTGTCTGGATTTGGAAAGAAGAGAGTTGAATAAAAATTATCATTACTTATAACAGAAGATTCAAAAAAGAAAAAAACAAGAAACTAAGGTTTTTATCATTAAGGTTTTTCGGACTATCATCTTCATCTTTATTGTTATTTCCACAACGTTTCGGCTGATATGTCCTCCGGCCTTTTTCAGGTGTTTGTCGAATACTTAACACTTTTACCCGGTTATGGCTAACGGAATCAGAACAGGCGACCTCCGTGGTTTCAATAAAGGACGTAGTTCGAAGTTCCGTGAAGGTTCCCGAGTTCGACAAACACCTGAAGAAGGCCGGAGGACATATCGGCCGAAACGTTGTGGAAATAACAATAAAGATGAAGACAATAGTCCGAAAAACCTTAATGATAAAAATCAACAAGCTTCGTCTCAGAAATTTAGACAACTAAGAAACTAAGGGTATTTTGAGGGGTTTACAGTTCTGAGGTGAAGAATTTATTTCACTTAAGTCTTTGTTCCTTTTTATTGTCTGTAATAAAAGATTATACTTTTAAAGCGGGTATTGTTAGGTATTATTTATTACCAAACTCTACATAATTCAACTTCGACAGTATAAAGTCTTTCAGTTCATTCGTATGGGTCAAAATTGTTAGTATTGGTTTGGTTTGGTTTTATGGCATATCAACCATTGTAGGTTATTTGATACCTAATCTATTTTTATACATATAAACAGTTCTATTTCAAACATTTCAGTTTAACATAACTACACAGTTTAAATGTCAAAAACATTTCTATTTCAAGCTATTAGATTTAATCAACAAAGTTAAATAATTCCCTCTATTGCTATATATCACTAACAATACAATTAAACACAGTTAAATGTAAGAACAGTTCTATTTCAAACATTTCAGTTTAGCATTAGTAATTTGTTTGCACTCAGTTTAAATGTCAAACAGTTCTATTTAACTCATAGATAGGACCCTTATCAGGTGTTACCACTCCCGGTCAGAGTGGACTTGGGAACGATGATAATAAAGGGGTACTCCGCATTCCCCAATGCTCCAGTATTACCGGAACCTCAACATCAGATTTTGTGTCATATCCAGGAAATTCGTTGCGGCGGTCTTACCCCTCTGCAGAGGTGCAGTCGGAGTATTCTACAGCCCAAACCGACTTGGCCACAAGACACTCATTTTTTTAGCGGGGGGTCTTACCCCTCTGAAGAGAAGCAGTCAGTGTATTCTACAGGCCCAGCCGACTGGGCTGATATAGTTATAATGTAATTATTACTTAGTTACGATGTAGCTATGATTTAGTTAAGATATGGTCGTTATATTTTAATATTGCAGTTTGTGATGGTTTCATTTTCAATCAAAAATGGTCCTTCATAGCGTGATTTTTATCAGAGCAATACACTCAAAATATCTATAGAGAATAAAGTAAGTACCAGTTCAATCTTTTGCTGGAAATTTTTTTTGTGCCTTTGGTCTCATTGAATATCATTTTATAATCTTCCATATTCTCCCTATAACGGAGATAACTATAAAATATCTATTAGAATCTCTTTCTTCTAAATAGAAGTTGCAATATCTCCATGAAACGCTGTTATATTGGGAACCCATTGGGCTCATGGGTCGTCTAGATACATTTTGATACTTGCTCCTTGTACTCATAGCATTCTCAATCAAAAACGGTACATCATTGGGTGACATTCATTAGAGCAATATGCCTTTAATATTCTTTGAGAATAAGGCAGTTTCCAGAACATTTTGCCACTGAAAAGTAATTTTGTGTGGTCCGTGGCTTCCTATGAATGTCAGGTTTTCACTCATCCAAATTCTCGATATAACGGAGATAACGATATTAAAATCCTGAATTCCTTCCTAAATTAATATGTTGATATTAACATGGGGTGCTGTTATATCGGGAACCCATTTTGTTCTCTGGTCATCTTGTTCGATTTTTATATCTGCTGGTGATGCTCAATAAAAAACGATACATAAAAGAGCGAAATTGCTTAAGGCAATATGCTTTAAATATTCTTAGAGAACAAATAATAATCTTGTGCGCTGCATTGATCACAGTGAATATCATTTTTTTTTTTAACCATCCAAATTCTCAAAATAACGATAAAATAAAAATTAGAATCCTTCACTTCTTCCTAAATAGAAGCACCAATATCACCATGGACTGCTGCCATACCCGGAACCCGTCTAGTTCTGTACCAGGTAGAGCAGACAGGAAACGTTGGTGATAATACCTGATATTTCTTTTTGATAATCAAAACCTTTTAAACTCTTTATCCAGAGGCCCGAAATTACCTTACCACTCCTGTTTTTGCGCATGTGCGTATGTGTCTGTCTGCAGAGTAAACTTTAACGGGACCTCACAAGAGTCAGGACTTATGATAGGGGCAAGATTCGCCGTCCTATAGCCTGTGTAAGATGAAAGGGGGTGTCGATTTTCGCTTGGTCGAGGCAGACCCGGAAAAAGTGATTGATGGTTTTTTTTGCTGGGGTCAGTAGAGAAGAATAAGCCGCAGACGGGATGTGGCGGGAATGCATAGAGCTGTGTTTACACGCCATTTCTGCTAAGGTGTTCGTCATGAATATTAATGAGATTGTTATTTTGGCGGGAATGAGCGAGGCTAAAACGAACAAAACGACGTCATTTAAAGAATCCCCACCATTTTCTTTTAACTAGCTGCATTTGTGTGTGCGTGCATGCATGTGGAAGGTGTTATTGGTGGGGGTGGGGAACGGTTCTTATATTATACTTTTTGTGTAATGGATGGGTGGGATCAAAGACAACGAAGAAGGGCAGAAGGATGAGGGTTAAAAGACGGTCAAAGGGAAAGGAAGGAAAAAACAGATAAGAATTATATAATGAGCAGGAGTGAATCTGGTTGCATGAAACGCCGGGAAAGAAAGAAAGAAAGAAAGAAAGATTTCAAGTGTACATGAAAGAAAGGGAAAACGAAAGAAAGAAAGAAAGAAAGAAAGAAAGAAAGAAAGAAAGAAATATTGCAAGTATATATATGAAAGAAAGTGAGAAAGAGAGAAAGAGTGTGAGGATTTTAGAAAGAAAGAAAGAAAGAAAGAAAGAAAGAAAGAAAGAAAGAATGTAGGGATAAAAGAAAGAAAGAAAGAAAGAAAGAAAGAAAGAAAGAAAGAAAGAGAGTAGGGATAAAAGAAAGAAAGAAAGAAAGAAAGAGTGTAGGGATAAAGGAAAGAAAGAAAGAAAGAAAGAAAGAAAGAAAGAAAGAAAGAGTGTAGGGATAAAAGAAAGAAAAAGTGTAAGAAAGAAAGAAAGAAAGAGTGTATGAAAGAAAGAAAGAAAGAAAGAAAGAAAGAAAGAAAGAAAGAAAGAGTGTAAGGATATTTCCCAAAAAAGGAAAAAAAGATGGAAAGAAAAATCAAATTAAAAGAGAAGCAATTTTTCAGTGCCCCTAAGTCTGGCAAGACGTCACCCTTGTAAGGTTATCAAAAATTAATTCCAATGATAAGAGTCTAATCATCGACCTTCTTTGAACAGTTTATCATTGATAAACTGTTCAATTCTCTCTCTCTCTCTCTCTCTCTCTCTATATATATATATATGCGTTATCCTTGTATTGTTTTGTCGGGTATTTCTAAGTCCTTGGTATTTTTTAACGTTTTTTAAAGAGACGCCGATAAAAAAAATAGGTAAGACGTTTTCTCATGCAATGTCTTTCCCAGCCAACCTACCGGATGTGGTGAACTTTCACGTAAGAACGATCGACAGATGGCAGGTTTAAGTATAAATCCCCACCCGTGTGAAACTATGACTTTCCTTGGTTGGTTGTTGATAGTCACTGGCGAAATTAAAAGGGAGTTACATTAGTAAAAGTAAGGGATTGTATGTAAAACCTCAAAGGAAACAGACATATGCATCTTGGGACTGATAACACGCAAGTGTAGGTTATGTGTTGAAATGTAACGGTTAATCACATACTAAACAAATGCAACAAACTTGCACAAAAGAAATACGAGAGTTGACATGACTAGGTGGGAATGGTACTATTTACCAACCCCTCCGCTCGGGCAGGATATGACACAAGGTCAATTTTTAAGCGGAGTTTAACAGGTTTGAATTCAGAGTTTTCCTTCTCCTAGACTAGTTGCCTAACCAAGGCTGAAGAAGCTAGTCTGTCCTACTATTTACCCATAGCTGGAGGGAGAATAATTGGATTCATACCTTCCCCTAGGGTATTAGTGCTATGTGAAATGCAATCAGTCAGGTCGAAGATTTGAACTCGTGTCGCCGTGTCCATTTCCTACGACGATAACGACTACACCACGGGACTAGGTGGGAATGGTAATCGACGGGAATTGTGCAAGAAATTAGAATTTAACCATTCTGACGAATAGTATAATCACAAACCTGAATCGGTCGGAGAAAATAAGATGAATAAAATTCTCTGGGACATTAAGATACAAACGGACAAGAAAAAACAGACCTAGTTTTAATTAACAAAAGAGCCCAGTAAGCTAGGGCTGTAGAATACACCAATTGCATCTCTGCAGAGGGATAAGACCCCCACTCAATGAGTGTCCTGGATAGGACATTAAACAATCAGATGATGAGGGTCTAGTCTTGAAACTTTGAAGATTACGAAGTACGCATTCATTGCTATTGCTGCCAGATTCACTCTGGTCCGGAGTGGAAGCACTTGATAGGGTCTAATCTATGGTTCAAATAGAATTGTTTTATATTTAAATTGTGTGCAAACAAATGACTCATGCTAAATTGAATTATTTGAAATGGAACTGTTTGACCATTTGACAGTGTGTTATCAAATAACTGACGTTTAATTGAATTGTTAGTTATTCATAGCAATACTTGGAACCATTTAACTTTGACTTATGTTAAACTAAATTGTTTGAAACAGAATCGTTTGATCATTTAACTGCGAGTTAAAAATGACTGATGTTAGTAATACATAGCAATACTTGGAACTGTTTAATTTCGTTGACATGTTTACAAATTATATATATTTAATGTATATGAATAAACCGGATTTAGCATTAAATAACCTACAATGGTTGATATGCCATAAACCCCAACTAAATCAAGTCCAATATATTTAATATATATGTATAATGAGAATTTGGCATTAAATAACCTACAATAGTTGATATGCCATAAAACCCAACCAAACCAAATCCTATATATCTAATATATTTGTATAAAGAGAATTTGACATTAAATAACCTACAATGGTTGATATGCCATAAAAATCAACCAAACCAAATCCTATATATCTAAATGTGGATAGATAGATAGATAGATAGATAGGGGAGTTTGGCATTAAATAACCTACAATGGTTGATATGCCATAAAACTCAACCAAACCCTAATAAACAAGAAAAAAAGAATTTGTCATCTAGTGAAAAAGGTAGATAAATAGATCAAGCTGAAAAAGCAGTAGAACACGAAGATGACGGTGTTCCCAAGTGAAACGGTTCCCAAGTGCTTGGCAAAAGACGGGAGGAATTAGAGATCAGAGAACGAATTGAGAGCATCCAGACCTCAGCACTGTTAAAACCAGCAAGGATACTTAGAAGAAACCATGCAAATGTGACCAAATTATTTGTATTAGAAAGGAATACTTGAAACCATATGAATGTGTACAAATTATTTGTATTAGAAAGGAATACTTGAAACTATACAAATATGTACAAATTATTTGTATTAGAAAGGAATACTTGAAACTATACAAATGTGTACAAATTATTTGTATTAGAAAGGAATACTTGAAACCATACAAAATAGTCCAAATTATTTGTATTAGAAAAGAATACTTAATATCAAATAAATGTGTGCCAAAAATCACTTAAAAAACATCTCCACAAAAATGTAAATGAAAGCATTTCTTTGACCTCTTGGCATAAAATGATCCTCACCGGTGGTGAGTCTACAGGTTAGAAACTCTGGAAAATATGCAGTACGCTTTCATTGCTATCACTCCTACGTACACTCTGACCCGGAGTGGTAGTACCTGTTTAGAATTATCTCTGTGCAAAATAGATCGGTTTAAAAGTTATTAGCATTAGATAAGAATACTTGAAACCATATAACTTACAAGAGACACGAATTGCTTTCAAATTTTTTAGTTTTTGCCGTTCTTGTGTATCACGGTTAGGAAGATGTGTATTCCAAGGGGTTTTAAGAAACCCTGGCATAGTGAATAAAGAACACCGTTTCACAAAAGCGTGTTTTTAGATTGATGAGCATTGATATAAAACAGCAATTAATCAAGATGCAAAAAATGGCTCCTTATAAAGTGTACGATGGGAAAATTGCCGCCATTTTCAATTATTAATTTCGCACATGCGATTTATTTGTTTCGGGTTTTGTCTTCTGTGCACCAAACTTGAATCAGTTGAGTATTGTCTATGAGGAAAGCAGCACTATGACGCTGTTCATTTCTCTTGAAATTTGAAAAAAGGGATGCTGTACTGCATGGCATTTACAACGGAAGCCCAATAATAAAAAAGGTTCAGAGTGTTTGGTTGTCAATCTGAGGACAGTGCAGAAGATTCAAAAAGAGTTGAATGAGTTCAGAGATGATTACGAAAGTACAGCAGCCCCGAAATCTCACTCTGATCATTCTGATGAGAAATGAACTCCCAAATTCGTTGGTGAGATCCAGGCCATGATTGATAACGATCCCAGCGAGTCAATCAGGTCCATAGCCAAGAACACGGAAATGTCTGAGTTTCTTATCAGACTGAGAGTACATGAAGGCATCCAGTAATTCTCATAGATGAGAAAGGACCAATTTTTATCATAGGTCTGGAAGGACAAGAGGAAAGACAGTGCTGCAAAGATTTGAACGAACTGAAGCATCCTCTTTAATCGAACATGCTTTGCTTTTTCTCAGATGGGAGAAATTCCTGCCAGCATCAGATGATCAATTGACAGAACAACTGCTGTTTACTTGCTCTGTCCTGATGTGGCAGGGGCAATATCACCCCGAAATAAAGATGACATTAATACAGTTTATAAAGGTAGATATGCCGTAAAACAGAAAACATCAAGTGAAAGAGGCGTCTTCGAATAACTAAGATGTTGATATGCCGTAAAAACATTGAAATATTAATGTTACAGATTTTATTTAAAAAACGAAATACAAACTTTTCTTAGCGTACAAAAGATATCAGATTATTAACAGAAGATAGAATTAAGAATGTCTTGATCTAAAGGTTAATTTTATCAATAACAAAGACAACATGGATCTATGTAATTTTTACCTAAATTGCTCAGATCTATCAATAAACTTAGAACAATGACAATACAGTCAGGGTACCGAAAGATAAAACGAGTGTGAAGTTTTTATATTTTAGAAATGTGTCGACCCCGTTCCTAATAAAAGGAGCAAGCGGGCAGTTAAGTTGAGTTTGGTTAAAGACAGTCGGAGAGTTGATTTGGAGAATTGAAAAAGAGAGGAAGTGACGTCAGAGATTGGAACAAGACGTCCGCAAATATGTGCTGTTGATATAAGTACGAAGAAGCGAATTACTTCCTCCAACAGCTAAGACTGCTATTGTTACTACTATTACTACCACTGAGAACGGAAACATCGAAAAAGCTACAGTAATCAAACAGAGTTAAAACGAAATTACATTAATTTTTTTTTTTTGTTTCGTTGATTATCGTTCATATACAAAACATTCAACTTTTTGTTACGAGAATTGTATTTATTATATATATTGTTGATGGTATGTATATAAAAATTTTTGTTCCTCAAAAATCGGATCAAATTGATCATACTTATTTTCTGTTAACTCGATTTTCACCCAACAAGGTTGCATGTGGACTAACAGAGAGCTTTCGGAATTCTACGACCCGATAACTACTCACCAGGATCAAAAATCAAAACGTGGCTGGTGAGTGAAATCGAATCGACATTTGAAACCGGTGACTTAGGTCTAACCTGTAATATTGGACAATACAGGATCAACGGCCGGTCTTGTGGATGACATCGGCCCAGTGGGGTTAGGGTGCAGTGTCACATGGACGCTTTGACCAGAGATCGTATTACAATTGACACCTAGCGAGAGGATTGGCGTTACATTTGGTTGCCGTGAACAAAGATTCGACCAAAAGGATACCCGGAGGACGTTAAAGGAAAAGAAAGGAGAGAACCCTTGCGAGGGCGGAGTATGACAAAAAGAAAAAGGACTGAATCGAAAGATTATATTGATTCGAAGAGCCGATAGTTACAGGAGCAACAAAACAGCAGCAGAAGTATACCACAGGTAGGTCACTGGTTTCCCTCAATGATTGATATTTTTATCCCTCAGTTATGGTGCGTGAAAATAGCCAGTAAGGATAAGTGTGAACCTCACTTTTCAAATTACTTATTAACTGAGGTACACAGTGAGAATAGATAAGATGAGTATCGTTGGATCAAACAGTACGGAGGTCGAAGTGACAGTTCCAGAAATAACGGGGTCTGTTGGATGGGAAGTAGTTACCCACCTACAGAGGCAACCCGGTAGAATTTCATGATTGGTTAGTAGCTGTATAAAAGAAACAGACCGGGAGATGATGCTGTCAGCTGATGAAGCAGCTGCTGAACCAATCTCAGAATTTATCGGGGCTTTGTACAGGGAACCCCCCCCCCACACACACACACCCAGATTACATGGGACTAGCTGAAGAGAACCCTAATTAGACAGTATGCTGGCAAGCGAACAACCATAGAGGCGGTGTGGAAATCGTTTAAGATTAAACAGGAACTTGGGGGAACTCTAGAAGACCTAGGAGATAAGATGACGGGATTGGCAGGGTTAGCATTCCCGAATCCAGAAATATGAGACAATGAGGCGATTCAGGCGCTGTTAGCTAACGCTTTTATGGACGCCATCCGTGATGATGACGTAATAGGCGACGTCATGAAGAGTGAGCCGTGTAGGTTGACGGAGGCCATGGAAGTAGCTAAAATAGCGAGAGGATCTGGGAAAGGATAAAAAAAACAACAGAAACCAAGAGCCCAAAGATCCAGGGGTTGGAAGGGTACACAGAAAAGCTCCAGAAATAGGATTGAGAATATAAAACTCCGTAAGGACGCGAAAGAAGAAAATTGGGAAACTAAAGCCGATCCCAACCGGAGAGGATAGGATATACGGCAAGGATTTTATGAGATCACTCCAGGCAGGTACGGGTTGGCACGCTGGACCTGTGGATATGGAGGACACAGAGCCAGAGACTTTCCCACCAATTGCGGAGAAGACCCCAGGACTGTGGGACTGAAATGCACTAACTACTTGCCAGGATTAAAAATCAAAGCGTGGCTGGTAAGTGAAATCGAATCGACATTTGAAACTGGTGACTTAGGTTTAACCTATAATACTGGACCATACAGCACCAACGGCCGGTTTGTGGATGACGTCGGCCCAGTGGGGTAAGGGTACGGTGTCACATGGACGCCTTGACAAAAGATCGCATAACAATTGACACCCTGCGAAAAGATTGGCGTTACACTGACAAGATGTATAACATCTGGTAATGATTCTCTAATTTTGGAGATAGGGAGAGTCTGCAGTACTTCTTCATTCCCATTACTCCAAGGTCAACTCTACCCCTGGGTGGCAGTACCTGTTAAGGTTCTATCTATGGGTCACATAGATCAGTTTTAAAATTATTCGTATTCGATAGAAATACTTGATATCATTGTTGTAGAGTGGCTTGATACCCACCCCTTCAGCACTATACCAGATAGACTGGCTCATAGCCATAAATAGCCTACAATTAAAGACTTCGAGGGTTGATTTGATGAGCTGGATCCAGTAAGGCGCCTCTGGTGGTGTAATGGTTAGCAAGCTCGACTAGCAAACCTACACGAGTGAGTTCGATTCTCATTGGGTGCCCCATTTATGCGGCCTTGTGCTACATCTAAGCAAAAAGCTTAGTAAATTAAATGAGCTGGATCCAGTAGATGGGGTACACTTCGGCCGACAGTGGTATCAACGGCACTGATCTGGTCGGGTGTGTCTCGTCACTGGACATACCTCGAGCCTCGGGGAGCCGTCACCCCAAGCATTAACCCTCCTTGGAGGGGTTAGGTTTATCGCCTGACGCCTGAAGCGCCCCTTTTTAGGGGAATACCGACGGATCTCGAGGCATTTAGGATGTCGGGCGCGTCTAGGCTACACCCCAGCACCCGAAACCACCTTTAAAAAGGCCTTGTGCCACACTTGCCAGTTTGGCGGGGCGGTCAACAAATACCGTTGATTTAATAAGCTGAATTCAGCAGATGGGGTACACTTCGGCCGGCCGTGGTATCAGCGGCACGGATCTGGTCAGGTGTGTCACATCTCTGGATACGGTAGTCAGCCGAGGCTGCCTAGCGCGGTTGACGATAACCATATAACTGTGTGCAAATTATTTATATTAAGAATAGTTACGTGAAGCTATTATAGTTTAAAAAGGATTATTATTAATATCATTAGTATTATTATTATTAGTAGTAGTAGTTACTTAAGACCATATAACTGTGTGCAAACAAATGACTATTCATCATCATCATCATGTCGTGCCGCCAGCACGAATATCCCTGACCCTCTCTCGCCACTCCTCCCTATTATTCATCGCCTCTGGCAGGTCCTCAGGGTTACATCCTGTGTCCTCACATAGCTGCTGTATGTAAGTTCGAGCTGGTCGTCCTGCTTTTGCTTGGCCATATGTGGGGGTCCATTGGAGTACATCACTTATGAGCTCGTCCTTGCTTCTCCAGCAGTGTCCCGCGTGTCTGGTTCGTCTAACTTGTATAGTTTCCGTGATGAGAGGCAAGTGGCCGTACAGCTGGTGTCTTGTGGGGTGTTGTCGCCAGGATTTGTTCAATATTGCTCTCAACATTCTTGTGTAATTGCCGTCTAGTTTCTTCTCCAGCCATTTAGTTAGCGTCCATGTAGTGCATCCACATAGCAGTATCGATGTGACCGCTACCTGGAAGAAACTGCGTTTCATTTTATCGGTCAGGTCTGATTTCCATATGATCGAGAGCCTATCGATAGCTGTCCATGCTTTCGTTAGTCGTGTGTCGATGTATTTTTCGGTTGATGAGACGCTACTTCCTAGGTAGGTGAATTTGTCTACTAGTTTCAGAGAGGCTCCGTTTAGAAATGACTATTACTAAACAGATATAATTACTTGGTTTGGTTTCTTTTGTTTTTTATGGGATATCAACTTTCTTGGGTTATTTAATACCAAAGCCATCCTTGCAGAAGAACTGTAGTGGTATTATTCAGGGTTTCTTTGTTTAATGGCATATCAACCATCATGGGATAGTTAATGCCAAAGCCATCCTTGTAGAAGAACAGTAATGGTACTATTTAGGGTTACTTTGTTTAATGGCATATCAACCATCATGGGATAGTTAATGCCAAAGCCATCCTTGTAGAAGAACAGTAATGGTACTATTTAGGGTTTCTTTGTTTAATGGCATATCAACCATCATGGGATAGTTAATGCCAAAGCCATCCTTGTAGAAGAACTGTAGTGGTACTATTTAACCGATAATGATAAAGGGGTTCATACCTTTCTCCTGAGAATTAGTCCAAGAGTAAGCCTAATAGTGCGACTTGATTCTGGTTTTGTTTGGTTTAGTTTTATGGCATATCAACCATTGTAGGTTATTTAATGCCAAATCCATTTTTATACATAAAACAGTTCTATTTCAAACAATTCAGTCCAGCATAAGTACAGTTTCAATGTCAAAAACAGTTCTCTTTCAATAATTCAGTTTTGCATAACTTTAGTTCTATTTGACCCATAAGTAGGACTCTGTCAGGTGCTACCCCTCAGGACCATAGTGGACGTGGTAGCGATGACAATAAGCGGTTACTCCGCATTCCCCAAAGCTCCAGCATTACTGAAGCCTCACCATCAGATTTAGTGTCATATCCAGGACACTCGTTGGGGGGTCTTGCCCCTCTGCAGTGAAGCTGTCGTTGTATTCTACAGCCCCAACCGACTGGGCCAAGTGCGACTGGAATTTAAACTTGCTTACTGCGATGTCACAGTCCAGTATGTTAGCCCCTACGCCACGGTGACTCACTTTATGATAAACTGAAACCATATGATGATCAGAATTAGATAGGAATTCTTGATATCATATAACTGCAAAAATTCTTAAGAAACAACAACACAATAAAAATATAAATAACCCTAAACGGATTGACATGCCGTTAAATTCAGTCATTCACCTAAGATACATACAATTGTGAGTATCCAGTTTTCGAGCTTTGGAGGCATATTGGCTTTCGTGGGTTATTTAATGCCATAGCCATCTTTGGAGAAGAATAGCCTTGATACTATTTAACACATAACTGGGCGAATATGGGGGGGGTCATACCTTTCCCAAGAGTATAAATCCGAAGGTGCCCGTGGTGTAATGGTTATCGTCGTAGGAAATGGACACGGCGACACGTTTTCAAATCTTGGACGAGACTGATTGCATTTCACATAGCACTAATACCCTTGGGAAAGGTATGAATCCAATTATTCTCCCTCCACTATGGGTAAATAGTAGGACAGACTGGGTTCTTCAGCCTTCAACTAGTCTAGGAGAAGGAAAACTCTAAATTCAAACCTGTTGAACTCCGCTTAAAATTGACCTTGTGTCATATCCTGCCAGAGCAGAGGGGTTGGTAAGTATGATAAATCCAAAAGTGAACGTAATTACGCGACTGGAGTTCGAACTCGTTTACTTCGAAGCCGCAAGTCAGCACTTTAGCCTCTACGCCACGGAGACTAACCCCAGAAAATGATTTGTATTGGATAGGAATACTTTAAACCATGTAACTGTTTTATAAGACACAGGAGTTACTTTAAAATTTAAGAGTTTTGCTGTTTTTCCGTATCCTTTATCCTTCCAGCTATGGGTTTAACCTATAGTACCACTACGGTTTTTCTACAAGGATGACTTTGGCCTTAAATAACCCACAAAGGTTAATATGCCATTAAACAAAGAAACTCTTGTAGTTTGAAAAAGACCTAGTGTAGTGAACAACGGTCTGTATTCTCCTAAAACATGTTTCCTCAATTCCTGTCCAATGATATTAAACAGCAACGAAAAAAAGACGCAAATAAAAACAAAATGGCTGCTATATGCCTCTATCCTCACATCCCTATACAAACTCCTCTTTCTACACCTAATCCCCCTCGCTAATCGCTATAACCAACACCTTCATCAATTTGACCCTCATCAACTATTTTCTACTGATTTTTTTTTACGCTGTTGCTCCCTCTCCTCGTGTTGCTGATGATGTTGATGATGACGATGTTGTTGTTGTTGGACAAAAAATTTGAAGAGTAAATAACTTTTGACCTCTGTGTTGACTTGCATTCTTGTTTTGTTTTCTGGTAAGAGGTAAATGGAGTAAGAACTGGCGGCGGTGGCGATGACGATGGTGGTGACGGTGGTGGTGGTGGTGATGGTTGCGGTGATGACGGAAAAACCGGGCCAAATCGGACAGGGAAGCAGGCGTTTCTGATAACGAAGAGTTTCTAATCTCGAGTTACGTCAATAATAATGACAATAATAAATATACAGTGGATCTTCATCATCCGCGTAATCGCCAGCCGTAGATTCCATAATCCGCGGTTGGTCTAATCAACACACATTTCGGGCAGAAAACTTACTTACCTAGATCTAGGCGAGAAATAGATTTCAAAAGAATAAAAAGAAAGAAAAAGATTAAGATGAAAAATGTATTGGAAATTCTTTTTTTATAAAAAAAAAAAGCAAAGGAAACAATTTATTGCAATTGCTATAATTTTTACTATAAGAATGTATTAGAAATAATTTATTGCTATATAAAAATGCATTGGAAATGGTTTTTACTTTAAAAATGGAATTGGAATGATTTTTTCTATAAAAATGCATTTTAAATGATTTTTTACTATAAGAATGTATTTAATATGATTTTTGCGATTAAAATGCATTGGAAATGACTTTTACAATAAAAATGCATTGGAAATGACTTTTACAATAAAAATGCATTGGAAATGACTTTTTCTATAAAAATGTATTGGAAATGACTTTTACAATAAAAATGCATTGGAAATGACTTTTTCTATAAAAATGTATTGGAAATGACTTTTTCTATAAAAATGTATTGGAAATGACTTTTTCTATAAAAATGTATTGGAAATGACTTTTTCTATAAAAATGTATTGGAAATGACTTTTACAATAAAAATGCATTGAAAATGACTTTTTCTATAAAAATGTATTGGAAATGACTTTTACTATAAAATGCATTTTAAATGATTTTTACTATAAAAATTCATTGGAAATGACTTTTACGATAAAAATGCATTGGAAATTATTTTTACTATAAAAATGCATTGAAAATTACTTTTATCATATAAATGTAATGAAACTAACTTTTATTATGAAAATGAATTCGAAATAATTTTCTCTATAAAAATATATTGGAAATTATTTTTACGATTAAATACAATAAAATTACTTTTACTAGAAAAATGCATTAGAAATTCTTTTTACAATAAAAACGCATTGGAAGTAATTTCACAAAAATCATTTCACTACAGAAATGTTTTATAATTTTTTTTATAAGAATACTTAGGAAAAGATTTTTACAATAAAATACATCGAAAATTATTTTTACAATAGGAATTATTTTTGCAATAAAAAATTCACTAAAAGTGAGTTTTCCTAAAAAAAAAACAATTATTGGAAATTTATCCTACTTTAAATATGCATTGAAAACGATATTTACCATAAAATTGCATTGGAAATGATTTTCACAATAAATATATATTGGAAATGATTTTTACTATAAAAATGCATTTGAAATTATTTTCACTATAAAAATGCATTTTAAATGATGATTACAATAAAAATGCATTAGAAATAATTTTTACCACAAAAATTAATCGCAAATTACTTTTACAATAAAAATGCATTGGAAATAATTTTTACTCTAAACATCCATTGGAAATACTTTTACTATAAAAATGCAGTGGAAATGATTTTTACTATAAAAATCTATTAGAAATGATTTTTACTATAAAAATGCATTTGAAGTGATTTTTAATATAAAAATGCACAGGAAATGATTTTTACTACGAAAATGTATTGAAAATGATTTTTGAATTAAAATTCATTGGAAATGATTTTTACTGTAAAAATAGATTAGGTGGCGTAGTGGCTAACGTGCTGGCTTGAAAAATCTTAGGAAACGAGTTCGAGCTCCAGTTGAAATTCAGGAAACGGTAGTTTCTTATTTATTTTTTTACCCCACTTCAATCGTTTACGTAATTTGGTTTCGTAAATGTAATTGTCTCTGAATAATTTTTGCATTTTTTAAAGCTAATTCTATCGAGAATTAATTTTTCATTTATTGCGAACTTTTTGTCCTCATCTTGGTAGGTTTTTTTTGGGGTTGTTTCTTCTTTCACGACGTTTCGGCCAAATTTCACCTCTGGCTTTCTTCAGGTTATTAACCGCGACCTCAGATAGGAATGCTGAGTCTTGTAACCGTATCCCCAGTAATTAATCACCTGAAGAAGGCCAGAGGTGAAATTTGGCCGAAACGTAGTGAAAGAAGAAACAACACACAAAAAAAACAGAAGCCTCATCTCAAAATGATTCCAATTAAAAGACAATTAATTCTATCGAGAAATATATATTTTTCCCCCATTTTATGATAGAATAACCAAGTGTTCGTATGGTCACATTATTTTTTCCGAATTTAAAGATGGTAAAACATTTCTATTCTTTGCAACTCTTTTTATTTTGTTCCTTTTTAGGAATAAGTCAGTAAATAAAGTTGGCGACAGTAGTCAAAGGCGACCTGAAGGCTCCCTTTTCGATAGCTATTACACCAAGGCGTAGGGAAGGGCGTTACTCCTTTCCCTGGATTGCTACACTTTACCCTTGATCCTTACCTTACAATGCTGAGTGTTAAGCAAGGTAGAATCAGGTACCATTTCTTGAATCTTTGGTATGACTTGGGCCATTGGCAAACACTCTAAACATTATGCCAATATCTGGTTAAGGAATAAAGTCTTACATATTCACCATAATCTCTATTTTTGAAATATTTATCAAATTTGCAGCCAGAGATTAAATTCTTTCTACGGCCACTGACTGGGATTTTGGTTATTTAATGTAAAAAATTTCCGTATAAATGAATAGGATTTATGGATCGTTCTAATCAGTAGGGTGGTAGCTAATGTCCTGGTAGACCGAGGTTCATTTTTCCCAGTTCAAGACATATCAAAGAACGGTACTTGATGCCTTCTAGCTTAACCCTCAGCTCTATAAGGTACGGATCAAGGATAAGTGGAACTATCCAGAGAAACGAGTGGCACCCTCCCCTACACCTCGGTGTTGTAGCTATTGAAAAGGGAGCCTTCGGGTTGCCATCGACTACGGTCGGCAAACTTTACTTATAAGTTAGCGACCATAGTCGTGGGTGACCCGAAGGCTCCCTTTTCGATAGCTACTACACCAAGGTGTAGGGGAGGGCGCTACTCCATTCCCTGGATTGCTCCACTTTTACCCTTGAACTGTACCTTATAATGCTGAGTGTTAAGCAAGGTGGTATCAAGTTCCATTTTTAAAGTCTTTGGTATGACTCGACCTGGGATTGAACCTAGGTCTCCCGGGCCATTGGCGAACACTCTAACCGCTGGGCCTCTGAATTATAACCGGACATTGGCCAAGCGGTTAGAGTGTTCGCCAATCGTCCGGGAGACCTGGGTTCGTTCCCAGGTCGAGTCATACCAAAGACTCAAAAATGGTACTTGATGCCTCCTTGCTTAACACTCAGCATTATAAGGTACAGATCAAGGGTAAAGTGGAGCAATCCAGGGAAAGGAGTAGCGCCCTCCCCTACACCTTGGTGTAGTAAGCTATCGGAAAGGGAACCTTCGGGTCACCCTCGACTATGGTCGCCAACTTTACTTACTTTACTTATAGTTTTGTTTTATTTTTCTCTTTTTGTTGCTTTTTGCCATAAATGTGCTAGAAAAAATGCTAGAAAAAGTGCTAGAAAATGTGCTAGAAAAAGTGCTAGAAATATTGCATCTCGGAAGAATAATCGATTTGATAATAAAATTTTTGATGCGTCGTTCTTCAGTTACAAATAACTGTCTGTGTAATTTTGTTTGAACCGGTCTTCAAGCTTTTATTTCCATCTTCTTTTTTTCTTTTTTTTTTCCAGAAATTCTTTACTTTCTTTAATTTAATTCAGAAGATATACCGTTTAGGAGGTAGAAAGCTCAAATACAAGACATAATAAGCCAGTAGATTGTCAAAGTAATGTAAACAAAACACAGAAATTGACCAATTAATAGGAACGGTTTGCGTCATAATAGATGAAAGTAGGTTATTCTTTTCTCTCTTTTTTTTTTTTTTTTGATAGAAATTTAGGATTGTTTCTTTCTAGAAAAAATTTAAGAAACGCATTTCCACATTTTATTTATTTATTTATTTATTTAATTTAAATATAGTTTGTGAAGTTCCCGCCAAAAAGGTCCTCGTTTTAGAGGCACACCTATTAAATGTGTATAAAACAAAATTGTTATTTATTAGACAGCAAAAATATAACAATAAAGAACTATTATCTTTCTATATTAAGAATCCTTCTCTTATTGTGAAAAATTTGGGATAAATATTTTTCATTTTTGTGGCATTTTTAAAGTAGCCGATGAAGGTTTTACCGCAAATGGGATGTGGTGACTAGTCATAATATATTTTTGAGAAAGAAAGCGAAAAGAGAAAAGAGATGAATAATACAGAGTAAAGGAAAGAAATAAAGAAAGAAAAGGGGAAAAGAAATAGAAAGAAAAAAACAGAGGTTAATTTGCTGGACTGGGATATCGTAGTAACCGTGTTCAAGCTTCATTCATACGTTAACTTTCAGACTAAAGCCCTTGGGAAAGATACGAACCTTTTTGTTCCCCCAGTCATTGGCTAAATAGTATCAGTGCTGTTCTTCCACAAGGATAGCTTTGGCATTAAAAAATCCACGATGATTGATGTGCCATTAAACAATGAAACCAAACCAAACCAATTAAAGTTTTATCCAATCTCGGTATCTGTTCTGAATTTCGACTTCGGGACTCTACCGGAATTCGAACACCCATCGCCTATTCCATTTCTTGAGTCGAGATCCAACTTAACAAAACCTTCAGGATTTTTAATATGAATAAATACGTAAAAAGGGGAAAAATATGTAATTCTTATTGGTAAAACTGTACATTATCTCTCATGCAAAAAAAAAAAAAATGAAGACATTGGTTATCAGACGTGCGAGGGGGGCTGGGTAATGATTGAGAATGTCGGGCTGAGGTGGTGTTGGGGTGAGGGGAAAGGTGACGGGATATCAAATGAAAGGTTAACAAGTGCAATAAAAGATGTGAGTATCAGATGAACAATTAGGGCTTGCTCCCGTAACCTCGTTTTTTTTTGTTTTGTTTTTTTGGTAGGGGTATGTTTTATTCTTTATTTATTTATTAATTTATTTATTTTTATTTTTATTTTTTTATTTATTCATTTTTTTTATTTTTTATTTTTTTTCGGTAACTGCAGTTATCTCAAGTCACACAGCGTCAAAGTTTCGTAAGAAACAACTTGTGAACAGTCTCTTTTTGTTTTTCCTTTTGTCGTCTTTTGTGTGGGGGGGGGGAGAAAATGTTGTTTTCTATTTTTTGTTTTTTTCGTTTTGTTTTTATTTTTCCAGTGTGTGTGTGTGTGTGTGTGTGTGTGTGTGTGTGTGTGTGTGTGTTTTGTTTGTTTGTTCTTTTTGCAAAGAAAGAAAGAAAGGAAAGTCTTATGCTCGGCTGATTCGTAATCTGCGAGGTTTCAATCAATGATGCCATTTTATGGAGTAATGTCGGCAGCAAAGAAAATGATAAAATCTAAATATTACATATGAAAGACGAGAGTAAGGAAAATGAAATTAAAGACAAGTAGTGGGTGCCTTTACAAACTGAGACTGACAGGTAATAAGTTTGAAGTAAAAAAAATATGCGGAAGGAGTCAGTTGGAAGAGTGTCGTGGTCTGCTGACATAGCAATCACTAACGCTTCAGTGGCGCCCTCTTCTGAGAAAAGCAGTTTAAAAATTAAGAAATTTTAATTAAATCTATTTTCATCTTGTTTTGTGACCATTTCTTTCTTTCTTTCTTTCTTTTTCCTTAGCGTCTTTATGTATTTTTTCTTTCTTCCTTTCGTTTTTCTTTTCTTTCTTTATCATTTTTCTTTCTTTTTCAGTTTGTTTGTTTGTTTCTTTCTTTCTTTCTTTCTCAGGATCTTCATATATCTTTTTCTTCTTTTCTCGGTATCTTTATATATTTCTTTCTTTCTATGTTTCTTTTCTTTCTCATCATGTTTGTATATTTCTTTCTTTCTTTCTTTCTTTCTTAATATCTTTATATATCTATTTCTTTCTTTCTCGGTAGCTTCTTTCTTTCTTTTTCAATATCTTTATATATTTCTTTCTTCATTCTTTTCTTTTTTCTTTCTCAAAATATCGTGTTTTTCTTTATTTATTTATTTCTCTTTTCCAACATATTAGTAAATTTCTTTCTTTCTTTCTTAGCATCTTTTTATTAATTTATTTTTCAATATCTTTGTATATTTCTTTCTTTCTCAAAATATCATGTCTTTCTTCTTTCTCACATTTATTTTTTAAAATTCTTTTCTTCTTTTAATAGAGACATTTTTTCCTTGTGGTTTGGTTTGGTTTCTTTGCTTAATGGTATATCAACCTTTGTAGGTTATTTAATGCCAAAGCTATTCTCCTAGAAGAACAGTAGTGGTACAATTTAACCCAGGAGGATAAGGGGGTTCATACCTTTCCCAAGGGTATTTGTCCGAAAATGAACGTAATACCGCGACTGGAATACGAACTCGCTTACTACGATTCTGCAGTCCATCGCTTTAACCATTACACTACAAGGACACCCCCTTTTCCTTTTGGAATTTCTACCTTTACTTTTATTTTTAAATTCAAGTGTTCTGAAATTTAGGACATTTTTTTTTCTTTCTCACTTATCAATCATTATCATCATCATATCGCGCAGCCAGCACGGATTTCCCTGACCCTCTCTCGCCACCCGTCTCTATCGTCCATTGCTCCAGGGAGGTCTTCAAGGCTATATCTTGTATCGTCACATAACTGTTGTATATAGGTTCTAGCTGGTCATCCTGCCTTTGCTCGTCCATGTGAAACGGGATCCACAGGAGTATGTAGCTTTTGAGTTCGTCCCTACTTCTCCAGCAGTGTCCTGCATGTCTGGTTCGTCGAACTTGGATAGTTTTCGTGATGGGTGGTTGGTGGCCGTACAGTTGCTGCTTTATGGGGTGCTGCTTCCAGGACTTGTTCAATATTGCTCACAGCATTCTTGTGTAGCTGCCGTCAAGCTTTTTCTCCGTACGTTTAGTTAGCGTCCGTGTAGTGCATCCATATAGCAGTATCGACACAACTGCTGCTTGGAAAAAACTGCGTTTTTTTCATCAGTCAGGTCTGACTTCTATATGACCGATAGCCTATCAATAGCTGTCCATGCTTTTGCGTGTTGATGTCTGTCTCGGTTGATGAGACACTGCTTCCTAGGTAAGTGAACTTGTCCACTGGTTTCAGAGAACTATGATTTAGTGTGGAGATGTCACCTGTTTGATTAAAGCACATGTATTCCGTCTTGTTTGCGTTGACATTTTACTTTCGTGTTTTTATATAACATCATTATAGCTGCGACTGTTTCTTCGGGTAGGCCGTTGGCGAGTAGTATTTGCTCCATCTTCCCTCGGTGTATGGAGTCAAAGGCCTTGGAGAAGTCGACAAATAATATTGTTGCGTCAAGGATATTTGCGTGTACACCTTCTAGAATTCGGTTAGTTAAAATTTGTGATGCTGAGGATCGATTTCTCCGAAAGCCATTTTGGTTCTTCCGAAGTGTCTTCACAATTTTGGGTTCTATGCGCTTGCGTAGTAGACATTTGCCCAAATCTTTCTTTCATTCAAACCTCTTTCCTTTCGTAAATACAGAGTGTCTCAAAATATATACAACCCTGGCCTAATGAATACGGTTCGATTTCTTTATTTAATGGCATATCAACCTTTGTTGGTTATTTAATGCCAAAGCCATTCTCGTAGAAGAACAGTAGTGGTACTATTTAACCCATAGCTGGGAGGATAAGGGGGTTCATACCTTTCCCAAGGGTATTTGCCCGAAAGTGAACGTAATAGCGCGACTGGAGTACGAACTCGCGTACTACGGATCCGCAGTCCATCGCTTTAACCATTACACCACGAGGAATCCCCCCTAATGAGTAGAGTGTTTGCCAATGGTCCGGGAGACCGTGGGTTCAATCCCAGGTCGAGTCATACCAAAGACTCAAAAATGGTACTTGATGCCTCCTTGCTTAACACTCACCATTGTAAGGTAAGGATCAAGGGTAAAGTGGAGCAATCCAGGGAAAGGAGTAGCGCCCTCCTCTACAACTTGATGTAGTAGCTATCGAAAAGGGAGCCTTCGGGTCACCCTAGGCTATGGTCGCCAACTTTACTTACTTATTAATATGATAATGATTTCAATTTGAGACAATTCATTCGGAACACGTCCTGTAAAAATGCATCCTTTGAACCCGAGACATCAAATCAATGTTTTTTATCATTGTTATTATATCAGCTTCCAGGGCATGTAATCTTTTTTTAATTTCATGTCTCAGTAAAAATCATTATCATATCAATGGGTAGCATTAATTTTGAGACAGTTTTGAATGATTTTGTCTCAAAATAAGTTTTGATGCAAAATATTTTTTCTCTCTTGTTCAAGCTATTGTGAACGAGGATTAGTAGTTGTGAAAGTATATTATTTTCAAATCTAAAATAAATAAAACACACAATAAGTAAAGTTATTAGCTGTCCCATGTATATTGAGACACCCTGTATATAAAAATCCTTATTTTATATATTATTGAGACACCCTGAATATAAAAATCCTTATTTTATTTATTATTGAGACACCCTGTATATAAAAATCCTTATTTTATCTATTATTGAGACACCCTGTGTATAAAAATCCTTATTTTATTTATTATTGAGACACCCTGTATATAAAAATCCTTATTTTATTTATTATTGAGACACCCTGTGTATAAAAATCCTTATTTTATTTATTATTGAGACACCCTGTATATAAAAATCCTTATTTTACTTATTATTGAGACACCCTGTCTATAAAAATCCTTATTTTATTTATTATTGAGACACCCTGTATATAAAAATCCTTATTTTATTTATTATTGAGACACCCTGTATATAAAAATCCTTATTTCATTTATTATTGAGACACCCTGTATATAAAAATCCTTATTTTATTTATTATTGAGACACCCTGTCTATAAAAATCCTTGTTTTATTTATTATTGAGACACCCTGTATATAAAAATCCTTATTTTATTTATTATTGAGACACCCTGTATATAAAAATCCTTATTTTATTTATTATTGAGACACCCTGTATATAAAAATCCTTATTTTATTTATTATTGAGACACCCTGTATATAAAAATCCTTATTTTATTTATTATTGAGACACCCTTTCTTTATCTTCTTTTCATTTGTCTTTCATTTTCTTTTTGGAAATGCCCTAATATTTCTTTCATTCAACTGTCTTTCCTCCAATTCTTTTTCTTTTTGTAAATGTTCAAATCATTCTTTCCTTCACCATACTCTTTCTATTTCTTTTGCTTTTTCGAAATACGCTAGTGGCCCAGTGCCTAATATTTGTCGCTGCCTCCCACCAGACACGACTTGACACAAGGTCAAAAGCCCGAAGGCCAATTAAAGTGGGGATAAGGGGGAGGGGGTCGGTAACGAGCCGAGACTCGAACCCTGCTTGTCTGTGCTGCTCACCGGCTCACTTAGTGCAATGTGAGCCTGATGAGGCAAGCAGTTTCACGAACCCAAATGTGGGTCCGGGCACGTATGCCAGTTTGCGGCTTAAACTAGACGCATGGTCTAGTGCCGTACAAGGGGGACAAAGGAGACAAAAATGCAGCTCGCCCACCCGAAGGTAGCCTAGTCGAAACTAGGTGCCTAATTAAAGGCCCCAAGTCTGCCATTGTTCCTTTTCCAGGGCCACGCTCCGGACCGAAGTCCAGAACAGGCCCCCGGGCGCTCGCCGGGAGCGTGGTGGACTATGACATTGTACGAAGTGACTTCGAACTCCAGTTGTTCTGTTACGCTCATTTTTGGACTAATACTCTTAGGAAAGGCATGAACTCCTAATCCTCCAGATGTGTGTTAAATAGTACTGCTTCTATTCTTCTACAAGGTTGATTTTAGCACTAAATACCCATGAAGATTCTTATGCCATTAAACAAAAAAAAAAAAACAATCCTAATCTGTTTCTTATTCGAAACACTTTTTTCTCTCACTCTCTTTTTGTAAATATTTTTATCTGTTATTTTCTTTTTTTTTTCTTTTTTTTTCTCTCTCTTTTCATGCAACTTAGTTTGGTTGGTTTGGGTTTTATGGCACGTCAACCATTGTTGATTATTTCATGCCAAATCTACTTTATACATGTATATTTGATATATGGGATTTGGTTTGATTGGGTTTTATTACGTATCAGTTATTGTAGGTTATTTAATACCAAATCCTCAAAAATGCCTTGAGGCCCGTCGGCATTCTACCGTTCGAACTCGTAAGGCATTAGTTCATCTTTATTGCTTTCAAACTACACTTGATAGAATGAAGCAATGCACAACATGTCAGCATATCAACTACCACAATACTACCAACCACAATGGGTACCAACTACGGCTTGGACTACCTATGGTCACGCGATGGTCAGCAAAAAAACTAATATGAACTAAAACATGACAAAACATTTGATTCACCCTAATATATATATATATATATATATATATATATATATAAATGAACAGAATTGATAACGTGTAGGATTATTTAGAAAAAAAGGTTCTTTTTTTAAGTTTTTAAAGGTATGAATACGCTATAAGAGAAACGACGAAAAATCCACTGGTGACGTAGTATGTTCATTTGTAGAATATATATATATATATATATATATATATATATATATATATATATTGTCAGCAATAGACAGTTTCGTTGAACCACAACTCATCAGTGTGGCTAGACACGCGAGATGCCTCCAACTTGGAGCGAAACCCGGCCAACTTTAAGTCAGTCTGATAACATGTATATATAGAGAGAGAAAGAGAAAGAGAGAGAAAGAGAGTAAACTACATAATTTATCGATAATTATAGATATGAAATAGATAATCATGTAGTTTGTAATATATTTATAAATAAAGAGACCTCAATATCGGTGATAGAGCTCACATATATATATATATATATATATATATATGTGTGTGTGTGTGTGTGTGTGTGTGTGTGTGTGTAATAGGATAGTGGAGGATTAGAGTCAATGGTGACAGTCAGTTTCTCGCCTAGGTGATCATCGAATCAAGATTTAATCCGAAGATCATGCAGTCAACAAAAAATATATACTTATACAGGTTGAGAGAGAAAGAGGAAGAGAAAGAGAGAAAGAGAAAGAGAAAGAGGGGGGATAGATAGATAGATAGATAGATAGATAGATAGATAGATAACGTAAGTAGTTCATTTTCCGTCGTTTATTAACTCTTTATGGAGCTATTTCAAAAATCCAATTTAAAATTTTTCGTAAAAGCCTTTAACCTGACGATGACCTCTGATCGAAACTATTTTAGAACTATTATAATCAATAAAATAATACTAAAGAAATATTCCTCGAATCACTTCTCTCTCTCTCTCTCTCTCTCTCTCTCTCTCTCTCTCTCTCTCTCTCTCTCTCTCCTTCTCTCAATATATATATATATATATCTGTTATTGGAAAAAACTTACAGATATAATTGCTCTGGATCAGAATTTTATGAATCTATATATTAATAGTCATACATCGAGCACTGCTGGGGAATTAAATGAAACCTCTCGTATATTTTCAATTTGAATAATTCCAAACTCATCGTCCCTATATATCTATTTTATATATATATATATATATATATATATATATATATATATATATATATAAGTAAGTAAATAAGTAAAGTTGGCGATAATAGTCAAGGGCGACCGAAGGCTCCCTTTTCGATAGCTACTACACCAAGGTCTAGGGGAGGGCGCTACTTCTTTCCCTTGATTGCTCCACTTTATCCTTGATCTGTACCTTATATTGCTGAGTGTTAAGCAAGGAGGTATCAAGTACCATTTTTTGAGTCTTTGGTATGACATGACCTGGGATTGACCCCAGATCTCCCAGGCCATCAGTGAACACTCTAACCATATTGACAATTTTTAAGTACTAAAAGCATTTTTAATCCGTAAAATTTCAAGTATAAAATAAGTTAAATGTAAAACCGGATAAAAACTCATGACTCAGAGTTTCACGTTATCAATCCTCAGTCAAGTCCCTGAGCAGTGAGTTTCTATCTTGCTTTTTATTATTTTGCAACATGCAACTTTTTAACACCATCTCTAAATGATGACTTTTTTTTACAGGAGTCTGAGCGAGAACAAATCAACTCAAGTTTCCAGGACTTTTCTCAGTATTCTTGCTGATCTTAAAAGTGCTGTGAATTGGATGGTCTCGAATCTTCCACAGAACTCCAATCCTACCAGTCTCTTTTCTAAGTCTTTGGGTATCATTCCACGTTGACCAATTACAACTGGTATCACCATCAATATCATGTTCCACAGTTATTTTTATTATTGCTATAACTCCAAGCAAATTTTCATACTTGCGCGAGTCGATGCTCTTTTACAGGAGTCTGAGTGACAGCAAGTCTCCCAAAATCTCCAAGACTCTTCTCAATATTCTAACCGATCTTAATAATACTGTAGTTTGGATGGTCACCGCTTCCAAATCCCTTTTACCAATCCTTTGGGGATTGTTCCAAACGCATCAATTACAATTTGTATCATTTGTAAACTTCATGTTCCAGAGCTTTTTTTAGTTCTCTGGCAAGGTCTAAGTAAATATCTCTCATTTTGCTTTCTTTTATTCTGGACTTCTGGTCGAGATTAGGTGACCTGTTTGTATCTCAAAATCTCAGAGAATTTAATGCGTCTTATTCTCAAGAATGGATTCTGGTTTGTGCATATACCCTTTGTTCGTATGGTCAAATTTCATTTGCACAATTCCCAGTGGATCGTCTTCCTTACCCTGTTGTGTCTAGTCTTATACTCTTTTTGCACTAATTTGCTGCCATCGCTTATTATGTGATTGATCGTTTCGTCTCTATCACTACATAATCAACATCTGCTATTTTGTTGTGTCTTTTCTATTTTTGCTTTGATATAGTTGGTACTCATGACGTTGTTTTGTTCTGCTTTCAGAAGAGATTCAGTTTCTCTCCTAAGGTTTCCCTTTCTTAGCAATGATCAAGTTTTCTCGTGAGAGATTTCGCTTGTTTGTCGCTTGAAATATCCATACAGTTGTTTTGATTACTATTTCTATTTCCTTATTATTGTTGTTCTATTGATCTTCATGTTACCAGTGCTGTTCCTAGTAGCTGTAATTAATCCTTCTTTGATCTTTTTTACGTATTCTTCAAGTCCTTATATTGATGCATCGATGGAGGTGCCCGTGGTGTAATGGTTATCGTCGTAGGAAATGGACACGGCGACACGAGTTCAGTTCCTGGACGAGACTGATTGCATTTCACATAGCACTAATACCCTTGGGAAAGGTATGAATCCAATTAATCTCCCTCCAGCAATGGATAAATAGTAGGACAGACTAGGCTCTTCAGCCTTGGTGACGCAACTAGTCTAGGAGAAGGAAAACTCAGAATGCAAACCTGTTAAACTCTGCTTAAAAATTGATCTTGTGTCATATCCTGCCCGAGCGGAGGGGTTGCTAAATAAATATATATATTGATGCATCGACGCTATCTTCCATGCTGGCGAGTCCTCTTCCTCCTTACTTTTCTTTACGACATCCCTCGGAAGTAAGGCCTTATACATCGTCATTAGTTTTCTCATCTTCTGGTTCATTTACCTGAGTATTATTATTATCATCATTATCAATTTACTTCTGGAGAAGTTTTACAAGCTAGCTTTAACATTTTTGAAATCTTAAGTCTGAGTGACGGCAAGTCTTCTCAAGCTTCCTATATTCTCGCTGATTTTGACAGTGCTGTGGTCTGGACGATCTCAATTATTTCTATGACATGTCATAAGACCTAACCAATCAAACAACCAAGCACCGTAGACTCTATATCTATTCCATCCAAACGTAGATATATAGGCTCTATCACCGATATCGAGCACTCTTCATTTATAAATATACCCTTTGTCTCCTCCCTTCCCAACAACAGACAGTGGAAATATGTGTATGTATGTAAACATGTATGTCAGTATATACGCAACCATACATATATACGCATGGGCGAACAACAGCACATACACAAACTTACTAACATTCAATAACACACAAACTTAGGCAGGGGGTGTCCTCGTGGTGTAATGGTTAAAGCAATGGACTGCGGATCCGTAGTACGCGAGTTCGTACTCCAGTCGCGCTATTGCGTTCACTTTCGGGCAAATACCCTTGGGAAAGGTATGAAACCCCTTATCCTCCCAGCTATGGATTAAATAGTACCACTACTGTTCTTCTAGGAGAATGGCTTTGGCATTAAATAACCTAAAAAGAGTTGATATGCCATTAAACAAAGAAACCAAAGAAACAAACTTAGGCACACACGCACACGAACAAAAAATAAACATATTGATCGGTCTTTATTTATTCATTTATTTGAAAACCTTCACTCTGTCTGACGAATGCGAAAAGAATAAAACCCAGGCTCACAGACATTACCATGTAATATGCAATATATATATATATATATATATATATATATATTTTTAAAAAAAATGAAACGCAGTTTCTTCCAGGCAGCGGTTTTATCGATACTACTATATGGATGCACTTCTTGGACGCTAATTAAACAGCTGAAGAAGAAACTAGACGGCAATTACTCAAAAATGTTGAGAGCAATATTGAACAAGTCCTGGCGTCAACACCCCACAAGACACCAACTATACGGCCACTTGCCTCCCATCACGAAAACTATACAAGTTAGACGAACCAGACACGCAGGACACTGCTGGAGAAGCAAGGACGAACTCATCAGTGATGTACTCCTATGGACCCCAGCATATGGCCAAGCAAAAGCAGGACGAACAGCTCGAACATACATACAGCAGCTATGTGAGGATACGGGATGTAACCCTGAAGACTTGCCAAAAGCGATGAATGATAGGGAGAAGTGGCGTGAGAGGGTCAGGGATATCTGTGCTGGCAGCAAGACTTGATGATGATATATATATATATATATATATATATGATAAATATTCCTCTTAAAACTTCTTTCTCTCTCTCTCTCGCTCTCTCTCTCTCTCTCTCTCTCTTTCTATATATATATATATATATGTTATTGGAAAAAACTTACAGATGTAATTGCTCTGGATCAGAATTTTATACATTTATATATTAATAGTCATACATCGAGCACTCCGGGCGAATTAATATATATATCATATATTTTCAATTTGAATAGTTCCAAACTCATAGTCCCTGGATATTTATTTTATATGATATATATATATATATATACTTTAAGAAAAACAACAAACCGGTCACATTAGGATTATAAATTTATTTCCATCCTGTTACGCGTTTTTGAAATTTTCAGATCCTTTGGATAAAAAAGCTAGAATAGACACAGAAAAAAGTGGGAGGAGATAGAAGAGGGATAAAGAGTTATCTCCTCATTTAGCCCACTTCCGTTTTTATTTTAATTTCGGTTAGAAATGTAGTAAATTTATTTGTAAAAATTCAATTGACTAGCTTGATATTAGATGAGACTTCTATCTTGAATCCTAGGATTCAAGATAGAAGTCTCATCTAATATTAAGATAGTCAATTTCCTGGATGTGACTCTAAACCTCTCGACCGGTTTGTTGTTTTTCTTAAAGAGTATATATATATATATATATATATATATATATATATAATTAAAATTCAGTACTAAAATCGCTTTTACTCCGTAAAATCTTTAGCGTGCTGAACGCACTAAAATTTCACACACGCACACGAACAAAAAATTAACCATATTAATCGGTCTTTTTTTTTTAAACCTTCACTTTGATGAATGTGAAAAGAATGAAACCCTGGCTCACATACACTACCATGTAATATGCAATATATATATATATATATATATATATATATATATATAAATAATAAATATATATTAGTTTTTATACATATTTAATAGCATGGAAACTTGTGTGCAACCACGTTTCATGACGTTTCATAAACGACAATCATCAGGCACAGAACGAAAGATATTGTAGAAATCAAAAAAATCAAAATATATAGTCAAAAGAACATTAGAATCGTGTACAACACTCTGTGTGTGTGTGTGTGTGTGTGTGTGTGTGTGTGTGTGTGTGTGTGTGTGTGTGTGTGTGTGTGTGTTGGTTATATTTGCGTATTATTATGTGTGGACGTAGAAGTGATATCTAGTATGCGTGCGTATGAAGATATATGCGCCACGCAGCAAATTTGAGGTTGTCTCCTGGATATTAGAGGCGTGATGTGTAACCAAAGTCGCAACAGATTGACCGATTAAAAAATTTGTTTGTTCTTTTTTATATATATTCGTGTGCGTTTGTGTGTGTTTGTGTGTGGTGAGGATTTTAACAAAGGAACAAAATATCCTCATCATTGCATTACGAAGAAAATAAAGTTTTAATTTGTAAGCATAATAGACGAAGGAGTATGGTGGGTCAGTATCACAATAAATATCGTGGTGATGAGACATGTTATATTGTATATACTATGGAGTATTATGCAATATTAGAATGTATGCAGGGATATGATTTATATCAAATTGCAATAAAAATTTGTATTAGTTATGATGTGTTAATGATATATTGCGTATACATCATTGTAATCAATGATTGTATGTACGTTGCAATAATTGTTTGTGTATATATATATATATATATATATCATCATGTCATGCCGCAGGCACGGATATCCCAGACCCTCTCTTACCACTTCTCCCTATCGTTCATCGCCTCTGGTTGGTCTTCAGGGCCACATCCCGTATCCTCACATAGCTGCTGAATGTATGTTCGAGCTGGTCGTCCTGCTTTTGCTCGGCCATATGAGGGAGTCGATAGGAGTGCATCACTTATGAGCTCGTTCCTGCTTCTCCAGCAGTGTCCTGCAAGTCTGGTTCATCTAACTTGGATAGTTTTCGTGATGGGAGGCAGGTGGTCGTATAGTTGGTACGTTGTGGGGTGTTGCCGCCAGGACTTGTTCAATATTGCTCGCAGCACTCTTGTGTAATTGCCGTCTAGCTTCTTCTCCAGCCGTTTAGTTAGCGTCCAATTTTTAGATGTTTTTAATTTTGCCGATTACTGAACCTCTAAAAACTAAAACTTTGCTTTAACCATTGATCGTACGGTCAAAAGTACTTTAAGTGCGGTATTATAGGTCTCGGTTTGTTTGCCTTTGTTTTTCAGTGTGTACGCACGTCATCGTGAATATATCTGACCGCATGGATATAATTACTTGTCGGTTTTTTTTTTTTTTTTGTTTTTTAATCAGTCCCAAAGATTTTATGTGTTCTGCAGATGTGGCAATGCCTGTATCATTGAAAATTGATCTTCAGATATATACATATGTGTATGTGTGTGTGTGTGCGTGTGCGTGTGTGTGTGTGTGTGTGTTTCAAATAGACTTGACAACTATCAGTCTATATAAAAATGCTCTCGTGTATATGTTTGAGTACTCACAGAAATACACACGTGTACATATGTTTTACATATTTTATTATTGTTCTATTGTACGAGTAGAGTTGTCTCCCTTTAGTCGGGGGTGGTCCGAAATCTCTCTTTTCAATAGGGGAGGGCGTTACTCCATTCTCTGGTTTGCTCCACTTTACCCTTGATCCTTACCTTATAATGCTGAATGTTAAGCAAGGCGATATCAAGTACCATTTTTTTTAGTCTTTGGTATGACGCGACCAAGGATTGAACCCCGTCCTCCCTGACCATTGGCGAACACTCTACTCATTAGGTCAATGGCCCGGTTCGCCAATGATCCGGGAGACCTGGGTTCCATCTCAGGTCGCATCATACCAGAAACTTTAAAAATGGTAATTGATACTTCCTTGCTTAACACTCAGCAATATAAGGTACGTATCGAGGGTAAAGTGGAGCAATCCAGGGAAAGGAGTAGCACCCTCCCCAACACCTCGGTGTAGTAGCTATTGAAAAGGGAGCCTTCTGGTCGCCCGCGACTAAAGGGAGACAACTTTACTTTACTTACTTCTATTATACGGCGAGTTCATTATAATATTCGGAAATGATTTATATTCTTCAAGAAAGTATGAAAAACATTCGTTTATGTACCAGCACACGTAAACAGTTTTAGTTATCGACATAAGATATGGAATCAGCGACCTATGTTCAAATCCTGTCTGCGTTTCCCTTCACGCAAATGCCTTTGAGAAAGACATGAATCCATCTATCCCCACCACATATAGGTTAATAATCGGACAGATAGATGGTTTGGTTTTAGTTAGACAATCAATCTGAGAGAAAGAAAACTCTGAATTCAAACCCACTTTACTCCGCTTAAAAATTGACCTTGTGTCACGTACTATCTATTACGAAGCGTTAACATACATTCATACATATATACATACATACGTACGTACGTTGAGGTGCCCGTGGTATAATGGTTAACGTCATAGGAAATGAACTCGGCGACACGAGTTCAAATCATGGACGAGACTGATTGCTTTTTATAAATCACTAATATCATTGGGAGAGGTATGAATCCTCTTATTCTCCCCCCAGATAAGGGTAAATAGTAGGGTAGACTAGGTTCTTCAGTGTTGGTTAAGCAACCAATCTAGAAGAAGGAAAACTCTGAATTCAAACCTGTTAAACTCTGCTTAAAAATTGACCCTGTGTCACATCCTACCCGTGCAGAGGGGTTATTATATATATATATATATATATATTGAGCAGCCCACTGGCATAATGAATAATTGTCTGGGGAGAAACCGGGGTTCGATCTTTGGTTGATTCATACCAAAGACTCAAAAAATGGTACTTGATGCATCATTGCTTTTATATATATATTTATATAAACAAAATAATCCAAAAGTGTTGAATTTATTACGAAGTCTAGTCAACGTTAAAATATTTCGTTTTTAGTAAACCTTCTTCAGGACTTTAAGATGGTGAAACAAGTCTTTATGGAAAAACGATGGATGTTTTAATAAAATACAATAATAAAGGGAAAGAAAAATATATACATAGAGAAAGATCATATAACTGTTCAATCATTCAATCAATCTTCTTTTCCGAAAGACTATCACGTGACTGGCACAGACAATGATGTTTAAATACATGGAACTTCTCGGAAATAGCACCGTATACTTTTGGATTACTTTGTTTTTCTATTTTCTCCATACTCTCGGATTCATTTCCATTATTTACTTCTATATATATATAGATAGATAGATAGAGAATGAGAGTCAAACGATTAATAACGATTATTTAAAACTTAAAAACCGTTCAAATAAGCCATCACAAGTGTCTAGTACAAATGCCAGTTTCACGACCCAAGTTTATCATCTGGTCTTTTAATGTGTTTTTCTATGTTTTAGATAATTATTTTTAATCATTGTCAAATTGGCCTAATGAGTAGAGTGTTCGCCAATGGTCTAGGAGACCGGTGTTCAATTCCAGGTCGAGACATCCCAAAGACTCAAAAAATGGTACTTGATGCTGCCTTGTTTAAAGTTCAACACTATAAGGTAAGGATCAAGAGTAAAGTGGAGCTATGTGGGGAAAAGAGCAGCGCCCTCCCTACACCTTAGCGTTGTTGCTATTGAAAAGGGAGCCTTCGGGTCAACTTCGACAAAGGTCGCAAACTTTACTTACTTAGTGTGAAAATTGAGCGCTATCACTAAAACGAAGTTTTGTTCATATATATATATATATAGGCTGTCTTTTCGATTTCGAGTGTGACCACCAATTGAGTTTTGTGATTCCGTTCTCTTTTTTTTCCTTTTTATTCTTTTCTTTTTCCCTTTATTTATTTATTTATTTTTTTTTATATATACATATTGGTAGCATTTTCTTTATTTAAAGCATGTTTCATAAAATAAGACATATTTCTCGTCTGCCTATTTCATAATTGATCCGTTCAATGTCTGTATGAGTCGTATGACATCCGGGTGGAATAGATTAAAGAAGACGCCGTATTTTTCCAAAGTGCATATATATATGTATATATGTATAATTTTTTTTTCGTGTTTTTTGATTTTTCAAAAACGCATAACAGGATGGAAATAAATTTATAATCCTAATGTGACCGGTTTTTTTTTTTTCTTAATGAAATTATTGCTCTGTATTGTCTGTTACATTGAGCTCTTTACCGGGAAAATTCAAATGTTCACTCTTGAATAGTTTTCTTGTCCTGATGGAATTACTCCCAACTCCGGTTTAACTGGACCAAATAATACTTATATATATATATATATATATATATATATATATATATATATATATATGGTATGTATGTGTGTGTGTGTGTATGTGTTTATTGAGTATTTGGGTAGCAATCCTTCCTTGATGCAGGAGTTATGAGATTGCTTCCCACGCACACACCCTCACGCCCACCAAAGAGGAAGTGTGGAATCATCTGAGAAACACGTAGGGATGAAGTTTTTTTTTTTTTTTTTTTAGATTGAAGCAAACGATGAGAAAATAAAAGAGTTAATTAGATATTTTAAGTAAGGAGTTGAGTTTTAAATGCCAAGGGAAACAGGCGTACGTTTCGGCTTTCAGCAAGACTATCCTTTTATGCCTCCATTGGAGATGAGCTACGATACATAAAATAATGAAGCTTGCCTCCATCGACTTAACCGTAAAAACCACCTCTCATTTTCCTGTTTATGATACCAAAAGAATTTATAAAACCTGAAATAAACGCGAGAGGGTTTTTGTAACAAAATGTTTAGCTGTTCTTTTATCACCGGGATCCAATGACAACATTTACCCGAGAACCAAGAAAAAATAATACAAGGAGTATCTTGCAACGTTTTTTCTTTTTTTTCTTTTTTTTTTCCCTAAAAACAAAAGGGAAGTTTTCGGGGACAAAATGCATGGATTCTGCAAATAGATCAATTTGACACAGAGGTTTTGGTTTGGTTTTGTTTGGTTTTGTTTGGTTTGTTTTTATGGCATATCAACCATTGTAGGTTAATTAATGCCAAATATTCTTTATACATATATATTAAATATATAGGATTTGGTTTCGTTGGGTTTTATGACATATCAACCATTGTAGGTTATTTAATGCCAAATCCTCTTTATACATATATATTAAATATATAGGGTTTGGTTTGGTTTGGTTTGGTTTGTTTTTATGGCATATCAACCATTGGAGGTTATTTAATGCCAAATCCTCTTTATACATATATACTAAATATATATAATTGGGTGTGGTTAGGTTTTATGGCATATCTACTATTGTAGGTTATTTAATGCCAAATCCTCTTTATACATATATATTAAATATGTAGGATTTGGTTTGGTTGGGTTTTATGGCATATCAACTATTGTTGGTTATTTAAAGCCAAATAATCTTTATACATATATATCAAATATAAAGGAATAGGTTTGGTTAGGTTTTATGACATGTCAACAATTGTAGGTCATTTAATACCAAATCCTTTTCATACATATATTAGATATATGAATACTAAACACATTTTTTGATAACATTTTTAAACAAACCTGAGCTAATTTTTTTGCACACATTTAAATGGTTTTATTTAATTTCAAACAACTCAGTTTAACATTAGTACACACTTTTTTGTTTATGCACAGTCATTCAGTTGTTTAAATACAGTTTTTGTTCACACAGTAAAAAATAAAAACAGTTCTATTTCAAACAGTTCAATTTAGCATTAGTACAGTTTAAATTTCTACAGTCCTATCTCAAACAATTCAGTTTAGCATGTCAATGAAGTTTAATTATATAACCCACTAAGATCGGTTTACAATTAAGAAAACAAATCAATTATATATATATGTGTGTGTGTGTGTGTGTGTGTGTGTGTGTGTGTTAGACAAAATAATGGAAACACTCGGAAATTTGAAACAAATTCATTTCCTTATGGTTTTCTAATTGCAGCCCTCCCGTGAAATCCGGCTTCTTACATTTTTTGAGGAACCTGAGTCCTTGAAATGGTTATTAAGCTCGGCTGTAATTTACGTAGCTGTATTCTTATGATCCTTCCTAACAATCCACGTAAGAGTCCGACGGTCCCTATCAGACAGCTTTCGCTTTCTTCTTGAGTTTTTATTCAGTGAGAAGGTTTTTCCTTCTTTCTCAAATGCTGTCATTACTTTCGAGACTACTCCTTGCTAGACCTAATAATTCTGCAGTTTTGTTACACTAGCGAAAACCTTACGAACACCAACAATTTGTGCTCTTTTAAAGTCTGTTAGAGCTGCCATTTAAATGAATTTTGATTAATTTCTTCTAAAACATCTGAAAAAAAAACAACTATCTTAGTAAAATAAGACAAGAAAAATAATAATAAATCAAAAAACATAAAAATAACAAACGTTTGATGGTTTTATAGGAGTTTCGAAATTATCATACTAAGATTCTTGGTGCTTCCATTATTTTGTTCAACCTGTTTCTGGATGGTTTATTTAGACATGCATGCATATATATATATATATATGTGTGTGTGTGTGTGTGTGTGTGGGAATAAACCACATGGATATATATATATATATATATATATATCATATAGCTTTATCGAGAGGAAATGCTTTCTTATCCTTCCTTCTCTAATTCGTCCCTTGGGATTTTCTGCATCTGAAAAAAGGGCTTCGTTTTCCGTTGGTGCTACGCCCAACGCTCATCAGTTCTAAACCTCTGCGAAGGGGTCGCGCGGTTCGCAACAAAAAATGATTGGCTGCTGACCTTTTTAAAGAAGCAAATGATAAGAACAACAACAACAACAACAACAGTAATAACAACAACAACAATAATGAAAGAAGAAGAAGAAGAAGAAGAAGAAGAAGAAGAAGAAGAAGAAGAAGAAGAAGAAGAAGAAGAAGAGTGAATATTAATAACAACGATGGAATGAAGATTTCATCGAATGTATGCTACTACTACTACTACTACTACTACTACTAATAATAATAATAATAATAATAATAATAATAATAAACAAAATGAAAGAAAATGGTGGATTAAAACATTTCGTCGATTTGATATGTAATGATATTCAGACAGTAAGCCAAAACATATGTTCTTGTTATATATAGGTGATTGTTAACTGGCCGTAATCGAGGGCGACTCAAACGCTCCCTTTTCTATGGCTACTACACGGAGGTGTAGATGAAGGCGCTACTTCTTTCTCTATTTTACCCTTGATACGTACCTTATAATGCTGAATAGTATCAAGTACCATTTTTTTTTGTTTTTTATATGAATCGACCTTGAAGCTCGGTCTCCTGGACCTGTGGCGAACACTCTAACCATTTTGCCAATGGTATATATATATATATATATATATATATATATATATATATATTAGGTATCATACAATAACTGATGTTTATACAACAGCATTGCTTCTAATAAAGCCTTCATCAGATGATGACAATGGGTTCAGGCATGGTTTCGGGGCTGAAGCATCATTACCACTAACCCAGAGCGCCCCAGCAGTATCTCACGACACCACCAGACTTTGTCAGATTGTTGTCGCTCTGTATATATATATATACACACACAAATAAATGATGTTTTTTATCATTTTCATTAACATCATGAATTTCCCACCCCAGCTCAAATAATGTTTTTTTTACTAGAGCCTAAATAACAGCTAGTTTCCTTGGACCTCCAGAACTCTCCTCAGTATTCTAGCCGATCTTTATGCACTAATCTGTTTCAATGGTTCCCCTTATCTCTAGTCATTCGAGTCTCTTTTCCAAGTTCTTAAGGCTTGTTCAAAGATACCAGACTTCTAACGGTACAGGGTGTTTCAAAACAGATGCAAATATTAATATGATAATTTGTATTGCATCAAGTCATCTTTCATCTGAGTCTTAAAAAGCAATCATATACCATCGGAAAGGTCAAATCAGATTACAAGGGCAGAAATTGATTGACTTTATCTTACATTGCACGTGAAAGACGAAATTCTTGGGAAAGTCTTCGGAAGGACTTTTTTCCGACAGAATCTCTCCCTAAATCTATATTGTCAGGACATCTTGCAATCAACTTCCTATCAGATCTGGGATTTCTGCCTTCTTGCTGAGGTGGGGAGTGTCCTCGTGGTGTAATGGTTAAAGCGATGGACTGCGGGATCGTAGTACGCAAGTTCGTACTCCAGTCTCACTATTACGTTCACATTCGGGCAAATACCTTTGGGAAAGGTATGAACCCCCTTATCCTCCCAGCTATGGGTTAAATAGTACCACATCTGTTCATCTACAAGAATGGCTTTGTCATTAAATGACCAACAAAGGTTGATATGCCATTAAACAAAAGAAACCAAACCAAACCAAACCTTCTTGCTGGGGTTGTTTACTGACACTCTGGCTTAAAATTTGTGTACCCAACGATAAATTTGGCTTTTCCGGGCATAATTGCTGAGTTGAACTTCCTGCAAAATTTTTCTTGTACAGTTTTGAATGATTTTGCCTCCAAATAAGCAGTGACACAAAATATTTATCCTGTCTTCTCCTGTAATATAATGGCCGAGGGATTTCATTTTATATATCTTGCCTTTGGGTTTAGTTAGGCTGAGAACCTTTCGGCTCAGTGCATAGGTTAGCTAGGTGCAAACTTTAGCGCAGGTGTTAACGCGCGTGCGGGGAGGATGTGTCGTTCACAGATGTCAAAATAAAAATCCCAAATAGAAAGGTTGGCTAGTGGATGTGAATGACGTCATGCACTGGAAGCGCGCGCGGAGGATTTGGGGTATTTTGAAAAAGTCAGTTAGTTGAGAACTAGCCTCCGAACGGGAAGGGTCGACTTTCGGGGCTCGCCGAGGCCAGACGAATTTTATGCGCTACAGGCGCCGCACGTGATGGTGTGGGGCGGGGGGCAGATGGAAAAGCCAGCATAGAAAGATTGTGCCTCTCTCCTTATGTCGAAACCTTTTACTCAAAGGCAATAAAAGGTTTCGTACCTGAACTAAGAAGTCGTAAGGTTTTTTTGTTTTTTTTTTTCGTGTTTCGGGATTCCTATGTCCTATGTATATATGTTATGAACATTCTATGTACGTTTCACATATGCGTATATGGCTATGTTACACTCCAAGGTATTGTGATCAAGGATTAATAGTTGTTATAGTCTACTATTTTCAAATCTGAAACAAAACAGAAAGCAGTATTATTATAAGTAGAGTTATTAGCTGTCACATAGGTCCCATGTATATTGAAACACCCTATATTGTCACGTGGTATGCCACTGAGAGGAAAGAAGTAAGATTTAATTTCCCTTCCTCGTCTGTGTTTGAACGAACTGCCCTGCGACTGATTGCTGAGGTAGTTGGAAATCGAGGTCAAGCTATCTGCACTCCATAACCCCAAGTTGGTTGGACAGAGAAGGGGATATAGAGGTCATTATAGTAGCCCGAATGGATAGCATGACAGGGAGAGGGGGAGGAGGAAGAAAGAAGCCAAATGACTGGCCGAAGCCTTAGCGCCGGAAGTAGTACCCTTTTCGTCAGAGGAACTAGGGATAAAGAATTTCAGTTTTTAGGACGGAGGTCGCCGTGAGAGAACGTGCTGACCTGATGCCAAAATAACTCCCGGGTACCTAACCGATGAAAAGAAAAAGGAGTTTTAGGACAGCAGTTGGCGTGACAAGATGTATTGAAACTGTCGCCGAAACTCCGGAGAAGAGCGGAAAGAATTTTAGACAGAAGATAACCGGTGCCTTCCCGCCAAATTCTACAGAACACCACTCGCCCGTAAAAGAAAAGAAATCTCAGAAGAAACCCGTCGAAAAAGCTAAGTAAACCTTAAAACCGTTTTCTTCATCCACCCATCCTAAGTATTGCAATTATATGCCCTCTCTCTCAATTTACAGAAAGAAGCATATAAAGAATTATATGCATTAAGAAAAGAAGAGAAATAAAATGGAAACATTCATTTCATAAACTGTAAACGAATGGGTGGACTTAGCCACCTTTTCAAGGTTCAAGAGTAAAGAAAGAAAAGTACAAAGAAAAGAAAAGGAAAAAAAGAAGAAAGAAAAGAAAAAGGAAGAAAGAAAGACATTTGTGTTTGAGACTGTGTGCTGGCGAAATATAGCCGGCTCCCATAAATATTCGTTTGGACATCCGACTATTAAAATTTTGGTTATATTTTAAATGTCCCCTCGTTGAAATTTATTTGTTGTGTTATTTACCCAGCGAGTTGCCTTCTTTTGCATTTATATCTTTTTCAGCTTCATTCGCTTCAATTTATTCTCGCTAAATGACCTATTCGCCTTTAAAAACATTACACGGGAAATTGGAATTGTCGACTACAGTAAATAATAATATTTTATCTCAACCTAGAGGTCCATGTCTTCCGTTATCCTAGGGGGTAGGAAGACAAAGTGGCCTAGTGGGTGTGTGTAACGAGAAATTTGGAAACACAGTTGCCAGGTCAGTCTAGCCCCAAATTAACCCCCACATTATCTTCCAGTTACTATATGCTCGAAAAAGGAATCTTAAACAGGACTTATTTTGCGAGGGATCAAGTGCTAGACTGCCCCGACGTCACACGTGCATAAAATAAACTCCCGTCCTGGGATAAATATTTTTTGCACCGTCACATAATGGATTGCATGTATTTTGAGACAGTTTTGAATGATTTTGTCTCCAAATAAGTAGTGAGGCGAAATATATTTTCCTTGGCTGTCAAAGACATTGTGATTGAGGATTACTAGTTGTTATAGTATACTATTTTCAAATCTGAAACAAAAAGGACTCAACATTATTAGTAGTAGAGTTTTTAGCAGTCACATGGGATCCATGTATACTGAGACCCCCTATATAATAGCAACATACAAACAGAAACTATTTTCAAATCTAAAATAAAAAAGATCACATTAGCATTCCCATTGGTCCCATGTTTATTGAGACACCCTATATAACCACGTATATTGAGATGCCTTATATATTAGCAGTCACATGTGTCCCATGTATATTGGAACACCCTATATAACCACGTATATTGAGATACCCTGTATATTAGCAGTCACATGTGCCCCATGTATATCGAGAAACCCTATATAACCACGTATATTGACATGCCTTGTATATTAGCAGTCACATGTGTCCCATGTATATTGGGACACCCTATATAACCACGTATATTGAGATACCCTGTATATTAGCAGTCACATGTGCCCCATGTATATTGAGACACCCTATATAACCACGTATATTGAGATGCCCTGTATATTAGCAGTCACATGTCCCATCTATATTGAGAAACCCTATATAACCATGCATATTGAGATACCCTGCATATTAGTAGTCACATGTCCCATGTATATTGAGACACCCTATATAACCACGTATATTGAGATACCCTGTATATTAGCAGTCACATGTGCCCCATGTATATTGAGACACCCTATATAACCACGTATATTGAGATGCCCTGTATATTAGCAGTCACATGTCCCATCTATATTGAGACACCCTATATAACCATGCATATTGAGATACCCTGCATATTAGTAGTCACATGTCCCATGTATATTGAGACACCCTATATAACCACGTATATTGAGATACCCTGTATATTAGCAGTCATATGTGTCCCATGTATATTGAGACACCCTCTATTACGGTCACTTTCAAGTTCCATAACTTTTTCAGCTCTTTGATAAAGTCCATGGATTTCCTGTTTGTTTTTGTTTTTGTTTTTTTTTGTCTTTGTTGGGGTTTTTTAAGCTTTTTTTCACCTTCATTTTGTGGTCTGCTAGTACGTCAGAATCCACTAGAGGATATTTTCTTTTTCACAAAGTATTTAAAAACTAGGTTTGGTTTTCTAGAGTGGATTCGGTGATTCGTTTATATCTGAAAGTCCCAGAAAATTTAAACGTTTCATTTTCAAGGACAAACTCTGTTTTATGCATATATCATTTGTTGTAATCATTTCAGAGGGGTTTTTTTACCGGACGTTGGCGGTCTTTCACTTGAGTCTGAGTAACAGCAAGTCTCCTTGGGTCTCCAGGACTCTTCTTAGTATTCTGTCAATTTCACTGGATAGCCTCGATTCTTCTTCTTCTGCTGCTGCTGCTGCTCATTTGAGAGTTTTTCACACCAGCGTTAGCTGATGGTTTTCCACCTGAGTTTGTGTGACAGCAAATCTCCACAAGTCTCCGGGACTCTTCTTAGTATTCTGGCCGATCTAATGAAATTTAAATATGAAAAGTTTTTGCAGAGCAGATATAAAAATTAAGAAATATTCTAGTAATGAACCCTTTAATACTGTTATTTGATATTTCAAAAAATACGGAATATTTGTCACTCGCCTCACCAAACGAAAAAGTATGGCACAGGGTCGAGATTTAGGTGGGTCTAGGCGCAGCGCCGTAGCCCAGACATACCTAGTGAGCACAAAAATGCCTCTGGCCCTGTCAGTATTTCCTTAAAAAAGGGGTGCCTCAGGCCCTGTCGGTATTTTCTTAAAAAAGGATGCCTCAGGCCCTGTCGGTATTTCCTTAAAAAAGATGCCTCAGGCGCCAGGTGATAAACCTAGTTCCTTCTAGGGTCGGCCTTCTAAGGCTCGAGGATTGGGTCAGTCTCGCCCGCGAGACTTGACTGTTGGGCTTATCCAGAAATCGCATCAAGCAGCCTCGACCGACCATGAACTGATCCCAAACCAACTGAGTACCCAAAACGGCTGGTCAAAAAAGGAATGGAGGAAGGGTTACAGCTTGTCTTCCTTGTGCTGTGATCCAAGTTAAGATTCATAGTCACATGTATATATTCGCTCATTGGCCATGACTTATGACGTTTTCTACATCACTAGCTTCAAGTCATATTCATTTCGTTCTAGTTTTGTCCCTTCTTCTTCTGGTTGGCTCGAAAATCCCTTGACAATCTTATTTTCTCGCTGGCATTGAGGTCTTCCAGTTGGTCGTTTCTGGTCTCGATAAATGCACGTGGTCCGTGAACTTTGCGTCTTATACGACCCAGAGGAAGTTCTGCATTCGGTAATTCGCGATCATGTCCTTCACTCCGCTCTACTCTCGAACGAACTCACAGCGGTTGTGCTCCCGCAACGATATTCCCAGAATGCATCTTTCCATTGCCCACTGTTCAATGACAATAAATCTCATGTGTGAGGCTGTTAGAGTAAATCGTGTTTAGTTTTTTGTTTATTTATATCAAGTTGTACATATGGGTTGACAGTATTTATTTGTAACTACAAAGCTATGGTACGTGTATGACACATCCTGTCATCACAAAAGAATAATAATTAATCATTGTATTAAAAAGAATTAGAAAAGAAAGTGGCGAGCGAAATAAATGAGTCGAAGAAAGAAAGAAAGAAAGAAAGAATTGATAATAGAACCAACGAAAGAAGGAAAAGTAGCTTTAAAAAGATAGAGACAAGCAAATAAACAATGAAATAATAAGGGAAAAGAAAGAAAGAAAGAAAGAAAGAAAGAAAGAAAGAATTGATAATAGAACCAACGAAAGAAGGAAAGAAGCTTTAAAAAGAAAGAGACAAACGAATAAACAATGAAATAATAAGGAAAAAGAAAGAAAGAAAGAAAGAATTAATAATAGAACCAACGAAAGAAGGAAAGAAGCTTTTAAAAGAAAGAGACAAGCAAATAAACAATGAAATAATAAGGGAAAAGAAAGAAAGAAAGAAAGAAAGAAAGAAAGAAAGAAAGAAAGAATTGATAAAAGAACCAACGAAAGAAGGAAAAGAAGCTTTAAAAAGATAGAGACAAGCAAATAAACAATGAAATAATAAGGGAAAAGAAAGAAAGGAAGAAAGAAAGAAAGAAAGAAAGAAAGAAAGAAAGAAAGAAAGAAAGAATTGATAATAGAACCAACGAAAGAAGGAAAGAAGCTTTAAAAAGAAAGAGACAAGCAAATAAACAATGAAATAATAAGGGAAAAGAAAGAAAGAAAGAAAGAAAGAAAGAAAGAATTGATAATAGAACCAACGGAAGAAGGAAAAGAAGCTTTAAAAAGAAAAAGACAAGCAAACAAACAATGAAATAATAAGGGAAAAGAAAGAAAGAAAGAAAGAATTGATAATAGAACCAACGGAAGAAGGAAAAGAAGCTTTAAAAAGATAGAGACAAGCAAATAAACAATGAAATAATAAGGGAAAAGAAAGAAAGAAAGAAAGAAAGAAAGAAAGAAAGAAAGAAAGAAAGAAAGAAAGAAAGAAAGAATTGATAATTGAACCAACGAAAGAAGGAAAGAAGCTTTAAAAAGAAAGAGACAAGCAAATAAACAATGAAATAATAAGGGAAAAGAAAGAAAGAAAGAAAGAAAGAAAGAAAGAAAGAAAGAAAGAATTAGTAAGGAAAAAGAAACAAATAAACAAGCAAACAAAGAAATAAAGAGTTGGAGAAGGAAGAGAAAGAAAAAAATGAGAGGGAAATAAATATAAGAAGAGGGGAAAGAAATCATGGGAACGTCAACGAGTGCTTATACGAAGAGAAACGGAAATTTTAAACTATAGATAGTAATCGACAATTTATCCGAGAATGTTATTTACCAGAAGAAAAAAAAAAAAGAAAGAAAGCTCAGAGCGAAAGAAAGAAAGAAAGAAAGAAAGAAAGAAAGAAAGAAAGAAAAATATATTGTTTAGCCAACTGAACGAGGAATATGTTGTTTTTTAAACTCTAAAAAGCTTATCAAATGTGAGGAATTCTCTTATAATATTTGAACAAATATCTAATTACCTGCTAAGTAAACCTTTAAACACAGATCATGTCAGATTTTAACTTAGCTTTAAATATAAGAATTTATGTAAATTTATGTAAATTTATGTAAACAGAAACATGAATACAAAGCAGTTCAAAAATGTGTACAACTCTTAGATATATTTATGCAATTTTAATTGGGTGATTGTGTTTTAGGGTATATCAACCCTTGTCGGTTATGTATTGGTAAATCCTATTTATACACACACACACACACACACACACACACACACACACACATATATATATACACACACACACACACACACACATATATATATATATATATATATATATATATATATATATATATATTATAACAGTGTTGGTTGTCACTCAATCACTTTGTGGGTTTGTGTCGAACCAAGTGCAATCTCGTAATATGCTGAGTGCTCAATATCTAGGATACAGCTATTATATAATAATAATAACAAATAAATATATATTAGATATATATATTTAATTCATGGAATTTAGACTGCAAAAAACTCCATGAAACCCAGGGGTCACAGTCTAAATTCCATGAATGAAATATATATATCTAATATATATTTATTTATCACTATATATATATATATATATATATATATATACGATTTGTAAACGAATAATTTTTTAAGTAACATTTTTAAACGAGCTAGAGCTCATTTCTTTGCCCACAGTTAAAGAATTGCTATTGAACACTATATTTAATATTGATAATCCTTTAAAAAATGAACCGTTCAATGTTACCCATAAATGAAACCCAAATACGTACAACCACTCCGAGTTTAAAGTGTAGCTGAGAGTAATGCTAACGAAGACGAACATCACATTCTCAAAACTCTAAGACTAACTATCAGATGTAGTTTAATCTCATACCCAGGACTCTAAATTGTTTCAATTTTCCTATTTAACAGCAATAATTCAAGTCAACATCATTTGCACACAATTAATTGGTTTCAAGTAATGTAGATAATTCTAAAATTAAAAGTAGATAATTCTAAAAAAATCGTTCTATTTGACCCATCGATTGGACCCTAACACCCTAACAGATACGATCCTTCCGGGTCAGAGTGGACCTAGAAGTAATGGTAATGAAGGAGTACTGCACACTCCTCAGATATTCTGCATTCGAGCCTCACCATCAGATGCAGTTTAGCGTCATATCTAGGACACTCGTTGGATGAGGTATTACCCATCTGTAGAGATGCTGTCAGTGTATCTAAACGGCCTCATCTGACTGGGCTAACTCGTCTTCTGATCGGAATCGGGTGATTCGTTTATAGTAGTAGTAGTAGTAGTAGTAGTAGTAGTAGTAGTACGAACAGCAGCGGGAGTAGGGATTCATTTAATTAATTGATTGCTTGATTGATTGACTTTAACGGTACGTCAACTCCTCTCGGGTTATTTCATGCCGAGAATTTTGGGAATCGCGTTTATTGTAAATTCAAATTCACATTTCTTATGCTCTTTCTTGAGAGTTTTTTTTAACTTTTTTTTTTTTACTTTATTTTGTACACGGTCATATCGAATACGAATAATTTTTTAACAGATTTATTTGACCCATAGATAAGATCCTAACTAGCACTGCCAATCCGTGTGAGAGTGAATCTGGGAGCAACGCCAAAAAGAGGGTTGTCCACTCTCCCGAAATCTCCAGGACTCGTGCCAGACCATCCGATACATTTTAGTGTCATATCCAAGGGACCCTTAGGGAAGATCTTACTGCTTTGCAGAGGATATAGTAAGAGTATTTCAAGTTCTTCTAACAGCTCAAGCAGCAGCAGCAGCGGCAGTAGTAGTAGTAGTACTACTACTACTACTACTACTACTACAATTTTTAGTTTCATATTGTCTCCCGCCGAACTCCAACAGGATTTAGCTATCAAAGTAAAGAACGAATATTTTTTTGTGTTTTTTTTCATTCACTGTCGTTGATTTTTGATAAAATATGAAACCAGAAGAACTGTGAACTTGAAAATAGATAGATAGATAGATAGATAGATAGATAGATAGATAGATAGATGTTTTAGGCCCATGACAGAGCTCTGTGTGTGTGTGTGTGTGTGTGTGTGAGATGTCTCTTTGATAGATAGATAGATATTTTAGGCCTATGACAAAGCAGTCTGTGTGTGTGTGTGTGTGTGTGTGTGTGTGTGTGTGTGTGTGTGTGTGTGTGTGTGTGTGTGTGTGTGTGTGTGTGTCTCTTTGATAGATAGATAGATAGATAGATAGATAGATAGAAATTCTAGTTTCCACTGACAGAGCAGTGTGGGTGGGTGGGTATGTGTTTTTGTTTGTTTTTGTTTGTGTGTGTGTGTGTGTGTGTGTGTGTGTGTGTGTGTGTGTGTGTGTGTGTGTGTGTGTGTGTGTGTGTTTTCCATCAGTCTTTCTCGTTTCGTTGATTGATAGATAGACTAATATAAATTCCCCCACGCTCTCTATCTGTCTATCTATCTATCTATCTTTGTCCATTTATAGATCTTGCTCTATACCTTTCTTCCCCTTTCTAACAAAGCCATGACTTTCGTTTTTCCTCCACCACCATCTCATCATACTTAATTTCTCTCATAATATCTCTCTCTCTCTCTCTCTCTCTCTCTCTCTCTCTCTCTCTCTCTCTCTCTCTCTCTCTTATCGCAATTGCATCTCTCCCCAAAACAACCACCCACTCATATCTTCTTTGAACTGTTTGTAATCAGGAAAACATGTAACAGCCTCATTGTTTGGGCCCTGTTACCATGGAAACAGATAGCACGCACATTCTCTCCACCAATCTCTGTTCTTGCCGCGATGTCGCGGACTGGGCGGACGGGGGAAGGGGAAGGGGTTATCCATTTTTCAAACATTCTTCATCTTACCCACTTCTGGTTTACATCAATTCCTGTGTTCACATTCAACAAAGAATAACATGAATTCGAGCAAATTCCATTGAAAATTAGCACACAAATTTCATCTTAAAACTATATATATATATATGTGTGTGTGTGTGTGTGTGTATAACTAAAAAAAAATCAAAATCTCATCACTTTTTTTTCGGTTTTATTTGTCCCAATTTCTGAGATGAAACTTGATAATTGTTATGACATAGAATATCTGAAATATTGACTTAATCTCTACTGTTATATTTACAATGTTTCGGCCGATATGTTCTTCGGCCTTCTTCAGGTGTTTCATGTCGAGCTCGAAAATCCACACAGAATCTCGATCTGAACCCTTTATTTGGACCACAAGGGTAGATAGTTCCAGAAGGTGGAAGGACATATCGGCCGAAACGTGATTATAGCAATAAAGATGAAGTCAATAGTCCGAATATTCTAAGTTTCTAAGATATAACAATTTAGGTTCTATCTTACTCAGCTAGTCAGAATTTTTAAACGTGTATAGCGTGACTGGAGTTCGAACTCGCTTACTTCGAGGCCGCAGTCTAGCCTTTTAACCATTATGCATTCTCCCCGCAGAATAGTTGGTTTCATACTTTTCCGTTGAGTATTAACGTTTTTTTTTTGGAGGGAGGGGGGTAATGCAAACAGCCTTATCTAGGACTTGAACTCGGTTCACTGGATCTATTTCCTATGACAATAATCACGATCGCCGCCTGAAATAACTGATATAATAACAGGGCGCAAAAAACTCTTAAGAAAGAAATGCGCTAACGTTCTATGATTTGATTTCCTAACCTAAGGTCCAAGTACTAATTCTTCTTTTCACTTTCTTTCAGTATAATTTTCACTTTCTTTTCAGTATAATTTGCGAGTTTTTCATATCAGCGTGAGCTGTTGGTCTTTCACTGGTGTCTGTTTAATGGTAAGTGTCCTCAGGTTTCCAGGACTCTTCTCAGTATTCAGGCTGATTTTAACAATGCTTTAGTTTGAATGGTCTCGGCTCGTTCTCCGACTTTCAGCTCTTCCAGTCCCCTTATTAAGCTTTTGGAGATCGTTCCGTGTGCATCAGTTAGAATTGTTATCACCGTCAAATTCATGTTCAACGGCTTCCTTAGTTCTCTGGCAAGGTCTAAGTACTTGTCTTGCTTTTCGCTTTCATTGATTTTCACTCTTTGGTCTGCCGGGGTGGCAAAGTCCACTGTTTGGCAGGTTCTCTTTTTTTTTTGTTGACTATCGCTTGGTCTGGTCGTCTGGCTGGGATTAGGTGATCTGTTTGTATCTCAAAATCCCAGAGAATTATTATTATTATTATTATTATTATTATTTGCGAGTTTTTCGCACGAGCGTTCGTTGATGATTTTTTACAGGCGACTGAGTGACAGTAAGTCTTCTCAAGTCCCCAGGACTCCTACCAGTATTATGGTCGATCTTAACAATGCTGTAGTCTGGATGGGTTTGTCTCGTTTTTCGATTTCCAATTCAACCAGTCCCCTTACCAAGCGTTTGGAGACTGTTCCAAGCGCACCAATAACAATTGGTATCCCCGTTACCTTCCTGTTCCATAACTTTTTCAGTTCTCTTGCAAAATCCAAGTATTTGTGTCTTAGTTTTCTTTGATTTTCACTCTTAATGTCGTCTATGTACATATAATGATTATGGGTGCACTACATGGACGTTAACTAAACGGCAGGAAAAAAAAGCTTGACGGCAACTACATAAGAATGCTGCGAGCAATATTGAACAGGTCCTGGAGGCAACACCTCACAAAGCGGCAGCTGTACGGCCACCTACCACCCATCACGAAAACTGTCCAAGTTAGACGAACCAGACATGCAGAACACTGCTGGAGAAGTAGGGACGAGATCATAAATGATGTACTCCTATGGACCCCTTCACATGGCCGAGCAAAAGCAGAGCGACCAGCTCGAACCTACATACGGCAGCTCCATGAGGATACGGGGTGCAGCCCTGAGGACCTGCCGAATGCGATGAACGCTACGGAGAGGTGGCAAGAGAGGGTCAGGGATATCTGCGCTGATAGCACAAGATTATTATTATTATTATTATTATATTTCTTGTCAGTTTTTCGCAATCATTCGCTGATGATCTTTCACGGGAGTCTGAGTGACAGCAAGTTTCCTCAAGTCTCCAGGACTCTTCTCAGTATTCTGGCCGATCTTAGCAATGCTGTATACTGGACGGTTCTACTAATACCTGGACCTTGCCAGAGAACTGAAAAATCCTTGTTTTAATTGAGGATTTTTCACCAGTGTCTGAGTTACAGCGAGGAATCCTTTTCGTATCCTAACCAATTTCGTCTTGATAGTTTCAATCCTTTTTTTTTTCTTATTCATCCTGTCTCTGCCAATGCCCAGGTATTTTTTTACTTCTCTTTCACTCTGCAATTAAGACGATAATAATAATAATAATAATAATAATAATAATAATAATAATAATTTAAATTTGACCAAACGAACAAATAGTATATGCACAACCTATGGGATTTTGAGATACAAGCGGATCACCTAATGTCGGCCAGACGACCAGACCTTACGATAATTAAAAAAAAAGAGAACTTGCAGAATTGTGAACTTTGCTGTCCCGGCTGACCACAGAATAAAACTGAAAGAATGTGAAAAGAAGGATAAGTACATGGACCTTGCAAGAAAAATAAAAAAAAAACTATGGAACATGAAGGTGACAATTATACCAATCGTGAATGGTACTTTTGGTACAGTCACCGAAGGATTATTAAAAAGACTGGAGGACTTAGAAATAAGAGGACGAGTGAAGACCATCCAAACTACTACATTATTGAGAACAGCCAGAATTCTGAGAAGGGTCCTGGAGACTTGAGGAGACTTGCTGTCACTCAAACTCTAGTGAAAGACCATCAGCTAAAACTTGTGTGAAAAACTCTCAAGGAGTAAATAATAATATAGCGACTTCGTACATCGTTTTAAGGCGTGTATGAAATCAAATTTGAATCAAAGGTTCGTAAAAACGGAAGATACTTCTGATTCACTTATTGATCACCCTACTATCTCTCAATGGCCAGCTCGTTTCTTTTAGACTCTCGAAGTAAATTCATTGTGAATTATTATTACTCTGTCGACAACTATCTTAACTAAATTTGCCTACTAGATGGCGCAACGATCGGACGCTGGCCAACAACCGTATTTCATGTAAGTCTTAACAATATATTATGTTTTTTCTTTCTCATTCTTTTTTCTTTTTCTTTTTCTTTTTCTTTTTTTCTTTTTTTTTTTTTTGTTTATTTTATCGTTCAGCTTCCCTAATCCCCAACCCACACCAAGATATTTGTTTGTGTTTTTTGTTTTTTGCTTGTTGGTTTTGTTTTGTTTTTTGTTGTTTGTTTGTTTTTTTTATTTTATCCTTCCTATTTTCTGTCTGCCTAGCTCTGGACAACCCACCCGATTCATTCTTACATACCAAATGATTGAGTCAGACTAATTTTTTCCTTTTTTTTTTTTTTTTTTGTATGTGTGGGGGTGGTGAAGATAGAATTGACCCACCTCCACCTACACACACATTGATTTTTAAACAAAACAGACAATAATTATCTCTTTTAACCTCCACTTCCATACATACACCCACCCGACATTAAGTCCATTCTTTGAAATAAATTATCTGCTACTTTCGAATGGAAACTTTTGGCATCTTTTTTTTTTTCTGCACACGTTGCACACCCACTCCAAAGTACCAAATTCTTGGCAAACAAAAAATATTTTTTCGCTTTCGTAGGTGAAAAAATACCTCAACGTAAAAGAATGTTTTCTAAGCAATTCCAGTCCCTTTAATTACCTATATTACAATATATTGACCAATAGATTCCAATCCCTTTAATTACCAATATTACAATATATTGACCAATAGATTCCAGTCCCTTTAATTACCAATATTCAAATCTATTTACCAATATATACCCGTCCCTATAGATATACACACAAATAGATTCCAGTCCCTTTAAATACCAATATTCAAATATATTGACCAATAGATTCGAGCCCCTTTAAATACCAATATTCAAATTTATTGACCAATATATTCCAATCCCTTTAATTACCAATATTCACTTCTATTCACTAATAGATTCCTGTCCCTTTAATTACTGTTGTGGACCATTAAATGGTCCGCAAGAAAGATACGAACTCTGGTTTACATGGAACATAGAATATTAACGAAAGTATGATACAACATAGATTAAAAGGTGTTGAAGGTCAGTCTGATTGCCAAAGTATTAGGCTGGAATAAACTTAGCCCCGAAATGAATATTCTTCCGATATTAATAGCAACAGGAAGAGTTCATTACAGGCCGCAGGTTGGGTACCATAACAATTACCAATATTCAAATCTATTTACCAATATATACCAGTCCCTATAGATATACAGACCAATAGATTTCAGCCCCTTTAAATACCTTATTCAAATCTATTGACCAATAAATTTCAGTCCCTTAAACTACCAATGTTCAAATTTATTGACCAATATATACCAGTTCCTTTAATTACCAATTTTCAAATCTATTCCCCAACAAATTTCGTTCTTTTAATAACCAGCATTTAAATCTATCCGCCAATAGATTCCAATCTCCTTAATTACCCATATTCTAAGCTATTGACCAATATCCACTGAGGGGTTTGTTTACCAAAATTAGGTTACATGAAACTCCAGGATTTCTCAAAAATATTTTGGTATTCAGAATGATGAAATATATTGTAATAAATTTAAATTAAAAACTCATAAAATCTTCAGCGAATATAGAAGTTCAAGGATAAGCGAAATTCTTCGATTAAATCAGCTTTTAATGTTTTTCGCAACAATTAGAAATTTATCAATCATTATATTACAAATTCTTGCAATCTCTATGTTATCTATGGGTTGTAAAATGGCATTTAAAAAAATAAACAACGTGAATCCTTTTTATCAAAGTTTAAAACTATTCAAAAGAAGTAACAGCCCATATTATATACTACTTGGACATTATTTTAAAGGATGTAGAGTCGCTTGTAATAAAATTCAGGATAACTATTCGTTCGTAGTATTCACTCATATTCCATACGGGTTGTTAAATGGTCATTATTGGAAATAAAGGATGGAGATTAACTTTAAGTTTAGGATAATTATTAGTAAGAAGTATGTACTCATATTACAGACAGTTTTTTAAGATCGACATTATTAAAAATAGAACCCGTATAATTACTTTTATTAAAGTTTAGGATAATTATTAGTAAGAAGTATGTACTCATATTACAGACAGTTTTTTAAGATCGACATTATTAAAAATAGAACCCGTATAATTACTTTTATTAAAGTTTAGGATAATTATTAGTAAGAAGTATGTACTCATATTACAGACAGTTTTTTAAGATCGACATTATTAAAAATAGAACCCGTATAATTACTTTTATTAAAGTTTAGGATAATTATTAGTAAGAAGTATGTACTCATATTACAGACAGTTTTTTAAGATCGACATTATTAAAAATAGAACCCGTATAATTACTTTTATTAAAGTTTAGGATAATTATTAGTAAGAAGTATGTACTCATATTACAGACAGTTTTTTAAGATCGACATTATTAAAAATAGAACCCGTATAATTACTTTTATTAAAGTTTAGGATAATTATTAGTAAGAAGTATGTACTCATATTACAGACAGTTTTTTAAGATTGACATTATTAAAAATAGAACCCGTATAATTACTTTTATTAAAGTTTAGGATAATTAATCGTAAGCAGTACTTACCCATATTACAAACGGATTGTAAGATGGTCATTATCAAAAATAAAATACGTACAAATGCTTTGATTAAAGTTTAAGATAATTATTCTTACTAACCTTAGTTTGGTTTGGTTTCTTTGTTTAATGGCATATCAACTCTTTTTAGGTTATTTAATGCCAAAGCCATTCTCCTAGAAGAACTGTAGTGGTACTATTTAACCCATAACTGGGAGGATAAGGGGGTTCATACCTTTCCCAAGGGTATTTGTCCGAAAGTGAATGTAATAACCCGACTGGAGTACGAACTCGCGTACTACGATTCCGCAGTCCATCGCTTTAACCGTTACACCACAAGGACACCCCCTTATATTATATCTGGGTTGTAAGATGGCCATAATTAAAAATAAAGAATCCTTTGATTAAAGGTTAGGATAAATTATTCGTCAAAAGTATTTACTCATATTTGTTTGTTTGTTTATTTGAGTTTTATGGCATATCAACCTTTGTAGGTTATTTAATGCTAACTCTATTTTTATACAAATAAACAGTTCTACTTCATACAATTCAGTTTACCATAAGTACACAGTTTAATTGTCAAAAACATTTCTATTTCAAGCTATCCAGTTTAGCTAAACAGTTCTATTTCAAACAATTCAGTTTAGCATAAGTACACTGTTTATTTCTATTTGACCCAAATATAGGATCTTACCAGGTGCTACCACTCCGGGCCAGAGGGGACCTGGGAGTGATGGCAGTTAAGGGTTACTCCGCAATCCCCAAAGCTTCTGCATTTGTGGAGGCTTACAATCAGATTATTTAGTGTCATATCCAGGATACTCGTTGAGTGGGGTAACCCCTCTGCAGAGAAGCAGTTAGTATATTCTACGGCCACAACCGACTGGGCAATACTCCTATTAGACACGTGTCGTAAGAAGTCATTGTTAAAAATAAAACACGTGCAATGGCTTTCATTAAAGTTTAAGATAATTATTCTTACGAACCTCATATTATATTTGGATTGTAACATTGCCATAATTTAATAAAAAAAAGAATTCTTTTATAGAAGTTTAGGATAATTATTCGTATTGAAATGTTTATATTTTTATTGATTTTTTATGTGTTTATTTGTTTGTTTATAGTTCTTTGTTTACTCCAAATGTGGCCAATGGAAGATCGTTTCAGTTTCGCTCGGAGATTTCAGATAGCCTTGAAAATCCCTAAAAATTAATTGATAATTTGAAACATGTACAATTTTATAATTTTCCAGTCTTTGACAAGTATCAGTCAAATCTTTTAAATTGAGCTTCTAAGCTTTTTTTCTCCGTTTGGCGACCATTGAGATAAATTGAATTCCCTCTTAAGATTCCAGTCTCTTTAATTACCAGTATTCAAATCTATTTCCCAATAGATTCCAGTCCCTTTATTACCAATATTCAAATCTATTCCCCAATAGATTCCAGTCCCTTTATTACCAATATTCAAATCTATTCCCCAATAGATTCCAGTCCCTTTATTACCAATATTCAAATCTATTCCCCAATAGATTCCAGTCCCTTTATTACCAATATTCAAATCTATTCCCCAATAGATTCCAGTCCCTTTAATTATCAATATTCAAATCTATTCCCCCATAGATTCCAGTCCCTTTAATTACCAATATTCAAATCTATTCCCCAATAGCTTCCTGTTCCTCTAATAACCAATATTCAAATCTATTTCCCAATAGATTCCAGTCCCTTTAATTACCAATATTCAAATCTATTTCCCAATAGATTCCAGTCCCTTTAATTACCAATATTCAAATCTATTTCCCAATAGCTTCCTGTTCCTCTAATAACCAATATTCAAATCTATTTCCCAATAGATTCCAGTCCCTTTAATTACCAATATTCAAATCTATTCCCCAATAGATTCCAGTCCCTTTATTACCAATATTCAAATCTATTCCCCAATAGATTCCAGTCCCTTTAATTATCAATATTCAAATCTATTCCCCCATAGATTCCAGTCCCTTTAATTACCAATATTCAAATCTATTCCCCAATAGATTCTAGTCCCTTTAATTACCAATATTCAAATCTATTTCCCAATAGCTTCCTGTTCCTCTAATAACCAATATTCAAATCTATTTCCCAATAGATTCCAGTCCCTTTAATTACCAATATTCAAATCTATTCCCCAATAGATTCCAGTCCCTTTAATTACCAATATTCAAATCTATTCCCTAATAGATTCCAGTCCCTTTAATTGCCAATATCCAAATCTATTCTGAAATAGTATGAAGACTATCATATAATGAAATGCTACTTGGAATCTTTCACTCTTTTTTAAATAAAAGCATCAACATCATCATGAACTGCTGTTGACAATTTAATTGGATTCCCACTCACTGACGCAACACCTGAGAGTGACAGAGAGCGTCGAAGTGGATGGAAGGAGGGAGAGTACTATCTACCTCCAGTAATGGTTACTAAGGTGTAGACAGTAAGACTTATGTAGAATGAAGCAATTTCCATTCCAATCTGCAACTGAATAATAATCTTGGTGGAGTTGTTTGCGTTTCATGGCATATCAACCTTTGTAGGTTATTTATTGCCAAATCCATTTTTATATAAATAGTCAGTTCTATTTCAAACAATTTAGTTTAGCATAAGTACAGAGTTTAATTGTCAAAAGCATTTCTATTTCAAGCTATTCAGTTTATTCAAACAGTTCTACTTCAGACAACTCAGTTTAGTATAAGTATAGATTTTGTTTATATACAGTTAAATGTTAAAACAGTTCTATATTAAACTATTCGGTTTTGAGTAAGCACAGTTTCAATGTTAAAAATATTTCTACTTCAAGTCACTCAGCCTAGTCAAACAGTTCTAATTCAAACAATCCAGTTTAGTATAAGCATTCCGTTTAGTTCTATTTAACTCATAGATAGGGCCCTATCAGGCGCTACCATTCTAGACCAGAGTTGACCTCGGAGCAATGGCAATGAAGGGTTACTCCGTATTCCTCAAAGCTCCAGCATCACTGGAACCTTTCCATCAGATTGTTTAGTGTCATATCCAAGGCACTCGTTGTGGGGGGGTACCCCTCTGCAGAGGTGCAGTCGGTGTATTCTTCAGCCCACGCCAACTGGGCAAGATAATCTGGTGAGGTTTGCATTCACGCTGAAAATCATGTTTTTTCTCACTTAAATCTTGATATGATGATATATAAAGAATTATGGGGAATTATTCATTCCTTCCTTAAATAGAAGAATTAATATAATCATGGACCACAGTCATTGTCATCTCAAAATAATTTTTTATAATCTTTTTAGTCTAATGTTTCATTTGCTACGTTTAAGAATAAACCATCTACTTCAAATAATTTTCGTTTCATTTCTTAAAACTATAAATTAGAATCCTTCACTTCTTCTTAAATAGAAGCATCAATATCATCATGGACCGCAGTTAATAATGAAAAGCTAATTAGAATCCTTCACTCCTTTGATAAAAGCATCAGTATCATCATGGACAATGAAAAGCTAATTACAATCCTTCACTCCTTAAATAGAATCATCAATATCATCATGGACCATTGTTAATAATGAAAACCTAATTAGAATCATTCACTCCTTAAATAGAAGTATCAACATCACCATGGAATGCTGTTAACTTTGAAATGCTAATTAGAATTCTTCACTCCTTCCTATATAGAAGCATCAGTATCACCATGGAATTAAATTAAATGCAAATCAGAATCGTTCAAACATTCATAGATAGAAGCATCAATATCATCATGGACCGCAGTTAACTATGTATAAGTAAAAACACACCTTCAGATTCCGAATACCCTCGCTTGTGTGAACATAGGTTAAACATCCGTGGCAAATAAACTATTAACTAGTTAAAAGTTTTGCTTTATTTTGTTTGTACGGGCTCGTTTTTGGTGCATATATCACGTGACCAAGCAGTTCAAATCGTTTCAGGTATTCACTGTGGTTCGTAGTATCGTGATTGATAGTGCGCTAACACATTGTGCGCTAACACGTGTGTAAAAGCCACTCAGATGAACATACAAAGTAGTCTATTTCTGTAAAATGCTTTACGGATTCGATCTTGTCCATGAAGTCATCGAAGCAGCTAAAAACATTTGTTGTGCAAAAAGGTGAAAGCGCAGTTGATTACATTACAGATGGCAAAAGAAATTTCGTAACAAGAACATCGATCCTCAAGCAAGGTCAGACAGGTCGAAAACCGAAGACTCCAAGGCCGTGCTCCAAGGCGTTGAAGCATATCTGGCGAGTAATTCTCAAAGAGTATCAGGCGAATTCGGCATCTCACTGGCTGCTGAATTGTGCTAAACGGTAAACTCACCCTAATATTAATAATCATAATCCGAAATATTAAGTTGCTTTTCATGTTCTGATATTCAAATGAAACACAGTATAGTTTTCAGCCTGCAAGAGACAGTTTCCAGTTCGAATGTGATTTAAAATGACAGCAAACAAAGCCCAAAGACAAACGCTATCGCAGATTGAGCAACTCGATGACGCCATGAACAAAGTTGGAAATCCGATGAGATTGTTAATCCCCATCAAAAGGTCAAGCAATCAGGAAAACATAAGCACCACGGAGAATTTGGTCTCAGAAGGCCTTCCACCAAAGCAGTGCCTGCTTAGCAGGGCTGAGTTTATTGCCTGGCGCCTGATGCGCACCCCCAAAAAGAGTATTGACAACCAGATGAAGAATTTTATTGAGGTACCCGTGGTGTAATGGTTATCGTCGTAGGAAATGGACACGGTGACACGAGTTCAAATCCTGGACGAGACTGATTGCATTTCACATAGCACTAATACCCTTGGGAAAGGTATGAATCCAATTATTCTCCCTCCAGCTATGGGTAAATAGTCGTGCAGACTAGGTTCTTCATCCTTGGTGAGACAACTCGTCTAGGAGAAGGAAAACTCTGAATTCAAACCTGTTAAAACTCCGCTTAAAAAATTGACCTTGTGTAATATCCCGCCCGAGCGGGGGGGGGGGTATATAGGACCAGATGAAGTATTTCTTATGAGGATCATGCATGGGCCAAGATTCTTGCATGCTCATTCCCCACAATAAAATGACTTTGTGTCGAATCCGGCCGGGTAAGATTTGGTTTGGTTTAGTTTTATGGCATAACAACCATTGTAGGTGATTTAACGTCAAATCCATTTTTATATATATAAACAGGTAATTTCAAACTATTCAGTTTACCTTAATTACACAGTTCTATTTGACCCATAGATAGGACCCTGTGAGGTGCTACCACTCGAGGCTAGATTGGACCTGGGAGTGTTAGTAATGAAGGGATACTCTACATTCCCCAAAGCTCCAGAATTTCCAGAGCCTCACCATCAGATTGATTAGTGTCATATCCATGAGACTCGTTAGGGGAGTCTGAGAAAATTAGAGTTCGAGTTTCATAGGATGCCCTATTTATACGGTCTTGTGCCAAATCTAAGCAAAAATCTGATAAAATTTCTATTACTTTCCATGTATGAACTATGAACAGTAAATACAGAGTGGAACGATAAAATTATCACCCTAGAAAAGACGACATGATTCCATTTCCGTTTAATGAAAATCGGTTTTCTTTTTTTTTTTTCTTTTTTGTTGCAGACCATCTACTAGTTGGCCAGTTGTGTACAAATCCCAAGAGCGATAGGAGCCTTCTATCATGTCTGAAAGTGACACAATGTTCAACGAGCGAGATCGGAGATGCACCGCTGTACAATTCATGCTCTCTACCGATCCAAGTTATGACAGCCAGAACCATTGCTAGCACCCTCAAAATGCAAATCTGGATTGCCACGAATAACAGGGACGTGCCCAGGGTGATGAAAACAAAGGTTCCGGCTACGGTTATGGTCTTTGGTGTGGTTTCAAGTGAGGGCCACATCATGCCACCTCACATCTTGGAAGTCGGCTTGAAAGTCAACACCAAAGTGTACCTGGATGTGCTGAAGAGTGTGGTGATCCCCTGGTGCAGTCAGGTGGCCGGTGGCTGACCCTGGGTGTGGCAGCAGGACTCGGCGCCGGCCCACAAGTCCAAAGAGACCCAGGCTTGGCTTCAGGAGTGCTACGACTTTTTACCCTTCTCTCACTGCTCCCTCTTCCCCAGACTTGAACTCACTGGACTACTTCGTTTAGTCATACGTCGAGAATATCACCATCATAACCTCCCACAACACCAAAACCAGCCTGATCGCCGCAATCCGCCGAGTATTCACCGAGCTCCCACCAGCGCTAGTGGAAAAAGCATGCTCCCAGTTCCGGATCCGTATCGAGGCGATGATTGAGGCTGAAGGCGGCTACATTGAATAGATGCCAGCTCTACTACATAATCAAGTTACCTGACTAGATTTTTTCAATAAAAGTTTAAAAATAAAGCTGTAGTGTTGTTTTCTTTAGGACAACAATTTCATCGTTCCACCCAGTAAATGTCAGCTCTACTACATAATCAAGTTAGCTGAATTGATTTTTTCAATAAAAGTTTTAAAATAAAGATGTAGTGTTGTTTTCTTTAGGACGACAATTTTATCGTTCCACCCAGAAGATGTCAGCTCTACCACATAATCAAGTTAGCTGAATTGATTTTTTCAATAAAAGTTTTAAAATAAAGCTGTAGTGTTGTTTTTTAGGACGACAATTTTACCGTTCCAACCTATATATATTTCAATAAATCGTCGACCTGAGTTCAAATCTGAAGTTGTTTACATCTCTTTTCGCGCAATTGTTCTCAGTGAAGGGATGAATACATTTGTTATCTCAAACAGTCTTACCCAGTTTTATATACTTTAAAAAATTCATTTTAAAATCATTTATTTCCTCTCAGTTTAAACGGTTTCAAATTTTGTGCAATTGTTCTCAGTGAAGGGATGAATACATTTGTTATCTCAAACAGTCTTACCCAGTTTTATATACTTTAAAAAATTCATTTTAAAATCATTTATTTCCTCTCAGTTTAAACGGTTTCAAATTTTGCTATTGAATACAAACATTTTGCACTCAGCTGAGATTTTTGCCCAGTCAGCTGGGGCTGTAGAATAAACCGACTGAACCTCTGCAGAGGAATAAGACCTCCCCTCTCCCAATAAGTGTCCTGGATATGACACTAAACAATTTGATGGTGAGGTCTCTCTAAAGCTGGGGCTATGGGGATTACGGAGCACCCCTTCACTGCCATTGCTCCGAGGTCCACTCTGGCCCAGCGTAGTATCACCTGATAGGCCCCTATCTATGAGTTAAATAGAACTAATGGCATACTTATGCTAAACCAAATTGTTTGATTAAACTGAATAGCTTGAAATAGAAAGGTTTTTGACAATTAAAACGTACTTACATTTAAACTGCGTGCTTATGCTAAACTGAATTGTTTGAAATTGAACTGTTTTTGATATTGAAACAGTACTTACACTCAACGGAATTGTTATGTATAACCGAATAAACTGAATAGTTTGAAATAGAAATGTTTTTGACAATTAAAATGTGACTCATGCTAAACTGAATTGTTTTAAATAAAACTGATTATTTACATAAAAATGGATTTGACGTTAAATAACTGCAAAGGTTGATATGCCCCAAAACCCAACCAACCAACCAACCTCAAACAGTTATGAGTAAATGATGAAGCAGACTTGGTTTTATTAGCTTTGATTTACAACCAATCTAGGAGAATAAAAACAAGCTTTCCTTTGCTAGAAAATTGACCTTGTGTCACATCCTGTCTATGATTAAAAGATTGGTTAAATATTCATTTTCAGAAAATTCCAAAATCGACACATTTATTAAGGTTTTTTTTTATCGTTTTTTAAACTTATTTAAAAAAGAAATGTGTAAAATTTATATCTATATAATAAGTATCCTTCTATGTATATCTAATGAAAGACGAACGAAGCAATAAAATCATATTTATATAGTTAGTAAATTTATATGTATATCTAATGAAAGACGAACGAAGCAATAAAATTATATTTATATAGTTAGTAAACTTATATGTATATCTAATGAAAGACGAACGAAGCAATAAAATTATATTTATATAGTTAGTAAACTTATATGTATATCTAATGAAAGACGAACGAGGCAATAAAATCATATTTATATAGTTAGTAAATTTATATGTATATCTAATGAAAGACGAACGAGGCAATAAAATCATATTTATATAGTTAGTAAACTTATATGTATATCTAATGAAAGACGAACGAGGCAATAAAATCATATTTATATAGTTAGTAAATTTATATGTATATCTAATGAAAGACGAACGAGGCAATAAAATCATATTTATATAGTTAGTAAACTTATATGTATATCTAATGAAAGACGAACGAGGCAATAAAATCATATTTATATAGTTAGTAAATTTATATGTATATCTAATGAAAGACGAACGAGGCAATAAAATCATATTTATATAGTTAGTAAATTTATATGTATATCTAATGAAAGACGAACGAGGCAATAAAATCATATTTATATAGTTAGTAAATTTATATGTATATCTAATGAAAGACGAACGAGGCAATAAAATCATATTTATATAGTTAGTAAACTTATATGTATATCCAATGAAAGACGAACGGGGCAATAAAATTATATTTATATAGTTAGTTTCCTTCTATGTATATCTAGTGAAAGACGAACGAGGCAATGGCTTCACTTCAAGCTTTATTGAAATGTAGTGTAATTGTGATATGTTATATATAATTATATATATATATATATATATATATATATATCAAGCCCCTATGTTGTGTGTGTGTTTGGTTGATGTAGGAGGAGACAACTCTGTTCGACTTCGTCATAGTATGTCGTACACGAAGTCTTAATTATTTTTCAGTCATAAATGAACACATACATAAAGGTGCCCATGATGTAAAGATTATTGTCGTTAGAAATGGATACGGCGACCTTTAGAAGGCTGTTTGCATTTCACATATAGTGCTAATACCCTTGGGAAAGGTATGAGTCCAATTATTCTCCATCCAGTTATGTGCTAATAGAAGGGCAGACTGGGTTCTTTAGACATAGAATGACAACCAGTCTAGGAGAAGGAACACTTTGAGTTCAAACCTTTTCAACTCTGCTTGTGTCACATCCTGCTCGGTTGGATGGAAAGATAAATATATAAATACATGCATGAATGTCTGTATACATATATACTGTCTTTGACGGCTCACAAGACGCATCTCAGTTTGAGCAGGTATTGAAAAAATAATCGGGTCTAAACTACGTAAGTCAGGTGAAGGGTTTTCGCCTGATATTCGTAGCCCTACCCCTCTATCAGGTCATTTTTAAAGTTCCATATATATTCAGATCCTTATTAAATTACAATATGTTACCCTTAAAGACCTTAATAAGATTTTTAGGTATATGCAGGATTAATTAGTTAATTTTCTTCTCAACTATTGTTGTATGTGTTACTGTTATACACTGTTAGATAAAAGTTGTCATTGTTAATGCTGAAGAGATCGTTACCTTATTTACATTTGCTGAGATGATGGCGGTTTAATCTAAGGACCACTGCAGCCTTAGAAGGCACTAGAACTGCACTATCCAGTAACCGGAATCTGAACAGCAAAAAAGAAATAAAAACATTCACAAAATACAATCGTTTGAATAATTTTTTTTTGTTTTGTTTGGACGGGGGAGAGGACAGGGAGCTGTACGTTTTTTGCTTAATTTTTTGTTAGTTTTTTTGGGAGGTTGAGTGTGTGTGTGTGTGTGCGTGTGTGTGTGTGTGTGTGGTTGAAAGCTTAAACCTCTACTTGACGGCCCATTTATCCTTTTTGTTTGTTTTTTTTGCCAAATATATATCTACACGTCCAGCTGCCTGTTTTCTTTTTTCCGAAACCATTTCTTGTTTCATTCAGCCCCTAGGGTCTACCAATTCCTACAGTTGAATTATATATTCACCCATCGTCATATTTGACCTTGTATTTATGCTAACATTATGAGGAACTGACTTCGGCTTTTTAGCATGAGTCCATATCAGTTGGTCCTTTACCATATTAACAATTTACACAATAAATTCATTCAGATAAAACCTTGGCTAGGAGAATAAAAAAGGAGCTTTAAGAAAGTCCAGAAAGGAACAAATCACTATAATTGGATTGAGCTTTGGTCATATAAGACTTACGCACTCCTTTATGTACAAACCAGAGGAACAACCACAGTATGTCAAACACCTTACACAGTTAAATATTTTCTCAAAGATTGGAGAGAGACAACTTGAGACAACTTTTTTTCAACGCAAACGATGAAAGACCAGCTTGAAAATGTCGATATGGATTAGATTCGGTCCTTGTTGTGAGAAATAAATTTTATCAAAATTAATAAACGTAAACATGATCGATATCATTCAAGGTATTTACTAAAAAAACCTATCACAGAGGATTTTGACATATCGTTCAAATGAAATTTTTTTTCAATACAAATAAATAAATGAACTCTTAAATTTGTTAGAATAGATAAATAAATGAACTTTTAAATTCATTAAAATAATTGAAAAAACTCTTAAATAACATTAAAATGCCAATTTAAACTTACAATGTACACGAATCCCTAACTCCCTGACTTAAAATAACTCCGTAGAGACTAACATGCTTTTTCAATCTATCAAATAATCAACCAATTTCTTTATTATATTTAAAGCTTAGAATTTTAATAACTACGCACTTTTATAAATTCCATTTGCATTCATGTTACTGCGCTCTTGAAAAACAAAACAAAAGTAACATTACTTCCGGTTTTGTGCAATACCGTATTTTAATTTCGACTAGTACTCAGCTAAATGTTCGTCTCTATAACAGTTTATCTTGCAAACCATACATTTTTTTACTTTACAACCTCCGGTCTGGGGACGCCTTGCTTCGTGTACTGGTGAGCGAGCTAGGAAAGCAGACAATCGTTTATAAGTTCATTTCTCACTGGGTGCCACACCATAACTAAGCTTTGTAAATAACTGGTCTTGTGCCTCACCATAACTAAGCTTAGTAAATAACTAAAACTACTCGTCCTTTGATTATATCTTAGCTGCTCATGAAACGATTATATATATATATATATATCATCAAGTCATGCAGAAAGCAAGGAATTCCCTGGGTCTTTCTCGCCATCCATCCCTATCATACGAGGGTCATTAAATAAGTTTCCAGAATTTTTTCGTATGGGCACTTTTATTGATAGTACACACATGACACTCAAGTCCCTTTCGAAGTAAACTCCTCCGGCTGCAATGCACTTGTTGTGCCGTTCCAACAACTTCTAGAAGGCTCCATGGAAGTCCTCTTGTGTGAGCATATCAATGACCTTCGTCACAGCCTCTTTCATCTCCTCAATTGTCTAATAACGACAGCCTCTGAGCTCAGGGAAAGTCACAAGGAGAAAGGTCTGGACTATACGGAGGGTGAGTAACTGTCTTGATGCCCATCTTGGTCAAATAGTCTGTGAAAAGGATGGAGTTGTGGACTGGTGCATTGTTCTAGTGGAAATGCCACTGACCCGATTTGAAGAGTGCTGGCCTCTTAAAACCTCAACATAGTAACCCTAACCCAAACCCTTTAGCCAATTAACTCTGGTGTATTGACTTCCTTACTCCTCCCACACCTCTCATCATCCCTCACAGACTCCCTGTCTTCCTTGAATCTCTTATCCCACTCAAAAACTGATGCTCGATTCATGCAAGATGGTCGAAAAGCAGTCTGAAGCATTCCATACGTTTCTGTGGTATTTTTTCCAAGTTTATTGCATATCGTTCTTCTAAAGTGTCCGCGCGTCCAGATTGCATTTTTGAAATTCACAGCTGTAACAATCAGGCTTTAGTAGGGTGTATTCCAATTGCTGCTGTAGCTGTTCATTTCAACCTGAAATCCTAAAAATTGGTCAGTCATCTCATAAGACGTATAGCAATAACATAGTGAATTTTCAAGAGTTTAAGGCAATTTTAAATGCCTGTACAAAAAGGTCTGGGAACTTATTGAATGCACCACGTATATCCCTCTTGGCAGATCTTCTAAACTATATCCTAAGTCCACACAAAGCTGATATAAGAGCTTGCTGGTCGACCAACACTGGCACATCCATGTGCGGAAGTCTGAAAGAAAACGTCGCTTATGCATTCCCCGCCCTGTCGGCTGGGGCTGTAGAATACGCCGACTGCACCTCTGCAGAGGGGTAAGACCCCTCTCCCAAACGAGTGTCCTGGATATCACACTAAACAACCTGATGGTGAAGTTCCAGTGATGCTGGAGCTCTGGGGAATGCGGAGCATCCTTTCATTGCTATTGCTCCCAAGTCCGCTCTGACCCAGAGTGGTAGCACCTGAAAAAACCCTATCAATGGGTTAAATAGAATTAAACTGCGTACTTATGCAGAACTGAATTGTTTGAATTTGAACTGTTTGAGTAAACTGAATAGCTTGAAATAGAAACATTTTTGACAATTAAACTGCTTGAAATAGAACTGTTTTTATATTTAAACTGCGTACTTATGCAAAACTGAATTGTTTGAAACAGAACTGTTTTGACATTTAAGTGAGTGGGCAAAGTCTATACTTATATTAAACTGAATTGTTTGAATCAGAATTGTTTGAATTTGAACTGTTTGACTCAACTGAATGGCCTGAGATGGAGATGTTTTTGACAGTTGAACTGTGTACTCATGCTAAACTGAATTGTTTTAGATAGAACTGATTATTTTTAGGAATGGATTTGGCGTTAAATAACCTACAAAGGTTGATATGCCATAAAACCCAAACAACCAAACCAAAGCTTATGCATTCGTCTTTCTTTTTTTAAGAGTTCCGCGCATGTTTGTTCGTCTTTCTTTATGGTTTGTGAGATGGGAAGCAGGTGGCAGGACAGCTACTGTTTTGTGAGGTATTGCTTCGAGGATTTGTTCAAGAGAATACGCAGCATTCTGGTGTAGCTCCCATCTAGCTCTTTCTCTGTGTTTTGTTGGCGTCCATGTAGTGCATCCATATAGTAGTATGGACACTTCTTCAGCTTGGAAGATATCCTGTTTTATTTTATCTGATAGATCAGATTTCCGTAGAATCGATAACCTGTCAATAGCATTCCACGTCTTCGTTTGTTGACATCACTTTCAGTGGATGAGATTTTGCTGTCGAAGTATGTGAAGTGGCAAAGAGTGAAATATATATATATATATATATATATATATATATATATATATATATATATATATATATATATATATATAGTATTCTTTGGTCCAGTTAAACCGGAGTTGGGAGTAATTCCATCAGGACAAGAAATTATTCATGAATGAATATTTAAATTTTCCTGGTAAAGAGCTCATTATTGGGGATTGAAAAATAAAGGGTTAACCCCTGACTTTCAATGGTCCATATTGAAAAAAATCTAATACCCCAAAGTCTTTCGATAATAGGTGCAATCTGTGTCTTGAAGAAAAAATCCACATTTTGCTTTTTCCAGAGCCAAGAAAATTATTAAATCAGAGAAATGAATTAATAGCTAGGTGTAGACATAGGGCTAAATTTAAACTATAAATAATTTTTAAAAAGCATACTTAATTTTGAGAATTAATGTAAATGAATAAATAAAATAAATTGTTAGATAGAAAATTGTGAAAAAAACATATAAAACATACGTACTACTCATAAAGAGTGTAACTGATTAATGCTTTCTAGATAGTTTTGAAATTTTAAAATATTTTAGATAAATTAAATATTTGTTTTAGTTTAATATATCTATTAATGTATCATTAAGTGAGGTTATTAATTAAAGTTTAAATCTAATTCAATATAAAATCTGTAATTTAGGTTAAAATGTAATTAAAAAATAAAAAATTAAAGAAATTTTTTTTAAATAAATTTACTACATTTCTAACCGAAATTAAAATTTTAAACGGAAGTGGGCTTAATGAGGAGATAACTCTTCACCCCTCTTCTATCCCCTCCCACTCTTCTGTGTCTATTCTACTTTGTTATCAAAAAGATCTGAAGAAGTCCTGTTAATTTTTTTTCGTGTTTTTGGAAATTTCAAAAATGTGTAACTGGATGGAAATAAATTTATAATCCTATGTGACCGGTTTCGTTGTTTTTCTTAAAGTATATATATATATACAACATTAGTTAATTGACTATATATATATAGATATATATATACCTTTACTAGTTAATTTTGGGTTACTTGTGTGTGATATGGACCGATGGCTCAGTGGTAGAGTTGGTTCGATCTCCAGTGATGCAGATCACACTATGCATTGCTGATGAGAACTAATAGAGTCGAAACAGCTGGTCAACGTTCCGTATGTCACATAGAATGCTTGCTAGATTTTCTAGTCATGGTAATTCAATATATATTCAACTGTGGTGTAATGGTTATCATCGTAGGAAATGGACACGGCGACTCGAGTTCAAATCCTGGACGAGACTGATTGCATTTCACATAGCACTAATACTCTCGGGAAAGGTATGAATCCAATTATTCTCCCTCCAGTAATGGGTAAATAGTAGGACAGACTGGGTTCTTCACCCTTGGTGAGGTAACTACTCTAGGAGAAGGAAAACACTGAATTCAAACATGTTAAACTCCGCTTAAAAATCGACCTTGTGTCATATACTGCCCGAGCGGAGGGGTTGGTAAATAGGATATATTCAAGCAAATTTTGTCAAAGACAATGGAACGTTTATTAATTTTATTTTAAGAAGACTCCTTGTTATTTTTCTAGTGTCGGTATCTAGATGGTAAAGGATTTGTCCCATATCTTCTGCCCAAAGTAGTATAGTTTGATTCGACAGTTTGAGTTTTTATTGTTTTAATAATTTGTAGCGTTTTGTTTTGAAGTTGTCGGTTGGAACGTTTTCAGCGTTTTGTTTTAAGACGTTCGGTTGGGAAATGTTTTCTAAGAGAATTGAATTACCAGGAAATCCGGCTAACACTTGCGCCCGATATACGGAAACACTGGGTAGCTGCTATGACCTTATTATGTCTCATCAGCAAAGAATACCGTGATCTCCACCACTGGCAATCAAACCAGCGTCCACAGATTTCAGAGCCGAAACTCTACAACTGAGCCACAGTCCATATCGCACACAAGGGACCTCAAATTAACTAGTCATGGTAATTTCGCGGCCAATTGACCTGAATGTGTCTTGCAAGTTACATCCGTACTCTTTGCAGAGGACACGGTCACCTCCAAGGCCACGTCTTCCCAAGAGGATTTGAAATACGCATCCGCGTAATTATCATTAAGACCTCAAGGGCAAGGATATACATCTACATTTTTCTTTTTCTTTTTTAAAGTAGAGTTTTAAATAGAGCTGGGTTTTTTTTTTAACTAAGCCACAGTATACACCGCTGATGAGGACTAATAAGGTCGAAACAGCTGTCCAGTGTTTCCGGATGTCGTGCGTAAGTGTTCGCCGGGTTTTCTGGTCATGGTAATTCAATTCACAGAATAATTCCTCTACTTAAAAAAATATGTTTGCCAATAGAGTTAGTGATTTTTAGTTATTTAAAATATTTAATATGTTGGGACCTGTGTTAAATGATATTTTATTTATGTTTGTTTGGTTTTTTTTTGTTTTGTTTTGCTTTTTAATTAAAAATAATCGTCTTTAATAAAACTTGCTTGAATAATAACTTACTGCCTAAATATACACTCTTCAAAAAAAAAAAATATATATATATATATATTCAGTGTTCGGGATGGATTTGTCAGTATGCCTGAAAGGAAAAGAAAACATAATCCCTGTTAAAATAAAATATATCAAGCACATTTTGACCGGGAAATTACAGTATACTCAAAGAGGGTTCCCGCAGCTTCCACCACGGCCTCAAGACGGCTCCGGGCCCAGTCGGCTGGGGCTGCAGAATACACTGACTGCATCTCTACAGAGGGGTAAGACTCCCGCAAACGAGTGTCTTGCGTATGACACTAAACAATCTGGTGGTGAGGCTTCAGTAATGCTGAAGCTTTGAGGAATGCGTAGTACCCCTTTACTGCCATTGCACCAAGGTCCACTCTGGCCCAGAATGGTAGCACCTGATAGGGCCCTATCTATGGGTCAAATAGAACTAAACTGTGTACTTATGCTAAACTGAATTGCTTGAAATAGAACTGCGTTGACATTTAAACTGCATACTTATGCTAAACTGAATTGTTTGAAATAGAACTGTTTATGTATAAAAATAGATTTGGCATTAGATAACCTACTGTGGTTGATATTCCATAAAACCAAACTAAGCCAAATAGGACGGCTCCGAACACCTCCGAATCTTGGCCACCAGCTCAGCGTTGGTGTTGCAAGCAAAGCGGTTGATGCTTTTCTTAATCTCTGTGGGGAGAATTAGGAGGACGAAAATTTGAACTAGTGAAGTCCGAGGAATTCTCCGACAATTACTTGAGACTATATCTGGGTGCACACAAAACGGAATATATGTGCTATAACCAAACGGGGGACATCTCCACTCTAGAAGGAACCCCACTTAAACTAGTAGACAAATTCACGTACCTAGGAAGCAGCGTCGAATCAACCGAAAAGGACATCGAAACGAGGCTAACGAAAGCATGGACAGCTATCAATAGGCTATCGATTATATGGAAATCAGACCTAACCGATAAAATGAAACGCAGCTTCTTCCAGGCAGCGGTCACATCGATACTGCTATATGGATGCACTACATGGACGCTAACAAAACGGCTGGAGAAGAAACTGGATGGCAATTACACAAGAATGCTGCGTGCAATCCTGAACAAGTCCTGGCAGCAGCACCCCACAAGACACCAACTGTACGGCCACCTGCCCCCTATCACGAAAACTATTCAAGTTAGACGAACCAGACATGCAGGACACTGCTGGAGAAGCAGAGATGAACTCATAAGAGATGTACTCTTATGGATCCCCACACATGGCCGCGCAAAAGCAGCACGACCAGCTTGAACGTACATTCAGCAGCTATGTGAGGATACAGGCTGTTGTCCTGAAGATCTACCTAGGGCGATGAACGATAGGGAGGAGTGGCGAGAGAGGGTCAGGGATATCCGTGCTACCAGCGCGATATGATGATGATGATGATATCTGGGTGTATGCCAAGGAGCTGAATCCTGCTGCCCCTTATAATGCCTTCCAGTAGCAACTCTCTCTCTCTCTCTCTCTCTCTCTCTCTCTCTCTCTCAATCCAGGGTTTGAGCACCGTCTCCATTAGCTTCGTCTGAATTGATCCCGAAGTCCAGTTCCAAGATCTGGGGTGGCATGACGTTATCCTCACTGGACACACACATACACGCACAGCTTGGGAGAACTTGGATTTTATGATGTATGGGACACCACATGAATTGTAGACAAACGACCTGTTGTTCTGGATGTTCTGCAACTGATCCTGACGGAGGTTGTTTTTAATAAGAAGAACCAGATCCTCCCCGGCTCAACAAGATGCCTCAGCCTGTCCAGGAGATTCTTTGCTTTCGTTTATCGGTTCACCTTAGCCTTGCCAGTCAAAATTTGTCTATTACGCCTTTTATATGGATTCCTTTGCTCAGATTTTCCATCCGCTTGTCTTGCAGTGGTTGATTGAATTCCGACGTCCCGACAACAAACAGAAAACTTGATGTGTCCCTTTTTGCGAACCACGTCCTTGTGATCCCTATTGCAACTTTTCATGGTTTGGTTTGCTTTGGTTTTATGGCATATTAACTATTGTTAGTTGATATGTTTTTACATATATATTAAATATATAATTTGCTAACATATTTAGTAGATACACACACTTAAATGATCAAACAAGTCTCTTTCCAAATTTTATTTTGCATAAGAAAGTTTGTTCTAAGTTTGTCCAGGTATCAGATAGCTACCTGGACAGACTTAGACCAGGAGCTTTCTTTTTGCTCACCACCCATCTTAAGGGCCCCATTGATCAACAAATAACATCTTTCTGCAGAATTATATATGACGTTTGTCTGGAGTGCTTTGGTGCAGTAACGCATAAAAAAGATAAAACTGAAGGAAAACGAACCGAATAGACGACGGATATAGAAGGGATTTCAACATAAATGAAATGCACGCGGGACCACCATTCCCGTATGATTACGCAACATCAAGAAACGGTTGCTATGGCATCAAAGGCCGAAAGTAAACGCGTTTTTAAATGACAAACTGCACTAAAAACGAAGATAACGAACGTCCAATGTAATCTCTGCTTTTAGTTGATCTGGCGTATATATATATATATATATATATGTTTCGTTTAAATACCTTGTCCGGTGGCAAAAGCAGCTTCGTAGCGCCAGGAGTGGCAGTACCGCCATGAACTACCGAAACTGTGTTATCATCCTGGTTGGCAGCTGATGAGGGCAGGGTATCGCACGTGCTTTCAAACGCTGTATGGTGAAAAATATATATATATGATTTGCTTACATATTTTGTAGATACACAAAGTTTAATGATCAAACAAGTCTCTTTCCAACAAATTTTATTTAGTATAAGCCAACAAAGTTAAAAGGTTCCAAGTATTGCTATTTATCACTAATAATTCAATTAAATACCAGTCATTTGTTTACACGCTCTTAAATGATCAGTTCTCTTTCTAACAATTCAATTAAGCATAAGTCATTTGTTTGCTTTCAGTTTAAATGTCAAACACTTCTATTCGACCAATAGATAGGACCCTATCAGGTGCTATCACTCCGGACCAGAGTGGACTCTGGAGAGATGGCAATGAAGGGGTACTCCGCATTCCCCAAAGCTCCAGCATTATTGGAGTCTCACCATCAGATTGTTTAGTGTCATATCTATGATACTCATTGGGGGTGTCTTACTCCTCTGCAAAGGTGCAGTCGGTATATTCAACGGCCCAAGCTGACTGTGTCACAGCTATTCATATTACGTCTTCCAGCCTATACAGTGTTCACAGAGCATTGAGCAGCAGTCATGACGACGACATTTTGATACCCGACGTGAATTATTTGGGAAATCGGTGAAAATCATTTGGGAACTCTTTTCCAGTCCACCATGTCCTCTAACTTTTCCTTTACTACCATTTCAATCTTTAAGCTCTTCAACGCCATTGCTTGTTCACTAATACATCAAGCTGGTCCTGAAAAAAAAAAGATATAAAAACTATCAAATTTTGCCTGAACACCAATATATATATATATATATATATAGTACCATGCGATGAGAGCTTGAGAGAGGACACGGAGACTAGTCAGATGGAGAACGAAAAGAAAGCGGACGAAGTGAGGCTCATGTCGTCCGGGACGTACGGATTCTACACGAGGTACAAGGGGTTAAAAAACATCAACATATCTACCCTTCCAGAAAACCGGCCTGACAACCCAGGAATCCGTACCCCCCAAGACCTGCCTCCGAAAGTGATAGCCATTATAGACACTCGTTAAACAGACTCGGTGTGCATTTTTTCTCTCTCACGATCAACTTCCAGCGCTCGTGTCCCCGTATCGAAAAACCCAAAAAAAAAGGAGAAGGTTACCTCTTTCCTTTTCCGCTGTTGGCCTTTGCATAAATCACTAGCGAAATCCATCTTGTCCGACCTCCTGATCACAGCCGAGTGACAGACATCTTAATCTGATGTGATTGGGGTGGGGTAGAGGCAACAGATCGAAACGATCTCACCTTCCCTTCTTTGCAGTCTCATATAATCGTATCTGTTTACATCCTATCATTCATCTCTCTCTCTCTCTCTCTCTCTCTCTCTCTCTCTCTCTCTCTCTTTCCAATCTTGTTTTCTTTCGGACTCATCTCACGCTACTAGTTGCTTCCTCCGTCAGTCTATCACAATATGTTCATTGCTACTTATATATCAGACTAAGTCATTTTTCTTAACCCTGTCGGTGGGGGGCGTTTAGAATATGCTTACTATATCTCTTGCAGCAAAGTGGGACTATTTGGCGCCAACAGTTTAGCATCCGCGTTTTGGCGCCAATTCAGAATCACGTGCTCACCTGGAATATTTGTGTGGTTTGTCCAACAACTATGAGATACATTCAATTTTAATATTCATTTTACTTACTTGATTTTAGTTTTATTGTAAGAAATAAACCGAATTCTTTTTTTAACCAATAAGTCGATTCTTGTTATCATCAAACTATTCCAAATGACACCAAATTATTTGAGTGTCAAAAGAATCCCAGGCCAAAATGGCGGTGCTAAATACTCAGCGCCAAAACTTACCCGATCTCACTACAGAGGAGTAAGACCCCCCACCCAAATGAGATATCCTGAATGTCTAGAATATGATATCAAGTATTCCTATCATACTAATAATTTGCACACAATTATATGGTTTCAAGTATCCATATCTAGTACTAACAACTTATACTGAATTATACGTTTTCAAGTAAGTAAAGTTGGCGACCGTAGTCGAGGGGGACCAGAAGGCTCCCTTTGCAATAGCTACTACACCAAGGTGTAGGGGAGAGCGCTACTCTTTTCCGTGGATTACTCCACTTTACCTTTGATATGTACCTTATATTGCCGAGGGTTAAGCAAGGAGGTATCTAGTACCATTTTTAAAGTCTTTGGTATGGCGCGACCTGGGATTAAACCCAAGTCTCCCGGACCATTGGCAAACACTCTACCCACTAGGCCAATAAGCCGGTTTATTCTTATTTTGTAATAATCATTTGTTTGCACACAGTTATATAATTTTAAGTAACCAATAATAATGATCCTTACTTTAAAAACTATAGTTTTAATTATTCTGAATGCAAATAATTATTCTTAATACAAATAATTTGCACATAACTGTTTAGTTTCAAGTAATTATTTCTATTTAATAATTATTTGTTTCCACAGTAATATTGTTTCAGGTAAATAATTATAGCATCAAGTAATTATTCTAAATAAAAATAATTTGAATACTATCGTATAGTTTTAAGTATTCTTTACTAATATCAATGCAGCAGTCGTGTTGATACTACTATATGGATGCACTACATGGACGCTAACTAAACGGATGGAGAAAAAGCTTGATGGCAACTACACAAGAATGCTGCGTGCAATATTCAACAAGTCTCGGAGGCAACAAAGCAGCAGCTGTACAGCCACCCACCACCCATCACGAAAACTATCAAAATTAGACGAACCAGACATGCGGGACACTGTTGCAGAAGTAGGGACGAGCTCATAAGTGATGTACTCTTGTGGACCTCTTCCCAAAGGAAGGGCCACCAACTCGAACATACATACCGTAGCTCTGTGTTGATACGGGATGTAGCTCTGAGGACCAGCCGGAAGCAATGGACGATAGGTGGCGAGAGAGGGTCAGGGATATCCGTGCTGATAACGTGACATGATGATGATTATTACTTTGTACAGAGATAGTTTCAAACAAGTAATAATAAAAACAAAATAATAATACAGAACCTCTCCTAATAGCAGCACAAAGCAATGCCATAAGAACCAATCATATCAAAGCGAGAATAGATAAAACGAAACAAAACAGCAAATGTAGGCTACGCAGTGACAGAGATGAAACTATCAATCACATAATAAGCGAATGCAGCAAATTAGCACAGAACGAATATAATACTAGACACGACTAGGTGGGCAAGGTGATCCACTGGGGGATGTGCAAGAAATTTAAATTTGACCATACCAACAAATGGTATATGCACAACCCAGCACCTGTCCTAGAAAATAACACACATAAACTCCTATTTGACTTTGACATACAGACGGATCACCTAATCTCAGCCAGAAGACCAGACCTTATAATAATCAAGAAAAAAAAAAAGAAAATTTGCAAAATTGTCGACTTTTCTGTCCCGGCTGAATAAAACAGAAAGAATGTGAAAACAAGGATAAGTACCATGACCTTGCAAGGGAACTGAAAAAACTATGGAACATGAAGGTGACAATTATACCAATTGTGATTGGTGCTTTTGGAACAGTAACTAAAGAATTATTAAAGGGACAGGAGGACTTGGAAGTTGGCGGACGAGTGGAGACCATCCAAACGACAACATTATTGAGAACTGCCAGAATACTGAGGAGAGATCCGGAGACTTGAGGAGACTGTGTCACTCAAACTCTTGTGAAAGACCATCAGCTAACGCTGATGTGAAAAACTCTAATGAGTAAATAATAATGATAACAACAACAACAACAAGAAATAATAATAATAATAATGGATCAGAGAATAAGGAAAGTAATGAAGATGCGTAGGGCCTTACAATCCAGGGTTGACAGACTATGTGTCAAGAAAAGGCGGAAGAGGTCTTGCCAGTACTGGTGATAGCGTTGATGCATCGATACAACGACTGGAAGACTACATAGAAAGGCGCAGAGGAAGACTGATTACAACCACCAGAAGCAATACTGACAACACGAGGATCAACAGAACAAAAATAACGAGAAAAGAGAAATGAAAAGAAAAACGACATCATGACAGTGTTCACAAGTGGTTCAACTCTTCCGGAGATATCTCTTCTGGGTCAAGCCACCAACGGAATTCAACATGATCAAGAACTATGTTTACTCCATCCCTTGCAGTTGTGGTAAAATATACAATTCGCCCACAAAAAGTAAGGCTACAAGAACATCGGAAGGCAGTAGTACGAGGTGAGATTAAAAAGTTGGGTATAGCGGACCATATATGGAAGGAAAAGGAAAACCATCTGTTCTTATGGTATAAAGTTGAAATAATTGATAGGGCTGAACATTGGAGGATTAGACGCCTTAAGGAATCAGCACATATGTTGGGCTACAATGACCTGCCGAGTAGACCAAGTATAAAGTTAAATACAACATGGGAACCGATAATTAAAAAGGCTAGATGAAAAAAAATCTTAATATGAGCACATGCAAAAAATCATGCATAATAGTAGTAATCCTAGTCAAGTAAGAACATTAAGTTTATAAGACCCAAAAATTCACTCTGAACTGTCCAGCCGGACACATAGCGTAATGGTTATAGACGTTGGTTTCCTTAACTTCTAAGGAGACAATCATCCGGAGGTTGCAGGTTCAATCTTGAATGCAGACGAGTAACAATACTTTTACCTGATTATGGTAAATAGAATTGGATTCAAGTTCCGTGAAGGTTCCCGAGTTCGACAAACACCTGAAGAAGGCAGGAGGACATATCGGCCGAAATGATGTGGAAATAACAATAAAGAGGAAGACAATAGCCCGAAACCCTTAATGATAAAAATCATCAACCTTCGTCTCAGAAATTTTGACAACTAATATAATAAATTGAATTACCATGACTAGAAAATTAGGCAAGCACTATCGTGCGACACACGGAACTAAAAAAAATATATATATGATAAGAGATGAGTCGATATCGATAAGAGACCAGAGACTTTCTAGCACAAATAATTTGAGATCAATTATATAGTTTCAAGTATTTAAAGCGATTTAACGATTTTAATTAACTACTGATAACAATAAAACTTAATGAACAATTATAACTTTAAGTCACAATTATTGATACAAATAATTTGTACACAGTTGTATCGTATCAAGTATTCCTTTCTTATACGAATAATTTTCAAGCAGATTAATTTCAATCATAGATGTGACCCAAACAGGTGTTACTACTCCGGACCAAAGTGGAACTAGGAATAATGGCAATTAAGTGGTACTCCACGCTCCCCGGATCTCCAGAGGTTGAGTCTTACCATCTGATGCAGATTTGTGACATACCCAGGACGCCATTTGTGGAGGCTTTACCTTCATTGCAAAGGATGAAGCTTGAATATTCGACACCACACCGACAGGGATTATGTGTGTGTGTGTGTGTGTCGAGTTGTTTATAGATGAAACCCTTACATGGGAGAAATGGCAAATAGGGAGCACTCCACACTCCCCTAGCCCAGTCGGCTGGGGCTATACAATACACTGGCAGTATCTCTGTAAAGGAATATCAACACTTTCACCGCCAAATGAGTGTCCTGTGTATGAAACTAGACAATCTAATGGTAAGGCTCCAATCCTGGAGTTTTGGGAAATGTGTAGTACCCATTCATTATTTTTACACCCATGTCCATACTGGTTCGGAGCGATAGTACCCTTAAGAGTCTGGAGGGTGGCTGTAGAATACACTGACTGCATCTCTGCAGAGGAGTAAGACTTTCCCAACGAGTGTCCTGTTTATGGCATTAAACAAACTGATGGCGAGGCTCCAGTGATTTGGGAGCTTTGGGGAATGCAGAGTACTTTTTTTATTGCCGTCGCTCCCAGGTCCACTTTGGCCCGGAGTGGTAACACCTGATAGGGCCCTATCTATTGGTCAAACAGAACTAAACTTATGCTAAACTGAATCATTTAAAACAACTATTTTAATATTTAAACTGTGTACTTATGTTAAACTGAATTGGTTAAAATAAAATTGTTTATATGTATAAAAATTGATTTGGTATTAAATAACCTACAATGGTTGATATGCTATAAAACCAAACCAGACCAAACCATAGGAGTCCCATTTTTGGGTCATATAGAACTATTTGACCAAGAACTATTCAACCATTTAACGGTGTGCAAACAGATGTCTGGTGTTTGCTTAGGTTTGGTTTGATTTGGTTTTATGGCATATCAACCATTGTTGGCTATTTAAAGCCATATCCATTTATATATATATAAACAGTTCTATTTCAAACAATCTAGTTGAGCATAAGTACAATTTTTTGTTTACGCACAGTTTCAACGTCAAAAAAGGTTCTAATTCAAACAATTCAGTTTATCATACAAAAATAGTTCCATTTCAAGCAATTCAGTTTAGCATAAGTACGCAGTTTAGTTCTATTTGACCCATAGATAGGACCCTGTCAGGTGCTACCACTCCGGGCCAGAGTGGGCCTGGAAGCAATGGCAATAAAAGGAGTACTCTGCATTCCCCAAAGCTCCCACATTACTGGAGCCTCACTATCAGATTGTTTAGTGTCATATCCATGACACTCGTTGGGGTAGTCTTACCCCTCTGTAGATATGCAGTCAGTGTATTCTGCAGCCCCAGCCGACTGGGCAAATCCGATGTTGAATTGAACTGATAGCGTTACATAGCAATACTTGAAACCATTTAGCTGTGCGCATGAATTTAAAAAATTGGTATTTCATTACAATACGTGATATCATTTAACTGAGTGCAAATGAAGGAATAGTGTTAAATAGAATTACTAGTGTTTAATAGAAATACTTGAAACCATTTATCTGTGTGCAAAAATTGCTCGAACTTATTTAAAAGTAAGATTACTTACAAACTCTTCATTTAGAGATCCTAAACATATAACCATTAAACTGTAGGCCCAGTTGGCTGGGGCTGTAGAATACACCGATTTCACCTCTGGTGAGCATTGGGGAATGTGGAGTACTCCTTCATTGCTATCATTCCGAGGTTCATTCTGAGCTGGAGTTGTAGCACCGGAGAGATTCCTATCTATGCGCCAAATAGAATTATTTTACGTTGAAATTGTGCGCAGACAAATGATTTATTTTAAATTTAGGGAGGTTCATGCCTTTCATAAGAGTATCAATCCAAAATTAGACATAACAACACGACTCGAGTTCGAACTCGCACACTACGGTGTTGCAGTCCAGAACGTTAGCCACTGCACCACGGGGACCACTCATATATATGCATACATGTATATATTTGTGTGTGTGTGTGTGTGTGTGTGTGTGTTTATAAAAATGCATGTACACTAGAGATAGAGCTATTAGATAATATATATATATATATATAGTGCAATTAGAAGGAATCTCAAACCTGGTTAGATTATCATTATAAATTTATTTCCCCAGAGAATATCATTATACTCTCCGTCTCATCAGATGGCTGTACATGTTTAAATTGAGGTTGAAAAACTGCAAATACTGAAGACTTCGCTACACGTCACCACGGCTATATCCAGGAGACAACCTCAGTTCTGCCGCGAGACGCATGTATCATTATACACACACACACACACACACACACACACAATCTCCAATACGACCACACTCAGTAATACGCAAATTTAACACACACACATACACACACACACACACACAAAAGAGTATCATACAAGTCACAACGTAAACATTTGCCTGACTCTGTTTTTCGGTTTCTCAAATATCTTACTTTCTCTGCCTGACGATTGTCGTAATAAGACGGGCATGAAACCGTTGGTCGCAGATAAGCTTCCATCAAGCGTCCTACGTATCTAACCACACGAAACAGTTTGTCTGTGAATGACAACATATACGCCCCCCCCCACACACACACACGGGGGTTGAACACTCTGGCGAAGGAATTTAAGGCTGCCATTCGCATAATGCAAAAGCTCATCGAATGAATTGAGCACTCTGGTATCCGGTAAGGTAAAAATGTAAACAAACGAAAGCTACTACATAATGCCTTATAATTCCCGAACTGATGTGGTTCGTTTGTTGGCTGAGCGGTAAGATACTAAGTCTAACGTAAAGTTGGGCAGGTTTCGATCCCAGCTTCAAGCGTCCTACGTCCTAGTCACACTGAAGAGTTGTGATACAACGAAACAGTCTATCTGTGAATAACAATATAAAAACTTTATTTATATATATATGTAGAAAAACTGATAACAACGATCCAAGTGGAAGGAATGATTTGGATCATTGTTATCAGTTTTTCTACATATTGTCGGATTACAATCCTTTATTTACTCTTTATATATATATATATATATATATATATATATATGTATGCGTGTGAATTATTAAAATGGTTTTACATTATATATAAATATGTGTGTGTGTGTGCTTGCAAGTTATAATAAAAAAGCATGTACACTATATCTTAATATGCCTGTGTGTGAGTGTATGTGTGTTCATTATATATATATATATATATATATATATAATTTACATAGGATCAGTGTTACGGAAACTGAGACCGGATAGAGGTAGGGGCTCTGAGTTGAAAGGTTATCGTAGCATTGGTCATACCTGTACATGTCAGGAAACTGATTACCAGCACATAGTTTCGGCACAGGTATTATAAGTAAGAAGTAGTCGTCATCGTCAAACGTCGAATATCATAACAGTTTGCCGACGCATAGGTATGTGTTTACTAATATCGAGTTCCTCTTGTGCAAATTATCGGATGTCCCTTCTAAACTATCGTGTTACCCTTGTGCAAATAACCGGCAAAAAGAAAGAAAAGTCGAAAAGCATCGCTTTATGTCATCAATGCAACTTGCGGATCGACACAAATATTTACACGTTCCTATTCAAAAATAAAAGTACCGTACATTCCTGTCCTATAAGACAACTTGTACGTTTTCAAAGTTTCCGATTACGAAATATTCAATCACAGTTATTGGATAGCCAACAATACATGGCCATAGACAACGCATGCTAAGCAATTTCTTACAATTCATGCATTCGATGGTGAGGCTCCCGTTCCGTAAATTTGTTTCCAATTGTCTCCATTTTGTTTGCATTTTGTTGTTCTTTTGTTTCCAATCAGTTGCCTTTATTATCTAGTTTTTTTTAATCGATTCCATTTTGTTTCCGTTTTTCCCATCGATTCCATTTTCTTTCTGTTTTTTCCAATCGATTGCATTTTGTGTTCATTTTGTTTCCAATTGCTTCCATTTTGTCTCCAATCGATTTCATTTTGTTTCCATTTTGTTTTCATTTTGTTTCCAATTTTTTTCCATTACTCCCAGATCTACTCTGACCCGGTGTTGTAGTACCTGTTAGGGCCTCATCTGTGGCTGAAATAGAACTGTTTAAAAATTCTTATGATTAGTAGTAGTAGTAGTAGTAGTATAGATCTGCAGATTTGTTATTACTATTTTCCACAGCTACGGGATAAAGAGTATCAATATTGTCCTTTAACTAGGAAATCTTAGCCATTAATTAACCCCCTAACGTTGATAAACAAAGAAACCAAATTATTATGATTATTTTACTCCTTGCTAGTTTTTTCACAACAGCGTCAGGTAATGGTCTTTCTCTGGAGTCCGAGGGACTGCAAGTCTCTTCGGGTCTCCAGGACTCTTCTCAGTATTCTGGTCATTTTTAACAATGCTATAGTTTGGATGGACTCGGCTCATCCACCAATTTCCAATTCTTCCAGTCCCCTTTTCAAGCCCTTAGGAATCGTTCCAAACGCACCAGTTACAATTGGTATCACCGTTACTCTCATGTTCAACAGGTTTTTTAGTTCTCTGGCAAAGTCCAAGTACATACCTCTTTGTTACCTTTGATTTTTAATTGTAATCCACCGGGACGACAAAGTCCTCGATACGGCAGTCTCTTTTTTCTTCTTCTTTTTTTTTTTTTTTAATTATCACTTGGTCTGGTCTTCTGATCAGGATTATTCTTACTATTATTATTTTACTTTTTTTGAAAGTTTTCACAATAGCGTTAGCTAATGGCTTCTCACAAGTGAGTGACAGCAAGTCTCCTCAAGTCTCTTCTCTGTATTGTGGCCGATATTAAAAATGTTTTATTTTGGAGGGTCTCCTCTCATCTACTTATTTCCAAGTCCTCCTGTCCAATGTAAAAATCCTTTGGAGACTGTACCGAGTGTGCCATTTACAATTGGTATCACCGTCACTTTCATGTTCGATAGGTTTTTTTTTTTCAGTTCTCTTGCAAGGTCTACGTACTTATCCTTCTTTTTTTGCTTTCTTTCTGTTTTTACCGGAATGGGAAAGTCCATTGTTCGGCAGTTGTTCTTTCTTTGTTGCTTATCTCTAGGACTGGGTCTGGCCGTCTGGTCGAGATTGGGTGATCCGTTTGTATCTCAAAATCCTCAAGAGTTTTGTGCATCTCATTTTATAGAACAGATTCTGGGGTGTACATATACCATTTCTTCGTATGGTCAAATATAAACTTCTTGCACAATTCCTAGTGGATCACCTTGCCCACCCAGTCGTGCCTAGTTTTATACTCTTTTTATGCTAATTTACTGCATTCGCTTATTATGTGGTTGATCGTTTCGTCTCTATTACCAACATCTGCTATTTGGTTGCGTCTTGTCTATTCATACTTTGACATAGTTTGTCCTTATGGCGTTTTTTTTTTTTTTTTTTTTTGCTGCTATCAGAAGAGATTCAGTTTCTCTCTTAAAGTTTCCTTTTCTTAGCTATATCCAAGTTTTCTCGAGTGACATTTCGGTTGTTTGTCGCTTGAAATATCCATACAATTGTTTTTATTTTTATTTTTGCTTTCTGGTTATTTTTTGTTCAATTGATTCTTGTGTTATCTATATTGTTTCTGGTTGCTTTAATGTCTTCTTTTGCGTTTTTTTATGTATTTTTTTAGTCTTTATATCGATACATCGACGCTATCTTCAATGCTGGCGAGTCCTCTTCTTCCTTCTCTTCTTGACACATACACTCTGTCTCCATCGTCACTGGGATTTCTCTGGTCTATTTGTTGAAGGTTTTCCCTCGCCCACTTCAAAAATGGTCTTGGGTATCTTACAAGGGAGACAACCCAGGCATTTATTCCTTGGATGAGATTTCTGCTATATAGTTTGGTTTAAAGTTGTTTTCTTGTTCTCTTGAGATACTCTTTTTTATTTTTTTCTTTCATCTCCACTTGTTTAATGGTGTCCGCTTCCAATATTCCCAAGTATTTATAGGTTTCCTTTTCTTTGAGAGTTCTGATTTTTTCTTAGTTTGATAGTTCTATTCCTTCCGTCAAGTGTTGTTCCCCGCTCCTCATTATTTCCATGACGCATTTTTATATACCAAATTCCATCCCTATATCCTGACTGTATATTCTCACGGTCTGTATTAGGGCTTCCAGTTCTTTTTCCTTTTTGACAAACAAATTGATGTCGTTCATATATATTAGGTGATAAATCTTTTCTTGCTATTTATGAATATTTATTTATCTGCCAGTGGATTTCTTAAGAAGGTGATCCAGTGGCATCAGCGTTATTACTAATAGTAATGGTGATAGCGCATCTCCCTGGAAAATAACTCTGGATTTTCACTTCAGATAAGCCTTTTCCTCCTGTTGTCATTTCCAATCCCCGATTTTTCCACGGTTTTCTCGATAAACTTTGTGACTTCGTCGGATATCTTGTACATTTGGAGACAGTCTATAATCCAGCTTTGCAGGACTATATCGTATGCCTTTTTGTGGTCAATGAACGCCAAAACTAAATTTTTGCGTCACGTATTGCTCTCCTTGAGTATGTGCTGAACAGTAGGTCTCTTGTTCCTCTAGTTCATTAGCAGCATCCTTTTTTTGTTTCTTGGGAACAGTTTGCGACTTATTAAGTAGTATATATCCTTTGTTTGTGACGTTAGTATTTGCCACATCCTAGGTAGGCTCGTTGTGGGTCTGTAATTGTTTGGCGTGGTTCCTTTGTGGGGCTCTTTCTGGATCAGGGTTGTCTTTCCTTTGGACATCTAATCCTGTATGTCTGCTTCTTCGAAGCATCTATTCATTTGATAACCAGTCTGTTTATTATATTTACCCAACCCCTCCGCTCAGGCAGGATATGACACACGGTCAATGTTTTAAGCGGAGTTTAACAGGTTGAATTCAGAGTTTTCCTTCTCCAAATACCATATTTATCAACCCCTCCACTCGGGCAGGATATGACACACGGTCAATTTTTTAAGCGGAGTTTAACAGGTTTGAATTCAGAGTTTTCCTTCTCCTAGTTGCCTCACCAAGGCTGAAGAACCTAGTCTGCCCTACTATTTACCCATAGCTAGAGGGAGAATAATTGGAGTCATATCTTTCCCAAGGGTATTAGTGCTATGTGAAATGCAATCAGTCTCGTCCAGGATTTGAACTCGTGTCGCCGTGTCCATTTCCTGCGAGGATAACCATTACACCACGGATGGATGGATGTGTAATTTTTAAACCAGAATTCATCTATGCCATCATACCCAGAAGTTTTTCAATTTGGTACTTTTTTGAGTGTTACTCTATGTGAATCGAGGTGTATTTTTGCCTTATGACCTTCTTCCACTCCTTACAATTTTTTTTCTATGTTGTTTATCCATTCGATCTCTCCGTTCGCAAAATAGTTTTGCTTACCTTGACTCCAGTTGTTTGTATGTCTGCGAACATTCTCCCCCTACTTGCTAGTCGAATATTTTTTCATTGTTTCGGAATTTCCTGTTTAGTTTGATTCTATGTTGGTGTATTTTTAGTCTTCCTTCTTTCGCCTGTACCTTCTGATTTATTTCCTTGAGTTGTATCGTTTGTTCTAATTGTGTCGTTTTTTGTGTCGTATTTTCACGTTTTACTTCTGTCTTAGAATTTTCACTTGTTGTCTCAGATTTCTTATTTGTATTTCCAGTCTAATTTCCCATCCAGGTTTTAAGTTTCTGTTCTTGTTCTTTAGGGGAACCCTGATTTTCTCTGATTAATTTCTCTCATGCATAGATTAGATCGTTTAATTCCGTGATATTATTCGTTGAGATGTGCGTTAACAATTCATTGATTTTTTTTCTGTTTCTACCAGGACTGCTTTCCAGTCTTGGTTCCTGAGAAACGGTAATGTTGTTTTCTTTTCAGACATCATTCCCTTCAAAATATATACATTCCATTTTTCTTCTTGTGTGAGAGTTTCTTCTGTTGTGTTTGGGTATGTGTTGTTTCGATTTATTTGGAAGGTTTTTCTGTATTTAGTGTTTCGGTTACTGTATTAGGGTCTAGTTAACATGTTTCCCTATTAATTCCTTATAATAGTTCAAGGTCAGAAAACCAACTTAACTTTATTTTCATCCTCGCTTGGTCATCGAGTATTTGACTTGTTGTCTTAATCTAGCGAATTCTTTCCAGATGTTTATCATTCTTTTTCTAAACACCTTTTTGCAGTGTTGCTTCTAAAATAGCTTTGAAGAGCAAATTTCTTGTTTTCCAAAGTCCATTTTCTGCGTTGAAATCTCTAATGTGAGAAGTTGCTTAGGTTGTCGTTTGTGTATCAAGAAAAGAACAGCCAACATTCGCAAACTGCAGTCAATCCCCCATGTTGATTATCTAGGGAGCACCTGACCTGTATTCTGGGTCCCATGTTGAATAACGAGATGCCTTCAATAAGTTTCCAGACCTTTTTTGTATAGGCATTTAAAAACTGTCGAAGACTCTTGAAAATTCACTGTGTTATTGCTATACGTCTTATGAGATGACTGACCAATTTTTATGATTTAAGGTTCAAATGAACAGCTACAGCAGCAATTGGAATACACCCTACTAAACCTGATTGTTACAGCTGGTGAATTTCAGAAATGCAATCTGGACGTGAGGACACTTTAGAAGAACGATATGCAATTGTTGTTTATATACACACATCCATATGTAACTATAACACATACACGCATACACACACACCCACATACACTCACACACTTACAACCAAACACAAAAGAAATCCTATCTGTTTTTTGTCTGTATTTTGTCGTATTTTGATTTTCAATTCATTTCATCTTCTTAACTGCCTGATGTTGTTTTGCAAAAAACTTCATGAAACCCAGGGTTGCAGAATATTTTCCATGGATTATATATATATATATATATATATATCTGTAAATGTTAATGAAAATTATAGGAAAAAGCTAAATAAGAGATATGTACCTGAGTTTGCTAGAGATCTGAAAAAAAAACGATGGGACATGAAAGTGACGGTAGAGTCACAAAAAGCTTGGTAAAGGGACTGGAGGACTTGGAAGTAAGAGGACGAATGAAGACCATCTAAAGTACAGCATTATTAAGGTTGGCGAGAATACCGAGAAGAGTCCAGGAGACTTGAGAAGGCTTGCTGTCACTCAGACTCTAGTGAAAAACCATCAGCTAACGCCGTTGGAAAAACTCACGAAAGAGTAAAATAACAATGATAATAATAATAATAATAGAAGGCATGACTTGGTTGGAAAGGTGATCCTCTTGAAATTGTGCAAGAGATTAAAATTTAGCCATACGAGCAAATATTATATGCACAAACTAAAACCTGTCCGAGAAAACGAAACTCATAGAGTTCTCTGGGATTTTCAGATAAAAACGGATCACCAATTTCGGCCAGACAACCAGACCTTGTGTTAATTACGAGGAGCATACGATAAGTTTCCAGACTTTTTTCGTATGGGAATTTACAATCGTCGTAGACTCTTGAAAATTCACTATGTTATTACTATACATCTTATAAGATGACTGACCAATTTTCATGATTTCAGGTTCAAATGAACAGCAACAGCAGCAATTGGAATACACCCTACTAAAGCCTGATTGTCACAGCTGCTGAATTTTAAAAATGCAATCTGACACTTTAGAAGAAGGATAAGCAATAAAATTCTGTGCCACAGAAACGTATGGAATGCTTCAGACTGCTTTTCGACCTTCCTGCATGAATTGAGCATCAGTTTTTGAGTGGCATAAAAGATTCAAGGAAGGCACGGAGTCTATGAGGGATGGTGAGAGGTGTGGGAGGAGTAAGGAAGTCAATACACCACAGTTGATTGGCCAGAGGGTTAGGGTTAGGGTTACTATGTTGAGGTTTTAAGGGAGTTCAGGGAAAGATTCCGAGGGAAGAGGCCAGGACTCGTCAAATCGGCTCAGTGGCATTTCCAGCAGGACAGTGCACCAGTCCACAACTCCATCCTTGTCACAGACTATTTGACCAAGATGGGCATCAAGAGACTTCGTCAGCCTCCCTATAGTCCAGACCTTTTAATTATTCCCTAAGCTCAAGGAAAAACTTAGAGGCTGTCGTTATGAGACAATTAAAGAGATGAAAGAGGCTTTGACGAAGGTCATTGACACGCTCACACAAGAGGACTTCCAGGGGGCCTTCCAGAAGTTGTTGGAACGGTACAAGTGCATTGCAACCGGAGGAGATTACTTGGAAGGGGACTAGAGTTTCATGTGTGTACTATCAATAAAAGTGCCCATACGAATAAAGACTGGAAACTTATTGAAGGCACCTCGTATGTTTCGATTCGTCGTGGTTTTCATGGGTAGTATATTGTGTCTATACCAGACGCAAGGGTTGTTTATTATCTTCGCTTCTGACACAGATCTGACCAAATTCTCGTACAGTAAGAGAACTCTTTAGCGGGTCACATAAAAAAAGGAAAATTTGAAACTTTATTAAGTTTAAATTTTGTTCAAGTTCACAGTGAGGCTACTTTTTTCAGTATAACAGATAAAACGAAATCTCGAGCAATTATCGGATATTCATATATCGTGATTTTGACTGCTTTTGAACAGAAAATGATTTTAAGATTAGCCCTTTGAGTAAGATGATAGTGTATTTTTCCTGTTTGATTCTGACTGTTAATTCATTGCTTGTTTACAGATTCAAAATATCTTGCAATTATATTGAATCTACATTTCCTACTTAATGTATTCAAAGACAAACAAAACAGAAATTTTTAAAGAAAACCAAAAATTAAATCCGAAAACATGCAATTTCATAGTAAAACAAGACATGTTAAAAATTCACCGACCTTGTAGTCTTTTCGAAAATCACAAATTATACAGGGCAGATTTATTCATTTATTTATTTTTACTTATTACAGGCTATTCTGTGTTTTATCAAGGGTGGAATTTCTATATGGAGTTAGGGATGGGGTGGTTATAAAGTTATAAAGTTAGTCATGTGACTTTCTAGAATGTTCCATTAACAACACTCCTCATTCAACTCTTAATTACGGATTCTGACCATCTTGTAAATATATTGAATTTATATTAACGACCGTATGTATTCAAAGACAACCAGTACATAATTTCTAAAGAAAATCAAAAATAGAATGGGAAAACATGCAATTTCATAGAATAGCAATACATGTTAAATATTCTTATTCTTCTTTTTCTTTTCTTCTTCTACTTCTTGCTTGTCTTCTTCTTCTTCTCCTTCTTATTCTCCTTCTTCTTCTCCTTCTTCTTCTCCTTCTTCTTATTATTATTATTATAATTATTATTATTATTGATATTATTATTATTAGTAGTAGTAGTAGTTGTAGTAGTATAATACAGGAGGATTGAAAAGTAACTATTTTAAAATTTTTATAGGTTTTTTTCGCTTAACTATAATTTTTCCAAGAAATGAATGATAACTATTTTAAAACGAGGAACTACTTTCAGTCCGCCTGTCGTTCCTTGAAGTTTTCCAAAGACTGAATAAAAAGTTGGACATACAGGATTCTTTAGCCTTGGTTAAACAGGCAATCTTAGAGAAGGAAACCTTAACTTGAAAAGTTGACCTTGTGTCACATCCTGCTCGTGGCCGAAAGGTTGGATCAACACACAATCGAACTTATGATTGTTTATAAAAGAATTATATTAAGTATTATCTATTAATATTGGTTATATGAAAAAATACAATAATTTGAAATAATTCAAAGTAGTTATGTGAAAAATCATTAGCATTAGATAAGAATACTTGAAAGAATAAAATTAATGGTATTAGATAGGAATACTTGAAAGCATATAATTACTAGTATTAGATAGTGTTATAGTCAAGGGGAGGTTCAAATGATAACACTACTCGGAAATGAGTGATAAGAAATATATTGAAAGAAAATAGTACATACATAAACGATAGATGAGAGGAACCCCTCCTCAGTTTAACACAATCATGAATATTACCGTTCTTGGTGACGGCTCGCCGAGACTGCGCAGGAGAGGGCGAGTCCATCTGTAAGGGAGACACTCCAACAGATAGGGATACTTGAAAACATATAAATAATGGTATTAGATAGGAATACTTGATAGCATATAATTATATACAAATTATTAGTATGAGAAATACCCAAATTGCAAACTGTTGATATCACAGAAATACTTGAAAAGATTTATCAATGGGGATCCTATTGTATTTCATTTATAGTGGGTTGGTTGAATAATTGCATTTTTTTACGGCGTATCAAATATTTTTGGTTCATTTAACGCCGAATTAAGTCATTTTGATAAAAGTTCAAATAATTCAGTTTAGTATAAGTACAGATTTTTGTTTACACACAGATAAAAGTCAAACCAGATCTATTTCAAACAATTCAGTTTAGCATAAGTATGCTGTTTCAATGTCAAAACAGTTCTATTTCAAGCAGTTCAGTTTACCATAAGTATGCAGTTTAAAAGTCAAAACAGTTCTACTTCAAACAATTCAGTTTAGCATAAGTGCATAGTTTAGTTCTATATAACCCATAGATTTGGGCCCTATCAAATGCTACCACTCCAGGCCAGAGTGAACTTGGGAGTGATGGAAATGAATGGGTACTCTGCATTCCAAGAAGGTCCACCATTACTGGAACCTCACCATCAGATTGTTTCGTGTCATATACTAGACACTCCTGGGGGGGGTTCTTACCCCTCTGCAGTGATGCAGTTGGTGTATATCATAGCCCCGGCCGATAGGCCAAATTTACAGGGGGTCAACGCACTCATGCATGGTCATTGGTTAGATTATTTGCTTTAATGACATATCAACCCCTGTGGGTTATTTACTACCAAATTCTTTATATAGCCGATAGGGTATAAAAGATGTAAACAAACTGCTGCTGTTGCTAAATAAATACCTTAAAAGTTCCATTGGCCAATGTGGTCCGCTTAGTGGCCGAGAGGTCTGAGAATTAGCCTAACGTAAAGTTGGACGGGTTTCGATCCCGGATTCGAGCGTCCTACGTGTTTGGCCACACTGAAGAGTTCTGATAGAACGAAACAGTCTGTCTGTGGATGACTATATATTTGGTCCAATGAGAGAAAAAAATAAATACTTTAAAATGATTAGAATTTGTTTTTAAGTTTTTTATTTGTTCGTGCATTATTATTTCACACCGACGTTAGCTGGTGGTCTTTCACCGTAGTCAAACTAACTGCAAGTTTACTCAGATCTCCAGGACTCTAAGTTTTTTAGACGATTTTAAAACTTCTAGGATCTGTATAATCTTGATTCGTTTTTTCTGATTTCCAATTTTTCCTGTCCTTTTTCAAAGGCCTTAGGAACTGTTTCTAGCACTCCAACAATAATTGCTATCACCGTTACCTTCATGGTCCACAGCCATTTCATCTCTCCGGCAAGATCTGAGTATTTGCCTTTTTGATTTCTTTTATATTTACTCAGTGAATCGTTGGAACGATAAAAACTCTCTGGATGAAAAGTTCTTTTTCTCTTGTTACGAGGTGCATACAATTAGTTTCCAGACTTTTTTCGTATGGGCACTTTTATTGATAGTGCACACATGAAACTCTAGTCCCCTTCGAAGTAATCTCCTCCGGTTGCAATGCACTTGTTGCACCGTTCCAACAACTTCTGGAAGGCCCTCTGGAAGTCCTCTTGTGTGAGCGTTTCAATGACCTTCGTCATAGCTTCTTTTATCTCCTCAATTGTCTCATAACGACAGCCTGTGAGCTTAGGGAATAACCAAAAGTCACAGGGAGCAAGGTCTCGACTATAGGGACGGTCAGGAACTGTTTTGATGTCCATCTTGGTCAAATAGTCTGTGACAAGGATGGATTTGTGGACTGGTGCATTGTCCTGGTGGAAATGCCACTGACCCGATTTGAAGAGTGCTGGCCTCTTCCCTCGGAATCTCTCCCTGAAATCCCTTAAAACCTCAACATAGTAACCCTAACCCTAACCCTTTGGTCAATCAACTGTGGTGTATTGACTTCCTTACTCCTCCCACACCTCTCATCATCCCTCACAGACTCCCTGCCTTCCTGGAATCTCTTATGCCACTCAAAAACTCATACTCAATTCATGCAAGATGGTCGAAAAGAAGTCTGAAGCATTCCATACGTTTTGGTTGCATTTTTTCCAAGTTTAAAACAGAATTTTATTGCTATCGTTCTTCTAAAGTGTCAGATTGCATTTTTGAAATTCACCAACTGTGATAATCAGGATTTAGTAGGGTGTATTCGAATTGCTGCTGTAGCTGTTCATTTGAAGCTGAAATCATAAAAGTTGGTCAGTCATCTTATAAGATGTATAGTAATAACATAGTGAATTTTCAAGAGTATACGACGATTGTAAATGCCCAATCTGGAAACCTATCGTATGCACCTCGTAATTAACACAAGGTCTGGTTGTCTGGCCGAAATTGGTGATCTGTTTGTATCTAAAAATCCCAGAGAACTCTATGAGTTTCGTTTTCTCGGACAGGTTTTAGTTTGTGCATATATTGGCTCGTATGCTTAAATTTTAATCTCTTGCACAATTTCAAGAGGATCACCTTTCCAACCAAGTCATGCCTTATATTATTATTATTATTATTATCATTTCACTCTTTCGTGAGTTTTTCCAACGGCGTTAGCTGATGGTTTTTCACTAGAGTCTGAGTGACAGCAAGCCTTCTCAAGTCTCCTGGACTCTTCTCGGTATTCTCGCCAACCTTAATAATGCTGTACTTTGGATGGTCTTCATTCGTCCTCTTACTTCCAAGTCTTCCAGTCCCTTTACCAAGCACACCAGTTACAATTGGTATCACCGTCACTTTCATGTCCCATCGTTTTTTTTCAGATCTCTAGCAAACTCAGGTACATATCTCTTATTTAGCTTTTTCCTATAGTTATCATTAACATTTACAGATATATATATATATTCAGAGTTTTCCTTCTCCTAGACTAGTTGCCTCACCAAGGCTGAAGAATCTAGTCTGTCCTACTATTTACCCATAGCTGGAGGGAGAATAATTGGATTCATACCTTTCTCAAGGGTATTAGTGCTATGTGAAATGCTATCAGTCTCGTCCAGGATTTGAACTCGTGTCGCAGTGTCCATTTCCTCGTGGTGTAATGGTTAAAGCGATGAACTGCGGAATCGTAGTACGCGAGTTCGTACTCCAGTCGCGCTATTACGTTCACTTTCGGGCAAATACCCTTGGGAAAGGTATGAACCTCCTTATTCTCCCTCCAGCTATGGGTAAATAGTAGGACGGACTAGGTTCTTCAGCCTTGGTGAGGCAACTAGTCTAGGAGAAGGAAAACTCTGAATTCAAAACCTGTTAAACTCCGCTTAAAAATTGACCTAGTGTCATATCCTGCCCGAGCGGAGGGGTTGGTAAATAGTACCATTACACCACGGGCACCTCCTTAGTAATCCTTAGTAAATGATTGAACAGTTCTATTTCCCCCATAGAAGGGACCCTAACAGGTAATACCACTCCGTGTCAGAGTGAACGTGGGAGTAATGACAATGAAAGGAAACTCTACATTACCCAGACCTCAAAAACTGGAGCCTCACCATCAAATACAGTTTAGTGTCATACCCAGAATATACGTTGACAGGGTGTCCATCAATGAGTAAAATGTTTTAAAATGTTTTGAATTAAATTTTGAACTCAGTGAACTATCGATCTGAATTTTTGAGATGAGGCTTGGTGTGCAATATTTTGTGTGTGACTTTTCGGACTGCTGTCCTTATTTTTATTGTTGTTATTTGTGACACAATGTTTCGGCTGCTGTATCCTCCAGTCTTCCTCAGGTGTTCTTTGTGATCTGGGCATAGAAATAATTCCACCTGGGAAATACTTTTTAAAGTTTGACTGTTGATCAAACAAGGCATTCAGGAAATATGAAGATGTTATTCAAATAATTTCAATGATTGAAAAGACCAAATCGTTTTTGAAGAAAATTACTTTTAAAAATATCAAGAATAACTGATGCCAATGGATTTTACGTTTTGAATTCATCTCATGACGCATCTCTAAAAACTTTTGGGGGGGGTTCTTGGGTTGAAAGACGTGAAAAACAATGACGTCATTATTTGGATAACATATTCATATTTCTTGAACGTCTTGTTTGATCAACAGTTAAACTTTATAAAGGATTTCCCAGGTTGAATCATTTCTATGCCCAGATAAACAAAGGACACCTGAAGAAGGCCGAAGGATACAAAAGTCGAAACGTTGTGTTAGAATTTACAACAATAAAGATGAGGACAACAGTCCGAAAAATCACACACAAAATATCTT
>OY757944.1:19313535-19351035 GCA_963585895.1 Sepioteuthis lessoniana
GAACACAAAAAAAAAACGTCTTGGTTCGTTAATACAAAAGTTTATTCGCTACTTCACCTTTTAGTAGTCGTCGAGAAGAGAGAAACAGCGTATGAAAAATGAGTCGACCACTTTAGCTTGATAGAGAGAAATAAAACGTCACGAGAAAAGAGAAAGCTAACCACAGACCTTGAATTATCTTTCCCATTTTCTGTTATAGTTCTCACACGTGCTGGCTTACTAGTTCCGCCTTCACCCCTTCGCAGTGCTCACCTAAAATGGGTGCCGAAATTTTCGGCCATCTTCACATCGTCATGGCTCGTTTTCAACTGTTATCTTTATATCGTCGAGTCTCGGGTCTAACGGACTCTTTTTCTATTTTCTACCCGGCCTCCACAACCCTAAAGGTTTTAACGTTTGGGTTTCTTCCAGCCAATCAGAAGCCATGAACGATTTGCTGTTGATAAGTTTCTATTTTTAACCCGGGCGTCAGTTACTATCTCGACCTAATCTTTCCTGTTCGCTTATAGCCTCTCTCTCTCTCTCTCTCTCTCTCTCTCTTTCTTTCTCTCTCTCTCTCTCTCTCCCTCTCTCTCGCTTTTCCTTTGCTTGCCTCGACTCTCTTTTAATATATATGCTCTTTCTTTGATCTACGATAGTCTACCGCAAAAACAATCAACCAGAGTCCCTAATTATTGTACAGCGAGATTTTTGCTAGAGCAATACGCATAAAAAGCTCTAATCCAAAGAATAAAGCAATTTTAAGTCCAATTTTATATTAAAGGTTCCACTCCTATATCATGGTCATCTAGTGGTGGACAGAGAGAGAGAGAGAGAGAGAGAGACACACAGAGAGAGAGAGAGAGAGAGAGAGAGAGAGAGAGAGACAGACAGACAGACAGACAGAGAGAGAGAAAGAAAGAGAGAGGAGGAGTCAACTCTTTTATGGCTTTCGTCTTTAGCACGTGTTAGACTACATTTGAGGTGTTTTGGATTTTTTTTTCTTTTTCCTTTCTTTTCAGGGGGGGCAATTTTGGGGGTTTTCTTTAGCAAATTTAGAAGTTCGTCTTCCAAAAGTAAAGTTTTTCCTGAAAATTAAGTCGCATAAGTCTTCATTCTTCATTTAAACAACACATAATACAGCCGAGATTCAAGACATTACTATTTTAAATCAAATGTGCATTTTTAAATGAATAGTTTAGTAGAATAAATTTACTGACCTCTGTGAAAAATCTTCTGGAAACGGAATCACTTCCAAACGTACGCATACTATTTCAACAAATGAAGGATTAAATTATTACTAATTTTAATAGTATTTATATTAAAGGTTCCACCCCTGAAAAGAAAGGAAAAAGAAAAAAAAAATCCAAAACACCTCAAATGTAGTCTAACACGTGCTAAAGACGAAAGCCATAAAAGAGTTGACTCCTCCTCTCTCTTTCTTTCTCTCTCTCTCTCTCTCTCTCTCTCTGTCCACCACTAGATGACCATGTAATATACCCCAAAATTTCTTTGAATTTTAACATCCAGCAGTCCTGGACTTTAACTAAGTTAAAACTTAAGATAAAAAAGAGAAATTTTTTTTTTTTTTTTTTTTTTTTTTACTACCGCGTACACATGGGAAGCAGCATGATGTACGTGTGAGTCTTGCGGCTTAACGCTCAAGATTGTCAGTTCGATCGGGGAACTACTGCTGCTCATCTATAAGAGTGGCTTCTATAGATGAGAACAAAAACAGCCATCGAAAGATAACCATGACTCGTACTCAAACCAGATCCATAAACCGCATCGCTCTTCGCGCGGGTAAAAAAGGGGCGCGTCCTGCTGAGGTTGGAGCCCTGGCCTCAGTGTTCGAAAAATCAGCTACAGAGCTCAAACTCAAACAAAAACTTTTAAAATGCAAACAAACAATACAGATAGCGACATTTAACGTGAGAACCCTAAATAGAATAGGTCAACTATCAGAGCTAACTGCATCAGCCGTAGAACATAAGATAGATATAATTTGCATACAAGAGCACCGATACACGCACACCGAAGATATCAAGTATCACGAAACTGGTAATGGATGGATGCTGGTGACTGTATCGGCATGGAAAAACTCTGTCAATGCATCGGTAGGAGGGGTGGGAATACTTCTAGGACCAAGAGCGTTAAAAACACTGAACAGCATTGAGAGAATACAACCTAGGATGATGGCCGCAACGTTTAATGGCAACCCCAAAGCAACAATTATCTCCTGCTACAGCCCTACCAATGTTAGCGAAGAAAACGAAATAGCCACCTTCTACGAAGATCTATCCTCCCTAGTACGTAGCATTCCGAAACACAACCTGCTAGTCATTGGCGGAGATATGAATGCACAAATCGGGAAAAACAGACACAACAAATACAGCCTACACTGCGCGTCTAACAGGAATGGACAGCATTTAATAGATTTCATGATAGAAAATAGATTAACATGCCTCAATACAAACTTTCAAAAAAGGGAGGGGAAATTATGGACCTACACATACGCGAATAAGAGTAAAGCACAGATAGACTACGTCCTTATAAACAGGAAATGGAAAAACAGTGCGATGAATTGCGAGGCATACTCCTCTTTCGAGGGTGTGTCCTCCGATCATCGAATAGTTACGGCCAAAGTACGACTAAGCCTAAGAAAAAACGCCACACGTAAAGCGACGACCAAGCACTATGACTGGGCCCTACTCAACAACAGAGATATTAGAGATAAGTATGCATTAGAATTAAGAAACAGATTCGAAGCACTACAAGAGAAGGCAGAAATAGGCACCCCAAATGACGAATATGAAAATTTTGTAGAAGCACACCTGGAGGCGGCAGAAAAGTGTATTCCAACAAAGCCTAGAACTAAATATAGAGTCCCTTGGGAAACGCTAGCGGCTAGAGAAAAACGTGCACTTGTGAAGACTGCCTCCAAAAGCTATCGAAAGAACTCAACAAACACAAATGCACGAAAACTAGAAAAGGCACAACATCAATTAACAGGAATATACCTAAAAGAACAGGCAGAATACGTATAAAATCAGATAGATAAGATTAGAGACTCGGTGGAAGATAGGCAATCCAGGATAGCCTGGCAAACAATAAACGAAGTAAGTGGAAGGAAGAGCACAGCCAAAGCAAAATTGAAAGCTGCAAACCAACAAGAAAGAGTAAAACTGTGGGAACAGCATTTCAAAAATCTACTAGGAAACCCACCGGAAATAACGGATGAACCGATCACCAGAATTATTAGTAAGCAATTAGACGTAAAACTAGGTCCTTTCACCAAAGAAGAACTAGACTCGGTTCTCAGAAGAATTAAAAATAGGAAAGCGGCGGGGCTAGACGAGATCCCCCCAGAAGTGTGGAAGACGAGACAATTCGACGATATACTGCTCCGGCAATGCAACGCAGTCTATAGTCAAAATAGGATAGAACGATGGACGAAGGGGTGCATCCTTCCATTCCCTAAAAAAGGCGACCTCGGACTAGCCAAGAACTACCGAGGGATAACACTTACATCCATAGCAGCCAAAATCTACAATGCCCTACTACGAAACCGCATAGAACCCAAAATAGACAACATCCTTAGGAAAAACCAAAATGGCTTCCGGAGAAATAGATCCACAACCTCACAAATACTGACCATCCGTAGAATCCTGGAAGGCGTTCGGGCAAAAAACTTACAGGCGACATTACTATTTGTCGACTTTACCAAGGCATTCGATTCCATACACAGAGGGAAGATGGAGCAAATCCTACTAGCATACGGCCTACCAAAAGAAACCGTAGCAGCGATAATGATTCTCTACAGAAACACCAAAGTGAAAGTACGTTCACCAGATGGAGACACGGAATACTTCGACATAGTTGCAGGAGTACTACAAGGAGACACACTAGCCCCGTACCTCTTTATCATCTGTCTAGACTATGTGCTTAGGACTTCGATCGACAAAATCAGAGAAAATGGCTTCCAGCTGACTAAGAGAAGAAGCAAAAGGTACCCCACAAAAACAATCACGGACGCCGACTACGCTGATGACTTGGCGTTACTAGCGAATACGCCTAATCAAGCAGAGACACTACTGCATAGTCTGGAACGAGCCGCAGCTGGCATTGGCCTCCATGTCAATGCAAACAAAACCGAATATATGTGTTACAACCAAACGGGCAACATTGCCACACTAGACGGAGCCTCTCTGAAACTAGTCGACAAATTCACCTACCTAGGAAGCAGCGTCTCATCAACCGAGAAAGACATCGACACACGACTGACGAAGGCATGGACAGCTATCGATAGGCTCTCGATCATATGGAAGCCGGGCCTAACTGATAAAATGAAACGCAGTTTCTTCCAGGCAGCGGTTGTGTCGATACTGCTATATGGATGCACCACATGGACGCTTACGAAGCGGCTGGAGAGGAGGCTGGACGGAAATTATACAAGAATGTTGAGAGCAGTATTAAACAAGTCCTGGCGACAACACCCCACGAGACTCCAACTATACGGACACTTGCCCCCCATCACAAAAACTATACAAGTTCGACGAACCAGACACGCAGGACACTGCTGGAGAAGCAAGGACGAGCTCATAAGCGATGTACTCCTGTGGACCCCCACACATGGATGTGCAAGAGTGGGACGACCAGCACGAACTTACATACAGCAGCTATGTGAGGACACGGGATGTAACCCTGAAGACCTGCCGGAGGCGATGAATGATAGGGAGAAATGGCGAGAGACGGTCAGGGATATCCGCGCAGGTGGCGCGACATGATGATGATGATGATGAAGTCCAATTTTCGACCAAATAATACTTTTGAGGAGAAAAACTTTGCCTTGAAAATAATTTTTTAAATTTACTTTTTTATAACTCTAAATGTCACCCATATGATAATTATAATGATTAGAGAGTTCGCCAAAAAGCTTGATGGCAACTACACAAGAATGCTGCGAGCAATATTGAACAGGTCCTCGAGGCAATACCCCACAAAGCAGCAGCTGTACGGCCAACTACCACCCATCACGAAAACTAACCAAGTTAGACGTACTAGACATGCAGGATACTGCTTGAGAAGTAGAAACGAGCTCATAAGTGATGTGCTCCTATGGACCCCTTCACATGGCCGTGCAAAAGCAGGGCGGCCAATTCGAATTTACATACAGCAGCTCTGTGAGGATACTGGGTGTAGCCCTGGGGACCTACCGGAAGCGATGAACAATAGGGAGGGGTGGCGAGAGAGGGTCAGGGATATCCATGCTGATGGCAAGACAAGATGAATGCGATCGGTTATTGGTTTTCGGGAAAAAATAAATTGCTCTGTGGATTTTATTTGCATTGAGCTCTTTACCAGGATTATTTAAATTTAATATTCTATTTTTGAAAATTTTAATTGCCCTGCTTGGAATTCTTCCCAACTCTGGATTTACTAGATTAAATACTGTCTTATATATATATATTCGAGAATTATTATTAATAAGGAAAAATCTTTTGAAAAATATTTTTATAACTTTTTAATAAATTTAAACTCTGCGTTGTTTGAATTGGTTTACAGCAAAAAAATATTCGCTTTTAGGCGATTAAAATTGGCAGAAAATCAAACAGAGTACTCCAGGCTTAAACAGAGGTCTCTCATGAAATTTTTGGTGGCTGAGAAGTGCAAAAAATGTGAAATTTACGGAAGAAGGTGTGATTTGTACGGAGAAGCATTTTTTAGTCAAAATTTTTTACAAACTGGCTAATCATGGGTTTGTCAAAACTATCCAGAATTAAAAACACAGTCCATGGAAGTGAAAATATAGTGACTCTCCGGTAAAAAAGTTCTGAGCGCAGCTTTCTGTAAAGAAGTTCATACTGACTGCTTTCTGAGACATGTTAGGACCCAGTACTATTGATTTCCTTGAAAAAGAGCTTCTGTAAACAGTGCTTCTTACTGCCAATTTTTAAAAGAAAATTCACCTTATATATTGAATAACCATTGTATATATATATATATATATATATATATATATATATATATATGTGTGTGTGTGTGTGTGTGGGTGTGTGTGTGTGTGTGTGTGTGTGTGTATTTGTGTGTGTTTATGGGGGGGTGTCAAATCAAATCGTCGTATGAAAAAAATCAGTTTCATGGAATAAAAATCATTAACTGTATTTCTCTTTTGTTTGAGATGTCTGTTGATTTGCCACCATTTTGAATAGCCTCTAAACAAATATTTTTACAAGATTAAAATAGTTTTTGCTATAAATCATTTCCAAAGAGAAACGCGGCAAATCTTTTTTATTCTGATTATTTTTGTTCGACGAGAGGTCTAAGGCATTTTAAAACTTTGGCTAAAAAAATTCCATTACATGTTAACATACGCCACCTAGCAGCACATAAAGTAACTAAACCCTATTTTTATCACCGGATTCCGGGAATTTTTAAGCCCCCTGCTTGTATATCTATTGTCAGTCATGACAGATGAATGTCAATGGGATTATGTTTTTAATGAACTTGTTTGCAGTTGGACTGAACGAAACTTTGTCTTTTTTTTTTTTTTTTGAATAAGTTGGAAGAAGAAGAAGAAGAAGAAGAAGAAGAAGAAGAAGAAGAAGAAGAAGAAGAAGAAACATCCACATTCCTTCACGAAAGGCAGGCACGACCTCAACAACTTCTCGTTTGTGTGGTTTAATGTTCGAGAATTTGACCCAGGGCGAGATTTGTTTGTTGACTGTCGGCTTGGCCAATTCGATCAGCCTACATTCCTGGAGGATAATTATTGTTTCTTAGAGACGGGATGCATTCTTTCTTTCTTTCTTTTCTTTTCTTTTCTTTCTTTTCTTTTACTTTCTTTTGATATAGATTTTTCTGTATATTTCTAAAGGTATGACGCTAAACGGAGGAAATTCCACCGTGCATCTTAGCAATCGGAGTATAGACGACGAATTAATTCGCTTATTTGAACTTGACTGGAAAAACTCACGCATTATTTACTCGATTTATGTTTGAATATATTTGTATGTAACCATAACATAGCAAAGACGACACTTTGTAACGAGTCTTTTGCAAGAGTAATACACATAAACTATTGTATCTTGAAGTAAAAAGAAACTTTAAGTTGCACTTTGAAACTGAATAATGATTTCTTGGGGTCTGTTTACACAGAACGTTGCATTTTTAATTTATCTTTTTATCTGTCTATCAATCTATTCCAGTCTTTTCTTTCATACACACATACACACACACACACACACACATATATATATATATATATATATATATATATATTACATTCATTTATTATCGATCAATCCTACTCCCTTCTTTATCTATCATTCAAGACCAGTCGATTTTTATCTATGTATCAAACGATCAATCGATCTATCTCTGTTCTTTCTTATCGATCTATCTATCTATCTCAGTCCCTTTTTATCTACCAATTTCTAAAATTTCTTTTATATATATATATATATATATATATATATATATATGCCAGTACAAATAGCTCATAATAACGAGATTTATACAAGAGCAAAACACTTGATCTAGCTTTGAAAATAAAGTAGCTTCCGGTCTAATTTGGAAGAAAGTTAGGATAGTGTTAACAGAATCCACGGTGCTCGTTCCGGTAATTACGTTGACCGTAAAATGACACTTGACAAGATAGCAATACTCGAAACCATTTTACTGCCTACAAATAAAACTATTAGAATTAGCAATACTTGAAACCATTTAACGGTCTACAAATTAGTATTTTATTGTTAAGCGAGGTCCATAATGATATTGGCGCTTCTATTTAGGATGGAATGAAGGATTCTGATTAGTATTTTATAGTTAAGTGAGGTCTATAATGATACCGGTGCTTCTATTTAGGAGAGAATAAAGGATTCTGATAAGTATCTTGTAGTTAAGAGAGGTCCATAATTATATCAGTGCTTCTATTTAGGAGAGAGAAATATTCTTAGTATTTTATAGTTAAGAAAGGTCCATAATGATATCAATGCTTCTATTTTGGAAGGAATGAAGGATTCAGATAAGTATTTCATTGTTAAGGGAAGTCCATAATGATGCCGGTGCTTCTATTTAAGAGAGAATGAAGGATTATGATTAGTATTTTATAGTTAAACGAGGTTCATAATGATATCAGTGCTTCTATTTAGGAGGGGACGAAGTATTCTGCTTAGTATTTCATAGTTAAGGGAGGTCCATAATGATACTGGTGCTTCTATTTAGGAGAGCATGAAGGATTCCGATAAGTATTTTATACTTAAGAGAGGTCCATAATGATATTGGTGCGCAAATTATTTGATTTAACGTTTCTCTTTTCACGAGCTTCATATGATAATGAATGGATTTTTTCCAGAACTATAAATCATCCCAAAAATCTCCTCAAATAAGGTGTCTACTTATAAAGCAGGACTCAAATCCAAACTTTTATCACGTGGTTGATCATTCTGTGGTAAAGATTTCGATTTTAGCCCTGGCTTTCCTGGATAAGTTGCCACGGTAACTACGTACAGTAGTTATAAAGCAATGTATCTAGGAATGCTCTCATTGTGACTCATTAAAAATAAAAGGAGCAAAAAACATTCCGAATGGGTTTAATTAGAAATGATTGAGTGATTGATTTTAACGGCATAACAACACGTTTTGGATTATTTTACGCATAGAGGATATGTGTACTTCTATATTTACATTTTTTTTTAGAAGTTTATACGTTATTTTATATACCGTTGATTATTCTATAGTTCCTGCAGGATATCGTCTGCTTCTTATCTTTTTTTCTTTTTTTTTTTTTTTTTTTTTTTGGCGTAAAGCCATTTTCTTTAATTAGATCAACTGATTATAAACAAATATGTTGCTAATATAACTCCTTGAAAAACTCCTGCAAAGATGTCGAAGAAGTCTTGGTTTCTATCCGATGAACAAACCTTTACTTTCGTGTGTTGAAGAAGCAAGGACGAACTCATTGTAACGTAATGGCAAAGGGATTTCGGTTCATGCCTTTGGGGTTAGTTAGGTGCAAACTTGATGCCGGTGTTAACGCGAGCGAGCGCAGGCGGACGTGTCACTTAGAGATGTCACAATAGCCCGAGACGAAATGGGGTGACAGGGTGCGAATGACGTCACGCACTGGAAGTGCGAGGAGGTTTTTGGGAGAATTGAAAGAAAGTTAGAAGAATTGAAACTAGACACCGAACGAGGAGGTTCGACTTTTGGGGATCGCCGAGGCGAGACGAATTTGCACGCCATGGGTGCCGTACGAGATAGGGGCCAGATGAAGAAGCCAGCATAAAAAGATTGTGTCTCCTTATGTCGAAACCTTTAACTCAAAAGTAATAAAAAAAAGGTTTCGTATCTGAACAAAGAAGTCGTTACGTGTTTTCGAATTTCGAGATTCCTGTGTTCTACGTTATGTATATATGTTACCAACATTCGATGTCCATTTAGCGCATAGCCATATCATGGATATACTACATCATTAGTGATGTTCTTCTACGGACCCTTACACGTGGACGCGCCAGTGTTGGCCGACTAGCAAGAACTTATTTACATTAGCTTAAAAATTGACCTTGTTTCACATCCTGCCCGTTCAGAGGGCTTGATAAATACATACCCCAGCTCTGTGTGGACGCAGGATGTAGTTTGGAAGACCTGCCTGGAACGATGGATGATAGGGACGGACGGGGAGAAAGAATCAGAGAAATCCGCACTGTCAACGCGACCTGGTGATGATGATGATGATGACACAAGGTTACATGATGTCCGGTACTCCTATCTAATACCAGTAATTTTCGGATAGATCTATTTAACTCATTGATGAGACCCTCATAGGTAGTACTCCTCAGAGTGAACCAGAAGCTAATGGCGATTAAAGGATACTCCAGATTTCCTTAAGCTCCTAGATATAACACAAAACCATCTGATTGTAAATCAGATGGTTTTATGTTATATCTAGGAGTGTTGCCTCACCCTTCTACAGAGATGCAGTCAATGTATTCTACATCGGGGATGATTCGACTCATAGATGGGACCCTGCCAAGTACTACTCCTCCGAGTCAGAGTGAACCTGGGAGTAATGGCAATGAAGTGGTACTCCACACCTCCTTGAGCTCCAGAACTCGAGCCTCACCACTGGATATTGTCTAGAGACACCCTCGAGGCGGGATCTTACCCCTCCCCCGCCAGCAGATACAGCCAGATTATTCTCAGCTTCAACTTATAACAATTAGTTAGTGTCTCATCAACCGAAAAAGACATCGACACGCGGCTAACGAAGACATGGACAGCTATCGATAAGCTATCGGTCATATGGAAATCAGACCTGACCGATAAAATGAAACGCAGTTTCTTCCAAGCAGCGGTCGTGTCGATACTGCTGTATGGATGCACCACTTGGACGCTAACAAAACGGCTGGAGAAGAAGCTAGACGGCAACTACACAAGAATGTTGCGAGCAATATCAAACAATTTCTGGCGGCAACACCCCACAAAGCACCAACTATACGGTCACCTGCCTCCCATCACGAAAACTATCCAAGTTAGACGAACCAGGTACGCAGGGACAAGCTTATAAGTGATGTACTCCTATGGACCCCTTCTCATATGGACGAGCTAAAGCTGGACGACCAGCTCGAACATACATACAGCAGCTATGTGAGGATTAGGGATATAGCCCTGAAGACCTGCCAGAGGCGACGAACGATAGGGAAAAGTGGCGAGAGAGGGTCAGGGATATCCGTGCTAGCAGCACGACATGATGATAATGATGATTCTGTGGTATTTTGACCTTCGACCCGGCCAAAAATGCCATTCAGAGTGATGCACCGGAAGGAAGTGACACATTCTAATGGCAGTTATGAGAGGAAATCGCGTGGGCGGAAACTGGCTGGTGAAATGGGACGAGGTAAAAAAAATTTCCCATGGTACACTCATAGACTGATGCACCGGAAGAGAGTGACCTATGAACTGCATGACAGTTATTTCCGCTGGATGACGATCAATCATGCCATTCCAAAGATCGAATAGGCGATTGAGTGGTCGTTGAACTATTATATAACTCAGTCAAGACAGAAGTCAGAGTTGCAGTTAGAGTTGGAGGCGGAGTTAGAAGTTAAGATGTGGTAAGGAAAGCCACACCAGGCTGAAGGGGCTCGGGGCCCCCGATTGAGTTGGGGTCCAGAGAAGTTGCTGATAAGATGTAGCAGATCACCCAGCAGAGTGGGCCTCTGGGCCTCCGGTAGAGCATCAGGAGAACGAGAAAGACACAACGGTGACGGCCATAAGAGTGGGGTCAAAATATTGCAGTTTCTGTTCGGTCTCCAGTTCCCTCTCACACGCAAACCTTAAGTAACCCTTTTCGAACCCTTACGATAAAGTGTGAGGTACATATATTTATAAAGAAGTCTTCCTGCGTCTTTATTATTGTGTCGTTATGATACTGCATATGACTATATAACAATTCTTAAATATTGTTTTTTCATCTGCAGATGTATTAAACAACAAGGCATCAAATTTTGAGACTTTTGTATTACTCGGGCCAATGGCGAACACTGTACCCACAATGCCAATTAGCCAGATTTTTTATACAACAATATTAATTTATAAAAGAAATATGAGTATATTAGGAAAGGGTCTCCGTAGCGGTATGGATTGTGGCCTCGACGTAAGCGAGTTCAAATTAAAGTCACACTATTACGTTCAATTTCCAACTTATACGCTTGGGAAAGGCATTAACTCCCTACCCGTCTAGATACGCGTTAAATGGTATCACTGCTGTTCTTCTGCATGGATAGCTTTGGAATTAAATAACCCACGATGGTTGATATGCCAGTAAATAAAGTAACCAAACCAAACCTCTAAGATAATAGCTTGTAATTTCACTATTATCCAAAAATATTCTGAAAAATCGATAGTTAAAAGTAAACGTATACAATCTATCTTGTTATCTAAAAAGCTTAGGATAAGAGTTTGGTTGGGTTTTATGGTATATCAACCATTGGAGGTTATTTAATGCCAAATCCTCTTTATACATATATATGAGTATATAGGATTTGGTTTGGTTGGGCTTTATGACATATCAACCATTGTGGATCATTTAATGCCAAATCCTCTTCATACACATATATTAAATATATAGGATTTGGTTTGGTTGGGCTTTATGACATATCAACCATTGTGGGTCATTTAATGCCAAATCCTCTTCATACACATATATTAAATATATAGGATTTGGTTTGGTTGGGCTTTATGACATATCAACCATTGTGGGTCATTTAATGCCAAATCCTCTTCATACACATATATTAAATATATAGGATTTGGTTTGGTTGGGCTTTATGACATATCAACCATTGTGGGTCATTTAATGCCAAATCCTATTCATACACATATTAAATATATAGGATTTGGCTGGGTTTGATTGGGTTTTTCGGGCTATCAACTTCTGTGGGTTATTTAAAGCCAAATCTTCTTTATACATATACATTAAATCTACAGGATTTGGATTGTCTCCGTGAACGCATGAGTAGCGAAAAAAAGTGTAAATGATAGGAAATAGCTATGTGCTATCTTACAACAAACTAGCTATATGCTATGTTGCTACCAACTAATTTTGTGCTATCTTACAACGAACTAGTTATGTGACATATTGGTATGAACTAGCCATGGGCAATATTACTACGAACTAGCTATGTGCGAGCTTGCTAGGAACTAGTCGTTCTATTTTGCCATAAACTAGATGTGGTCTTATAAATGCACGCTGCGAGCCACTTCTAGGTCGAAGTTTCTGGTGGATCTGCTTGTCCGGATTTCCGTGTCCTCGCTGCGTTGTTCGACCCACGAGAAAGTTGGGGAAGAGCTGATTCAGACTTTTTGGTTGCTGAAAATTTTCACTTGCTTCTTGGATGCAGAAAGTATTCACTTGCTTCTTGGGTGCTGAGAATTTTCACTTGCTTCTAGGATGCTTAAAAATTTTCACTTGCTTCTTGGATGCTGAAATTTTATGTAGATGGGGGTTTCTCGGGGTCGAATCTTGGTCATGGCACCAACTGTCAATCTGTCTATTCCCTTTTCGGGATCTTCTTTTATGGGGGTCAAGATCACTGAATATATGGCTCCGATTGGCCAGCTAACAGAAACGCTGGACAATGGCCACAGAGTGCAATCATCGGGTGGGGGTAAGGAAACCTCACCCCGAAGCCCGTGTTTAACCGGACAGCCAATAAAAAACTATGGCCCTGCATTGCACGTCTTGGGCAGGGGGGAAAAGTTCCACCCCGCTTTTTTTATTGGTGAGCCACCCGATAATATTCTAATTTTGTGTTAATGGCCTTGTGTCAGGCTCTTAGCCGTAATTTTCCATAGCTTCGCTCTCGGCTGGCATTAAAATATGAAATAAAATTTTGTTTTTCTATCTCGTCAGTCAAAACCCAGATCGGCCGATTTGACCTTTACAGTAAACAATTTTGGTGTCCTTATCACTTTAACCCATTCTAGCGCATGGTGTCGCCAGGTACGAATACATTATTATTATTATTATTGTTCTCTACCTTACCAAAAGACTATAACTACTCTTCAACAAATTATCCCAATTAGTCCCAAGTATTTAATTTAACATCGCCAGTCAACTTGTAACACTATGATAGTGTTACATACCTATCGCAATGTAACACTATGATTGTGTTACATACCTATTGCTATATAACTTCGAACTAGTTATGTAATACCTTTCTATGAACTATCTATGTGCAATATTACTACGAACAAGCTATGTGTTCTCTTGCTAAAAACTAGCTATGTCCTATCTTACCACAAACTATTTACGTGCTACCTTGCTATGAACTAGTCATATGTTATCTTCAACGAACTAGCTATGTCCTATCTTACGACAAACTATTTATGTGCTACCTTGCTATGAACTAGTCATATGCTATCTTCAACGAACTAGCAATGTCCTATCTTACGACAAACTATTTACGTGCTACCTTGCTATGAACTAGTCATATGTTATCTTCAACGAACTAGCAATGTCCTATCTTACGACAAACTATTTATGTGCTACCTTGCTATGAACTAGTCATATGCTATCTTCAACGAACTAGCTATGTCCTATCTTACGACAAACTATTTATGTGCTACCTTGCTATGAACTAGTCATATGCTATCTTCAACGAACTAGCAATGTCCTATCTTACGACAAACTATTTATGTGCTACCTTGCTATGAACTAGTCATATGCTATCTTCAACGAACTAGCTATGTCCTATCTTACGACAAACTATTTATGTGCTACCTTGCTATGAACTAGTCATATGCTATCTTCAACGAACTAGCTATATCCTATCTTCCAATGAATTAGCTAGATACTCTCTGGCTATTAACTAGCAACGTCTTACCTTACTACGAACTCGATATTTGTTAGTATTAGATTTCACTAGTTATCTGCAATCTTGCTACGAACTAGTTTTTCGCTAATTTTTTACAATCTAGTAATGTGCTAACTTCATACGAACTAGTTCTGTGAAATCTTACAACGAAGAAGTTATAAGAACTAAGAACTAATTATTTGCTATCTTTTACGAACTAATTATGTGCTATCTGACAACGAACTAGTTATGGATGGTGTCCTCGTGGTGTAATGGTTAAAGCGATGGACTGCGGAATCGTAGTAAGTGAGTTTGAACTACAGTCGCGCTAATACGTTCACTTTCGGACAAATACACTTCAGAAAGGTATGAACCCTCTTATCCTCCCAGCTATGGGTTAAGTAGTATCCCTACTGTTCCTCTAGGATGAGGGGTTTGGCATTAAATAACCCACAAAGTCTGATATGCCATTAAAAAAAACGAATTAAATATGTACGATCTTGCTGAGAACTTGTTATTTGCTATTTTTCTGCGAACCAGTAATATGCTATCTACTGGAGGTGCCCGTGGGGTAATGGTTATCGTCGTCGAAAATGGATACTGTGACACGAATTCAAATCCTAGACGAGGCTGATTGCATTTCACATAGCACTAATACCCTTGGGAAAGGTATGAATCCAATTATTCTCCCTCCAGCTATGGGTAAATAGTAGGACAGACTGCTTTCTTCATCATTGGTGAGGTAACTAGTCTAGGAGAAGGAAAACTCTGAATTCAAACCTGTTAAACTCCGCTTAAAAATTATCCTTGTGTCATATTCTGCCCGAACGGAAGGGTTGGTAAATATGAATATGCTATCTTACTACGAACCATTTATGTGCATTCTTGCAACGAACTACTAATTCACCCTTTTTCTACGGATTAGCTATATCCTATCTTATCCACCGAATAAGGTTTGACTCGCTGTAAAACCAACTAAACAGGCAACCAAAAATATACTTGAATAAGGAAAGAGTTTATAGCTTTCATTTGAGCTTCTTCTAACCAATATCTCTTTGCAGTTGATTTAATAGAGCAGCTGATGTCGTTAACCCGATCACATCGGGACAAGAGGGGCCCGAATTCTAATCTTACCGAGATCTAATACTTTATAATTGTTCACAATCTACACTGTTTCTCATTCATTCGATTGGAACAAGTAAGTAAGTAAAGTTGGCAACCGTAGTTGAGGGCGACCAGAAGGCTCTCTTTTCAATAGCTACTACACCGAGATGTAGGGGAGGGCGCTACACCATTCTTATATTGCTGAGTGTTAAGCAAAGAGGTATCAAGTACCATTTTTAAAGTCTTTGGATTGAACCCAGGTCTCCTGGACCATTAACGAACACTCTACCCACTAAGCCAATGAGAAAAGCACGTAATATTTCATAGGCGCAAGGAACTGCGAATCAAAACTCATAATGAAGTGATCCACTGGGAACTATGCATTACTGACAAATTATATAAGCCCAAACCAGAATCTGTCCAGGAAAATGTGACAAACAAAATTCTCAGGGAAACTGATATACAAACCAAACACCCAAATCCATAACACAAGACGAGACCTACTTTGTTTTTGTTTTTTACATAAAAGAACTTGTCAACTAACGGACTTCGCTTTTTCCGCAAATTACTGGATGAAATAAAAGTGACTACTGGATAAATATCTAGATCTTGTTCGAAAGCTGAAAAAATTATGGAATATGAAGATGACGGTGATAATTGGAGCACAGGGAACAAACTCAAAGAACAAAAAAAAAAAAAACACTACGGGAACTCCAGTTCTGCTGAAATCGGTGATATAATGACGAGTCCTGCAGAGCTTAGCAGACTTATGGTCAATCGAACTTAAGTGAAAACCACCAACTTCGACTGGCATGAGAAACTTGAACAGAAATAATTATAAAAACAGCTATGGAACATGAAAGTGGAAGTGATACCAACTGTAATTGGTTCACTTGAAACGGTTGGGGAGGGAGCTGGGGGAGTTAAAAATCGAAACGAGACCATCCAAACTATAGCATTGTTGAAGTCGGCCAGAATACTGAGGAGAGACCTGGAGACCTGGGAAGACTTGCAATCACTCAGACTCCAATGAAAGACCATTAGCCAACGCTGGTCTAAAAAACTTATAATCGAAATATAGATTGTAGTTGGTGCACTTTGAACGGTCCCCAAATACCAGGAATAGAGATCAAAGGAAGAAGCAAGACCATCCTGACCACAGCACTGTTAAAATCAACAAAGATATTTTGAAGATACTTAAGTTAATTCCCCTCTGGTCTACAGGACGTAGACCAGAGGGGAATTAACTTAAGTTTCACCATACTGACAAATTGTATGAATATAAACTAGAATCTACCCTACAAAATGCGACGCAAAAAATCTCTGGGGTTTTGAGATACAGACGAATCACCTAATCTCGACCAGAGGACCAGACCTAGTTAATCAACAAAGAAAAAAAAAGAACTTGTCATCTTGGGGATTTGGCAGTTCCAGCGGACCACAAAATTAAACAAAACGAAAACGTAGACAAATACTTGGGTCTCACCAGATAGCTGAAAAAAGCTGTGAAAAATGAAGACGACAGAGGTACCAACTTTAGTTGTCTTTAGAAAAGTTCCAAAAGGCTTGGAAAAGACACTGGAAATTGGAATCGGAAATCAGAGGAAGAATCTTTATTGTTAAGATTGCCAAGAATACTTCCAAGAGTCCAGGAAGCCAAAGGAGACTTGCTGTCACTCAAACCTCAGTAAAAAAAAAAAAAAAACACCTGTCTAATGGGCTTTAGCGTTACAGCGGACCACAAAGTGAAAATAAAAGAAAACGAAAAGATATTTATCATTAAGGGTTTTCGGACTATTGTTTTCATCTTTATTGTTATTACCACAACGTTTCGGCCGATATGTCCTCCGGCCTTCTTCAGGTGTTTGTCGAATTCGGGAACCTTCACAGAACTTCGAACTACGTCCTTTATTGAATCCACGGGGTTCGCCTGTTCTGATTCAGTTAGCCATTACCGGGTACAAGTGATGAGTATTCCTGTATTGTTACTCGCCTGCGGTCAGGAATGAACCGGCAACCTCCAGATGATAGTCTCCTGAGAAGCTTAGGGAACCAACGCCTATAACCGTTACGCTATGTGTCTCGCTGGACAGTTCAGAGTGAATTTTTGGGACTTATAAAATCATCAAGCTTCGTCACAGAAATTCAGACAACTAATAGCGAAAAGATAGTTAAATACTAACACAATACCAGAGAACCGTGGAACATGAAGGTGATGGTGATTCCAATTGTGGTTGGTGCTCTTAAAACGGTCCCAAAAGGCAAGGGAAAATGAATGGAATAACGGGAAATCAGAGGGAAAATTGAGACTATCCAGACCATAGTATTGTTAAGATCGGTTTGAAGTGCTGGAGACCTAAGGGAAATTGCAGTCACTCAGACTCGAGTGAAGGGTCCCCAGTTAACCCTGGTGTGAAAAACTCGTATGATAATAATAGATTGGAAGAATTAGCAATCAAAGGAAGAATCATGACCGTAACTTCATTAAGATTGGCTGGAATGCTGAGGAGAGTCCAGGAGATCTAAAAGGTCTGGCTGTCACTAGACTCCAGTGAAGGACGCTGGTGTGAAAAAATTCGTATGATAATAACAGACTGGAAGAATTGGAAATCAAAGGTAGAATCGCGACCTTAACTTTATTAAGATTGGCCAGAATACTGAGGAGAGTCCGGGAGATCTAAAAAAGACTTGCTATCACTAAGACTCCAGTGAAGGACGCTGGTGTGAAAACCTCAGAAGGAGGAAAATGATAATCTTCTTTCTGTATTTCATGACATAAAATTATACCTATGACAGGTGCTCTGGGAAATATCTGTTGGTAAATATGACCTTTGCTCCCGTCCACCTTTGTTATCCTTCCCAACCCAATCGGATTCCCTGCCATGTCTTCTCCTCCCACCCTTTCCTACTGATCCCATTTTGTCGTAATACGTTCAAAGTGTTCAGTCATAATTCTACCAGCTACTACATTTTTGTGAGCTATTCGCATGGTAAATTTATTGAGTTCAAGAACCAGAGAAATTCGCGAGAAAATTTAACCCAAACAAATACACTCGGCATTAATCAATATGGTCTGAGACTACGTCTGGCGCAAATCTTATCAATGAGAGCACAAAAAAGAACATCCCCACAGTCTCAAAAAAATGCATTAAAAATATTTTTACTTGGACCGGAATATGATTCAAGTTACACACCTAATAAGCGTCAAATTTCTATCATTTGAAAAATGTTCATGGACAAAAACGACAATTCTTTCAAGCTGTGGCAATGTTCATACTAATGTATGGTTGCACCAGGTCAATTTTAACAAAATGCTAGATAAGAACAACACAACGACACTTTATGCTGTTTTGAACAAACCCTAGAAGCAGCAACCTACAAAACACCTGTACAGCCACATACCTCCCATCTCACAAATCATCCAAAAAAGGCGAGCAATATATACGTGGTGCATTCAATAAGTTTTTGTATAGGCATTTGAAATTATTGTAGATTCTTCAAAATTCAGTATGTTATTGCTATACATGTTATGAGATGACTGACCAATTTTTATGATTTCAGCTTCAAATGAACAGCTACGGCAGCAATTGGAATACACCCTACTAAAGCCTGATTATCACAGCTGGTGAATTTCAAAAATGCAGTCTGGACGTGATGACACTTTAGAAGAACGATATGCAATAAAATTCTGTTTTAAACTTGGAAAAAATGCAACAGAAACGTATGGAATGCTTCAGACTGCTTTTGGAGCATCTTGCATGAATCGAACATCAGTTTTTGAGTGGTATAAGAGATTCAAGGAAGGCAGGGAGTCTGTGAGGAATGATGAGAGGTGTGGGAGGAGTAAAGAAGTCAATACACCAGAGTTGATAGGCCAATGGGTTAGGGTTAGGGTTACTATGTTGAGGCTTTAAGGGAGTTCAGGGAGAGATTCCGTCTGGAGAGGCCAGCACCCTTCAAATCGGGTCAGTGGCATTTCCACCAGGACAATGCACCAGTTCACATCTCCATCCTCGTCACAGACTATTTGACCAAGATGGACATCAAAACAGTTCCTCAGCCTCCCTATAGTCCAGACCTTGGTCCTTGTGACTTTTGGTTATTCCCTAAGCTCAGAGGCTGTCGTTATGAGACAATTGAGGAGATGAAAGAGGCTGTGACGAAGGTCATTGACATGCTCACACAAGAGGACTTCCATGGGGCCTTGCAAAAGTTGTTGGAACGGTACAATAAGTGCATTGCAGCCGGAGGAGATTACTTCGAAGAGGACTAAAGTTTCATGCGTGTACTATCAATAAAAGTGCCCATACGAAAAAAAGTCTGGAATCTTATTTCATGATCCTCGTACCAGTTACCTACTGGAAAAACAGGGACGAACTCATAACCAACATTTTCCCTTGGACTCCTACACATGTACACATCACTGTTGACCGATCAGCAAAAACTTACATTCGTCTGCTCATTACGGTCATTAGATGTCGTCTAAGGGATTTACCTATAGCTGATAGGGATGGATGAGGAGAGAGAGTCAAAGGAATCTGTGCAGTCAGCACTTCTTGATGATGATGATGATGATGATGATGATTTCAATCTAAGGTGGGATTAGAGTAGCGTTTATCATCGAAAGAAACGGAACCGGAGTCCTGAGTTCAAATTCTGGACGGGGGTGTCTGCATTTCACACCACGTTTATGCTTTTGGGAATGGCATGAATCTCCCATCTATGGGTGAATAATTGGGAAATGGATCCTTTGGCTTAAATAATTCCATCAGTCTAGAAGAAGGAAAACTCGGAATTCAAACCAGCTGAACTCTGCTCAAAACTGGCCTTGTGTCACCACGTGCTTGTGGCTGGTTGGTTGGTTGGTTGGTTGGTTGTTTTATGGCATATCAACCTATGTAGGTTATTTAACACCAAATCCATTTTTATGCAAATAATCAGTTCTATTTCAAACAATTCAGTTTAGCAAGAGTACACAGTTTAATTGTTGAAAATATTTCTATTTCAAGCTATTCAGTTTAATCAAACAGTTCTAATTCAAACAATTCAGTTTAGTATAAGTATAGATTTTGTTTATACACAGTTAAATGTCGAAACCGTTCTAAATTAAACAATTCAGTTTTGCGTAAGTATAGTTCCATTTCAAGCAATTTACTTTAGCATAAGCACAGAGTTTAATTGTCAAAAATATTTCTTTTTCAAGCTATACAGTTTAGAGGTCAAAACAGTTCTGATTCAAACAATTCAATTTAGCATAAGTATGCAGTTAGTTCTATATAACCCATAGATAGGGCCTTATCAGGTGCTACCATTCCAGGTCAGAGTAGACCTGGGAGCAATGGCAAAGAAGGGGTGCTCTGCATTCCCCAAAGCTCCAGTATTACTGGAACCTCAACATCAGATTGTTTAGTGTCATAACCAGGACACTCGTTGGGGGGGGGTTCAGTCGGTGTATTCTACCACCCCAGCTGACTGGGCAACCTGCTTGTGGTGGAGTAAATACATACCTTCCCTCTGACAGTAGTCGAAATTTTGCGCGCCAACTGCCTTCGTTGGCTATGGTAGCCGTTGTGTAACCCCTCTCTCTCTCTCTCTCTCTCTCTCTCTCTCTCTCTCTCTCTCTCTCTCTCTCTGGAATCGAACCCTGATTTCCCGTTACACCTAGTAACCATAGCAGACACTAAACCGACTGTCGACAGTTAATATGGCGGTCCGTCGGGAGATTGAGGGGTTCTCAACTAGAGAGAAATTCTCTTTCAAGAAGGGTTTCAAAATTTCGGGTGTTGGAGGGTGATTGGGACCACTGATCAGCTGCCTTTTAAATCGGACGCATAACCTAAAAATTAAGTTTCAAAATTACTGACTTGATGAACTGGAAAACGAATATAGCCGATAATTTCCTGAACTCAAAGATGATATTTAGGATTTAGTGCGAAATCCATTTAAATTGTCAAGTGAAAAAGTTCCTGGTGATTGTCAAAATCAATGTCGAGGATTGAAGACTAATTTGAAAGCAAAATATCAGTTCGATTAGAAATCAGCCACAGAATTTTTCCCCTTTCTAACCAAAATTGTCCGAGAATACATGTGAAAGGATTCAGCTGATGTTTGCCTCTCAGAAATCACTTACAAAGTCAACATTCATCTTCTGATAATTGACTAATTTTCAATCCTTATTTTTACAACTGAACGTATATATATATATATATATATATATATATATATATATATATATCCTTAGGTTTTGTTTCGGTTTTACGGCATATCAAACATTGTAGATAATTTGATGCCAAATCCTCTTGATACATATATATCAGATAAATAGGATTTGGTTTGGTTGGGGTTTTATGACATATCAAATATTGTTGGTTATTTAATACCAAATTCTCTTTATACATCTATATCAAATATATAGAATTTGGTTTGGTTTGGTTTGGTTTGGTTTTATGGCATATCAACTATTACAGATTATTTAATGCCAAATCCTCCTTATATATATATATATATATATATATAGGATTTGCTTTGGTTGGCTTATATCAACCATTGTAGGTTTTTTAATGCCTGATCCTCGTTATACATATATATTGAATATATAGGATTTTGTTTGGTTGGTTTTTACGGCAAATCAATCATTGTAGGTTATTTAATGTCAAATACTCTTTCTACAAAGATATTAAATATGATTTCTAAACTTATTTTGTTGCCTGAGCTTATTGTGCACATTTAAATGGTTTCAAGTATTGCCATTTAACACCAACAATCCAATTAAACATCTGTCATTTGTTTCCACAGCATATATGCTTTGGGAATGGGAGGTGCCCGTGGTGTAATGGTTATCGTCGTAGGAAATGGACACAGAGACACGAGTTCAAATCCAGCACAAGACTGATTGCATTTCACATAGCACAAATACCCTTGGGAAAGGTATGAATCTAATCTAGGGCAGACTGGGTTTTTCAGCCTTGGTGAGGCAACTAGTCTAGGAGAAGGAAAACTGCTAAACTCCGCTTAGAAATTGACCTTGTGTCATATCCTGACAGAGTAGAGGGGTTGGTGAATATGTATATATGCTTTGGGGTCTCATAACTAATGGTGGCTTTAATTACTATAACACTATCTGGTTGGTTGGCTGGTTGGTTGGTTGGTTAGGCTGGTTGGTTGGTTGGTTGGTTGGTTGATTAATGCCAAATCATGCTCACGAATTGAGAAATGGGAAAACGGCTTGAATCGGAAAAATAGACGACAAACTCTCCGTGAGATTCGAACCTACTTTCTCTTAAACCTCGAGACTGCCGGATTGAACACACTTGCAACCATAGAAATGATATGAATTGAAAAAGTCGATCGAATGCAAGTAATAATTATAGATCAGATCTATTAGCAGCAATCATCATCATCATCATCATCATGTTGCGCCATCAGCACGGATCTCCCTCACTCTCTCTCTCTCTCTCTCTCTCTCTCTCTCTCTCTCTCTCTCTCTCTCTCTCTCTCTCTCTCTCGCTACCCTTCTCTATCGTCCATCGCTTCCGGCAGGTCCTCAAGATCACATCCCGTATCGGCACAGAGCTGCTGTATGTAGGTCCTAGCTGGTCGTCTTGCTTTTGCTCGTCCATGTGAGGGAGTCCACAGGAATACGTCACTTATGAGTTTGTCCCTACTTCTCCAGCGGTGTCCTGCATGTCAAGTTCGTCTAACTTGCATAGTTTTCGTGATGGATGGTAAGTGGCTGTAGAGCTGCTGCTTTATGGGATTCTGCCTCCAGAACTTGTTCAATATTGCTGGCAGCATTCTTCTGCTGTTTCCGTCAAGTCTTTTTTTCTCCCTACGTTTAGTTAGCACCCATGCAGTGTATCCATATAGCAGTATCGACACGACCGCTGCTTGGAAAAAAACTGCGTTTCATTTTATCGGTCAGGTCAATAATCTCTATTAAACTGTTCCTATTATTGTATGAACGCCGCTGCAACACAACAAAAATGCAACATAGTAGCTAGAAATTCGTTAGCGCTATAACACTCTCAGGACAATTTCCAATACAGTTAACAACTTTATTATAACAGTATGCAAGTCATCGCTTGAACTTGCGTTTGAGCTTGCGTCTACTATGATAATTTCACAGAGAAGATAATTTGTAATTGAGAATTAAGTAAAATTTCCTCTCATTTATTTATTTATAATTAATTTTAACATATATTCGATAATTAGGCTACGACTAAATATTGTATATAATGGTCGTTTCAAAGATTTTAAGTGAGTATGTAGCATATTGAACTTCGACACAGCCGTCAATCAAGGAACAGGTGCATCTGGTCGAGGATCTCAGGGTATAACCTTGACTGTGGACGGGTTGAATTGGGGTCTGATGTGACGCCCACAAGAAGCAGGTGAACGTCAAACAATTATATAACCCGGTGCCGCAGACTGGTTCAGTTAGTTGGAGTCAGTTAGTTGGAGATAAGAAGCTGTAGAGAGAACCAGCAGAGGGCTATGGGCCCTCAGCCCCCCCCCGATTGAGCAGCCCAGCAGAACGAGAAAGAAGTGCTGCTAAAGACAAAGGAACTAGGGGTCAATATGTTGCAGTTTGTTCAGTCTCCAACTCACCTCTCACACATAACCCTTTCGCAACCATTTCGAATAAAGTGTGAAAGGTATATTTTTTCTAAAGAACTGTGTCCGTTCGTCATTATTGTGTTGGCTATGTTTCCGCATGTATATGTGTATAGTTGTATATGTATCATGGCTATGCAACAAGTATATACGGGGGGGGGCATTGGCCTGATGCTTAACACTCAACATTATAATGTAAGGATCAGGGGTAAAGTGTAACAATCCAGGGAATAGAGTTGCGCCATCCCCTACATCTCGGTGTAGTAGCTATTGAAAAGGGAGCCTTCGGTGCACCCTCGACTTAGATCGCCAACTTTGCTTTACATATATATCGTCTGGATTGTTTCCCTTGCCTCAGTTATAATTATTATATTATATTATAAAAAAAATGATAATATTACTTGAACAAGTTCTTCTGTGGATTGGCATTTAACATAGTCTCGAAATAAACACAAACAAAAATTCAGTTGTGGGAGAAGGTGTGTGTGTGTGTGTGTGTGTGTGTGTGTGTGTGTGTGTATCAGAAAGAAGGAAGGAACAAAGGCACGAAAAATCATTACAGAAAGAAAGAAAGAAAGAAAGAAAGAAAGAAAGAAAAAATCTGTAAGGCAAAAAAAAGAAAGAATCTGTAAGGACAAAGAAAGAAAGAATCTTTAAGGAAAAAAGGAAGAAAGAATCTGTAAGGAGAAAGAATGAAGGAAAGAACGGTGTTTCCCACATTGAAAACGGGTAGAATGGCGGGTCAGTTCATTTTTTCAAAAACAAAACCAGAAGGAATGTCTGTTAATCAGTTGTTAGAGTTTGACGTCATTTTCAGGGCGTTGTCATCCGTTTTGTCCAATACTTAACTTTTAAATGAAACTTAGAATTATTATTATTATTATTATATGAATGTTGCTTTCTTTTTGTTACATCTTTATTTCTTGGTCTACAAACTAAAATAATACAACTAATATTAATAATAAAAAAAAACAATTAAACAATCCCCCTTCCAATGTTCATTCAATAAATGGTTTTATTCGTGTTTCTCGAGTCAAAGCATGAATTTAATTTCTTAGAATTTCTTAAATTGAGTTTAGTAAAGAAATTGGAAACGTGGAAGACAGGAATGAAAGGAAGAAGATTGTGCTCCGTCAGTGTGACAGTAATATTCATTTCTTTTACAAACTCCCACTTTGCTAGCTTTTAAAAGTCGTAAAACACTTGAATGAGTCAATTAAAAAAATAACACTACTAACATTACCCTAACAGGCGCGAAACATAACTGACCTCAAGGAATTTTGCATCAAATTAATATATGCATGTACAAGCTCATACGTTTACGGAATATATATATATATATATATATATGTGTGTGTGTGTGTGTGTGTGTGTGTGTGTGTGTGTGTGTGTGTGTGTGTGTGTGAAATTAATAACAAGAAAATTTATACATATATATATATATAATTAATAACAAGAAAATTTGATACTCCATCCATATATATATATATATATATATATATATATATATATTAAATAGCTTACTGAATAATAGAACTTACGTTAAGAGAAAAAACCTGCAAGTAATTCGAAGATAAAAATATACAACGAATCACTGTCTAGGGAAAAAAAAAATATATATATAGGGGAAAAAAAGAAAAGGCCAACCTTGTCACACCAATTGAAAAAAATCAAGAGATTGGTCAATCGATTGGTCAAAAGAAAAAATCAGCGTAATTGCTGCTAAGCTACAAGTACAAAAAGTGCTCAATACTAAGTAGAGCTTGAATTACCTTGTTATCATTTTTTTCTCTCTATTGTCAGATTTTACTCCATTATTTACATCCATATATATGTGTGATAACACTCCTGCCGGCCGACCCCCGACTATTTCAAAGTCGTTCAACCAAACTTCTCATAGCCAGTGATTCGTCTAGTGGTTTTTTTCTCATTTCCGACAAGGGGTATTACACATTTCATTACATATATGCAAAGCACATCCGAGAAGGTGGGAGAAAAAGAACAAACGAACAAACACGGACTTGGGTCAGCTCCAAGCGCAAGAAAGGGAAGTCTTTGTGACGATTTTGTGCAGCTTTTCGTGTATTTGTAGACTATCACAGGCGTGTGTTTTGCGCGAAACTTCTTAAAGCCGCTAGAAATGCTAACTCATCTTTGACTGTCTTCTCTCACTGCCTCCTTCTGTTGACCGTCCTTCCCCTGGACTGCTATCTCAAGCTGACCGTCCTCCTCTGCTCTGCTTTGTCAACTAGCTCTCTCTGTCTTCCCTGGGAAACTTCCTTTCCTCCTCCACTTCTGGTCTCGCGGGAAATCTCGTCATCTATCCTTTGTGTGGGTTTCGCGCCAAAATAGACAAAGAGAACGTCTGAGGAGCGCCAACACAAATGGTTAAAAAGAAACATATTTCTGCTCAAATACCATCTGAAGAACCAGTCAACGAGCTGGTGAAATAAATCTATAATTGAGTATATCTATTGAATTTTCTTGATATCATTATTTTTTGCTCTCCATGTGAATTTTTAAATATATTTTTCTTAAGTAGCCGTGCATTCAGTACTCTATTTGAATGATTCCAATTAAGTCTATTTTCGAATTTAAATAATATGGTATATATATATATATAAAGAGAGAGAGAAAGCGATAGAGAGAGAGAGAGAGAGAGAGAGAGAGAGAGAGAGAGAGAGAAAGCGAGAGAGAGAGATATCTAAGTTGGAATATCGTAGACACGAAGTCAACGGATCTTGATGACTGTCAGTTTCTCACCGATTCGATTATCAGTCCAAGACAAAAAACAGACAGTCACTAAGTGATGTGGACTCTGAGTCTATGATATTCAAACTTAGATCTACATATTTAATAAAACCAGTAATGAGCCCTCTAAGTTTACAAAACTAGCAAGTTATGGATGCATTACTTGGACGCTAACTAAACGGCTGAAGAAGAAGCTAGACGGCAATTACACAAGAATGTTGAGAGCAATATTGAACAAGTCCTGGCGGCAACACCCCACAAGGCACCAACTATACGGCCACCTGCCTCCCATCACGAAAACTATCCAAGTTAGACAAACCAGACACGCAGGACACTGCTGGAGAAGCAAGGACGAACTCATCAGTGTTGTACTCCTATGGACCCCCGCATATAGCCAAGCAAAAGCAGGACGACCAGCTCGAACATACATACAGCAGCTATGTGAGGATACGGGATGTTGCCCTGAAGACCTGCCAGAAGCGATGAACGATTGGAAGAAGTGGCAAGAGAGGGTCAGGGATATCCGTGCTAGCGGCACGACATGGTGATGATGATATATATATATATATATATATATATATATATATATATATATATATATATATTGTTATATACTGTATTTATGAATATTAATGGGTATACCTCATTCCTCATGAATACGTTAGACATTATTGTGAGGAGGGGTTAATAAGATGATTAAGAAGTACATCACCAACAGTAGTTTACCTTCTTTATGCTGCTGGCGACTGTTGTGTTTTGTTAATTTTATAAAGATTTCCTTTTCATTTCCAGCCTCTTTTTGGGTTATTTCTTATTCAGTAATTTTGTGTTAAGTTACAACATATATATATATATATATATATTTTGGAAAAAAAACTAAATTCCATGAATTAGATATATATATATATATATATATATATATTGTTATTATATAATAGCTCTATCCTAGATATTGAGCACTTTCCATATTATATTGCACTTGGTTCGACACAAACCCACAAAGTGATTTTCTGACAACAACACTGTTATAATATATATATATATATCAAGAGAGAGAGAGAGAAAAAAATGATTTAGAAAGATTTAAATTTGAATTGTATTATTCCTGGCTTATCATATCACTTTGGTTCATCAGATAGATAGATAGATAGATAGATATTGAGGGATTTTTTTGAAAAATGTTAGCACCATTGTGGGACTACGTTCACGATATGATTTCACCCCCCCCCACACGTTCACCATCATAGTCAACATATTCTTGGAATATTTCTCTGGGAATATCTTTATTAGAAAAGCAAAACTGATAATACAGAGACCACTTGAGGAATATTCCAATAATATGTTGACAGAAATAGTGAACCGTAGGGGACTTTAAAATTATAAAAGAACTCCTATAAAAATGTTAATATCTTTTTGAAGTACTCTTTATATAACAGATGAGGATAAGCAATTGTATAAAATGGTTGGTTGGTTGGTTGTTTTTATTGCATATCAACCTTTGTTGGTTATTTAACGCCAAATTTACACAATTTAATTGTCAAAAACATTTCTATTTCAAACTCTTCAGTTTATTCAAACAGCTCTAATTTAGCTAATTCAGTTTAGTATAACTACAGATTTTGTTTACACACAGTTAAATGTCAAAACCGTTCTATATTAAACAATTCAGTTTAGCGTAAGTACTCTAAAAAACAGTTCCATTTCAAACAATTCAGTTTAGCATAAACACATAGATTAAATATAAGTACAATTTAGAAATCACGATTTAGTTCTGTTTAACCCATTGATAGGACACGTCTCAAATGCTACCACTCCGAATCAGAGAGGACCTTGGATCGATGGCAAAAAAGGAGTACTCCGTATTCCCCAAAGTTCCAGCACTACTCGAACCTCACCATCAGATTGTTTAGTGTCCTATCCAGGACACTCGTTAGGGTAGTCTTACCGCTCTGCAGAGAAGCAGTCGGTGTATTCTACAATCCCAGCCGACTGAGTAAAATTGTATAAAAGGCGTTTGATTAATCAAAAAGTGCTCAAATGCTGACATGTATCTCTGCAGAGAGGTAAGACAATCCCCACTAACGAGTATCCTGCATATGAAACTAAATCTGATGGTGAGGATCCCATAATGCTGAAGCTTTGGGGAGTGCGAAGTACGCTTTCATCGCCGTCGCTCTTCGGTCAACTCTGACCCGGACTGGTATCACCTGATAGGGTCGTATCTATGGGTCAAATAAAACTGTTTGATCATTTAAGTGTGTAAACAAATAACAGTTGTTTAATGGAATTGTTATTGATATAGAGTAATACTTGAAACCATTTAACGTTGTTGACTAATGCTAAATGGAATTGTAAGGAATAGAACTGTTTGATCATTTAATTAAATTGTTCGTTTTCAATAGCAATACTTGGAATCATATAACTGTGAGCAAACAAATTAATTATACTAAATAGAATTATTCGTATTAGATAGAAATAAATGAAACCATTTAACTGTGTGCCAAAAAATGAGCCCAGACAAATTTAAAAATGTAATCTCCAAAATCTGTTTTACAAATCATGTATTTGATATATATGTATAAAACGGATTTAGCCTTTAATAATCTACAAAGGTTGGTATGCCACTGAACCCAACCAAACCAAATCTTATATATTTGATATATATATGCATAAAGAGGATTTGGCTTCAGATAATAAAAAATAGTTGATATGCCATAAAACCAAACCAAACCAAACCAAATCCTATATATCTATTACATATGTATAAAAAGGATTTGGTATTAAATAACCTACAATGGTTGATATGCCATAAAAGCCAACCAAATCAAATATGACGTATCTAATATATATGTTTAAAGAGGATTTGGCATTAAGTAACATAAAATAGTTGATATGCCATAAAACCTAACCAAACCAAATCCTATGTATTTAATATATATGTATAAAGAGAATTTGGTATTAAATAACCTTCAATAGTTGTTTAGCTATAAAACCCAACCAAACCAAATCCTATATATTTAATATATTTGTGTAAAGAGGATTTGACATTAAATAACCTACAATGGTAGTTTCGCCATAAAACTCAACCAAACCAAATCCTATATATATATATATATATATATATATATATATATATATATATAAAGAGGATTTACCTTTGATTAACCCTCAATGGTTGATATGCCATAATATCTAACCAAAACAAACGATGAACAGTCGAGGAGTATAACAAATAAATAGAATCAAGATTTTACCATCTTCTTAAATAAAAGCTTCGTAGGTATTTTATGAAATATAATTTGTCTCAATAAATATGGGACCAATTTGACTGCTAATAACTCTACTACTAACAATGTTGTATTATTTTTAGTTCTTTTGTATTATAAACACCGCATTTTTTTTTTCTTTTTTAACGGCATATCAACTCATGTGAATGATTTAATGCCAGAAGGGTTGGGATGATTTTGTCTTGTGCATGTTTTAGGATTTGGGGTATGGATTTTATTATGTTTAATTATTTTAGACCTCATGCTGAAAAATCTGGAAAAAAGTACAAACTATATATTGTGTGTTAATAACTCTACTACTTATGATATGTCTTTTTAGTTTCAGATTTGAAAATAATATACAATAACGACTATTAATCCTCGATCACAAATAACGTCTTTAACAAGAAAGAAAAAAATATTTTGCCTCACTACTTATTTGGAGACAAAGTTATTCAAAACTCTCTCAAAATAGATGTAACCCATTAATATGATAATGATTTATTACTGAGATAATGAACTCAAAAAAGATTGCATGTCCTGGAAGTTGATATAATAACAATGAAAAAAAAAACAATAAAAAATATTGATTTGACGTCTCTAGCACAAAGGAGGCATTTTTTACAAGACGTATCCCAAATGATCGCCATTGCATTTGTTTTAGAAATAAATCATTATCATATTTACAGGTTTCATCTATTTTCAGACACCCTATTTTTGTTTTTCTGTAAAAGCTTCAAATTGTCAGAAGAGTGTTCACTAAGGTCTGGGATACCAAGGTTCAATCCCAGGTTGAGTCATAACAAAGACCTTAAATAATGGTACTTGATTTCGCCTTTCTTAACACTCAACATTATAAAGTAAGGATCAAGGGTAAAATGGAGCAAACCAGGGAATAGAGTAGCACCCTCCCCTACACCTCGGTGTGGTAGCTATTGAAAAGGGAGTCCTCGGGTCACACTCGACTCTGGTCACCAACTTTACTTCATTATACATATTTACCAACCCCTCCGATCGGGCAGGATATGACACAAGGTCAATTTTTAAGTGGAGTTTAGCAGGTTCTGAATTCAGAGTTTTCCTTCTCCTAGACTAGTTGCCTCAGCAAGGCTGAAAAACCCAGTCTACCCTACTATTTATCCATAGCTGGAGGGAGAATAATTGGCTTCATACCTTTCCCAAGAGTATTAGTGCTATGTGAAATGAAATCAGTCTCGTCGTGGATTTGAACTCGTGTCACCGTGTCCATTTCCTAAGACGATAACCATCATACCACGGGCACCTCCTTTACTTCATTATATATATATGATGAAAAAGTGGAAACTGAATAAATCAATAATTTATAACGGGTTTAGTAGTAATATTTCGTTCTTTATTTACAGAAGAACTTCTTCAGACTAAACATTTTTTGAGTTTTTTCTCCATTTTGGCAATTGAGGAAATACGTAAAATAGTGGTGAAAATGAAAAAAAGTTTGAAGGGAAGAAAAGGGTCTGGGACCATCTGGGTACATGGTCAAAGTTATCGAGTGTTTCAGTTTTCACCAGAGATTTGACCTGACAGCGGGGGATTTATTTCAGTGAGAAAGAGGAAAATATGAGGTGGGTATAGGTTTTTTTTGAGAAAAAGAAAAGGAAATAAAGGGTTGGGATGGAGAGGGGCCAGGGTTAAGACGTATCCCGTTTCATCATTATTATTTTCATCACCTTGTCAGATTCATCAAAATCTACAATTTCTCTCTCTCTCTCTCTCTCTCTCTCTATATATATATATATATATATATATATATATATATATATATATATATATAAAGGAAAGTGACTAATTCAGAAAGAAGAAAAAGAAAAACGATTAGTCACATAATTCAGTAGTTTAAAAAGGGCTCAATATTTATATAAGAAAGGTTACAAAATGGAGCTGAACAATTCTGAAAATGACAGTAACTCATCATAAAATTACATTGCCCAGTCGGCTGGTGGTGTAGAATACACCGACTGCATCCAAATGGATTTGGCATTAAATAACCTACAAAGGCTGATATGCCATAAAACCCAAGCAAACAAACACAAAATTACAGATGGCATATAAAACTAATAAGGATATTTTAAGATTACTTGGAATGAAAATGATTCATTCCCAAATCATAAAAGGTATTGTTATATGTTGAGTGACTGTTCACGCTTAAATTTTTAGAAATGGATCGGAATTATTCATCCAAAAATTATTCTTAAAGTACCTTAAACCAAAAGAAAAAAATCAAGAGTTCAAACAACTCTTAAAAAAGTAATTCTTTATCCTAAAATTACAGAAAGTATCTTAAACCAAAAGAAAAAAATCAATAGTCCAAACAACTCTTAAAAAAGTCATTCTTTATCCTAAAATTATAGAAAGTATCTTAAACCAAAAGAAAAAATCAATAGATCAAAGAACCCTTGGAAAAGTAATGAGTCATTTCAAAATTACTGAAGATATCTTTTAAAAAAGAATGAACTCAATAGACCGAAGAACTCTTTGAAAAATGTCTCATCTCAAAAAAGTTATTTAATGCCAAAGCCGTCCTAGTAGAATAGTAGTGGTACTATCTAACCCACAGATGGTGGTCATACCTTTCTCGAGGGTCTTTAACCGAAAGGGAATAATAGCGCGACTGGAGTTCGAACTTTCTCACTATGGTATCGCAGTCCACCACTTTAACAATTACCCCCACGGGGCCTCCGCCCTTACCAAATTAATACTTAAGGAATGTAGGATATTCAAAGACTAAAGAATAGCCAGGGAGACTCACCTTCATCTTCTCCACACACATAGATATAAACAGATTGAGATAGATAGATAGGGAAGTAAATTAGGAAATTAAATCTAACAACATGAAAAAAAAGTAGAAAAAACAAAATAATCCTAATCTTATGAATATATTATGAAAGTCGACGTTGAACGTTTCGGTTAAAATAATCTAAAGTCCTGAACGTTGTCTTTCATAATAAATTCATCTAATTTGGATGATTTTGTTTTTTCTACTTTTCTTCAGAGATAGATAAATAGATAGATAGGTGGAACAACTACTACACTTTGATCACTCCTTGAATACCAGGAAACAGAAGTCTGATCCGAGGTTGGAGAGGGGGTGATTCTCTGAAGAAAGCAGAGATACTACATTCTGATTAGAGGTAAAAAGTGCCAATTCATCCTCAAATATCTCGTTATATTTTACCGGTACGATGCAAATGTCGATATATAAAGAAAAGAGAAAGAAAAGATTAACTCCATCGGTACTTTTACCGTCAAATGGCGTCTGCAGAGATAAAAGATATAGAGGAGGGGGAGAAGGATAAGGATAAGGAGGAGGAGGGGGATGATGATGATGATGATGATGAGGAGGAGGAGGAGGAGGAGGAGGAGGAGGTGAAAATTGAAGATGGTTGCGGAATGTATTTGAAGTTATAAATTTCGGTTTTCTAAGAATAAATAAATAAATAAACAAACAAACAAAGAGATAAAAACTTTATTTCCTGCAAGTGCCAATGAAAGATCTTCATTTGTCGAAGAATAATACACCGGCAAAATGGAATGATAAATCCATCCTGCAAATATCTTGGTGGATTTCTTACGTCACAGACACTTAAATGAATCAACTGGTTGTTATCTTACCGCACTACTTGTACCCTCACCCCAACCCCTACAAGACGCTTACCCACGCACAAATACCCACAAAAAATACCAGGTCTGCCGAGAAAGTAATAAGATTAATTGTGTACAATATACACATATGCATATATATAAATATACATATTAACGTAAAATTTACATATATGCAAATGAATATGTATATCAATCTAAATATACATATATACATATACGTATATATATATTAATGTACAGTATACATATATTAATATATAAATACACATATTAATAATGTACAATATGCATACAAATATATATATTAATGCACAGTATACATATATAAATATATACATATATATGAATATACATATTAATCTATAATACACACACACAAACACACACACACACACACACACACACACATATATATATATATATATATATATTAATTTGATTACAAATCAACTTTCACTACTTCAGAATAGTTCCCATGGGAAGTCACACGGAAGTATTAGAAGTCTTCAACTGAAACTTCCCAAGGGAACGATTTTAAAAGGGATGAAGACGATTTGTACTTCATTTGATGGAAGTAAATAATGGATTGTAATCCGACAATGTATTAAGAACAATTGATAACAAGGTAATCCAAGTAGAAGGAGAGATTTATTGAGAAGCAAAGTCGACACTATAGCGTTTTGGTTCTAATTAATAATCATCAGGACCGTGAAGGATGATATTAGTGATGTTAAATCAAAGATGGATGTTTAAAAATGCAAAATACAAAAACCTAGGGAAAATGTGTATAACAAGGAATAGTTGGCCGTTTAATTAGTGGATCAGCGTTTGTTTGTTTGTTTGCTTGTTTGTTTGTTTTAAATTATGTCATTTGACTTATTAGAAATATTGTGTAGAAGTTCCGTTTGTTTTTATTGTTAACTTCATTTACTTTCGACCATTTATGACATCAAAGTAAACCCGTTTTTAAAAATCACAAACTGCACTAAAATGATCAGTTCCCCCTACAATTACGGTAGGTCTGGCTTGTTTTTCGGCGTTCTCGGACACCGGAAAGCAGTCGGCCTCCATATCGTAGAAGGGGATGGGAAGGCAACCAAACGGAGATTTTTTTCGTTTCGGGATTTTTTCTCCCATCCCCATCATACAACATTTTGTAAATAAATCATGTTTTGTAAATAAAATCATTTATTTCATCTCGGGATTTTAAGTCGGTCTTCTTATAGAGTAAATGCGATATTTTGGTGGATGTAGCGTGGTTGGTGGAGGAGGAATTTCTATATATTGTACTGTTGAATAGGTCGGCGAATGTGGCTCGCTAGGATCCCTTAGACAATTAGTTATAACATGACCGCTCCCTTCCCCTCCCCAACCAAACCATAAGGCCTCGTGCCTTCCATTTTTGTACCAAATGGAAATAAAAACTGCACTAAAATGAAGATGAAGGTACAATGTAATCTCTGCTTTTAGTTGATCTGGCGTATATATATATATATATATATATATATATATATATATATATATAATTCTTTTAAATACCCTATCCGGTGGCAAAAGCTGCTTGGTAGCGCCAAGAGTGACAGTACCGCCTTCAGCTACCGAAACTGTGTTATCACCCTGGTTGGCGGCTGATGGGGGCAGGGTATCGCACGTGCTTTCACACGTTGTATGATGAAAATTTGATGATAACTTTTAACGATTCCTCTTTTCTTTTTTCTTTTTTTGCCATGTCCAGGTTATTTTATGCGAAATCTATTTTCATATATATAAACAGTTCTATTTCAAACAGTTCAGTTTAACATACGTAAGTACAGTTTTTTGTTTACACACGGTTAAATATCAAAACAGTTCTAGTTCAAACAATTCCGTTTAGCGCAAGTACACAGTTTAAATGTCAAAACAGTTCTATTTCAAACAATTCAATTTAGAATGAATACATGGTTTAAATGTCAAAAATAGTTCTATTTAAAACAAGTACTGTTTTATTCTTTACACACTGTTAAATGTCAAAACAGTTATATTTCAAACAATTCAGTTTAGCGCAAGTACACAGTTTAAATATCAAACAGTTCTTTTTGACTATTAGATAGAACTCTATCAGATGCTGCCACTTCGAGCCAGAGTAGACCTGGGTGGGATAGCAATAAAGGAGTACTCCGCATTCCTCAAAGCTCCAGCATTACTAAAGCCTCACCTCCAGATTGTTTAGTTTTATATCCACGACACCTTTTGGGGGAGTCTTACTTCTCTGCAGAGAAGCAGTCTGTTTATTCTGCCACCCCAGCTGAATGGACCACGTGGTGGTAGTAGTGAATTATTGGTATACGTTGGGAAATTCTGAGTTCCGTATCTGACTCCATTTTCTTCTTCCCACCTCATTCACTTGTCTTCTTTTGTCTGTGGAGGCTGTTAGAAGATTAAAGACGGAAGGAAATGAACCAATAGAAATAGTCACATTTCCCAGATAAGGCGTATAACACATATTAGTGTGTTACGTGGTGCGTATTTGGATCGGAGGTCTGTTTTTCTGGGCCATAGGTTGAGCGGTAATATCAGAGTTTCTTGTAGCAACTGAGACAAGCGCTTAACCTGGGTCAAGCCGACTATAAATTTAATTTTAAACATACATTGACAAATAGTCATAGATACAAAGGTGCTCATGGTATAATGGATACCGTCGTGAGAAATGGGCTCGGTGCCCCGAGTTCAAATCCTGGACGAGCGTTAAAACCCTCGGGAAAGATATAAAGGCAACTATTCATCATCCAGCTATGGTTAAATAGTAGGGCAAAACTGAACTCTTTAATTTTGGTATGGCAACAGGTGTGGGAGAAGGAAAACTCTAAATTCAAACCTGTTGAATTCCACTAAAAAAATTGACTTTATGTCTCATCCTGCTCGTACGTTGGGGGTGGTAAATATATATATATATATAGTAAAGAATGTTTAAAATATGAATCCGTGTAACGCTGATGACTCTAGAAATGATACCTACATATATATATATATATATATATATATATATATATATTGATATATATATATATATATCTACCCTAATAATATAAAACACAAGTGTGGCGTTCGGTGTTTACATCTGTGTGTCTGTATACATAATATTTTTAAAAAGAGAGAAAGAAATTACGGAAGGTGAGATCTCTGACGTTTTTTGTTATAATCTTGAAAGAAAGAAAGAAAGAAAGAAAGAAAGAAAGAAAGAAAGAGTGGAAGGTGAGATCTCTGACGTTTTTTGTTATAATCTTTAAAGAAAAAAAGAAAGAAAGAAAGAAAGTTGGCCCGAAGTGGTGTGTACCTGATAAGAGTCCTACCAATGGGTTGAATAGAACTAACGGCATACTTATGCTAAACTGAATTGTTTGACTAAACTGATTAGCTTGAAATAGAAATATTATTGACAATCAAACCAAACTTTCATTTAAACTGCGTGCTTATGCTAAACTGAATTATTTGAAATGGAACTGTTTTTTGACAATGAAACTGTATTTACACTAAACTGGATTTTTTTATATAGAACTGTTTTGACATTTAACTGTGTGTAAACAAAATCTGTACTTATACTAAACTGAATCAGCTGAATTAGAACTGCTTGACTAAATTAAATAGCTTGAAATATTTTTTTTTACAATTAAACCAACTAAATCAGTCTGGTGTAAAATTAAGTCACTAAAAGCAGGACAGTATTAATACTATTCAACCCATCGCTGAAGGGAAAAGAGAGTTCATGCCTTTTGCAAGAATATAAGTCCACGAGTTGACGTACAATGCAA
>OY757944.1:19356035-19386035 GCA_963585895.1 Sepioteuthis lessoniana
CTTTAGTTTTTGTAGGTTTTGTTTGTTTTGTTTTTTTTTGTTGTTTTTTTTAATATTCTATTTTTCTAGATAATATTCTATTTCCCTTGACAGCGTTCTGTTTTTAAATTCGTTCGATGTCATCAGCATCTAAGTTTTATACTACTTTGCGTTTATGCAATTTTGTAATGTTATAAAAATCCTATGAAACTCTTAATAACACTCTTTACACATGCAAATTATATATATATATATATATATATTGTTACGCCGCCATGTGCCCAGCGGGCTTGCAGGGTGCTGTTCGTTCCCACCAAGTCCACCAGTTAACACAGGGCAGAGACGTTGGCTGTGTTTTGCCGACGCTATTTAATGTCACCGATATCACCAACTCCCTAGCAGAACCACATTTTAAAGACATCAGGTGGATTATAGGTGAATTACTAAAAGTCAATACAGCTAACTGGCTTGCTTTCCCCCTCAAATACAAGGTCTTCGAAAAATACAATGCTTCCGCAATAAAAAAAAAAAAAAAAAGGACTCTGAACTGCCGTGTTGGGGTTAACAAGATAAATAACCATATTCTTTTATGGAATAAAAGAAAGAAACAAAGAAAAAAGGCAATTCAATTCAGGTAAAAGTCAGGAGCGAGAAAGTCTTTCTGTATCTCGGAAGAGCCTTCATTAAAATATTCGTATCCCGGACGAGGTCCCCATTTAATATCTGTTAATGGCGGAAGGTGAGAATATAGTTCGACAACGGTTGACACGTTCTGCTTTCCTTTTGGTTTTGGGATTTAAATGGTAGAGCTCGTGCTCCAAATCTCGAGTTTATCATTGGGAAAATATTACCTCCCTTCTCCTCAATCTTATCAGAGGTATTATTTCCTCCAGTAATTTGTCTTTTATTCACGTCAGCATGAATGTAGCAAGATAAATTTGAATGTACTTAAATTGTATGTTCACTTACTTGGGATTATGTGGAGTTTATTCTGTTCTCTTTTTTCTCTCGATATTGGGTTTCCATAACACGTTGGTAGGAGGATACACGTCTTATTTCAGATAAGACCAAGATTAATTATTGTTTATTTCCTCGTGGACTAGTCTTTTCTTTAGGTTTTCGTTTAATGAAGCTCACCATACATCGGTGTTTGAGTTCATTCAAAGAGGAAGTTTTATTTCTTTCTCTCAGTGTTCTCTGCGCGGAATTGGGGTTTCTTCCATATCCCAAATTATGTTCTTTGTTTTTCAACGAACAACAGGCAACTCCTTATGTGTCTTCATTCTTCGACGAATAAACGGCCACTCATTATGCGTCTTCACTCGTTGACGAATAAACAGAAACTAACTAGTTTCCGTAGTTTGAAAATTCACCACGTGTTGGCTTTTTGGCTGTTTCTTCATCATTACCATGTCATCTTGTAATAATAGAGAGGGAGGAAGAGAGACGGCCTCTCTTTCTACCATTCTGCTTACTACTATAGTCAGCTAACGGCTAGCGAGTCGCACCTCCTTCCCTCATAACCCGGAGAATGTATGAGGATGTCATATTTCCTTGTCACAATATATATATATATATATATATATATATATCGGAGTGCCAATGGTTTAATGGTTATCATCAAAGGAAATGGACTTGGTAACCCGAGTTAAAATCCTGGACGAGGCTGTTTACATTTCACATAGCACAAATACCTTTGAGAAAGGTAGGAATTAAATTATTCTCCCTCCTGCTATGGGTAAATAGTAGGGTAGGCTAGTTCTTTAACCTTGGTATGGCGACCAGTTTAGGAAAAAAAAAACGGAATTCAGACCAGTTAACCTCCGCTTTAAAATTGACCTCACATCGTACCCGTGCAGTAAGGTTCGTAAATATATATATATATATATATATATATATACACACACACACATATATATATATATATGTGTGTGTGTGTGGGTGTGTGTGTGTGTGTGTGTGTGTGTGTGTGTGTGAGTTCGTACGTATGCGTGTGTGGTTATTACTTCGCATGAAGTTATTTAATGTCAAAGACAGTTTGATAATTATGGTCTTCAATCATTTAACGATAAAAAATGTACCTTGAATAATTTCAAGCAGGTAAAAACGTTATTAAGTCAAAAAGATTTATGCTAACACCCTGGGTCAGAGTAAACCTGGGAGTAACAGTTATTAAGAGATACTCAGCATTCCCCAAGCTGACTATTTGCTCTGTCCCCAAAGCTCCGGAACAAGAGCCACACCATCAGATGCAGTTTAGCATCATACCCAGGAATCCTATTTTGGTGGGTGTATCGAATGCAGTCAGGAGTCTAAGCCACACCAATATTCATCTGCCGTAGATTACAAATTTGTTTACGGGTGGGATTAAACAGCGTCTAAACTGAATCCTGACCTTCTGATCCATCCATTTTCATTTATAGAGGTGCCTGTGGTGAAATGGTTATCGGCGTAGGAAATGGACACGGCGACACGAGTTCAAATCCTGGACAAGGCTGATTGCATTTCATATAGCTCTAATACCATTGGGAAAGATATGAATCCAATTATTCTCCCTCCAGCTATGGGTAAATAGTAGAGCAGACAAGGTTCTTCAGCCTTGGTGAGGCAACTTGTCTAGGAGAAGGAAAACCTCCGTGGCATAGTAGCCAACATGCTGGACACTGACCCTGAGTGGTACTACCAATCCGTGTCAAAGTGAATCTGGAAGTAATGGCAATAAAAGAGTACTCCACATTCCTCATGTTGCAAAACTAGAGGCGCACCTTCAGATTTAGTTTAGTGTCATACCACGAACACTTATGGGTGGGGTCTTACCCCACTGCAGAGGGGCAATCGGCGTACAGCCCCAGCTGACGAGGGTGTGGGTAATAGTAACTGGTTTACTTGACACATTGACTAACCATTATCTTTCTATAAGATACCCAGGTATTAAACCTTTTTTTTTGTCTGGCAAATAAGCCTCAGCTTTCTTTCTTATATGACCACCCATCTAATTCCTGACCAAACACTCTCCTTGTTGCCGTATCAACCCTCCACCACCCAGTTCCTGTTATCGTTGATGTATTTGGGTTTTTTTGTTTTATTTTGCTTTATTTTTACTTTATTTACAACCGGGTCATAATTAATCGCAGATGATTCTTTGTGGCGTATTGGCTAACATAGTAGACTGCAATATTATTTAGTTTGAATTCCAGTCGGGCAATTAGGTTATCTTTCGGACAAATAAAGTAAGGTATGAACCCCATTACCCTCCTCCATCTACTGGTTATATACTACTACTACTACTACTACTGTTTTTCTACAAGGATGGTTTTGGCATTAAATCTCCCACAAAGATTGATATTTCATTAAACAAAGAAACCAAACTAAACCTATTTTCCCAGGTGAAGTTCATTCAAATAAACGTGGAAATAAATGATGTTTAAAGATTTGCCGATATTTTTCTCTATACGATCGTCAGACCTTAAGAAATAATTTTTCAAAGCTTTTATATGATTCTAAGTAAAAAAAAAAAAAAAAAGTTGGCGACCGTAATCGAGGGTGACCCGAAGCACCCATTCCAATAGCTACAACACCGAGATGTAGGGGAGGGCGCTACTCCGTTATTTATCATCCGTCCCACCACCGGATGAATATGACACAAGGCAATTTTAAGGTGGGTCCGGTCGCAGGGCAAAGCACACACGCGTCCGGCATGGCCAAAAATACCTTCAGCCCTGTCGACATTCCACTTATTAGGGGCATCTCAGGCGCCAGGCAATAACCCCGCCGAAGAGGTGAAAGCTTGGGGGGATGGCCCCCTGGGGCCGGAGGAACTCTCCAGTGCGGACAGAACCGCTTGGAGATGGAACAGCCTACTGAATGCGACCCAACAACTGGAGAGGAAATATCGTAGCTACTCCATTCCCTTAGAATATATATATATATATATATATATATATATAGATAGATAGATAGATAGTCATCCACAGACAGATCTGTTTCGTTCTATCAGAACTCATCAGTGTGGCTAGACAGTAGCTACCTATAGCTGGAATCGAAACCCGGTTTGACTTAAACGCCAAGTCGAAGCCTCTAACCATTCAGCCACGAGCAGCTATTCGCTGCGAAGTAAATTTTAAACGGTTATGAATCACAATTACTATTGTTTACATACATCCGTTCAATATATATATATATATATATATATATGATTCTAAGTAACTATTAATTATCAAATAATAACTGTTAGATAATAACTGATTATTAAAAACGGTTAATTATTAAATAATAATCATATACTGAATAATAACCATAGCAAATAATCATTTAAAAAAGCATTAAGTAACTGTTCCTAGCAAAAAAAATAATTATAAATTTTCAGGAAACTTCCAATACGATAACAACAATAATGTAGAAACAATTATATATCTTTAATTAACTATTCTTACCTAATATAAGTCAGCCCAGTCAGCTAGGATTGTAGAATACACTAATTGCATCTTTGCAGAGGGGTAAGACCCCCCCCCCAATGAGTGTTCTGATATGACATTAATCAATCTGATGGCAAGGCTCCAGCTTTGGAGATTTGAGAAATGTGGAGTACCCCTTCATTGCCATTGCTTCCAGGTCCACTCTGATCCGAAGTGGTAGCACCTGATTAGGTCCTATCCATAGGTCAAATAGAACAAACTGTGTACAAACAAATGACTGATGTTAAAATGTGATTGTTATAGAGCAATAGTTGAGGTACCCATGGTGTAATGGTTATCGTCGTAGGAAATGGACACGGTGACACGAGTTCAAATCCTGGACAAGTCTGATTGCATTTCACATAGTACTAATACCCTTGGGAAAGGTATGAATCCAATTATTCTCCTTCCAGCTATGGGTAAATAGTAGAACAGACTGGGTTCTTCAGCCTTGGTGAGGCAACTAGTCTAGGAGAAGGAAAACTCTGAATTCAAACCTGTTAAACTCCGCTTAAAAATTGACCTTGTGTCATATCCTGCCGGAGCGGAGGGGTTGGGTAAATATGGATATAGCAATAGTTGAAACCATTTAATTGTGTGCAAAAAAGAGCGCAGGGTCGTTTAAAAATGTTATCTACCTACTATGCGTTTATAAATCATAAATAATATGAATAAAGAGGATCTGGCATTAGATAACCTACAATGGTTGATATGCCATAAAACCCAAACAAACCAAATCATATATACTTAATATATATGTATAAAGAGGATTTGGCATTAAATAACCTACAACGGTTGATATGCCATAAAACCCAACCAAACCAAATCATATATATTTGATATAAATGTATAAAAAGGATTTGGCATTAAATAACCTATAATGTTTGATGTGCCATGAAACCAAACCAAACTAAATCCTATATATTTAATATATATGTATAAAGAGGATTTGGCATTAAATAACCAACAATCGTTGATATACCTTCCATAAAACCAAACCAAGCCAATCCTAATACTTGTAATATTCAAGCCTTTTTTTAATTTTTGGTCGTATCTATTACACGTAATACCTACAATCTATTACAAGTAATCTGCCCATAATCACATGGTTTCAATAATTTATTTCTAATACTGACAATTTAAAAGCTATGAAATGAAATCCTCAGTGTTTTAAACCAGTAAACCCTTTATATTTAGTCACAATATCGATATTTGAAGAGCAATTAATGTAATTCAAAATGATTTTAAACATCTAAGATAGACGTATGTAAATACGTCTATCTTACCCATTGACAGTACCCTAACAAGACCTACCAGATCCTGATTTGCTCATATACTATTTTTTTGTATAGTCAAATTTTAATCGCTTGCACAATTCCCAGTAAATCATCTTCCCGACCCAGTCATGTGTGCTCTTGTACTCTTTCTGAGTGTGATTATAATTATTTGACTCATTCCGAGTTTGTTTGTTTTTTACACCAGCTTTAACTGGTGGTCTTTCATTGGAGTCTCATAAACAGCAAGTCTCCTTAGGTCTCCAGGACTTTTCTCAGTATTCAATCTGATCTCAATAATGCTATGATCTGGATAGTCACGATTCTTCCTCTTATTTCGAATTCCTACTGTCTCCTTTCTAAGCCTCTGGAGATTGAAGTGCACCAACTACAATTTATATCACCGTTTCTTTCATATTCCATAGATCATTTTTTTTAATTCTCTGGCCATGTGCAAGTATTTGTTGATCTTTTGGGGTTTTTTTTTCATTTTCACTTTTCACTCTGTGGTCAACTGTGACGGCAAAGTCAACAAGATGGCAGGTTGTTTTTTCTCATTAATTAGCACAGGGTATAATTAGACCTTACCGGCTCATTGGTCTAGTGGGTAGAGTGTTTGCCAATGGTTCGGGAGACCTGGGTTCAATCCCAGGTCGTGTCATACCAAATACTTTTAAAATGTTACTTGATACCTCCTTGCTTAACACTCAGCAATATAAGGTTCTTATCGAGGGTAAAGTGTAGCAATCCAGGGAAAGGAGTAGCACCCTCGACTACGGTCGCCAACTTTACTTATAATTAGGTCTAGTTTTCTGGCCGGATTAGCTGATCCGTTTGTATATCTAAATCCCATAGAATTTTATGCGGCTCAATTTCTAGGATGGTCTCTGGTTTGTGCATATACCATTCGATAGTGGGGTCAAAATTCAGCTTTTTGCATAATTCCCAGAGAATCACCATTCCTACCCAGTCACGCCTAGTCTTGTACTCCTTCAGTGTTGCTATTATAATCATTACTCCTTGAGAGTTTTTCATGTCAGCGTTAGCTGATGGTCTTTTACTGAAGTTTAAGTGACAGCAAGTCTCCTCAAATCTCCTCAAGTCTCCAGGACTCTTCTCAGTATTCTGACCGATCTCAGTAATGCGGTAGGTTTGATGGTCTCCACTCGTCCTTTTATTTCCAAGTTCTCCAGTCCCTTTATTCATCATTTGGTGACTGTACCAAGAGCACTAATTGCAATTGGTATAAACGTCGCTTTCGTGTTCTACTACTATTATTATTATTATTTCACTCCTCATTGCTGCGTTTGCTTGTGGTTTTTCATTGGAGGCTGAATGACAGCAAATCTCCTCTGATCTCCAAGACTTTTAATATTCTTGCTATATTTCGCTATGTTGTGGTGTGGATGGTTTTGATTCTTTTTCTGATTTTTAATTCTCTCAGTCTTTTATTCCAAGTGTTCGGAACTTTTCCAAATACACCGACTAGAATTGGTATCGCCATCAACTTTATATTCCACCATTCATTTTTTTAGTTCTCTGGCAATGTTCAAGTATTTGCCTATCTCTACGTTTTCTTTCATTTTCATTTTGTGACCGACCGGCCGGCCGGTCAGCCAACCAGCCGGCCAACCGACCAATACGGCAATATCCACTAGACGGCAAGTTATTTTCTTTTTTAATCAACACGGGGTCTGGTTGTCTGGCCGGGATTAGATGATCCGTTTGTATCTCCTAATCCCAAAGAATTTTATGTCTCATTCTCTCGGACGAACTCTGCTTTGTGCATATATCATTTAGTAAAGTAAAAGTTGGCGACTGTAGTCGAAGGCTACCCGAAAGCTCCCTTTTCTATAGCTACTACACCGACGTGTAGGGAGGGCGTTACTCTTGCTCCACTTTACCCTTGGAACGTACCTTATAATGCTGAGTGTTAAGCAAAGAGGTATCAAATACCATTTTTTGAGTCTTTGGTATGACTCGACCTTGGGTTGAACCCCAGTCTCCGGCCTATTGACGAACACTCTATCACTAGGCCAATGGTATGGTCAAATTTTAATCTCTTGCACAATTCTCAGTGGATCATCTTTCCCACCCATTCGTGCCTAGTCTTTCACTCTTTTTGAGCTAGTTTAATGCATTCCCTTATTATATAATTAACCATTTCATCTATTTATCATCATAACTTACACTTGTTATTCTGTTGCGTATTATTAATTTCGCTTTAATATAATCGATCCTTACAGTATTATTTTGTGTCGCTATGAGAAGTACCGTTTATCACCGGAGGTTTTGCTTTTTTAGACATGTCCAGGTTCTCTCTTCTAAAATCTCGGCATTTTGTTAGCCCTGTCTGCTAGAGCTGTAGAATCTATGTACTTAGGTGAGCTCCCTACAACGTGTGTCCTGGATATATATATATATATACCTTCGTCTAACTTGGATAGTTTTCGTGATGGGAGGCAGGTGGCCGTATAGTTGGTGCTTTGTGGGGTGTTGCCGCCAGGACTTGTTCAATATTGCTCGCAGCAGCGTCTCCAGGACTCTTCTCAGTATTCTGGCCGTTCTCAATAATGTAGTAGTTTGGATGGTCTTCACTCGTCCACCAACTTCAAAGGCCTCCAGTCCCTTTAGTAATCCTTTAATTACTGTTCCAAAATCACCAATTACAATTGGTATAATTGTCACCTGTATGTTACTTAGTTTTTCAATTCCCTAGCAAGGTCGAGGTACTTATCCTTCTTTTCACATTCTTTCAGTTTGATTCTGTGGTTAGCCAGGACAGCAAAGTCAACAATTTCGCAAATTCTCTTTTTTTCTTTTTTTTTTTTTTTTTGTTGATTATTATCAGGTCTGGTCTTCTGGCCGAGATTAGGTGATCTGTTTGTATATCAAAGTCCCATAGGAGTTTATGTGTGTTATTTTCTAGGACAGATGCTGGGTTATGCATATACCATTTTTTGGTATGGTCAAATTTAAATTTCTTCCACATCTCCCAGTGGATCACCTTCCCGACCCAGTTGTATCTAGTCTTATATTCCTTCTGCGTTATTTGCTGCATTCGCTTATTATGTGATTGATGGTTTCATCTCTGTCACCGCATAGCCTACATTTGCTATTTTGTTGTGTCTTATCTATTCTCGCTTTGATATGATTAGTTCTTACGGCGTTATTTTTTTGCTGCTATTAGGAGAGATTCTGTTCTTCTCTTAAAGCTTCCTTTTCTTAGCCTTGTCTAGGTTTTGTCGTGTGAGATGTTGTTTATTAGTCGTTTAAAACGCCCATAGAGTTATTTCCTTCCCATTTTTGTTTCTTAGTTCTTGTCGTTCTGTTGTCCATCGTGTTATCAGTATCGTTTTTGATGGCTGTAATCAGTCCTCCATCGTGTGTAGTCTTCGAGTTTTTGTATCGATACGTCAACGCTGTCTTCATTGCTGGCAAGTCCTCTTCATTATTATTATTATTATCATTATTATTATTTACAGATTACTTTGACTGCTTCGTATATGATAGCTCGTTTTCTAATAATATAAACATCATTAATTATAGGAGAATAATTATCTTTTCTTACTTAATTAACTTGGTTAATAACTATTACGGCCCTCCTACGTTACTCTAACTCTTATTTTTATCCAAGGACAGTATTTTAAAAATGTTTTATCAAAAGGTAATGTTTAAAATTTCCATTAATTTTATCATAAAATCACACGAGCTACTGATTGTTCGCATTTAACAAGCCTTTATATCTCCCATAACTTCTTACAACTTCCTGGCATTTAAATTTCAAATTACCGAGCGACCGGCCGTTTAAACCGGAATTCTCGTGGCCGACGAGATTTTGGACGCCAGTTTCGCGCGTAACGTCTGTTTTTCTTTCCTGCTATTCTTTGATTAACTACGTAAACAATTCTTTTTTTTTTTTTTTTTTTTTTTTTTTTTCGCTTTTCTTTGTCAGTGCATTTTGAGACTGAGGACAACTTTTTCTTTGGTTTTCCAAATTTATTTTGGGTTTTTTCTCTCCATCCCTATATTTAATTATAAATATATCATCATCATCATCATGTCGCGCTGGTAGCACGGATATCCCTGACCCTCTCTCGCCACTCCTCCTTATCGTTCATCGCCCTAGGCAGGTCTTCAGGACAACATCCCGTATCCTCACATAGCTGCTGAATGTATGTTCGTGCTGGTCGTCCTGCTTTTGCACGGCCATGTGTGGGGGTCCATAAGAGTACATCTCTTATGAGTTCGTCCCTGCTTCTCCAGCAGTGTCCTGCATGTCTGGTTCGTCTAACCTGAATAGTTTTCGTGGTAGGAGGCAGGTGGTCGTACAGTTGGTGTCTTGTGGGGTGTTGCCCCCAGGACTTGCTCAAGATTGCTCGCAGCATTCTTGTGTAATTGCCGTCCAGCTTCTTCTCCAGCCGTTTTGTTAGAGTCCATGTAGTGCATCCATAATATATTTTTTATATCTAAAAAGAAAACTGTCACATGTCTTGTTATCATACATTCGCAGTAAATCAGAAACACATTCCAGTGTTTTTAATAGAGCCTCACAGGAGAGATTTTTGGTATTTTAATGAATCTAGAGTTCAAGGTGAAGAATGGATTAACATATTGAATGGATGGGTCGGTGAATGTGACTAGCTAAGGACCCTTAGACAATCGAAGACCACTCCTTTCCCACCTCCTTTCCAACGTAGAGATTTTATATCCTTGAATATCATTCTATTTTACAATCATATTACAAATGAAGCATTTCGAGATTCAACTAAACAAAAGCCAATGTGAAGTTCCAAGGTGGCTTACCCCAGCACCAGCACCATCATCACCCCCACTAATCAATGCCATTATTATTTTTGTATAAGACGCCCTTATTTTTCCAGATTTTATTCATTTTGTAATCATAAAATGATGGCAGAATTAAAAGAAAAGAAATAAGTGGAAGTTTGGCTTGCTTTGCTTTTATGGCACATCAACCATTGTAGGTTATTTAAAGCCAAATCCATTTTTAAACATATAAACAGTTATATTTCAAACAATTTAGTTTTGCATAAGTACGCAGTTTAAAGGTCAAAACAACTCTATTTCAAACAATTCAATTGAGTGCAAGCACACAGTTTAGTTCTATTTGACCCATAGATAGGACCCTATCAGGTGGTACCACTCCGGGCCACAGTGGACCTGGGAGCTATGGCAGTAAAGGGGTACTATGCATTCCCCAAAGCTCCAGCATTACTGGAGCCTCACCATCAGATTGTTTAGAGTCATATTCATGACACACGTTTGGGGAGTCTTATCGCTCTACAGATATGTGGTCGGTGTATACTGCAGCTCCAGTCGACTGGGTGGAAGGCAATTTTTTCAATTCACAATCCCGGCCGAAAGAATTGAAAGTGGGCCTCCCTTAAAATGGCAAATGAAACTGTTTAAGACAGGTCTAATGGTTTATAAGTAATATATTTTTTTTTATCAAGGACGGATCTAGAAACAAAAAATCGTATTCTAAAAAACCAACCAACCAGGTTGACCGATAGCAACTTCCAAGTCAGAAAAATTTTAGAGTAACGAACAAATTGAGAAATGAGAGAGAATTAGAGAAGGAAAAATAAACAGTTCAAGGGAATAGGAAAGAGAGATTTGTGAAAAGATCTTGCGGACAACAGCGTTTGGCAGAGCAGAGATGACATCGTTTGGTTTGATTAGAGACGAGTGCGTTAGAAACACACGGACCAAAAATTATCAGTTCTAACAAGTCTACCACATCTTTTTGGAACCTGTTGTAAATTGAATAATACGTGGTCCATTCAATAAGTTTTTAGACTTGTTAGTACAGGCATTTAAAATTGGCGTAGACTCTTGAAAATTCAGTATGTTATTGCTATATATGTTATGAGATGACTGACCACTTTTTATAATTTCCGGTTCAAATGAACTGTTACAGCAGCAATTGGAATACACCCTACTAGAGCAAGATTGTCACAGCTGGTGAATTTCAAAAATGCAATCTGGACGTGAGGACACTTTAAAAGAACGATATGCAATAAAAGTCTGTTTTAAACTTGGAAAAAATTCCACAGAATCGTATGAAATGCTTCAGACTGATTTTGGAGCATCTTGCATGAATTGAGCATCAGTTTTTGAGTGGCATAAGAGATTCAAGGAAGGCACGGAGTCTGTGAGGGATGATGAGATATGTGGGAGGAGTAATTGATTGGCCAAAGGGTTATGGTTAGGGTTACTATGTTGAGGTTTTAAGGGAGTTCAGGGAGAGATTCCGTCGGAAGAGGCCAGCACTCTTCAAATCGGGTCAGTGGCATTTCCACCAGGACAATTCACCAGTCCACAACTCCATCCTTGTCACAGACTATTTGACCAAGATGGACATCAAGACTGCTCCTCACTCTCCCAATAGTCCAGACCTTGCTCCCTGTGACTTTTGGTTATTCCCTAAACTCTGATGCTGTCGTCATGAGACAATTGAGGAGATGAAAGAAGCTGTGACGAAGGTCATTGACACGCTCACACAAGAGGACTTCCATGGGGCCTTGCAGAAGTTGTTGGAACATTACAACAAGTGCATTGCAACCGGAGGAGATTACTTCGAAGGGGACAAGAGTTTCATGTGTGTACTATCAATAAAAGTGCCCATACGAAAAAAAAGTCTGGAAAGTTTTTAATGATCCTCGTATATACATATATATATATATATATATATATATATATATATATATATATATATAAGTAAATGGACAAAACGTCTTCTTTAAATCAAGAAAGTGCTCGATTACTCTCTCGCAAAGCACTATAAAAGGGAGGGCATATTTCATCTGACGATTATATCTCTTTTTATTTCATGAAACTTTTTGTAATGAAACTGATATTAGGATTGTTTGATTTTAACTGTACATCAACCCATGTAGGGTTATTTTACGTCTAGAGGTTAGGGAATTGATTTCATTGACCCTTTATATATTCATCTATATTTTGTGCATTTATTTCTTAAGAGGCTTTTTTTTTTTGCAGATGGTCCTATCGAATATGAATAATTTTTAAACCAATCTATTTGACCTAAAGATGGGTTTCTAAAAGGTTCTACTACTCTAAGCCAGAATGAACCGGGGATAATGTCATTGAAGGGCTTCACCGCGCTCCTCAGTTCTCTAAAAACAGTTTAATGTCGTACCCAAGACAGATATCGTCAGAATACAGATATCGTCAGAATACTCTAATCCTGACCGACTGGCACTCGGCCATTTTTTTGTTGTTTTATATATATATATATATATATAGGGGGGTAACCCGTGATGTCTGTCTTGGTCTGATCTCTGAATATAACTGTTTTTCCAAGACAACAACTTATTGTACCATGAATAATACTAAAAATATATATATATATATATATATTATATATTATAAGAGTGTTGGTTGTCATAAAATCATTTTGTGGGTATGTGTCGAACTAAGTGCAATATAGTATGGAGAGTGCTCAATATCTTGGATAGAGCTACTATATAATAATAATAAATAAATATATATTAGATATATATATATATATATATATATATATATATATATATATATATATATATTTAATTCCTGGACTATAGACTGCGACCCTGGGTTTCATCATTTAACTGCCTGATGATTGTTGTTTTGCAAAAAACTCCATGAAACCCAGGGTCGCAGTCTATAGTCCATGAATTAAATATATATATATATATATATATATATATATATATATATTCATTTATTATCATTATATATATATATATATATTTATGAACAAATTTTCTTTTTTGTTGATCCAAAGACAGAAAAAAGTAGATATTTCAAAATGTATCAAGAGAGTTGTAAATTTTAAAGGATTATGTATTTCGTTCTTATGTGCGTGTATGTTTCCAGCTTGTTGCTTTCGTCAGAGAACATTTATTAATTTTTATTTTTTTTTTATTTTGCTTGGATGCAGCACAAGACCATATGAATAGGACACCCAAAGAGACTCGAACAAACTTCAGTAGGTTTGTTGGTCGAATGTTTTTTTCAGGTTTTGTATCGGCCTCTATAGACGTCACTGTTTTGTGTTAGATTTGTCTTCCTCGTCCTCTCTTCCTTTTCTCTGGGTGTGTCTCCTGGTCTGTCTTGTTGAGCACATTTCCCAATTAGTCTTTGATATTTGATCGGCTATAAAATTCTTTCGTTTTTTTACTCTGGTCGATATAAATATTTATGTGTGTGTGTCTGTGTCTGTGTGTGTGTGTAGTTGATATGTTATAGGAGTTTATTGGTCGTCTTTTTATTATTTGAATTCCACAAATAGTTACTTTTTCTTGTCTGTGTTGTGTGTGCGTGTGTATAGTTTGGGCTTGAGTTTTTCTTTGAAGTAATTGTCGTTTAAAATTTACTGGTAATTACTTTTAGTATTAATTTTGTGTGTGCGATTATATATATATATTATATACATTTATGCGTATGCTTGTTTCCGTTTGTGAGTGTATATAATTTATGTTTTATTCAAAGTGGGCTTGAATTTATCTATGAAGTTTTTTCTTTTATTTGAAGTAATGTGTAGTCATTAGTTTGATATATGAGTGTTGTTTTAAATTATCCGTTTCTACACTCGTATAGGTGTTTAGATACATTTAATTTTCTATTTTCTGGTATTTTAATATTGCTTTTGTCGGGTGATATTCTGGTAGTGAGGGCTTTTGTTGATCCTATGTATATTTCTGAATATTTATTACATTTGATTATGTAGACTACGTTTTTTGAGTTACCGCTTAAATCTTTATTTTTTTATTAATTTGTTTTGGGGGTTTTGAAGATAGAGGATTTTCCTTCTATAATTATATCACATACTCCATATCTTATATTCTTGCATTTGGTAACTCCTTATTCTTATCCCGAATGTAGAAGAGGTGAGTATTTTTTAATGATTTTTGGGTTGTCTCTGGCTTTTAATGACTTTTTTGTTTTTAGTATTTCTTTGATTTTGTCATTGTTTTTAAGTTCTATATTTTTTTTTTATTTCTGTGAATAGTTCTAGGTTGTTTGTTGTAGGTTGCGACGTCTGCTAGGGGTTTTTCGTTGTTATGTTTTTCGGGTTTCGTAATCCTTTTCTTGGTATTTTTTCTGCTGATTCGAATCCCTTATTTAATAGTGTTGTTGGGTATCCTCTCTGGTGTTGGGTTGTGTGTAGTTCTTTAAGGCGAGTTTTTTTGGGGGGTTCTTTTTAGTGATTATGGTGTGTATTCTACGTGCTAGAGTGTAAGGGATAGATTTTATACAGTTTTTGGAGTGGTGGCTATTGAAGTAGAGGTATTGTTGGGTATCTGTGTGTTTGTGGTAGATATCAGTGATGATTTGGCCATTTTCGTTTTTTTATGAGGATGTCTAAAAATGGTAGTTCTTTGGAGCTGTGTTCTATAGTGAATTTTACTTTGGGGTGTAGGTTTTGTAATTTGTTAATGTTTCCCCATGAGCATTTTTAGAATATGAAACAATCATCTAAATATCTTGACAATGATATATATGCTGTCCAGACATGACGGATTGAACAAATAACCGAATAACGACGTCATCGTGACCGGAAAGCAAGAGCAAAGTAGCCTCTCAATTTTAAAGGTACTATTTACCAACCCCTCCGCTCGGGCAGGATATGACACAAGGTCAATTTTTAAGCGGAGTTTAACAGGTTTGAATTCAGAGTTTTCCTTCTCCTAGACTAGTTGCCTCACCAAGGCTGAAGAACCTAGTCCGTCCTACTATTTACCCATAGCTGGAGGGAGAATAAGGGGGTTCATACCTTTCCCAAGGGTATTTGCCCGAAAGTGAACGTAATAGCGCGACTGGAGTACGAACTCGCGTACTACGATTCCGCAGTTCATCGCTTTAACCATTACACCACGAGGACACCTCTCAATTTTAAAGGAAAGCTTCAGAAGTCATCAGAGGAGCCTAGCTCTGATTGGCTGTTGCAAAATTAAAAGTGATACCCATGGATAGAGCCAATTCTCCGATCATTTGTCTTGTGTGGAAGATATGCAGTTTAGCTACCGGTATGGGAGTTGGAGTAAGATCAATGCCAACTGGGTCATTTGGGCGAGGTTGTCTGATGTTGCAAGATCTGAAATTCCCCGTGAACCCAAAGGAAACATCACTGATGACCCATCCCGATACATCAATGAAGATGTATGATATAAGTATAAATATATTCAACTTTTAAAGTTGCTGATTAAAATAAAGGAGTAAAAGAGGTTGTTTTAAAAAGTAATCTTTAGATAATTACTACAAAATATATGTTTGCTTTTTCGTCCTCAAGTAATCGACCTGCTAAAACTCAAAATGTAAACCTTCTCATCGTTTGTTTCCATCTAAGTCATCTTTAACCCTGCATGTCTGTTGTTCTTGGAGTAAGGGCCTCTTCAAACTTCTTTATAAATTCTGTTTATTTGTTTAAACAACGGCGAATCGGAAGATCAAAAAGAAATTGAAAAAAAGAAGAAAAGAAAAGAAAGCAGGCGAAAAGTTATTCTAATGCTTTTTTGTTTTGTTTTGTATGGGGGAGGGGTTGTAGATTTTTTTGGTTTTTTTTGTTGGGGGAGGGGTTGTAAATTTAATACAAATAATTTGCAAATAATTATATGGTTTCAGGTATTCCAATCTAATACAATTAATTTTCAAATTACTTATATGGTTTCAAGTATTCCAATTTAATACAAATAATTTGCAAATAATTATATGGTTTCAAGTATTCCAATTTAATACAAATAATTTGCAAATAATTATATGGTTTCAAGTATTCCAATTTAATACAAATAATTGGCAAATAATTATATGGTTTCAAGTATTCCAATTTAATACAAATAATTGGCAAATAATTATATGGTTTCAAGTATTCCAATTTAATACAAATAATTGGCAAATAATTATATGGTTTCAAGTATTCCAATTTAATACAAATAATTGGCAAATAATTATATGGTTTCAAGTATTCCAATTTAATACAAATAATTTGCAAATAATCATATGGTTTCAAGTATTCCAATTTAATACAAATAATTGGCAAATAATTATATGGTTTCAAGTATTCCAATTTAATACAAATAATTGGCAAATAATTATATGGTTTCAAGTATTCCAATTTAATTCAAATAATTGGCAAATAATTATATGGTTTCAAGTATTCCAATTTAATACAAATAATTGGCAAATAATTACATGGTTTCAAGTATTCCAATTAAATACAAATAATTGGCAAATAATTATATGGTTTCAAGTATTCTTATCTAATACAAATAATTGGTATATTATTATATCGTTCTCAAGTATTGCAACCGAATGCAAATGCTTAGCAATCAATAATATGGTTTAACGTATTCTAATTTAATATCAACAATTTTCACATAATTATATTATTTAAAGAATTCAAAACAATTAAAACGTTTCAAGTAACTAACAATCAAATAATTCCTTTGAAAACAATTGTAACTTAAAATAACAATTCTTAAAACAAATACTTTGCACACAGTTATATGGTTTTAAGTATTCCTATCTAATACTTATAATTTTCAAACAATACTATTTAAACCATATGTGGATCCCTCACAGGAACTACCAGTCTAGGTCAGAGTTGATCTGGTAACAATGTCAATAAATATATGCTATACAATTCCCAAAGCTCCAGAACTGGAGCCTCACCATTAGATGCAGTTTGGAGTCATACCCTGGACACAAGTTATATTTAACCTATAGATGAGACCCTAACAGATACTACCATTCTGAGTCAGAGTGGGCCTGGGAGTAATGGCAATGAAAGGGTACAATGAAAGGGTACTTGACATTTCCCAAAGGAGCGTGTCCTCGTGGTGTAATGGTTAAAGCGTTGGACAGCGGAATCGTATAAAGCGGAGTTCGAACTCCAGTCGGGCAATTATGTTCCCTTGGGAAAGGTATGAACCTCCTTATCCTCCCAGCTATGGATTAAGCAGTACCACTATTGTTCTTCTAGAAGGATGGATTCGGCATTAAATAACCCAAGAAGGTTGATATACCATTAAACAACAAAACAAACAGACATTCCCCAAAGCTCCAGACATGGAACCTCACCATCGGATGCGATTAAGTATCACACCCAGAGCACCACATTTTTAGGGGGTCCTGGGGAGTCTTAAAGTCTAGCACGGCACTTTATTTTCCATCCTTTTCAAATGCTCACCAAAAACGTGACCTTGTTCCAGACTTGCCAAAATACCTATTCTCGCCCAAAGCCCCCTCCCTTACGCATTCTAGGTATTTTACTTCTCTTCTTCTTCACTTTCCAGCATCTTGCTGTACAGGACATGAACAAAACTGCTAAAGGAGTATACAGTGGATTGGGGGGGGCGAGTCAGACGGTGAATTTTTACGTCTTAACTGAAATGCCTTCTTGAGTCAGTGTTGTAAGTATGAACCACTTGTCTTTAGGCCAACCTTAAATTATTCATTGGAAAATGTTAGCCACCTGTGCCACACTGAAGTCACGAAAAATGGACGGCTTCTTTGGCAACTATTTTCGGTTTTTAAGCATTTCACTTTGCCTATCTTTTTCATTTATGGGGCGCCTCGGGCGGTGTAATGTTTAGCAAGTAAAACTAACCAACCTAAACGAGTGAATTTGAGTCTCATTGGGTGCCCCATTCATTCACCCTTGTGCCACATCTAAGCAAAAAGCTTTGTAAATAAGAGCACCTCGATGGTGTAATGGTTAGCCAGCAAAACTAGCAAACCTAGACGAAGGAATTCGAGCCTCATTGGGTGCCTCATTCATGTGACCTTGTTCCGCATCTAAGCAAAAAGCTTTGTAAATTAGGGCACCTCGGGCGGTGTAATGGTTAGCAAGCAAAACTAGCAAACCTAGACGAAGAAATTCGAAGCTCATTGGGTGCCCCATTCATGCAACCTTGTGCCGCATTTAAGCAAAAAGCTTTGTACATAAGGTCAACTCGGGCGGTGTAATGGTTAGCCAGGAAAACTAGCAAACCTAGACGACGTAATTCGAGCCTCATTGGGTGCTCCATTCATGCGACCTTGTGCCGCATTTAAGCAAAAAGCTTTGTAAATAAGGGCAACTCGGTGGTGTAATGGTTAGCAAGCTAGACTAGCAAACATAGACGAGTGAGTTCGAGTTTTATTGAGTACCCTATTCATTCAGCCTTGTGCCACATCTAAGCAAAAACTTTGTAAATATGGGCACCTCGATGGTGTAATGATTAGCAAGCTATACTAGCAAACCTAGACGAAGGAATTCGAGCTTCATTGGGTGCCCCATTCATGGTGCCCCATTCATGCAGCCTTGTGTCACACCTAAGTAAAAAGCTTAGTAATTAAGGGTAACTCGGGTTGTGTAATAGTTAGCAAGCTAAACTACCAAACCTCCACAACTGAGTTCGAGTCTTATTGGATTGTGACGCGAAATTGACTAAAATCCCAAAACGGGACTTTATTTTCGCACGTTTGAAGACGGGGCAGGTTGGCACTTGATCCCCTACAGAATAAGTCCTGTTCAGAGTTCTTCTCTCAGGCATATAAGAACTGGCATATTACGTGAGGGAATAATTTAGGGCCAGACTGACCACCGCTGCCAAGGGGTTCCAAATTTCACACTATCACACACCCACCAGGCCGCTTTCTTCTTTCCCCGAGACAATGGAAGATAATGAGCCTATAGGTTTTAGTTGTAATAATATTAATATTGTAGTAGTCGGCAACTCCGGTTTCCCGTGTGATACTTTAGGAATTAATAGGACAATTCCAAGCAAGATAACATAAGGCGACTAGAAGCTGAAAGGAAAGCATGAAGCAACAACATAGACCACATGGTAAAATGAAAATACATAAAATTCCTTTACTACTTATATATACACGTTCAGAGTGTCAAAACATATAATTGGACAGTCCACGAATATAAATGTCTTTTCTTGGCTTTTATCCTTCTTCGAATTGAGAGAGAGAGAGTGGTAAACGAAATTTGGGTATAAAGGAAAAATGTCCCCAAAGTTACTTATCTTATTTTCGACGGGGTTCCACTGGAGAATCGTTCTTCTTTTACGGGCTAATAGACTTTTCTGTTTTTAATACTGACTTGAAGGATTTGGAGTCCTTCGTGTCTCAGTTAATCTTTTATCTTCAACCCGGAGTAAAGTGGCTATGGTTCGTCTGCCCGCTATGAACCCTGCTCAAAAACTGACCTTCTTCCTATTTACTTCCGCTGAGGGGAAGGGAGCCCCACTTCCGTTTTGGGGTCCCAGCCAATCATTTGGCTTCTCTCTCTTTCCCCTTCTGATGTCCGGTGATCTGAGGTCACGAAGTACGAACACCTGGTCTCCCCTGCGTGACCCACATTCCTTCCTAACGGTCACTTGTTTGACGGCTTGATACTGTCAATTCAAATACGGGAGGATAGTGTCAGTCTTACCTCTTCGTCTCCGTGAGCTATCACGTGACAGGATGCTCTATTCATACGGCCTTGTGCCACACCTAAGTAAAAAGCTTAGTAATTAAGGGTAACTCGGGTTGTGTAATAGTTAGCAAGCTAAACTACCAAACCTACACAAGTGAGTTTGAGTCTTATTGGATGCTCTATTCATACGGCCTTGTGCCACATCTTAGCAGAAACACTTTCTAAATGATTCCATTTCTCCTTCATCTTTTCTTTCTTTCTACCAAACTCTTTTCGTTCTTTTACTTCATCTTTTCTTTTTCTTTTCATTCTTTTCCCCATTTTCTTACCTTCTCTTTCTCTTCCCTAACCTTTTTTTCTTTTTCTTCCGTTTATACTACCTTTCTTTTTTCTTTCCTTCTTTTCCCCTACCGTTTACTTTTCTTTTTCTTTTTTTTTTACACTTTCTCTTTCCTTTACTTTTTCTTCTCTATTGTCACCCTCCTTTTCTTCATTTTCTCATGTCTCTTTCCTTTTCTTTCTCTTCCACTATCTTTCTTTTCCTTTAGTTTCTTTTCTCCTACCATTCTCTTTCCTCTTCTTTCTTTTTCCAAGTCTCTTTCTTTTTATTTCTTGTACACTATCTTTTTCTTTTTTCTTTCTTTTCCCCAACCATTCTCTTTCCTTTTTTTTTTCTTTTACATCTTTTTTTTTCTCTTCTTTTTCTTACCTACCTTTCTCTTTTCTTTTCTTTCTTTTCTCAGCCGTTATCTTTTCTTTCTTTCTTTTACACAATCTTTTTCTTTACTTTTCTTTCTCTTCCCTAGATTTTTCTTTCATTTTACTTTCTTTTCCTCAACTTTTCTCTTTTGTTTTCTTTGTCTTCTTTTCCATTCACTTTTCTTTCTTTTTTTCCCTATCTTTCTCTTTCCTTTCTTATTCCCAATCTGTATCTCTCCTTTTCTTTCTTTTCCCCTACGATTATCTTTCATTTGACTTTCTTTTGTTCGAACTCTTTTTTTATTTCTATCATATAGTCAGTCTTGCATACTTTCTTCCTCTTCTATTTTTTATTCCTTTTTCTTTCTTTCTTTCTTTCTTTCTTTAAATTCTTTCTTTTTAATTCCTCATTCTTTTTTGTTCTATTCTTTTTCGTTTTTTCATTTTTTCTTTCGAAAATATTTTTTGGCTTTATGACTTTTCTTTCTTTCTTTCTTTCTTTCTCCTACCTTTGATTACTTTCTTTCTCCTACCTTTGATTTCTTTCTTTCTTTCTTTCTTTCTTTCCCTGTTTCCGATACTCTTTTTCTTTTTTTCTTCTTTCATTCATTAATTATTCTATAATTATTTCTTTCTTAAGTTCTTTCTTTTTTTTTTCAATTCCCTTTTGCTTCTTTTTTTTTTTCTTTACATACTTTTCTTTCTTTCTTTCATCCTGTTTAGTTCCTTCTACTTTCTTTTAGAAAAAAAAAAGAAATAAGATTTCACACACACTCACACACACACACGCACATGTTTATATATATATATATATATATATATATATATATATATATATATGTATGTATGTATATATATATGATTTATACGTGAATACTTTGTGAGTAAATTTACTTTTAAACAAGATGTTAGAGCTCATTTGTTTGTAAATGGTTTCAAGTATTCCTGTCAAACACTAATAATTCTATCTAGTTTTAATCATCTGTTTGCACACAATTAAATTGTTTCAAGTATTCCTATCTAACACTAATAATTCTATTAAATTCTAATCATTTAAATGCTTTCAATTATTGTGATTTAACATTAATAATTCTATTTATGGAGTGTTCTCATCAAATACGAAAAATTTACACATAGCTGTATGATGTCCAATTACAAAAAACTAGTGATCCTAAATAAATGAAGCCTATTTCGCTGTGGGTACTGCAGAACACACCAACTGTATCTCAACGAGTGTCCTGGATATAACATTTACCATCTGATGGTGATGCTCCAATAATGCTGGAGCTTTGGGGAATTCGGAGCACCTCTTCATTCTTAATAGGGTCCAATCTATGGTTGCCCAGTCGACTGGGGCTGTAGAATACACCGACTGCTTCACTGCAGAGGGGTAACAACCCCCTCCCCAACAAGTGTCCTGGATATGACACTAAACAATCTGATGGTGAGGTTTCAGCAGTGCTGGAGCTTTGGGGAATGCGGAGTACCCCTTCATTGCCATTGCTCCCAGGTCCACTCTGGCCGGTAGTGGTAACATCTATCTATGGGTTAAATAGAACTAACGGCATACTTATGCTAAAATGAATTGTTTGAGTAAACTCAATAGCTTGAAATAGAAATGTTTTGACAATTAAACCGTACTTATTTTTAAACTGCGCGTTTATGCTAAACTTAACTTGAAATAGAACTGTTTTTCGACATCAAAACTATATTTACACTTAACTGAATTCTTACATATAACTGCTTGAATAGTTTGAAATGGAAATGTTTTTGACAATTAAACTGTGTACTCATGCTAAAGTGAATTGTTTTAAATAGAACTGATTTTTACATAAAAATGGATTTGGCGTTAAATAACCAACAAAGGTTGATATGCCATAAAACCCAACAAACCAAACCAAACCAATCTATGGGTCAAATAAAACTGTTTGATATTAAAACTGAGTGCAACCAAATGACCTAGGCTAAATTGAATTGTTAGAAATAGAACTGTTTGATCATTTAACTGAGCGTAAACAAATCACTGATGTTAATTGAATTTTTTGAGATACATAGCAATACGAGGGATCATTTAACTGCGGGCAAATAAATGTTTAATTCTGAATAGAATAATAAGTCTTAGTTATAATTGAAACTGTTTAACTGTGTGGAAACTAGCAATACATCATCATCATTTTCATGTCGTGCCGCCAGCACGGATATCCCTGACCCTCTCTCGCCACTGCTCCCTATCATTCATCACCTCTGGCAGGTCTTCAGGGTTACATCCTGTGTCCTCACATAGCTGCTGTATGTAAGTTCGAGCTGGTCGTCCTGCTTTTGCTGGGCTATATGCGGGGGTCCATAGGAGTACATCACTTATGAGCTCGTCCTGGCTTCTCCAGCAGTGTCCTGCGTGTCTGGTTCGTCTAACTTGTATAGTTTTCGTGATTGAAGGCAAGTGGCCGTATAGTTGGTGTCTCGTGGGGTGTTGTCGCCAGGACTTGTTCAATATTGCTCTCAACATTCTTGTGTAATTGCCGTGTAGTTTCTTCTCCAGCCGTTTAGTTAGCGTCCATGTTGTGCATCCATGTAGCAGTATCGATACAACCGCTGCCTGGAAGAAACTGCGTTTCATTTTATCGGTCAGGTCTGATTTCCATATGATCGAGAGCCTATCGATAGCTGTCCATGCTTTCGTTAGTCGTGTGTCGATGTCTTTTTCGGTTGATGAGACGCTACTTAAAAAAAATAGCAATACAAGTGTGCAAAAAATACTTAAATCTCATTTAAGTATGAAATTACCAACAAATTCCACTCTTACATTTAAACTGCGTGCTTATGCTTAACTGAGTTATTTGAAATAGAACTGTTTTTCGACATTAAAACTGTATTTACACTTAACTGAATTCTTACATATAACTGCTTGAATAGTTTGAAATAGAAATGTTTTTGACAATTAAACTGTGTACTTATGCTAAACTGAATTGTTTTAAATAGAACTGATTTTTACATAAAAATGGATTTGGCATTAAATAACCTACAAAGGTTGATATGCCATAGAACCCAACAAAACAAACCAAACAAAACCAACCAACAAACCCATCTCTTAGATATCAGGTAAATGTTACCTTCAAACGGATAATACACACACACACATATATATATATATATATATATATATATATATATATATATATATATGATGGGCCTTCAATACGTTTCCAGACTTTTTTCGTACATGCATTTAAAATTGTCGTAGACTCTTGAAGATTCACTAGGTTATTGCTATACATCTTATGAGATGACTGACAAATTTTTATGATTTCAGGTTCAAATGAACAACTACAGCAGCAATTGGAATACACTTAACTAAAGCCTAATGGTCACAGCTGGTGAATTTCAAAAATGCAATCTGGATGTGAGGACACATTAGAAGAACGATAAGCAATAAAATTTTGGGGGTGCCCGTGGTGTAAGGAGGTGCCCGTGGTGTAATGATTATCGTTGTAGGAAATGAACACGACGACACGAGTTCAAATCCTGGACAAGACTGATTGCATTTCACATAGCACTAATACCTTTGGGAAGGGAATGAATCCAATTATTCTCCCTCCAGCTATGGCTAAATAGTAGGGCAGACTAGGTTTTTCAGCCTTGGTGAGGCAACTAGTCTCGTAGAAGGAAAACTCTGAATTCAAACCCGTTAAACTCCGCTTAAAAATTGACCTTGTGTCACATCCTGCCCGAGCGGAGGGGTTGGTAAATATGATATGCAATAAAATTCTTTTTTAGACCTCGAAAAAATGCCACAGAAACGTATGGAATGCTTCAGACTGCTTTTGGAGCATCTTGCATGAATTGAATATCAGTTTTTGAGTGGCATAAAAGATTCAAGAAAGGCAGGGAGTCTGTGAGGGATGACGACAAGTGTTGGAGGAGTAAGGAAGTCAGAACACCAGAGTTAATTGGCCAAATAAAGAATTTCGTGGATAAGGACCGTCGTGTGTCTATTAAGACAATAAGTACTCAGTTTGATGTCAGTGTGGGAACTGGAAACACAATTATTCGCGAGGAACTGAAGAAGCGTAGGATTTGTTCCAAGGGTGCTCAGAGAAGATCAGAAAGAAAGACGTTGTCATGACAGCAGGAAGATGGTTGAGCTGATCAATTCAGATCTTGCAGTTCTTGATTCTCTGGTGACCTGCAATGAAATCTGGATTTACTGCTCTGACCCAGAGACCAAGAGACAGAGTTTCCAATATAAGCATGCTGGCTCTCCCTTACTCAAGAAGGCCAGACAGAGCAAATCCACCCACAAACTTTTGATGATCACTTTTTTTGACAGCTCTGGCATGATCTGCACGTACTGGGTTCCCACTAAACAGACAGTCAACAAGGTATACTATGTTGAGGTTTTAAGGGAGTTCAGGGAGAGATTCCGTCGGAAGAGGCTCAGTGGCATTTCCTCAAGGACAATACACCAGTCCACAACTCCATACTTGTCACAAACTATTTGACCAAGATGGGCATCAAGATAGTTCCTCACTGTCCCTATAGTCCAGACCTTGCTCCCTGTGACTTTTGGTTATTCTCTAAGCTCAAGGACAAACTTAGAGGCTGTCGTTATGAGACAATTGAGGAGATGAAAGAGGCTGTGACGAAGGTCACTGACACGCTCACACAAGAGGATTTCCATGGGACCTTCCAGAAGTTGTTGGAACGGTACAATAAGTGCATTGCAGCTGGAGGAGATTATTTCGAAGGGGACTAGAGTTTCATGTGTGTACAATCAATAAAAGTGCCCATACGAAAAATGTCTGGAAACTTATTTAATATAACACACACAAACATACAAGGTGCATACGATAAGTTTCCAGACTTTTTTTCGTATGGGCATTTAAAATTGTCATAGACTTTTGAAAAATCACTATGTTATTGCTGTACGTCTTATTAGATGACTGATCAATTTTTATGATTTCAGGTTCAAATCAACAGCTACAGCAGCAAATGGAATACACCCTACTAAAGCCTGATTGTCACTGTTGGTGAATTTCAAGAATGCAATCTGACACTTAAGAAGAACGATATGCAATAAAATTCCACAGAATCGTATGGAAGTCTTCAGACTGCTTTTTGACCATCTTGCATGAATCGAGCATCAGTTTTTAAGTAGCATAAATATTCAAGGAAGGCAGGATGTCTGTGAGGGATGATGAGAGGTGTGGGAGGAGTAAGGAAGTCAATACACCAGAGTTTATTGACCAAAGGGTTAGGGTTAGGGTTACTATGTTGAGGTTTTAAGGGAGTTCAGAAAGAGATTCCGTCGGAAGAGGCTAGCACTCTGCAAATCGGATAAGTGGCATTTCCACAAGGACAATACACCAGTCGACAACTCCATCCTTGTCACGGACTATTTGACCAAGATGGGCATCAAAACAGTTCCTCACCGTCCCTATCGTCCAGACCTTGCTCCCTATAACTTTTGCTTATTCCCTAAGCTCACAGGCTGTCGTTATAAGACAATTGAGGAGATGAAAGAGGCTGTAATGAAGGCCATTGACACGCTCACACAAGAGGACTTTTATAGGGCCTTCCAGAAGTTGTTGGAACAGTACAACAAGTGCATTGCAGCCGGAGGAGATTATTTTGAAGGGGACTAGAATTTCATGTGTGTACTATCAATAAAAGTGCCCATACGAAAAAAGTCAGGAAACTTATTTAATGATCCTCGTATATATATATATATATATATGGAGAAATGGTACATTTTGGTGAATCTGACAAGATGATAAAAATAAGTTGAAAAGTGACTAAATCAAAACACTTACAACGGGTTTAGTAGTTATATTTCGTTCTTTATTAACAAAAGAACTTCATCAGACTAAACACATTGTGAGATGTGTGTTGTTGTTTTTTTTCATTTTAGCAACTGGGGAAATAAATAAAATAATGGTGAATGTAAAAAGATAAAAAGAGAGGTAAAGGGTCGGAAGACAAGAGATAAATAAGAGAAGAACAAAGGAGGGAAATAGATATCGGTTTGGGTAATAATGGTGGAGGTTAATTTGGTTTTGACTTTGTTGTATAGCAGGTGGCACCAAGTGTATCGGTTTCATCAGAGATTTGCCCTTATTGAGGTGGATTGATTTTAGTGAGAAATAGGGAAACATGAGAAGAAAAAGGAAATGAAGGGTGCAAGGGTTCAGGCATATCATGAAACCCGATACACTTGGTGCCACCTAGTTTCCAGGACTCAGTCAAAACCAAGGCTAAAATGTAGAAAAAAGCAAAAAAATATTTAGTCAAATGAAGTTCTTCTGCTAATAAGTTGGTGACTCGAAGGCTCCCTTTCCAATAGCTACTACACCAAGGTGTAGGGGCGGCGCTACTCCATTCCCAGGATTCCTCCACTTTATCCTTGATGCTTACCTTATAATGCTGGGTGCTACGCAAAGCAGCATCAAGTACCATTTTTCGAGTCTTTAGTATGACTCAACGTAGGATTGAACTCTGGTCTCCTGCACCAATGGCAAACACGCTACTCATTAGGCCAATGGCTAATAAAGAACAAAATATTACCAATAAACCCGTTGTAACAGTTTGAGCTATCCACTTATTTTTATCATATATATATAGCCATACACAGACTGTCTGTTTCGTTGTATCACAACTCTTCAGTGTGGCTAGACACGCGAGATTTTCAAATTTGGAATTGAAAACCAGCTGACTCATTCGCCAGCCGGCGATTCTACCGCACAGCCACAAGGAAACTCAGCGTAAGCGATGAGATTTAAATCCATATGTATCATTTTTGTTTTGTTTACATATATACGCTGCGCGGCTACCGTGAACTCAATTCATTCGAACAGCCTTGCCTTACTTCAGGGGCAACTGTTAATTCCTTCGGTAGAAAGCTCAAATCCACGGGGGTGAGGGAGAATATATTGTCCTTAAGTTGTTACCGATATATATATATATATATTAGATTTATATCTTTAATGCTATGGAAGTTTGTCTGCGACCTTTGGTTTCATGAAGTTTTACAAACAACAATCGTCCGGCAGATAACGAAATGAAATGAAGAAATCGAAAAAATCGAAAAATAAAATCAAAACCCGTTGGAATTGTGTACAAATATTTATGTGTTCTTGTGTGTGTGTGTGTGTGTGTGTGTATGTGTGTGTGTGTGAGTGAGCGTTGTGTTTGTGTGGGTTATAGTTGCGTATCATTGTGTGAGGATGTGTAAGTGGTGTTTAGTGTATGTGTATATGAAGATACATGTGCAGCGCGATAAACCTGGCGCTGTTTACCAGATGTGAGAACGCAGTTGTATCAAAACATTGCTACAGTAGAGGCGAGAAAAATTATTTATTTCTATATGTGTAAGTGATTAAAACAAAGGAACAAAACATCATCATTGCATTTAGTATAAAATAAAATTATGATTTGTAAGCGTAAAAGGCGAGTGTAGTATGGTAGGCCAGAATCACAGTAAATATCATGGTGGAGGGATATGTTGTATTGTAATATACTATGGAATATTGTACAATATTGTACAATATTAGTATTTTATGTTGGGATGAGATTTGTTGATGATATATAGCATATATATCATAGTGATCTATGATAGTACGTACGTAAAGAATATAATGATAAGACGTTGCGATGATTGTTAGTATTAGCTGTGTTTTTTTAAGTAAGATGAAGAGCAAAACGTTATCATTACAAAATTAAGGAAATAAATGATAGTTTTGGGAGGTGTGGGTAATAGGTGGAGGGTTGTGATGGTTATGAACTATATTCACAATTAACGCTCTATGCAAAATGGACATCTAATGTTGATTGCGATAGAACATAGGAATCTCGAAATTCGAAAACACGTAACGACTTCTTGTTCAGGAACGAAACCTTTTTATAAACTTTGAGTTAGAGGTCTCGACATAAGGAGGAGAGACACAATGTTCTTTGCTGTCTTATTCATTTGGCCCCCATCTCGAGCGCCTCCCCCCCCCCTTAGGGCGCAAGTTTGCCTCCCGTCTGCTAGCTCCAAAAGTCGATCCTTCTCGTTTGGCGTCAATTACTCAAGTCTCTAACTTTCTTCAAATCTCCACAAACCCCTGCGCGCTTCCGGTGCGTGACGTCACTCGCACTCCGTCACCCGTTTTGTCTCGGAGTATTGTGACATCTGAGTGACACCTCCATCCGCCCGTGCGCGCCTGCGTTAACACCTGCCTCAATGTTGCACCTAACTAACCCATGTGCTAAGCCGAAAGGTTCTCAGCCTAACTAAACTCAAAGGCATGATCCGAAATCCTTCGGCTATTATATTACAGTTATTATTAATTGCTATCTGTATTGTGTTAACATTATATGACTTATACGTCATTGTAATAAATGATGGAGTGAGTATACGTGGTAGATTGACGCCTATTACTAACGCTCATGAAAGCATAATGTCAACAGGTTGTGGGAGCGTATAAAGAAGGATATGGGGATTAATAGAGGAAGGTTTTACATACGTTGCGACCGGAGGAAAATGGTACTTACGGTACTTCAGGTGTAGTGTGGTGTCATTTGTGTTTTTGTTTTTTAGGGGGTATTTTCATTTTTTTTTATTTTTTTATAGGAGTAGAGGTGTTAAATGGGTTATGTGTATGGATCGAAGCGTGAGAGAAGATGTTTGTTTTCGTGCCTGCATTTGGAAAGAATTTCTGATTTTTTATTTAGCAGGGTGTTTTGTGATGGGTGGGTGATGATAGCTAATTTTTCGTGGAGGCATAGAAGGCATTTTCTTGATGTAGGCAGATGCGAGCTTTAGTATCTCCCAGGTGATGGTGGGAGAGATGTTTATGTCTTTTAGGTGCCATATGTATGAGGATAATGAGGCGTTTGCTGAATAAATTCAGTTTACCTATGTATTGCTTGACAGAGCTGTTGGTCTTACAGTGGCTTTGATTACAACGTTTTTATATAGACATTTTCCTAGTAGGGAGCATGTGTTTTTGACCGTACTGTTGATGGATTCGATTTTGTGTGTGTGTGTGTGTGTGTGTTTAATTATTTGGGAGATGTTGCTTGTGCAACTGGAGCTGACCTTATTGTTGTTTCTGTTAAAGATTTTAGCTAGGGGAGTATTATTGGGGAAATTTTTGGTGATTATATAATAGCTCTATCT